>JARJCP010000036.1:0-599194 GCA_029281795.1 Mycena crocata | reverse complement strand
GACGGCGTCCGGTCCACCGGCGCTTTCCCGCGACTCCATCTTGTCCCGTGTAATTCAAATACCTCCGGGTTATCCAATACGTGCGTATATCCATACTTAACCACTCAATCAAGTTGTTCGCACTTAATTTTCAATATTTTCTGCTACTGGGTTACAAAACCACCACCAATCCCCTTGATTTGCCACTCGAAACCCTCCCGCAAACTCCCGTTTCCGCAATATTCACAACGGCGCTCCTTCACGCATATCCGCATCTGATATGGGTGCGGTGATGCCTTGAGTGGCATCAGTGCATCACATGTCAAAAGAAATCCCTCCCTAGCCCTGACACGGCGTCCGGTCCACCGGCGCTTTCCCGCGACTCCATCTTGTCCCGTGTAATTCAAATACCTCCGGGTTATCCAATACGTATATCCATACTTAACCACTCAATCAAGTTGTTCGCACTTAATTTTCAATATTTTCTGCTACTGGGTTACAAAACCACCACCAATCCCCTTGATTTGCCACTCGAAACCCTCCCGCAAACTCCCGTTTCCGCAATATTCACAACGGCGCTCCTTCACGCATATCCGCATCTGATATGGGTGCGGTGATGCCTTGAGTGGCATCAGTGCATCACATGTCAAAAGAAATCCCTCCCTAGCCCTGACGACGGCGTCCGGTCCACCGGCGCTTTCCCGCGACTCCATCTTGTCCCGTGTAATTCAAATACCTCCGGGTTATCCAATACGTGTGTATGTCTTCAATTATCTACTTGTCTTCTCGATTATCTATGCGTAGCCACTGACTTTCTCGATTATATCACACGCCAACTCCCCGAATTGATGCGTACCTCATCAAAATCATCTCCGAATCCTCCGCGCAACTCAGTTTCCGCAATACTTACATCCGTGTTCGTTCACGCATATCCGCATTGATATGGGTGCGGTGATGCCTTGAGTGGCATCAGTGCATCACATGTCAAAAGAAATCCCTCCCTAGCCCTGACGACGGCGTCCGGTCCACCGGCGCTTTCCCGCGACTCCATCTTGTCCCGTGTAATTCAAATACCTCCGGGTTATCCAATACGTGTGTATGTCTTCAATTATCTACTTGTCTTCTCGATTATCTATGCGTAGCCACTGACTTTCTCGATTATATCACACGCCAACTCCCCGAATTGATGCGTACCTCATCAAAATCATCTCCGAATCCTCCGCGCAACTCAGTTTCCGCAATACTTACATCCGTGTTCGTTCACGCATATCCGCATCTGATATGGGTGCGGTGATGCCTTGAGTGGCATCAGTGCATCACATGTCAAAAGAAATCCCTCCCTAGCCCTGACGACGGCGTCCGGTCCACCGGCGCTTTCCCGCGACTCCATCTTGTCCCGTGTAATTCAAATACCTCCGGGTTATCCAATACGTGTGTATGTCTTCAATTATCTACTTGTCTTCTCGATTATCTATGCGTAGCCACTGACTTTCTCGATTATATCACACGCCAACTCCCCGAATTGATGCGTACCTCATCAAAATCATCTCCGAATCCTCCGCGCAACTCAGTTTCCGCAATACTTACATCCGTGTTCGTTCACGCATATCCGCATCTGATATGGGTGCGGTGATGCCTTGAGTGGCATCATGCATCACATGTCAAAAGAAATCCCTCCCTAGCCCCTGACGACGGCGTCCGGTCCACCGGCGCTTTCCCGCGACTCCATCTTGTCCCGTGTAATTCAAATACCTCCGGGTTATCCAATACGTGTGTATGTCTTCAATTATCTACTTGTCTTCTCGATTATCTATGCGTAGCCACTGACTTTCTCGATTATATCACACGCCAACTCCCGAATTGATGCGTACCTCATCAAAATCATCTCCGAATCCTCCGCGCAACTCAGTTTCCGCAATACTTCACATCGTCGCTCCTTCACGCATATCCGCATCTGATATGGGTGCGGTGATGCCTTGAGTGGCATCAGCGCATCACATGTCAAAAGAAATCCCTCCCTAGCCCTGACGACGGCGTCCGGTCCACCGGCGCTTTCCCGCGACTCCATCTTGTCCCGTGTAATTCAAATACCTCCGGGTTATCCAATACGTGCGTATATCCATACTTAACCACTCAATCAGTTGTTCGCACTTAATTTTCAATATTTTCTGCTACTGGGTTACAAAACCACCACCAATCCCTTGATTTGCCACTCGAAACCCTCCCGCAAACTCCCGTTTCCGCAATATTCACAACGGCGCTCCTTCACGCATATCCGCATCTGATATGGGTGCGGTGATGCCTTGAGTGGCATCAGTGCATCACATGTCAAAAGAAATCCCTCCCTAGCCCTGACGACGGCGTCCGGTCCACCGGCGCTTTCCCGCGACTCCATCTTGTCCCGTGTAATTCAAATACCTCCGGGTTATCCAATACGTGCGTATATCCATACTTAACCACTCAATCAAGTTGTTCGCACTTAATTTTCAATATTTTCTGCTACTGGGTTACAAAACCACCACCAATCCCCTTGATTGCCACTCGAAACCCTCCCGCAAACTCCCGTTTCCGCAATATTCACAAACGGCGCTCCTTCACGCATATCCGCATCTGATATGGGTGCGGTGATGCCTTGAGTGGCATCAGTGCATCACATGTCAAAAGAAATCCCTCCCTAGCCCTGACGACGGCGTCCGGTCCACCGGCGCTTTCCCGCGACTCCATCTTGTCCCGTGTAATTCAAATACCTCCGGGTTATCCAATACGTGTGTATGTCTTCAATTATCTACTTGTCTTCTCGATTATCTATGCGTAGCCACTGACTTTCTCGATTATATCACACGCCAACTCCCCGAATTGATGCGTACCTCATCAAAATCATCTCCGAATCCTCCGCGCAACTCAGTTTCCGCAATACTTACATCCGTGTTCGTTCACGCATATCCGCATTTGATATGGGTGCGGTGATGCCTTGAGTGGCATCAGTGCATCACATGTCAAAAGAAATCCCTCCCTAGCCCTGACGACGGCGTCCGGTCCACCGGCGCTTTCCCGCGACTCCATCTTGTCCCGTGTAATTCAAATACCTCCGGGTTATCCAATACGTGCGTATATCCATACTTACACTACTTGTCTTCTCGATTATCTATGCGTAGCCACTGACTTTCTCGATTATATCACACGCCAACTCCCCGAATTGATGCGTACCTCATCAAAATCATCTCCGAATCCTCCGCGCAACTCAGTTTCCGCAATACTTACATCCGTGTTCGTTCACGCATATCCGCATCTGATATGGGTGCGGTGATGCCTTGAGTGGCATCAGTGCATCACATGTCAAAAGAAATCCCTCCCTAGCCCTGACGACGGCGTCCGGTCCACCGGCGCTTTCCCGCGACTCCATCTTGTCCCGTGTAATTCAAATACCTCCGGGTTATCCAATACGTGTGTATGTCTTCAATTATCTACTTGTCTTCTCGATTATCTATGCGTAGCCACTGACTTTCTCGATTATATCACACGCCAACTCCCCGAATTGATGCGTACCTCATCAAAATCATCTCCGAATCCTCCGCGCAACTCAGTTTCCGCAATACTTACATCCGTGTTCGTTCACGCATATCCGCATCTGATATGGGTGCGGTGATGCCTTGAGTGGCATCAGCGCATCACATGTCAAAAGAAATCCCTCCCTAGCCCTGACGACGGCGTCCGGTCCACCGGCGCTTTCCCGCGACTCCATCTTGTCCCGTGTAATTCAAATACCTCCGGGTTATCCAATACGTGCGTATATCCATACTTAACCACTCAATCAAGTTGTTCGCACTTAATTTTCAATATTTTCTGCTACTGGGTTACAAAACCACCACCAATCCCCTTGATTTGCCACTCGAAACCCTCCCGCAAACTCCCGTTTCCGCAATATTCACAACGGCGCTCCTTCACGCATATCCGCATCTGATATGGGTGCGGTGATGCCTTGAGTGGCATCAGTGCATCACATGTCAAAAGAAATCCCTCCCTAGCCCTGACGACGGCGTCCGGTCCACCGGCGCTTTCCCGCGACTCCATCTTGTCCCGTGTAATTCAAATACCTCCGGGTTATCCAATACGCGTATATCCATACTTAACCACTCAATCAAGTTGTTCGCACTTAATTTTCAATATTTTCTGCTACTGGGTTACAAAACCACCACCAATCCCCTTGATTTGCCACTCGAAACCCTCCCGCAAACTCCCGTTTCCGCAATATTCACAACGGCGCTCCTTCACGCATATCCGCATCTGATATGGGTGCGGTGATGCCTTGAGTGGCATCAGTGCATCACATGTCAAAAGAAATCCCTCCCTAGCCCTGACGACGGCGTCCGGTCCACCGGCGCTTTCCCGCGACTCCATCTTGTCCCGTGTAATTCAAATACCTCCGGGTTATCCAATACGTGTGTATGTCTTCAATTATCTACTTGTCTTCTCGATTATCTATGCGTAGCCACTGACTTTCTCGATTATATCACACGCCAACTCCCCGAATTGATGCGTACCTCATCAAAATCATCTCCGAATCCTCCGCGCAACTCAGTTTCCGCAATACTTACATCCGTGTTCGTTCACGCATATCCGCATCTGATATGGGTGCGGTGATGCCTTGAGTGGCATCAGTGCATCACATGTCAAAAGAAATCCCTCCCTAGCCCTGACGACGGCGTCCGGTCCACCGGCGCTTTCCCGCGACTCCATCTTGTCCCGTGTAATTCAAATACCTCCGGGTTATCCAATACGTGTGTATGTCTTCAATTATCTACTTGTCTTCTCGATTATCTATGCGTAGCCACTGACTTTCTCGATTATATCACACGCCAACTCCCCGAATTGATGCGTACCTCATCAAAATCATCTCCGAATCCTCCGCGCAACTCAGTTTCCGCAATACTTACATCCGTGTTCGTTCACGCATATCCGCATTTGATATGGGTGCGGTGATGCCTTGAGTGGCATCAGTGCATCACATGTCAAAAGAAATCCCTCCCTAGCCCTGACGACGGCGTCCGGTCCACCGGCGCTTTCCCGCGACTCCATCTTGTCCCGTGTAATTCAAATACCTCCGGGTTATCCAATACGTGTGTATGTCTTCAATTATCTACTTGTCTTCTCGATTATCTATGCGTAGCCACTGACTTTCTCGATTATATCACACGCCAACTCCCCGAATTGATGCGTACCTCATCAAAATCATCTCCGAATCCTCCGCGCAACTCAGTTTCCGCAATACTTACATCCGTGTTCGTTCACGCATATCCGCATCTGATATGGGTGCGGTGATGCCTTGAGTGGCATCAGCGCATCACATGTCAAAAGAAATCCCTCCCTAGCCCTGACGACGGCGTCCGGTCCACCGGCGCTTTCCCGCGACTCCATCTTGTCCCGTGTAATTCAAATACCTCCGGGTTATCCAATACGTGCGTATATCCATACTTAACCACTCAATCAAGTTGTTCGCACTTAATTTTCAATATTTTCTGCTACTGGGTTACAAAACCACCACCAATCCCCTTGATTTGCCACTCGAAACCCTCCCGCAAACTCCCGTTTCCGCAATATTCACAACGGCGCTCCTTCACGCATATCCGCATCTGATATGGGTGCGGTGATGCCTTGAGTGGCATCAGTGCATCACATGTCAAAAGAAATCCCTCCCTAGCCCTGACGACGGCGTCCGGTCCACCGGCGCTTTCCCGCGACTCCATCTTGTCCCGTGTAATTCAAATACCTCCGGGTTATCCAATACGTGCGTATATCCATACTTAACCACTCAATCAAGTTGTTCGCACTTAATTTTCAATATTTTCTGCTACTGGGTTACAAAACCACCACCAATCCCCTTGATTTGCCACTCGAAACCCTCCCGCAAACTCCCGTTTCCGCAATATTCACAACGGCGCTCCTTCACGCATATCCGCATCTGATATGGGTGCGGTGATGCCTTGAGTGGCATCAGTGCATCACATGTCAAAAGAAATCCCTCCCTAGCCCTGACGACGGCGTCCGGTCCACCGGCGCTTTCCCGCGACTCCATCTTGTCCCGTGTAATTCAAATACCTCCGGGTTATCCAATACGTGTGTATGTCTTCAATTATCTACTTGTCTTCTCGATTATCTATGCGTAGCCACTGACTTTCTCGATTATATCACACGCCAACTCCCCGAATTGATGCGTACCTCATCAAAATCATCTCCGAATCCTCCGCGCAACTCAGTTTCCGCAATACTTACATCCGTGTTCGTTCACGCATATCCGCATTTGATATGGGTGCGGTGATGCCTTGAGTGGCATCAGTGCATCACATGTCAAAAGAAATCCCTCCCTAGCCCTGACGACGGCGTCCGGTCCACCGGCGCTTTCCCGCGACTCCATCTTGTCCCGTGTAATTCAAATACCTCCGGGTTATCCAATACGTGTGTATGTCTTCAATTATCTACTTGTCTTCTCGATTATCTATGCGTAGCCACTGACTTTCTCGATTATATCACACGCCAACTCCCCGAATTGATGCGTACCTCATCAAAATCATCTCCGAATCCTCCGCGCAACTCAGTTTCCGCAATACTTACATCCGTGTTCGTTCACGCATATCCGCATCTGATATGGGTGCGGTGATGCCTTGAGTGGCATCAGTGCATCACATGTACAAAAGAAATCCCTCCCTAGCCCTGACGACGGCGTCCGGTCCACCGGCGCTTTCCCGCGACTCCATCTTGTCCCGTGTAATTCAAATACCTCCGGGTTATCCAATACGTGTGTATGTCTTCAATTATCTACTTGTCTTCTCGATTAATCTATGCGTAGCCACTGACTTTCTCGATTATATCACACGCCAACTCCCCGAATTGATGCGTACCTCATCAAAATCATCTCCGAATCCTCCGCGCAACTCAGTTTCCGCAATACTTACATCCGTGTTCGTTCACGGCATATCCGCATCTGATATGGGTGCGGTGATGCCTTGAGTGGCATCAGTGCCTCACATGTCAAAAGAAATCCCTCCCTAGCCCTGACGACGGCGTCCGGTCCACCGCGCTTTCCCGCGACTCCATCTTGTCCCGTGTAATTCAAATACCTCCGGGTTATCCAATACGTGCGTATATCCATACTTAACCCACTCAATCAAGTTGTTCGCACTTAATTTTCAATATTTTCTGCTACTGGGTTACAAAACCACCACCAATCCCCTTGATTTGCCACTCGAAACCCTCCCGCAAACTCCCGTTTCCGCAATATTCACAACGGCGCTCCTTCACGCATATCCGCATCTGATATGGGTGCGGTGATGCCTTGAGTGGCATCAGTGCATCACATGTCAAAAGAAATCCCTCCCTAGCCCTGACGACGGCGTCCGGTCCACCGGCGCTTTCCCGCGACTCCATCTTGTCCCGTGTAATTCAAATACCTCCGGGTTATCCAATACGTGCGTATATCCATACTTAACCACTCAATCAAGTTGTTCGCACTTAATTTTCAATATTTTCTGCTACTGGGTTACAAAACCACCACCAATCCCCTTGATTTGCCACTCGAAACCCTCCCGCAAACTCCCGTTTCCGCAATATTCACAACGGCGCTCCTTCACGCATATCCGCATCTGATATGGGTGCGGTGATGCCTTGAGTGGCATCAGTGCATCACATGTCAAAAGAAATCCCTCCCTAGCCCTGACGACGGCGTCCGGTCCACCGGCGCTTTCCCGCGACTCCATCTTGTCCCGTGTAATTCAAATACCTCCGGGTTATCCAATACGTGTGTATGTCTTCAATTATCTACTTGTCTTCTCGATTATCTATGCGTAGCCACTGACTTTCTCGATTATATCACACGCCAACTCCCCGAATTGATGCGTACCTCATCAAAATCATCTCCGAATCCTCCGCGCAACTCAGTTTCCGCAATACTTACATCCGTGTTCGTTCACGCATATCCGCATTTGATATGGGTGCGGTGATGCCTTGAGTGGCATCAGTGCATCACATGTCAAAAGAAATCCCTCCCTAGCCCTGACGACGGCGTCCGGTCCACCGGCGCTTTCCCGCGACTCCATCTTGTCCCGTGTAATTCAAATACCTCCGGGTTATCCAATACGTGTGTATGTCTTCAATTATCTACTTGTCTTCTCGATTATCTATGCGTAGCCACTGACTTTCTCGATTATATCACACGCCAACTCCCCGAATTGATGCGTACCTCATCAAAATCATCTCCGAATCCTCCGCGCAACTCAGTTTCCGCAATACTTACATCCGTGTTCGTTCACGCATATCCGCATCTGATATGGGTGCGGTGATGCCTTGAGTGGCATCAGCGCATCACATGTCAAAAGAAATCCCTCCCTAGCCCTGACGACGGCGTCCGGTCCACCGGCGCTTTCCCGCGACTCCATCTTGTCCCGTGTAATTCAAATACCTCCGGGTTATCCAATACGTGCGTATATCCATACTTAACCACTCAATCAAGTTGTTCGCACTTAATTTTCAATATTTTCTGCTACTGGGTTACAAAACCACCACCAATCCCCTTGATTTGCCACTCGAAACCCTCCCGCAAACTCCCGTTTCCGCAATATTCACAACGGCGCTCCTTCACGCATATCCGCATCTGATATGGGTGCGGTGATGCCTTGAGTGGCATCAGTGCATCACATGTCAAAAGAAATCCCTCCCTAGCCCTGACGACGGCGTCCGGTCCACCGGCGCTTTCCCGCGACTCCATCTTGTCCCGTGTAATTCAAATACCTCCGGGTTATCCAATACGTGCGTATATCCATACTTAACCACTCAATCAAGTTGTTCGCACTTAATTTTCAATATTTTCTGCTACTGGGTTACAAAACCACCACCAATCCCCTTGATTTGCCACTCGAAACCCTCCCGCAAACTCCCGTTTCCGCAATATTCACAACGGCGCTCCTTCACGCATATCCGCATCTGATATGGGTGCGGTGATGCCTTGAGTGGCATCAGTGCATCACATGTCAAAAGAAATCCCTCCCTAGCCCTGACGACGGCGTCCGGTCCACCGGCGCTTTCCCGCGACTCCATCTTGTCCCGTGTAATTCAAATACCTCCGGGTTATCCAATACGTGTGTATGTCTTCAATTATCTACTTGTCTTCTCGATTATCTATGCGTAGCCACTGACTTTCTCGATTATATCACACGCCAACTCCCCGAATTGATGCGTACCTCATCAAAATCATCTCCGAATCCTCCGCGCAACTCAGTTTCCGCAATACTTACATCCGTGTTCGTTCACGCATATCCGCATTTGATATGGGTGCGGTGATGCCTTGAGTGGCATCAGTGCATCACATGTCAAAAGAAATCCCTCCCTAGCCCTGACGACGGCGTCCGGTCCACCGGCGCTTTCCCGCGACTCCATCTTGTCCCGTGTAATTCAAATACCTCCGGGTTATCCAATACGTGTGTATGTCTTCAATTATCTACTTGTCTTCTCGATTATCTATGCGTAGCCACTGACTTTCTCGATTATATCACACGCCAACTCCCCGAATTGATGCGTACCTCATCAAAATCATCTCCGAATCCTCCGCGCAACTCAGTTTCCGCAATACTTACATCCGTGTTCGTTCACGCATATCCGCATCTGATATGGGTGCGGTGATGCCTTGAGTGGCATCAGTGCATCACATGTCAAAAGAAATCCCTCCCTAGCCCTGACGACGGCGTCCGGTCCACCGGCGCTTTCCCGCGACTCCATCTTGTCCCGTGTAATTCAAATACCTCCGGGTTATCCAATACGTGTGTATGTCTTCAATTATCTACTTGTCTTCTCGATTATCTATGCGTAGCCACTGACTTTCTCGATTATATCACACGCCAACTCCCCGAATTGATGCGTACCTCATCAAAATCATCTCCGAATCCTCCGCGCAACTCAGTTTCCGCAATACTTACATCCGTGTTCGTTCACGCATATCCGCATCTGATATGGGTGCGGTGATGCCTTGAGTGGCATCAGCGCATCACATGTCAAAAGAAATCCCTCCCTAGCCCTGACGACGGCGTCCGGTCCACCGGCGCTTTCCCGCGACTCCATCTTGTCCCGTGTAATTCAAATACCTCCGGGTTATCCAATACGTGCGTATATCCATACTTAACCACTCAATCAAGTTGTTCGCACTTAATTTTCAATATTTTCTGCTACTGGGTTACAAAACCACCACCAATCCCCTTGATTTGCCACTCGAAACCCTCCCGCAAACTCCCGTTTCCGCAATATTCACAACGGCGCTCCTTCACGCATATCCGCATCTGATATGGGTGCGGTGATGCCTTGAGTGGCATCAGTGCATCACATGTCAAAAGAAATCCCTCCCTAGCCCTGACGACGGCGTCCGGTCCACCGGCGCTTTCCCGCGACTCCATCTTGTCCCGTGTAATTCAAATACCTCCGGGTTATCCAATACGTGCGTATATCCATACTTAACCACTCAATCAAGTTGTTCGCACTTAATTTTCAATATTTTCTGCTACTGGGTTACAAAACCACCACCAATCCCCTTGATTTGCCACTCGAAACCCTCCCGCAAACTCCCGTTTCCGCAATATTCACAACGGCGCTCCTTCACGCATATCCGCATCTGATATGGGTGCGGTGATGCCTTGAGTGGCATCAGTGCATCACATGTCAAAAGAAATCCCTCCCTAGCCCTGACGACGGCGTCCGGTCCACCGGCGCTTTCCCGCGACTCCATCTTGTCCCGTGTAATTCAAATACCTCCGGGTTATCCAATACGTGTGTATGTCTTCAATTATCTACTTGTCTTCTCGATTATCTATGCGTAGCCACTGACTTTCTCGATTATATCACACGCCAACTCCCCGAATTGATGCGTACCTCATCAAAATCATCTCCGAATCCTCCGCGCAACTCAGTTTCCGCAATACTTACATCCGTGTTCGTTCACGCATATCCGCATCTGATATGGGTGCGGTGATGCCTTGAGTGGCATCAGTGCATCACATGTCAAAAGAAATCCCTCCCTAGCCCTGACGACGGCGTCCGGTCCACCGGCGCTTTCCCGCGACTCCATCTTGTCCCGTGTAATTCAAATACCTCCGGGTTATCCAATACGTGTGTATGTCTTCAATTATCTACTTGTCTTCTCGATTATCTATGCGTAGCCACTGACTTTCTCGATTATATCACACGCCAACTCCCCGAATTGATGCGTACCTCATCAAAATCATCTCCGAATCCTCCGCGCAACTCAGTTTCCGCAATACTTACATCCGTGTTCGTTCACGCATATCCGCATTTGATATGGGTGCGGTGATGCCTTGAGTGGCATCAGTGCATCACATGTCAAAAGAAATCCCTCCCTAGCCCTGACGACGGCGTCCGGTCCACCGGCGCTTTCCCGCGACTCCATCTTGTCCCGTGTAATTCAAATACCTCCGGGTTATCCAATACGTGTGTATGTCTTCAATTATCTACTTGTCTTCTCGATTATCTATGCGTAGCCACTGACTTTCTCGATTATATCACACGCCAACTCCCCGAATTGATGCGTACCTCATCAAAATCATCTCCGAATCCTCCGCGCAACTCAGTTTCCGCAATACTTACATCCGTGTTCGTTCACGCATATCCGCATCTGATATGGGTGCGGTGATGCCTTGAGTGGCATCAGTGCATCACATGTCAAAAGAAATCCCTCCCTAGCCCTGACGACGGCGTCCGGTCCACCGGCGCTTTCCCGCGACTCCATCTTGTCCCGTGTAATTCAAATACCTCCGGGTTATCCAATACGTGTGTATGTCTTCAATTATCTACTTGTCTTCTCGATTATCTATGCGTAGCCACTGACTTTCTCGATTATATCACACGCCAACTCCCCGAATTGATGCGTACCTCATCAAAATCATCTCCGAATCCTCCGCGCAACTCAGTTTCCGCAATACTTACATCCGTGTTCGTTCACGCATATCCGCATCTGATATGGGTGCGGTGATGCCTTGAGTGGCATCAGCGCATCACATGTCAAAAGAAATCCCTCCCTAGCCCTGACGACGGCGTCCGGTCCACCGGCGCTTTCCCGCGACTCCATCTTGTCCCGTGTAATTCAAATACCTCCGGGTTATCCAATACGTGCGTATATCCATACTTAACCACTCAATCAAGTTGTTCGCACTTAATTTTCAATATTTTCTGCTACTGGGTTACAAAACCACCACCAATCCCCTTGATTTGCCACTCGAAACCCTCCCGCAAACTCCCGTTTCCGCAATATTCACAACGGCGCTCCTTCACGCATATCCGCATCTGATATGGGTGCGGTGATGCCTTGAGTGGCATCAGTGCATCACATGTCAAAAGAAATCCCTCCCTAGCCCTGACGACGGCGTCCGGTCCACCGGCGCTTTCCCGCGACTCCATCTTGTCCCGTGTAATTCAAATACCTCCGGGTTATCCAATACGGTATATCCATACTTAACCACTCAATCAAGTTGTTCGCACTTAATTTTCAATATTTTCTGCTACTGGGTTACAAAACCACCACCAATCCCCTTGATTTGCCACTCGAAACCCTCCCGCAAACTCCCGTTTCCGCAATATTCACAACGGCGCTCCTTCACGCATATCCGCATCTGATATGGGTGCGGTGATGCCTTGAGTGGCATCAGTGCATCACATGTCAAAAGAAATCCCTCCCTAGCCCTGACGACGGCGTCCGGTCCACCGGCGCTTTCCCGCGACTCCATCTTGTCCCGTGTAATTCAAATACCTCCGGGTTATCCAATACGTGTGTATGTCTTCAATTATCTACTTGTCTTCTCGATTATCTATGCGTAGCCACTGACTTTCTCGATTATATCACACGCCAACTCCCCGAATTGATGCGTACCTCATCAAAATCATCTCCGAATCCTCCGCGCAACTCAGTTTCCGCAATACTTACATCCGTGTTCGTTCACGCATATCCGCATCTGATATGGGTGCGGTGATGCCTTGAGTGGCATCAGCGCATCACATGTCAAAAGAAATCCCTCCCTAGCCCTGACGACGGCGTCCGGTCCACCGGCGCTTTCCCGCGACTCCATCTTGTCCCGTGTAATTCAAATACCTCCGGGTTATCCAATACGTGTGTATGTCTTCAATTATCTACTTGTCTTCTCGATTATCTATGCGTAGCCACTGACTTTCTCGATTATATCACACGCCAACTCCCCGAATTGATGCGTACCTCATCAAAATCATCTCCGAATCCTCCGCGCAACTCAGTTTCCGCAATACTTACATCCGTGTTCGTTCACGCATATCCGCATCTGATATGGGTGCGGTGATGCCTTGAGTGGCATCAGCGCATCACATGTCAAAAGAAATCCCTCCCTAGCCCTGACGAACGGCGTCCGGTCCACCGGCGCTTTCCCGCGACTCCATCTTGTCCCGTGTAATTCAAATACCTCCGGGTTATCCAATACGTGCGTATATCCATACTTAACCACTCAATCAAGTTGTTCGCACTTAATTTTCAATATTTTCTGCTACTGGGTTACAAAACCACCACCAATCCCCTTGATTTGCCACTCGAAACCCTCCCGCAAACTCCCGTTTCCGCAATATTCACAACGGCGCTCCTTCACGCATATCCGCATCTGATATGGGTGCGGTGATGCCTTGAGTGGCATCAGTGCATCACATGTCAAAGAAATCCCTCCCTAGCCCTGACGACGGCGTCCGGTCCACCGGCGCTTTCCCGCGACTCCATCTTGTCCCGTGTAATTCAAATACCTCCGGGTTATCCAATACGTGTGTATGTCTTCAATTATCTACTTGTCTTCTCGATTATCTATGCGTAGCCACTGACTTTCTCGATTATATCACACGCCAACTCCCCGAATTGATGCGTACCTCATCAAAATCATCTCCGAATCCTCCGCGCAACTCAGTTTCCGCAATACTTACAATCCGTGTTCGTTCACGCATATCCGCATCTGATATGGGTGCGGTGATGCCTTGAGTGGCATCAGCGCATCACATGTCAAAAGAAATCCCTCCCTAGCCCTGACGACGGCGTCCGGTCCACCGGCGCTTTCCCGCGACTCCATCTTGTCCCGTGTAATTCAAATACCTCCGGGTTATCCAATACGTGCGTATATCCATACTTAACCACTCAATCAAGTTGTTCGCACTTAATTTTCAATATTTTCTGCTACTGGGTTACAAAACCACCACCAATCCCCTTGATTTGCCACTCGAAACCCTCCCGCAAACTCCCGTTTCCGCAATATTCACAACGGCGCTCCTTCACGCATATCCGCATCTGATATGGGTGCGGTGATGCCTTGAGTGGCATCAGTGCATCACATGTCAAAAGAAATCCCTCCCTAGCCCTGACGACGGCGTCCGGTCCACCGGCGCTTTCCCGCGACTCCATCTTGTCCCGTGTAATTCAAATACCTCCGGGTTATCCAATACGTGCGTATATCCATACTTAACCACTCAATCAAGTTGTTCGCACTTAATTTTCAATATTTTCTGCTACTGGGTTACAAAACCACCACCAATCCCCTTGATTTGCCACTCGAAACCCTCCCGCAAACTCCCGTTTCCGCAATATTCACAACGGCGCTCCTTCACGCATATCCGCATCTGATATGGGTGCGGTGATGCCTTGAGTGGCATCAGTGCATCACATGTCAAAAGAAATCCCTCCCTAGCCCTGACGACGGCGTCCGGTCCACCGGCGCTTTCCCGCGACTCCATCTTGTCCCGTGTAATTCAAATACCTCCGGGTTATCCAATACGTGATCCATACTTAACCACTCAATCAAGTTGTTCGCACTTAATTTTCAATATTTTCTGCTACTGGGTTACAAAACCACCACCAATCCCCTTGATTTGCCACTCGAAACCCTCCCGCAAACTCCCGTTTCCGCAATATTCAACAACGGCGCTCCTTCACGCATATCCGCATCTGATATGGGTGCGGTGATGCTTGAGTGGCATCAGTGCATCACATGTCAAAAGAAATCCTCTCCCTAGCCCTGACGACGGCGTCCGGTCCACCGGCGCTTTCCCGCGACTCCATCTTGTCCCGTGTAATTCAAATACCTCCGGGTTATCCAATATGTGTATGTCTTCAATTATCTACTTGTCTTCTCGATTATCTATGCGTAGCCACTGACTTTCTCGATTATATCACACGCCAACTCCCCGAATTGATGCGTACCTCATCAAAATCATCTCCGAATCCTCCGCGCAACTCAGTTTCCGCAATACTTACATCCGTGTTCGTTCACGCATATCCGCATCTGATATGGGTGCGGTGATGCCTTGAGTGGCATCAGCGCATCACATGTCAAAAGAAATCCCTCCCTAGCCCTGTGACAACGGCGTCCGGTACACCGGCGTTTTCCCGCGACTCCGTCTTGTCCCGTGTAATTCAAATACCTCCGAGTTATCCAATATGTGCGTATGTCTTCAATTATCTACTTGTCTTCTCGATTATCTATGCGTAGCTGCTGTTTTCTCACTTATTTCACCCGTGGACCTCAAATCAATGTGCGCCTCACCCAAATCGTCTCCGAAGCCCCCGCAAACTCCCGGTTCCGCAATATTCACAACGGCGCTCCTTCACGCATATCCGATCTGATATGGGTGCGGTGATTCCTTGAGTGGCATCAGCGCATCACATGTCAAAAGAAATCTATCCCTATAGTCCCTAGCCAACGGCGTCCGGTACACCGGCGTTTTCCCGCGACTCCGTCTTGTCCCGTGTAATTCAAATACCTCCGAGTTATCCAATATGTGCGTATATCCATACTTAACCACTCAATCAAGTGTGTTCGCACTTAATTTTCAATATTTCTCTGCTACTACTGGGTTACAAACCACCACCAATCTCCCCTTGATTTGCCACTCGAAACCCTCCCGCAAACTCCCGTTTCCCCCGCAATATTCACAACGGCGCTCCTTCACGCATATCCGCATTCTGATATGGTGCGGTGATGCCTTGAGGTGGCAATCAGCGCATCACATGTCAAAAGAAATCTATCCCTAGCCCTGACAACGGCGTCCGGTACACCGGCGTTTTCCCCCGCGACTCCGTCTTGTCCCGTGTAATTCAAATACCTCCGAGTTATCCAATATGTGCGTATGTCTTCATTATCTACTTGTCCTTCTCGATTATCTATGCGTAGCTGCTGTTTTCTCACTTCATTCACCCGTGGATACCTCAAAGCAATGTGCGCCTCACCAAAATCGTCTCCGAAGCCCCCGCAAATCCCGTTTCCGCAATATTCACAACGGCGCTCCTTCACGCATATCAGCATCTGATATGGGTGCGGTTGATGCCTTGAGTGGGCATCAGCCATCACATGTCAAAAGAAATCTATCCCTAGCCCTGACAACGGCGTCCGGTACACCGGCGTTTCCTCTCCCCGCGACTCCGTCTTGTCCCGTGTAATTCAAAATACCTCCGAGTTATCCAATAGTGCGTATATCCATACTTAACCACTCAATCAAGTTGTTCGCACGTAATTTTCAATATTTTCTTGCTACTGGGTTACAAAACCACACCAATCCCCTTGATTTGCCACTTCGAAACCCTCCCCGCAAACTCCGTTTTCCGCAATATTCACAACGGCGCTCCTTCACGCCATATCCGCATCTGATATGGGTGCGGTGATCCTTGAGTGGCATCAGCGCATCACATGTCAAAGAAATCTATCCCTAGCCCTGACAACGGCGTCCGGTACACCGGCGTTTTGCGACTCCGTCTTGTCCCGTGTAATTCAAATACCTCCGAGTTATCCAATATGTGCGTATGTCTTCAATTATCTACTTGTCTTCTCGATTATCTATGCGTAGCTGCTTGTTTTCTCACTTATTTCACCCGTGGATACCTCAAATCAATGTGCGCCTCACCCAAATCGTCTCCGAAGCCCCCGCAAACTCCCGTTTCCGCAATATTCACAACGGCGCTCCTTCACGCATATCCGCATCTGATATGGGTGCGGTGATGCCTTGAGTGGCATCAGCGCATCACATGTCAAAAGAAATCTATCCCTAGCCCTGACAACGGCGTCCGGTACACCGGCGTTTTCCCGCGACTCCGTCTTGTCCCGTGTAATTCAAATACCTCCGAGTTATCCAATATGTGCGTATATCTTCAATTATCTTAACCATTCTCAAGTTGTTCGCACTTAATTTTCAATATTTTCTGCTACTGGGTTACAAAACCACCACCAATTCCCCTTGATTTGCCACTCGAAACCCTCCCGCAAACTCCCGTTTCCGCAATATTCACAACGGCGCTCCTTCACGCATATCCGCATCTGATATGGGTGCGGTGATGCCTTGAGTGGCATCAGCGCATCACATGTCAAAAGAAATCTATCCCTAGCCCTGACAACGGCGTCCGGTACACCGGCGTTTTCCCGCGACTCCGTCTTGTCCCGTGTAATTCAAATACCTCCGAGTTATCCAATATGTGCGTATGTCTTCAATTATCTACTTGTCTTCTCGATTATCTATGCGTAGCTGCTTGTTTTCTCACTTATTTCACCCGTGGATACCTCAAATCAATGTGCGCCTCACCCAAATCGTCTCCGAAGCCCCCGCAAACTCCCGTTTCCGCAATATTCACAACGGCGCTCCTTCACGCATATCCGCATCTGATATGGGTGCGGTGATGCCTTGAGTGGCATCAGCGCATCACATGTCAAAAGAAATCTATCCCTAGCCCTGACAACGGCGTCCGGTACACCGGCGTTTTCCCGCGACTCCGTCTTGTCCCGTGTAATTCAAATACCTCCGAGTTATCCAATATGTGCGTATGTCTTCAATTATCTACTGTCTTCTCGATTATCTATGCGTAGCTGCTTGTTTTCTCACTTATTTCACCCGTGGATACCTCAAATCAATGTGCGCCTCACCCAAATCGTCTCCGAAGCCCCCGCAAACTCCCGTTTCCGCAATATTCACAACGGCGCTCCTTCACGCATATCCGCATCTGATATGGGTGCGGTGATGCCTTGAGTGGCATCAGCGCATCACATTTCAAAAGAAATCTATCCTCTAGCCCTGACAACGGCGTCCGGTACACCGGCGTTTTCCGCGACTCCGTCTTGTCCCGTGTAATTCAAATACCTCCGAGTTATCCAATATGTGCGTATATCCATACTTAACCACTCAATCAAGTGTCTTGCGTAGCTGCTTGTTTTCTCACTTATTTCACCCGTGGAACCTCAAATCAATGTGCGCCTCACCCAAATCGTCTCCGAAGCCCCCGCAAACTCCCGTTTCCGCAATATTCACAACGGCGCTCCTTCACGCATATCCGCATCTGATATGGGTGCGGTGATGCCTTGAGTGGCATCAGCGCATCACATGTCAAAAGAAATCTATCCCTAGCCCTGACAACGGCGTCCGGTACACCGCGTTTTCCCGCGACTCCGTCTTGTCCCGTGTAATTCAAATACCTCCGAGTTATCCAATATGTGCGTATGTCTCAATTATCTACTTGTCTTCTCGATTATCTATGCGTAGCTGCTTGTTTTCTCACTTATTTCAACCCGTGGATACCTCAAATCAATGTGCGCCTCACCCAAATCGTCTCCGAAGCCCCGCAAACTCCCGTTTCCGCAATATTCACAACGGCGCTCCTTCACGCATATCCGCATCTGATATGGGTGCGGTGATGCCTTGAGTGGCATCAGCGCATCACATGTCAAAAGAAATCTATCCCTAGCCCTGACAACGGCGTCCGGTACACCGGCGTTTTCCCCGCGACTCCGTCTTGTCCCGTGTAATTCAAATACCTCCGAGTTATCCAATATGTGCGTATGTCTTCAATTATCTACTTGTCTTCTCGATTATCTATGCGTAGCTGCTTGTTTTCTCACTTATTTCACCCGTGGATACCTCAAATCAATGTGCGCCTCACCCAAATCGTCTCCGAAGCCCCCGCAAACTCCCGTTTCCGCAATATTCACAACGGCGCTCCTTCACGCATATCCGCATCTGATATGGGTGCGGTGATGCCTTGAGTGGCATCAGCGCATCACATGTCAAAAGAAATCTATCCCTAGCCCTGACAACGGCGTCCGGTACACACCGGCGTTTTCCCGCGACTCCGTCTTGTCCCGTGTAATTCAAATACCTCCGAGTTATCCAATATGTGCGTATGTCCTTCAATTATCTACTTCTTCTCGATTATCTATGCGTAGCTGCTTGTTTTTCTCACTTATTTTCACCCGTGGATACCTCAAATCAATGTGCGCCTCACCCAAATCGTCTCCGAAGCCCCCGCAAACTCCCGTTTCCGCAATATTCACAACGGCGCTCCTTCACGCATATCCGCATCTGATATGGGTGCGGTGATGCCTTGAGTGGCATCAGCGCATCACATGTCAAAAGAAATCTATCCCTAGCCCTGACAACGGCGTCCGGTACACCGGCGTTTTCCCGCGACTCCGTCTTGTCCCGTGTAATTCAAATACCTCCGAGTTATCCAATATGTGCGTATGTCTTCAATTATCTACTTGTCTTCTCGATTATCTATGCGTAGCTGCTTGTTTTCTCACTTATTCATCACCCGTGGATACCTCAAATCAATGTGCGCCTCACCCAAATCGTCTCCGAAGCCCCCGCAAACTCCCGTTTCCGCAATATTCACAACGGCGCTCCTTCACGCATATCCGCATCTGATATGGGTGCGGTGATGCCTTGAGTGGCATCAGCGCATCACATGTCAAAGAAATCTATCCCTAGCCCTGACAACGGCGTCCGGTACAACCGGCGTTTTCCCGCGACTCCGTCTTGTCCCGTGTAATTCAAATACCTCCGAGTTATCCAATATGTGCGTATGTCTTCAATTATCTACTTGTCTTCTCGATTATCTATGCGTAGCTGCTTGTTTTCTCACTTATTTCACCCGTGGATACCTCAAATCAATGTGCGCCTCACCCAAATCGTCTCCGAAGCCCCCGCAAACTCCCGTTTCCGCAATATTCACAACGGCGCTCCTTCACGCATATCCGCATCTGATATGGGTGCGGTGATGCCTTGAGTGGCATCAGCGCATCACATGTCAAAAGAAATCTATCCCTAGCCCTGACAACGGCGTCCGGTACACCGGCGTTTTTCCCGCGACTCCGTCTTGTCCCGTGTAATTCAAATACCTCCGAGTTATCCAATATGTGCGTATGTCTTCAATTATCTACTTGTCTTCTCGATTATCTATGCGTAGCTGCTTGTTTTCTCACTTATTTCACCCGTGGATACCTCAAATCAATGTGCGCCTCACCCAAATCGTCTCCGAAGCCCCCGCAAACTCCCGTTTCCGCAATATTCACAACGGCGCTCCTTCACGCATATCCGCATCTGATATGGGTGCGGTGATGCCTTGAGTGGCATCAGCGCATCACATGTCAAAAGAAATCTATCCCTAGCCCTGACAACGGCGTCCGGTACACCGGCGTTTTCCCGCGACTTCCGTCTTGTCCCGTGTAATTCAAATACCTCCGAGTTATCCAATATGTGCGTATATCCATACTTAACCACTCAATCAAGTTGTTCGCACTTAATTTTCAATATTTTCTGCTACTGGGTTACAAAACCACCACCAATCCCCTTGATTTGCCACTCGAAACCCTCCCGCAAACTCCCGTTTCCGCAATATTCACAACGGCGCTCCTTCACGCATATCCGCATCTGATATGGGTGCGGTGATGCCTTGAGTGGCATCAGCGCATCACATGTCAAAAGAAATCTATCCCTAGCCCTGACAACGGCGTCCGGTACACCGGCGTTTTCCCGCGACTCCGTCTTGTCCCGTGTAATTCAAATACCTCCGAGTTATCCAATATGTGCGTATGTCTTCAATTATCTACTTGTCTTCTCGATTATCTATGCGTAGCTGCTTGTTTTCTCACTTATTTCACCCGTGGATACCTCAAATCAATGTGCGCCTCACCCAAATCGTCTCCGAAGCCCCCGCAAACTCCCGTTTCCGCAATATTCACAACGGCGCTCCTTCACGCATATCCGCATCTGATATGGGTGCGGTGATGCCTTGAGTGGCATCAGCGCATCACATGTCAAAAGAAATCTATCCCTAGCCCTGACAACGGCGTCCGGTACACCGGCGTTTTCCCGCGACTCCGTCTTGTCCCGTGTAATTCAAATACCTCCGAGTTATCCAATATGTGCGTATGTCTTCAATTATCTACTTGTCTTCTCGATTAATCTATGCGTAGATGCATTGTTTTCTCACTATTTCACCCGTGGATACCTCAAATCAATGTGCGCCTCACCCAAATCGTCTCCGAAGCCCCGCAAACTCCGTTTCCGCAATATTCACAACGGCGCTCCTTCACGCATATCCGCATCTGATATGGGTGCGGTGATGCCTTGAGTGGCATCAGCGCATCACATGTCAAAAGAAATCTATCCCTAGCCCTCTGACAACGGCGTCCGGTACACCGGCGTTTTCCCGCGACTCCGTCGTGTCCCGTGTAATTCAAATACCTCCGAGTTATCCAATATGGCGTATGTCTTCAATTATCTACTTGTCTTCTCGATTATCTATGCGTAGCTGCTTGTTTTCTCACTTATTTCACCGTGGATACCTCAAATCAATGTGCGCCTCACCCAAATCGTCTCCGAAGCCCCCGCAAACTCCCGTTTCCGCAATATTCACAACGGCGCTCCTTCACGCATATCCGCATCTGATATGGGTGCGGTGATGCCTTGAGTGGCATCAGCGCATCACATGTCAAAAGAAATCTATCCCTAGCCCTGACAACGGCGTCCGGTACACCGGCGTTTTCCCGCGACTCCGTCTTGTCCCGTGTAATTCAAATACCTCCGAGTTATCCAATATGTGCGTATGTCTTCAATTATCTACTTGTCTTCTCGATTATCTATGCGTAGCTGCTTGTTTTCTCACTTATTTCACCCGTGGATACCTCAAATCAATGTGCGCCTCACCCAAATCGTCTCCGAAGCCCCCGCAAACTCCCGTTTCCGCAATATTCACAACGGCGCTCCTTCACGCATATCCGCATCTGATATGGGTGCGGTGATGCCTTGAGTGGCATCAGCGCATCACATGTCAAAAGAAATCTATCCCTAGCCCTGACAACGGCGTCCGGTACACCGGCGTTTTCCCGCGACTCCGTCTTGTCCCGTGTAATTCAAATACCTCCGAGTTATCCAATATGTGCGTATGTCTTCAATTATCTACTTGTCTTCTCGATTATCTATGCGTAGCTGCTTGTTTTCTCACTTATTTCACCCGTGGATACCTCAAATCAATGTGCGCCTCACCCAAATCGTCTCCGAAGCCCCCGCAAACTCCCGTTTCCGCAATATTCACAACGGCGCTCCTTCACGCATATCCGCATCTGATATGGGTGCGGTGATGCCTTGAGTGGCATCAGCGCATCACATGTCAAAAGAAATCTATCCCTAGCCCTGACAACGGCGTCCGGTACACCGGCGTTTTCCCGCGACTCCGTCTTGTCCCGTGTAATTCAAATACCTCCGAGTTATCCAATATGTGCGTATGTCTTCAATTATCTACTTGTCTTCTCGATTATCTATGCGTAGCTGCTTGTTTTCTCACTTATTTCACCCGTGGATACCTCAAATCAATGTGCGCCTCACCCAAATCGTCTCCGAAGCCCCCGCAAACTCCCGTTTCCGCAATATTCACAACGGCGCTCCTTCACGCATATCCGCATCTGATATGGGTGCGGTGATGCCTTGAGTGGCATCAGCGCATCACATGTCAAAAGAAATCTATCCCTAGCCTGACAACGGCGTCCGGTACACCGGCGTTTTCCCGCGACTCCGTCTTGTCCCGTGTAATTCAAATACCTCCGAGTTATCCAATATGTGCGTATGTCTTCAATTATCTACTTGTCTTCTCGATTATCTATGCGTAGCTGCTTGTTTTCTCACTTATTTCACCCGTGGATACCTCAAATCAATGTGCGCCTCACCCAAATCGTCTCCGAAGCCCCCCGCAAACTCCCGTTTCCGCAATATTCACAACGGCGCTCCTTCACGCATATCCGCATCTGATATGGGTGCGGTGATGCCTTGAGTGGCATCAGCGCATCACATGTCAAAAGAAATCTATCCCTAGCCCTGACAACGGCGTCCGGTACACCGGCGTTTTCCCGCGACTCCGTCTTGTCCCGTGTAATTCAAATACCTCCGAGTTATCCAATATGTGCGTATGTCTTCAATTATCTACTTGTCTTCTCGATTATCTATGCGTAGCTGCTTGTTTTCTCACTTATTTCACCCGTGGATACCTCAAATCAATGTGCGCCTCACCCAAATCGTCTCCGAAGCCCCCGCAAACTCCCGTTTCCGCAATATTCACAACGGCGCTCCTTCACGCATATCCGCATCTGATATGGGTGCGGTGATGCCTTGAGTGGCATCAGCGCATCACATGTCAAAAGAAATCTATCCCTAGCCCTGACAACGGCGTCCGGTACACCGGCGTTTTCCCGCGACTCCGTCTTGTCCCGTGTAATTCAAATACCTCCGAGTTATCCAATATGTGCGTATGTCTTCAATTATCTACTTGTCTTCTCGATTATCTATGCGTAGCTGCTTGTTTTCTCACTTATTTCACCCGTGGATACCTCAAATCAATGTGCGCCTCACCCAAATCGTCTCCGAAGCCCCCGCAAACTCCCGTTTCCGCAATATTCACAACGGCGCTCCTTCACGCATATCCGCATCTGATATGGGTGCGGTGATGCCTTGAGTGGCATCAGCGCATCACATGTCAAAAGAAATCTATCCCTAGCCCTGACAACGGCGTCCGGTACACCGGCGTTTTCCCGCGACTCCGTCTTGTCCCGTGTAATTCAAATACCTCCGAGTTATCCAATATGTGCGTATGTCTTCAATTATCTACTTGTCTTCTCGATTATCTATGCGTAGCTGCTTGTTTTCTCACTTATTTCACCCGTGGATACCTCAAATCAATGTGCGCCTCACCCAAATCGTCTCCGAAGCCCCCGCAAACTCCCGTTTCCGCAATATTCACAACGGCGCTCCTTCACGCATATCCGCATCTGATATGGGTGCGGTGATGCCTTGAGTGGCATCAGCGCATCACATGTCAAAAGAAATCTATCCCTAGCCCTGACAACGGCGTCCGGTACACCGGCGTTTTCCCGCGACTCCGTCTTGTCCCGTGTAATTCAAATACCTCCGAGTTATCCAATATGTGCGTATGTCTTCAATTATCTACTTGTCTTCTCGATTATCTATGCGTAGCTGCTTGTTTTCTCACTTATTTCACCCGTGGATACCTCAAATCAATGTGCGCCTCACCCAAATCGTCTCCGAAGCCCCCGCAAACTCCCGTTTCCGCAATATTCACAACGGCGCTCCTTCACGCATATCCGCATCTGATATGGGTGCGGTGATGCCTTGAGTGGCATCAGCGCATCACATGTCAAAAGAAATCTATCCCTAGCCCTGACAACGGCGTCCGGTACACCGGCGTTTTCCCGCGACTCCGTCTTGTCCCGTGTAATTCAAATACCTCCGAGTTATCCAATATGTGCGTATATCCATACTTAACCACTCAATCAAGTTGTTCGCACTTAATTTTCAATATTTTCTGCTACTGGGTTACAAAACCACCACCAATCCCCTTGATTTGCCACTCGAAACCCTCCCGCAAACTCCCGTTTCCGCAATATTCACAACGGCGCTCCTTCACGCATATCCGCATCTGATATGGGTGCGGTGATGCCTTGAGTGGCATCAGCGCATCACATGTCAAAAGAAATCTATCCCTAGCCCTGACAACGGCGTCCGGTACACCGGCGTTTTCCCGCGACTCCGTCTTGTCCCGTGTAATTCAAATACCTCCGAGTTATCCAATATGTGCGTATGTCTTCAATTATCTACTTGTCTTCTCGATTATCTATGCGTAGCTGCTTGTTTTCTCACTTATTTCACCCGTGGATACCTCAAATCAATGTGCGCCTCACCCAAATCGTCTCCGAAGCCCCCGCAAACTCCCGTTTCCGCAATATTCACAACGGCGCTCCTTCACGCATATCCGCATCTGATATGGGTGCGGTGATGCCTTGAGTGGCATCAGCGCATCACATGTCAAAAGAAATCTATCCCTAGCCCTGACAACGGCGTCCGGTACACCGGCGTTTTCCCGCGACTCCGTCTTGTCCCGTGTAATTCAAATACCTCCGAGTTATCCAATATGTGCGTATATCCATACTTAACCACTCAATCAAGTTGTTCGCACTTAATTTTCAATATTTTCTGCTACTGGGTTACAAAACCACCACCAATCCCCTTGATTTGCCACTCGAAACCCTCCCGCAAACTCCCGTTTCCGCAATATTCACAACGGCGCTCCTTCACGCATATCCGCATCTGATATGGGTGCGGTGATGCCTTGAGTGGCATCAGCGCATCACATGTCAAAAGAAATCTATCCCTAGCCCTGACAACGGCGTCCGGTACACCGGCGTTTTCCCGCGACTCCGTCTTGTCCCGTGTAATTCAAATACCTCCGAGTTATCCAATATGTGCGTATGTCTTCAATTATCTACTTGTCTTCTCGATTATCTATGCGTAGCTGCTTGTTTTCTCACTTATTTCACCCGTGGATACCTCAAATCAATGTGCGCCTCACCCAAATCGTCTCCGAAGCCCCCGCAAACTCCCGTTTCCGCAATATTCACAACGGCGCTCCTTCACGCATATCCGCATCTGATATGGGTGCGGTGATGCCTTGAGTGGCATCAGCGCATCACATGTCAAAAGAAATCTATCCCTAGCCCTGACAACGGCGTCCGGTACACCGGCGTTTTCCCGCGACTCCGTCTTGTCCCGTGTAATTCAAATACCTCCGAGTTATCCAATATGTGCGTATGTCTTCAATTATCTACTTGTCTTCTCGATTATCTATGCGTAGCTGCTTGTTTTCTCACTTATTTCACCCGTGGATACCTCAAATCAATGTGCGCCTCACCCAAATCGTCTCCGAAGCCCCCGCAAACTCCCGTTTCCGCAATATTCACAACGGCGCTCCTTCACGCATATCCGCATCTGATATGGGTGCGGTGATGCCTTGAGTGGCATCAGCGCATCACATGTCAAAAGAAATCTATCCCTAGCCCTGACAACGGCGTCCGGTACACCGGCGTTTTCCCGCGACTCCGTCTTGTCCCGTGTAATTCAAATACCTCCGAGTTATCCAATATGTGCGTATATCCATACTTAACCACTCAATCAAGTTGTTCGCACTTAATTTTCAATATTTTCTGCTACTGGGTTACAAAACCACCACCAATCCCCTTGATTTGCCACTCGAAACCCTCCCGCAAACTCCCGTTTCCGCAATATTCACAACGGCGCTCCTTCACGCATATCCGCATCTGATATGGGTGCGGTGATGCCTTGAGTGGCATCAGCGCATCACATGTCAAAAGAAATCTATCCCTAGCCCTGACAACGGCGTCCGGTACACCGGCGTTTTCCCGCGACTCCGTCTTGTCCCGTGTAATTCAAATACCTCCGAGTTATCCAATATGTGCGTATGTCTTCAATTATCTACTTGTCTTCTCGATTATCTATGCGTAGCTGCTTGTTTTCTCACTTATTTCACCCGTGGATACCTCAAATCAATGTGCGCCTCACCCAAATCGTCTCCGAAGCCCCCGCAAACTCCCGTTTCCGCAATATTCACAACGGCGCTCCTTCACGCATATCCGCATCTGATATGGGTGCGGTGATGCCTTGAGTGGCATCAGCGCATCACATGTCAAAAGAAATCTATCCCTAGCCCTGACAACGGCGTCCGGTACACCGGCGTTTTCCCGCGACTCCGTCTTGTCCCGTGTAATTCAAATACCTCCGAGTTATCCAATATGTGCGTATGTCTTCAATTATCTACTTGTCTTCTCGATTATCTATGCGTAGCTGCTTGTTTTCTCACTTATTTCACCCGTGGATACCTCAAATCAATGTGCGCCTCACCCAAATCGTCTCCGAAGCCCCCGCAAACTCCCGTTTCCGCAATATTCACAACGGCGCTCCTTCACGCATATCCGCATCTGATATGGGTGCGGTGATGCCTTGAGTGGCATCAGCGCATCACATGTCAAAAGAAATCTATCCCTAGCCCTGACAACGGCGTCCGGTACACCGGCGTTTTCCCGCGACTCCGTCTTGTCCCGTGTAATTCAAATACCTCCGAGTTATCCAATATGTGCGTATATCCATACTTAACCACTCAATCAAGTTGTTCGCACTTAATTTTCAATATTTTCTGCTACTGGGTTACAAAACCACCACCAATCCCCTTGATTTGCCACTCGAAACCCTCCCGCAAACTCCCGTTTCCGCAATATTCACAACGGCGCTCCTTCACGCATATCCGCATCTGATATGGGTGCGGTGATGCCTTGAGTGGCATCAGCGCATCACATGTCAAAAGAAATCTATCCCTAGCCCTGACAACGGCGTCCGGTACACCGGCGTTTTTCCCGCGACTCCGTCTTGTCCCGTGTAATTCAAATACCTCCGAGTTATCCAATATGTGCGTATGTCTTCAATTATCTACTTGTCTTCTCGATTATCTATGCGTAGCTGCTTGTTTTCTCACTTATTTCACCCGTGGATACCTCAAATCAATGTGCGCCTCACCCAAATCGTCTCCGAAGCCCCCGCAAACTCCCGTTTCCGCAATATTCACAACGGCGCTCCTTCACGCATATCCGCATCTGATATGGGTGCGGTGATGCCTTGAGTGGCATCAGCGCATCACATGTCAAAAGAAATCTATCCCTAGCCCTGACAACGGCGTCCGGTACACCGGCGTTTTCCCGCGACTCCGTCTTGTCCCGTGTAATTCAAATACCTCCGAGTTATCCAATATGTGCGTATATCCATACTTAACCACTCAATCAAGTTGTTCGCACTTAATTTTCAATATTTTCTGCTACTGGGTTACAACACCACCACCAATCCCCTTGATTTGCCACTCGAAACCCTCCCGCAAACTCCCGTTTCCGCAATATTCACAACGGCGCTCCTTCACGCATATCCGCATCTGATATGGGTGCGGTGATGCCTTGAGTGGCATCAGCGCATCACATGTCAAAAGAAATCTATCCCTAGCCCTGACAACGGCGTCCGGTACACCGGTGTTTTCCCGCGACTCCGTCTTGTCCCGTGTAATTCAAATACCTCCGAGTTATCCAATATGTGCGTATGTCTTCAATTATCTACTTGTCTTCTCGATTATCTATGCGTAGCTGCTTGTTTTCTCACTTATTTCACCCGTGGATACCTCAAATCAATGTGCGCCTCACCCAAATCGTCTCCGAAGCCCCCGCAAACTCCCGTTTCCGCAATATTCACAACGGCGCTCCTTCACGCATATCCGCATCTGATATGGGTGCGGTGATGCCTTGAGTGGCATCAGCGCATCACATGTCAAAAGAAATCTATCCCTAGCCCTGACAACGGCGTCCGGTACACCGGCGTTCAGTGAGGCAATTGAGCGGGCGGATCGCAACATAGACGTCCATGGAATAAAATTGATAACGAAGGGTGAAGCCCGGAAACACCGGAGATCGAGGAACCGCGAAGGGGATTCCAGCCCCAATCGACCGAGGTAAGCCGACGTTCAAACAGGGAAGTGGAGAGGCCCCATAGAATGGAGATTATGCCCAGCGAAAAGATGCCGCTGGGCCTGTAAGTATCTATCTGTGCAAGTAAGCAGAATTGGGACCTCAAAAAACAAAACAGGCTTGCGCTGTGGGCCCCACGTTAGGACGCTGCAAGGGTGACACACACCACACCGTCACACTTGCGGGGACATAAAAGAGCGGAATTGAATGCAAGAAATAATAAGACCGAAAGGACTTAGAGCACGAGCCGAAGTGATAAAGGGAAAAGAATCGCACGCACCTCGACTCTCGAAATTTCCACATCGCAGAGTTGTGCCCCTATTCCGACACCTAGTA
This sequence comes from Mycena crocata, assembly GCA_029281795.1. Classification (NCBI taxonomy): domain Eukaryota; kingdom Fungi; phylum Basidiomycota; class Agaricomycetes; order Agaricales; family Mycenaceae; genus Mycena; species Mycena crocata. The sequence continues at coordinate 570,158 of JARJCP010000036.1, read as the reverse complement.
TTCGTCGGACGGAGGCGGCGTTGAATTGAAAGTCGGCAGCGGACAGAACCAGGAAGGTGAGATCAAACGGCGCAAGGGGAGGATGGATCGAAAGCGGAGCACGACAAAGGAAGGCTAGAAGAAAAAATCAAAGGAACGGATACGGAGAGAAAGAGCAACACACTCAACGGCAAAGATGACAGAACTCAAGCGCAGAATTTGGATACAAAGATTGCGACGATGAGAAGGAATCAAAAAGGGGATTAATCAAGAGTTAACAGAGCACTCACGGAACATCAAGGCCCATTGCTGCGTAGCTCCCGCTTACCTCCGCCGCGCATCCCATGGCTGTTGCCCTAGCATTGCTTGACGCCGGAGGAGTTACCAGCAGCCGCAGGGCCAGAAGTGGAAAGTTGGGAACACCGAACCGGCAAGAAAGAGGAGCTAGAAGCGCGAGGATGGGGATCCTCGCCGGAGTAGGAGATCAGGGCAACGTACAGAAAGATATTTGCTCCACATCAGACTTTTGACATTTCGATTGGCGCGTTGTCAGGCGTTGTACAACACGACAACGGCCCGTCAAAACGCCACAACGCGACCCAACAACGCGACAACGGCAAAACTCCGGAACGTGGGGCCGAAAAAGCCACAACGCCGACCAAATCTGATGTTGCCGTGACGCGGCAGTTTATCAGAACTGAAATCTGTTGTTATAAAGGTAAAGCCTCTATTCCTGGATCCCATCCCAACATACCCTCGCAGATTTTCAAGCACAATGTCGAGCTCACCGTCGTCGACGATGATCCATCAACAACGCAAAACGCGTGAAAACGCCTCAACGCGGCAATCAAAATGTCAAGTGGCTGATGCAGCCTTCAGAGTGGGAGTTTTTAGCTGCTTAGATTGGGGCGAGAGTTCCCAACGGTTGACAATGGTCGCTTAGTGCTACTTGCATGCATATTTCAGTCCAGTGGGAGTGCTGGTGCGAGAGTCCTAGGCGCCCAGAGGAGCGGAGGCAGCGGACAACGTTGTGGGAAGAAGAGAGAAACGTAAAAGCGGATCGAGATTGATCCCCAGTTTCAATCTCCGCAACAATGATGACGCATTTCCCTTTCTTTCTGCTTCGCCACCGATCCGACTCCCCCACGCCACGCTAGTCTGCCGGTCCATCTGCGGGTGCTCGACGGTGCCACGCTCAAAATGAGTGCTACGGCGGCGACGACGACAGGAACGCCTAGACCCATCACGACAGCGGCAGCGCACGTACTAGAATCTTGCTGATCGATGGAAGTGACGATGTCATCCTACATGTACGTCGCAGTCCCTTCCTCGACGACGCGCACTCATCCAAGAGCCCACAGACCGACACCTTCAGGTGCCAGAACATCGCGCTGTCCTGTTTCCCACCAGCATGGCACGGATTGTGCTACTAACAAATACTCAGCGCGACTGGCGGTCCAAAAACATCTCCCGCCCAACCACTAAGCGACGATCGGCAGCCCGCCCCCATCCACGATGACGGTGCTACGTGTTGGTAAACCGCCGACGCCACCATTGCATGTCTAGATGTGCACCGCGCACAATACCAGTACTGCGAAGCACGTTAATGGTATCGCGCATGTGAGTTTCCATACCCTTGACTGATCATTTTCTTTCTTTTGCAGTCGCGTTCAACTGAGGAAAGCTAACCATTCACGAGCAATACCCGGACCGAGGTGCGCAACCTCCTCATCCTGAGACGTGTTTGCCCCAAATGACTTCCTCATGATCAGCTCGCAGTCGCCATCAACACCTCCTCGTTGAGCATGTTGAACCACGGTTGGGCCCCAGGGCATCTCAGGTACGCACGCGCCATTTTTGTCCCTCTCCCCTAATACATCGAGTGCAGGCATGCCGGGACAGTGAGCGCCTTCGCGGGCGTGAACTCCGTGCCGACTGCAAGTCACAGTTACTCCAGGCCATCCTTCGCATTTTTGGTCCACCGATCTTATTCCGTTTTCTTTGCTCAACGCGCGCACCTTGGGCGCCAATAAGGCTTTGTTTGTTTAACACACCCATTTGCGCTTAGACCTCAAAGTCAGTCACAACCCAGAAAGCGTGCGCGACGCGGTCAAGGTCCGTCCTTCTATCTTATTTCGGTCTTTCTCTCCCTCGGCGTTGTTCCCCTCCCCATATTTCTCGTGTACCCATCCCAACGACGAGTTCAAACCCTGCATTTCGTCAATGTATCGCAATCTTTCCAGCCGTTGATGGCGCTCTCCAAACCTACCAGTGCCGCCACGCACCCGTCTCCCATTAAATCTGACACCCCGCCATTTTGTGATAATTTCGCCCAGTCGTCGGCCAATTCAAACGTGGGCAACGGCGGCCATGAATCAGGCCCTCGTAGAGTAAAACCCACATGTATCGATCAAGTCCTTCTCTAATCCTCCGTGTCAGCCACGCCATCGCACGTCCTGAAGCACAACTAGAAAGAGAACAACATTCTGCTCCTGGGCTCGGTATGTACACATTCCTGCAACTTGCAATGTTCTCCCTTCGTTTCTTCGTCATGCCAAATGCATGAACTTACGCGCCCGAGGCGGGATTGATTTGCCAGGTGGATATCGTACCAGCGCGTTGGCCAGCATGTCCGCCCGTTTACTACTCCCCACATCATCTACCTCCGTCTCCGCGCGGGCATCACCCGCAATTAGATGACCTAAAAGGTGAGTGGGCGGATGTTCCCCGTTTAGTACTCCTTCGTTCAGTATACGGTGCTGATCATTCCACAGGTCAGAATGGCATTAGCCGAGACACAATACAGCGACGTACAGAACTACCGGTGCGTGCTGCTAATCTATTTCCAGATACGCCTCGGAATGAGGACGTCGTTACTGAATCTGGAGGCGAAGTTATGGTGGTTGTGCCCACATTCCGCCGCTGGTGTATTCGGAGTGAAATCAACCTGTATTCTGCAACGGATTTGAGTTAAACGCGCCCACCTGGGTGTTCATCTCAACGGGAGTTTTTCGATTGTTCTATATGATTCTATGGACCGAAATGTGATGACGCAAAGAGAAACGTACCTCTTTAACTTCTTCCCTCCAATCAAAGCTGCCGTTGTTCTCATCGGTGATCAATCCCTTCATAAATTCAACAGCACTAATCCCATTTGTCACCTCCTCCGGAGTCAGGGCAAACCCAGCGCCTTCTCGTATTACCCAGCGATCCCATCCTATATCCGATTAGACTTTGTACTCATTAAAATTTGAATGACGCACCGAGGTTCAACACATCCTCTTTATACGTATTTTCACCAAATTTGAGCCAGAAGTCCCGCACAAATTCATCTCGCTGGATGACGCAGTTCTTGTAGTATCTATGAAGGGCGCGGTCGAACGTTGCGCAGCGCCAAGTGGGATCCATGCCAGTCCCGTTGGCCACGGTCCTCCAGCGTCATACACAGACGGGCGACATGCAACAGCTCGAATTTGGCAATCTCCCATTTCTTTTCTCGCTCGTCATCCGGCACGGTGAGGAGGATCTTCAGCGAGCCCCACTGGAATTTATTGACCCAGAGGAGGGGCAGCCGGTATGCAGCCGGGAGAGCAACCTTGGTGTTGCTCGAGGAGACAACGTGGAACAGCGGCTCTGTTGTCGAGGCGGGAATACTCACGGCATTAGCAACGAAGAATTGCACGATGGCGATATCCTCCCAGCCATCTTTGTTATATGGCAGCTCGTCGGTGTGCCGCCAAGAGGACATGGTGGCGGGGTTGATCGTCTCATTCCTCGCTGTTGCATCTGGAACATCGATCGCGCATGAGTTGAGAGTTGCCGGGCTTAGACACGCACCCTGCATACCTTGTGGAACAATTTTGCTTTCTGCGATCCTCGAAACTCGCTCCACCCGACGACGTTCAGGGCCATTGGACCTGCCGTTGTCGCCGGACATATCTACAATGAAAAAATTTAATCCATGACCATCAATCCATGGGCCATGGGGAACGCACCTCGAGCGGTGTTATCTTTACCGATATCAAGCCTTTTTTGTATGTTTGGTGTCTCTACGAGGCTGAGGTGAGGGCGAGGCAGCGGAAAAAAACAGCGCCACATCCAAGCCACATCACAACCAAACACTTCGAAAGCAGTGAAAACCATCGCCTTGTTTCAGTTGACTCACCCCCCAAATCGCAATTGGATGCATTACGGAAAAAGAATCTCCTGGTGCACTTCAACCGCGTTGATTCGATCGGGTTCCGAAAGCACGTCGTCGACCCCATTCATCACATTGAAGCCTCTCCATAGAATTTAGGCTGGCCGGGACTGAATTGTAGCCCGATCATTCTAACCTCCTGGCCTCAATCTCCACTGTGGTCCAGTACTAGCACAGGAGATACATTTACAGCCAATTTACCACGATAAAATCGACAGCGACCCAGAACGATGCTACCTAGCCCTTAATCGACTTCAGCAACAAGATAATCAAATCTGGTTTTAAGTTTCAGTTCCACTAAATCCGCGTTGGAGTTGTAGATGATCGTCTCAACATCGCGAGTCGAACGTAGGGTAGTGTCCGTTATAATCCTCTCCACCTACAGCCAATTATTCGCGATACGGATAACAATTCTGTTCCTCCGTCGAATTAATCATAGATATCGCCTACAACCGGAGGTCAGTGTATTGGAAGTCGGCGTGTAAGATGATATCATGACAGCTTATATGACTTTAGTCTGTATTTGGAGGGTTGTACAGGTGTTCGATTGTGCTGGTTCCGTCGGGGAAGCGTGGCATTGCCATTGAGCGAGAAACGGGTGCCAACAAATCGTTCAAGGGACGGATCAGGGAGTCGAGCACGGATGGGAAAGCCAGGGGTTTTTTCAGTATTGTTGCCGGGAGTAACAGAAACGCACCGGAAAGCATTCTGGGAGAAGAACCGAGTTCTTCCCAAGTGAATATCTCGCTTCATCACCGCAGGAAATGCACGACCAAGTCAGAAAATACCATTGGATTGGAAGCTCGTCAGCCGGGATGAAATGACTGCACAGCACAGAAGGTGTGGGTCGGAGGATAGAACGGAGAAGCGGGAAATTGCGTGGCGTATAAAGAGAAGGAAGACCGCGAACAGGAAATTAACCTGTGCCGTGAAGGAGAATCCGAACAGTCGCGACATGGCACGAGTAGCGAATCGAAACATGGCGCATCAACAGCACCGACACCAAGACGGCATATATGTAGCGTGCTCCCACTGTCCTGAGAACAAGGGGGAAAAGGGATACAATGTCAGAAGTGCGAAAAGAAGTAAAACACAAATCGACGAAAAAGGAATCGCACCCACCCTGAGGAGTCTACATCCCAACCGATATTTATTTCCTACGCCTGAACTTCGGCGGATGACCGCGAGCGTCGGTGTACGCAGAGGAAGCGCTTCCCAGGAATCCGGGCGAGTCGAGGGGGATGGCGATATTAAACGGTCAAATGGAAGATGAACCGAAAAATCAGAAAGCAAGTCAAAACAACGTACACGGTGGGGAATGTTGAAACATTCAGCGGAGGATACCCAATTCTGCCACAGAAGTTGGTGATGTAGGGTCGCAACGAGGAAAGCGAGTCGGAAGATAGTATGATGAGAGTTGACAAGGAGGTACTCACCAAGGGCATATCCGGTCTGCGGTGCTCCCGCCCCAGCCCTCCCAGCTTCCAATCGATCACCGCTTGACGCGGCAGCAAATTTGCTGTTGTACGCAAAGGCAGAAGTGAAAGATTAATTCAGCGCCGTGGGTGAGCGAAAAAGGACTTAGCAGCGTACCAACTTCGCGTCTACTTTTCCGAGGAACCCAGGGATTTTGCGAGGATGAGATGAAGTCCTGGTGCAAAACTATCTGCTGGCAGGTGGAAAGAATGCAGGGCAATAGAAACATACAGAAGCTGCAGCGTTTGGAGTGAAACGGCTCCTAGTCCAGCTGCTTAGATTGGGGGCGGGAGCCAAACGAGATTCTGCCGTGTCTTTGTCCTGTTTGCATGCGGAGTTCAATCCGGGTCAAGCCAGGGCGAGAGTTTCAGGCGCCCAGAGACAGACAAGAGCCGCCGACGATATTGTGGGAAGAAGAAGAAGTAGATTGAAGATTGATCTCCCGTTTCAAACTCCGCATGATCGATGACGACGCGTTTCTTTTCTTTCTGCTTCGTCGATCCCCGCTTTCGTCTTAGCGTGGTCCATCGTCTATGCCACCACGCATCCTCGCGACTGCCCCACGCCACGCTACCCTGCCTCTCTACAGGCGCTCGCCGCCGGATTCCATTCCGCAGAGCACCGTGGCCAACGACGACAGGAATCCCTGCAGCTTGCATGCACCGCGCGACCAGTAGGATCTTACTGCCAGAGGAAGCCAGGCCGCTATGCGTCGTCATTGTACATGTGCGTCCCAGCCACTTCCTCCCCGACGCGCACTGATCAGTCCGCAGACCGACACTCTCAGGTACAAGACTCGCACTGTGCTGTTGGTTACCGCCGTCGCACTTGTGTTACTAAAAAGCTCTCATAGGCCCAAGCCGGTACTAGTTCTGGGCGCCAATCGAAGGCTGCCGCCGTCGCCTGTGTAGAATGAGTACCATACCAATGCTGCGAAACACGTCAATGGTATCGCTCATGTGGGTCGCTTGGAAGGTCTTGCTTATACTGTACTGATCGTTTTTGCAGTCGGCTTTAACTCAGGAAAGCTGGCCATTTATTAACAATACTCGGATGGAGGTGTGCACCGTCCTCATCCTGAGTCGCGTTCGTCCCGCCTGACGTTCTCCGCTCCCATTTATCATTGACGCTTTCATGCTCGGCATGTCCCTGCCGCAGCGCCATCGATTGGAGATGCACCGGGACAGCGCCGACAACATACGGTTGAAGCCGCACACGGCTCGCGCACACCAATACGCGAATTAGCGCCGCGCGCCGAGTGTGCGGCTGCGTCCTGTGAAGGGCGGTGCCGGTGAGGGCCTTCGCAGTCGTGAACTTACGCTGGCTGTAAATCCCAGTCATGGCAGGCCTTACCTTTCGCGCCGGCTCCTTCAAATATGCTGCGGTTATTCGCCTTGCAATTCACAAGATCTCAACAGAAAAACTGGTGCGTCCGCTGATCCTATGCTTTGCCATCGCTGAACAACACGCTTAGCTCTGGGAACAATTGCGGGAGTCTTAAACGCTCGCGCCCAACCAGTCACAGCACAAATGTGTCCCGAACCAGAACACGCGCTCGACACCGCCTAAGGCGCGGCTTTGCTTCGTACTTCCGTCTGTCTCTACCTCCGTGCTGTTCCCATCCCCGCATTCCTCGTGTAGACATTTATGTGACGATTCAAATTTCCGCTTTTCATCCGCGTGTCCCAATCTGTTTCTTTTCCGTATCCGCCATGCCCTGTACCATCCTCAGCCTGTCCCGCATCCACCATTCCCGGCTCCCGGCCCACCGTCATCGATCCGCACGGATCGTCGCATCCTGGGACGCGTCGTGGAGTGAAAACGAACTTATATGCTCTATCAGCAACGCGCTCGCTCGCCTGGAAGAGAAATCATACTTTTAGTGTTATCCTAAAGTGAGCACGAGTACTACCTTCTTGGGGGAATTTACGGATTTATCCAGAATCGCATTGCTTGGGCTTTCCACGCCGCCACGCACAACATTACCATCTTCAACGGGCGTCTTTTTTATGACGAATTCGCGAATTTGCGCAATTCCATCAAGCAGGCGATCTCCTCCTTCATTCGTTCGCATTCATTCTTTCTTTGTTCAGTTCCTTCCTTCCTTCCTTCCTCCGACTCACTTAGCCTGTTAGATCCTTGCGAAATTCGCTCAAGATTTGTTTCAGCCTCACTTGCATGACTCCGCTTCTTGCGACATTCACGGCCGCCTCGTTCGTATGCTCTAGTTCCTCCCCGCGACACTTGGTACTCACCTCAGACTGCTAGCCTACTCAACATTGCGTTCTAGTTCACGCCTCTGCCTCAAATCGAAGTTCCCGCTCTACCTAAATAATGACCCCTGTGTACTCGCACTACCGCTTCCTCTCAATAAGTGCAGCACTGACTCGAGCCCTCTACGAACAACTCCGTGAAGGTCCGTGTCCATCTCCATCCTAGATTCTTTTCTTGCGGCGCTGATGTACAGATGTATAGTATTACATCCAGCGAGCAATTCCGTCCTAACGCTTCCGAATTCCCAGCGCTGTTTCTACCTCTGCTGCGGAAATCGACTGCATTCGAATTAGACGTTCGATCATTGATTCTCAAGTACGCTGAGACTTTTCTTCCCCCTTTGCAGAATGGGACGGCATCTCTTTTGAAACAGCGGTATCCTCAATCGTCTCCAATCTTCTTGAAATTCTGCTCTTGATCGGCAATGCTGCGTCTACCCAATGAACGACTTCCTCGGGTTATCCTTTGATAATCAAGTTCTTTTCGTGATATACTTTGAGAATATTTTCTGTCCTCCCTTCAGGCAGACGGTCGCTGACGGTGCATCAATATGCAAGCCCGTCTATGAAACCCTCATTCCCAGCTTGAACATGATTCTCGCAGCCGACCATCCTTGCGGCAACGATTTACAGCCACTCTTTTGGAATCAACCGGTGCCCTTTTCGTAAACTGGTCATTCAAATGCTGATTGGGCCTCTGTTCATGTGGACCGTTTCAACGTTCCCATAATGTAAAGCCGCATCCCTCTCACTGTCGTGACCCATCATGCATTTAGTCCGTGGACACGAATAAATTCACAGCTTCCCCTTACGCCGGCGATTTCCTTTAAGCTCCATCCGATAATGGTCTTCTCATCCAGATCTCGTTCCGCCTCAGGTGTGGTTTCAATCCAAATTCTACCGACCGTTGTTCGCCCCGCTCGAGTTACAGCTCTCTCATGCTCTTCAATTTTTGCGCTCGGTATTTCCTCGTCGAACTCCAGCGCGCTCGCTCGGACTGGGAAGGTCTGTGCTCTTCGTGCCTGCCGACAGCGAATCTCTAACCGCACACTTACATCCACTGGCGGCCCTGATGCCGCTTCGAGATATGCTGAACCCTCGGTTCCGCAAGTTCCGTCTGGGTTGTCGTCGTTTTCAGAACAATTACAGGGCATGTTGTAACAAATACGTCAAATTATCTTCATCCAACCCTGCGTTACTACCCTATATCCTTTTCATACCCCGCTATTCTCGTCTTTGTCATATCCAGCTTTCGTGTTTTTTTTTCTCTGCGCAACCACAGGATCACTGGGTGGGGGCGAACTGTCATGGGCGACTGTCTGCGAAAGAGCTGCCGGCGGCAGTGACTGCGTCATAAATGGTGTCCACATACGTCGTCGGCGTCGGGCATCCCGACAGAGTAGGCCTGCCAAAAAGGTGAGGAGAACGGAAATCCCTCCCACGCAGCCCCCCACAATTGCTCCCACGGCAACCCTCTTCGGTGTGTTGGACGGAGGCGCCGGGGGTGGGGTAGCAATTGGCGCCGTGTAAGAAGGGCCAGCACTCCTCCCTGCCGCAGAGGAAGAGACGGGATCTCCTGAGCTGCAAGCAGGAATTTGGATGAGTAAGTTGTTGCCGACAGTCAGAATAATGGACGCACTTGACGATTGCATAGTCGAATAACATTGTTTGAAAAGTGACTCGCATCCCCGGTGTATGATTCCACCAAAGAAAAATTACCAACGCTGCGATCGTCCAAAATGAATTCGCTCGATCCATCGATGGATCCATCGCCTGCGAAGAATAAGTATATTCCAGAAGCGTCACCGTCAGCTGTGCCGTCCACTGAGTATCGAAAGACGACAATAAAGTCCAATCACAAACTGGTGAAGTTCATGTCCATTTGGAGCTCCGAAGAATTATCGACGTCGTGTGGAATGACAGTGACGCTCCCGTTCTCCACTTTGGTGTTGTCCAAAAAATAGCCTGTGCCGCTGGTGGCTGCAGGCGCCAGGCCTCCAGTGCAAACGAGAATCCCCATCGCTGATGGTCTCATTGGCCGCCCCCGAAACTTGAACCGCGGCCAGGCGGAGGAGCCCAAACCGTTTCAGCCATTCAGTCATTCCAGGATGCTACGCGCAGCGCACGTCGAGAGTGAGAAGCAGGAGAGTTGATCTAGGAGGAGAGGGAGGGAGAGAGAGGAAGAGGCGGGCTGTCTCTCGAGCGGCGACCTCGTCACGGTGGGTCCACTGGCTAGGAAAAGCAATTCCGTCGTGACAGCGGAGGCCGAGCCAGGCGGAGCGTGTGACGGTTGACCAGTGATCAGCGTCAAAGTTGAACTTGCAGTAGGTCCGCGTTGACCAGATTTATCGGATGTGAAATTGATTTTAAGTCAAGGAGGGGAAGTCAAGTGTGAAAGAAAACGCGCACCCGAAAGAGATCAGCAGAAGCGCTGTTGCTTGCCTCCGAATCGACATTGACAGCAAGCATTCTGAGTAATCTGTGGGAAGGGGAGACGCACGGTATATGCATGTCAGACCTAGACAATTGTATTTTACACGTTCCACCGAATGCGATCACAGAATCTGCAGAAAGCAGGTGCCGGGTGACAGAAATATCCCGGCGCAGAAGGACAAAGGTGCAGACGTGCAGATGCTGCGAGTTAGAATTGATTGATCCTCGACTGGCGGAAGCGCTGCAGATGCGATCCCCGACGGCGAGATTAAAATAGTCCACCGGGCCTTCTCTATGCTATATGAGCGACTCAGAGCGAGATGAAACTAGGCAGTGGGGACTTGCCCGGGAATGCTTTGCTTTTGACCGGGACAATGTTGCCCAGCGGGACGAGGATATCAAGAGTTTTTCTTGAAGAGATTTTCTTGATCCACCTCTACACAAAGAGTCGCAAGTGGTGGTTGGTCGCCGCAGGAAGACGAAGTCCGTAGTCTTTAGTCGCGAATTTTGTGAGGAAGATAAGTATCGGAAGGAAGACAATTGGGCGACGACTTTGAAACCGCACTGAGTATGCGGTCCGTCTGAGCGGCAAGAACCAGAGACGAGGAGGTGGTGGGAGAGTGAAAAGAGTTGGGGCTGTGCCGCAATGACGTAGGTCCACGTGGGGTTGGGTTCCTTCTTCCGCACCACCATCTCGCATTCCTATTCCGCCTTCACCATCGCCACGCCCATGGTCCAAGGTCCACGCCATTCCTTACCACAGCAATGCTCCTTGACTTACCCCAGCTTCCCAGCCATACCCCTGATTCTGGCTAATTCTTCGCCCGGTCACCGACCCGACGCCCGTCTGTCCACTGGCCCTCGATTACCTTCAAGTTGTCTTCATGTGCGCCTACGCCGAGCGCTTTACCTGTGGAGAGAAGGAGACTCAGGCTTTTGGTGAGTGTTCCATACAATGATTCGCTTGCCCTCGTTGCCTTCCTCCGTCCTCGATCTCTGGAATCTCCCTATCTGAATCATCCTATTCTTTTTTTTTTAGCCCGCTATTCTTATAGCAATGCCGAAAACCGACGCATCCTTTCAATCCTCACTTCTTCTCCGCTTCCCCGCCCATTTCCGCCTTCCATCCACTTTTGCCAGCACTTGAGTTGCCTTGCCGCTCTACATACATTTCCGCTTACGATTGTATTTTCGGCACATGCACCCAATCCTACTGCTGGTGCGGCGCCCAACGTATCCCGACCGTCACTGATCATCGCACATTCAGCGCGCATACTCCCTCTGTTATCGCCGTTCGCCACTCAGATCCCTCCCATCCAGCGGCTTTTTCCGCGAGCAATTATCGTCCTCGGTCCTGTTTTCGGGCGCTGCGAGCTTGTGGCGAGTGTCTTGCGGGTCACTGGTCAAAACCTTGATAGCGAGCCCCATTCTCGCGGATCGTGCACGTCGGCGAACCGAAACTCAAGCACGCGATGATGCGCAAGCTCTCCAGCACTGCTACAGCCACCGTCGTCGCCTCAGCATCTTCTACTTCCACGAAGACCAGCTGGCAGAAACCCTGCTGGACGAGACGGTTCCCCCACAAACGTCATCACTGACGATGGTAGAAGCGGGCAAGTGGGAGGAGGACGCCCGTGATAAACAGTGGGGATTATGAATTCAGTATGCAAAGGTGCGTCCGTATTTGTTAGCATTTTTATCGAGCCGCGTATGACATTCTGCGCAGCTTTCTATTTCGTCAGTTTCAGACGGGTTGCCAGCGATTTTCCCTGCCACCTCAACGCGACCATCCACCTCACTTTCGCCTTTCTCCCATCCTTCGTCTCCTCTTCATCCCATTCTCCGATGACATCTCCTTCGTTTGTCCGGTACGTATGCTATCATTATACCATGGTCGCCCCGTTGCCGCTCCGACTTCCCGCTCCTCTTACCGTTCCATCTCGACCTCCGCGTTTCCACATTCACACAGATCTAACTTATTCCTAGATCCATCGCGGCGATCGCATCTGGTCTTTCGTGGACGCCATGACCGCCCGCTCGCAGACGCCGACGACGAGGTGGAAATGTGCCTGCTGACAACATGACCTCGAACGACGTTGACCTGAATCCCGCGTCCGACGCGGAAACGGCGCATTACAGGGTGATGTGGAGTGGGTATTACACGTGCGTGGCCATCTTGACTCCCTCCCTGCAGCTCTAACTCCACAACAAGCGGGCATTCACGATTCATGTAGGTTTCACTCTCGACGAGACAGAGCGGCGGCGCCAGAACATCGACGCCGTTGACAACGAGTATTTTCCAACCCGCTATCAACTAAATTCGTACGAAGGAGAGCAATGGAAGGCCATACTCTCTCGGGAGGTGCGCTCGCGTTCATCTTCTTCCGGACGGAATGCTGCTTCGAATGAGACAGAGTTCGTCAATGGCTCATGCGGACCACCCACCTCGCTTTCGCCGCGAGCCCTTTGGAGGGTCCGCGACTGTGTGCGATTTCCGCAACGCCATGATTCGTTTCGTGCCATACATTTAGAACGAGCGAGAAGAAGTGCGTGTGTATGTACAATGAGCCGCTATTCCTGGAAGCTGTACCAGTCTTGTCGTCTCCGACATCAGCCCAAGATCCTCTCACGTTCAAGTAGCACCTTTCCAAGGGTGGCAACTCATTCACTCTCTAGGCAATCTCCTGCCTGCGTTATGTCTTGTTGCATCTTCCACGGTCGTAGGAGAAATCACACGGAAATCAATCGAGATTCGTACCTGGATGTTACTCAGCCGACCCAGAAAGTAAGCTGTACCATGTACCTCCTAATCCCCGACCCCGACCACTTTTAATTACGCGTCACCTTTTCCGGAACTCACATATTGATGCAGGCGGCCGACGTCAACCTTCGAATCATTGAAATCCTCTCCCTCTGTGGCCTAATTCTTTCAAGTTTCAGAGACCTTCCGCCTTTCTTCCTCTCTACACCGCCGAGTATCCTCCAGCGGAAACGACGACATCTGCCCACGCCTGGTCCTGCACTCGCGTATGGCCTTCCTTGATGCCGCCGAGTACGTCGAACTTACCTTAATTGGGAATTATGCTCTCTGTATGTTCTCACCATGCGTCTCCATATACAGCGAGTCACTGACAAGATGGCACGATGGGAAAATAGACTTAACCGCGACCCTTCTTGTTTAGGAGCTTTTCACTTCGCTTGACGACGAGGTCGAGCAAGTGTGGTCGCACAAATGGCACGTCCCTAAGGTACTCTTCATGCTCAATCGATACGTCGTCAGAGCAATGTTGGTGTAAGTCCATTGATATCCTCAATTGCTGGATCTCTTACCTCTCCACAGTGTTCTTTGGATCCAACTATCCGGGTCCCTTCTCCGAATTCTGTCGGATATATTCCTACTGGCAGATGGTGCCACTTCGCCTCGCTATTCTCGCCGCACAGGCACTGGTTGTCATTCGCATCTGGGCAATTTGTGCGTCGTGAGTCTCTTTTTTTTTTGGCTGACGCGAGCGTACTGTACTATTTCGACCATTTCTTCAGTGATGGGTGACACCCGATTTTTTTCGATGTGCTCAAAAAACGCCTTAATTCAAAAGGAAATTTATCGGTCTCCTCGGTCGACCAAAATCTAAAAATAGTGAAGAAACGGTCGAAATAGTACAGTACTCATCTGAGGTAGATAAAAACTCACGGAGGATGCTCTGGGTGCTGTCTACACTGTACACTCGTGCGTCCCTATCTATTCAACGTACATAATAATACCGACAAAATTACTTGCGGTGCAACAGTGGAGGTGGCGGCGGTCCCGATCTGCGTGGTCGGTGCTACCCTCGATTCACAAGCCTTCAAGGTGAGTTCTTTACTACTTCTATCGTCTGTCGGGCATTTCCTTGGCCTGCGCACATTTGCGATTCACACCATTCAATTGCAAGAGCAGCACTGGGCCCAACTATTCCAGCCGGCACCGGAAACTTGCATTTTGTGTCGTACCTCCGTCATTACGCTGGGCTGATCGTAACCTACCCAGGTGTCTCTCAACCCGCACATCTCTCCGGCGGGCTCAACTCCATGTCTGGCCATCTCCTCAAGGAATACGCCACCGGAACATGGATTGCTCGGGTATGTTTTGAACGTACATCGTCTTCACTCCCTCGTTTGTCTTCCTCCCCTACGGTACGCCTTCTTGCCTCTTTGGCCAAATCAACTAGCAGTCATAATGCTCGTTATCACTCTCGCCAAGCTCGCTCCGCGATGGAATTGGAATTCTGGCGCTAACGAAGATGGGACTGCGAGACAATGGGGACGGTCGGTGCTTGGGCGTCTGGGCTCGGGTGGGAGCGTGACGTGCGTGCTTCGCTCGGTTTATTTGAACTCCTCTCCGAGCTTTGCCCGATCCCCTCTATGCACCATTCCCAGCGCTTTTATTGATATATACTATCCCAAATTATTCCGTGTCTTCCTGTCTTCACATCGACTCACAGCATGTCTTCAGCGTCGACATCCTCGCGCGCGACTCGCTGGTCTACTTCGCGTTCATTTTCTCTTTCACCCTCAGGAACGCTATCATCTATGTATTGAGCTTCTCTTCACATTACCATGCCATTCTGCCTGGGTAAGTCTTCAGTTCCTACGTCCTTTTTGGTTCATTCCTGCTCCCCTTCCTACAACACTGCGTTCGTTCCTACTCATCTCGCTCAGGCCAACCACTGCGATCTCCTGCATCGCCGTGTCCCGCATGGTGGTCAACATACGGTCAATTCCCACCTCACTCCACACGCAAAGGATGACTACGGGCGGTCGTTACGGAGGCGATCTGAGCTTCGCGGCGCCCTACGCCGATTTGGACTCCGCCCCGCGCAGGGAATGCTCAGATGGTTATGCAGCCTCGCCTCACACCGCTTCCACAGCGTACTTCGACGTTGTCTCCTCTCCCGCCCGTGCATATTCCTACCCACAAAAACCCCGCCCCGGGAGTGTGCGCACCAACAAGGATGCGATGCGCATCAACATAGACGAGGTGGATTCCGAGAAGGAATTGGGATAGAGCTTCGGAAAGGGAGTTTGGGTTGATGTTAATGGTGCATTTGAGTTGAGTTGTGGTACCTTATTTCGACGTGCACGGTGCGTCGTCGCTGCCCTTCATCGACATTTTTCCAACCATGAGACCCTGCCGTGATGCCAGATTCGCTGTAGTCTACACCAACTTCTGATGGTAGCGTTTAATCCACGCCTTCATCAAGTGCGTGGACTTTTTTGCCGAACGCATACTCGACTCCTGGTAACTCCTTTCAGTTTCAGTCTGCTCGTTGCAAGCCCAGTCGATTTGTAACGGGATTCAATCCCTCCAACATTTGACCATCGATCAGGGACGATTTCAACACGCGCTCTTCCTCGCACACCATTCGTTTTCCATTCAAAACAAATTCCTGCAAGTGCTAACCTCCGCAGACGAACTTGCCGCCGTTGGCGTAGCTCCACCGTTCTCGCATCTTCCCGTTCGGTCCTGCTGACATTTTTCCCCAGATTCAAAAGGTAAATTTCCCCAGCTTCACATAAAGTCCTCGCTTTAAGACTCGACAAATCAGGTGTTTATCTGTGTTGTATGTAGTCAGTCCACTTGCGCGTCAACGCGGATCTTTTTAAAAAATTGCTGCAGGTCAAAACGAAGTCTTGTCGCAGGCGCACGTGTTGTAATATTATTATTGCGAGCTCAGGTTGCCTGTTATCAACGGGCATCCGGTCGGCACGCCGTCTCACTGGGATTTGACATCGCTGGAATCGGTGAGCCTTTTGTTCCTGATTGTGTTCCTTGTTTTGCACTTCGGCAGAAAGGGTCGACATCTGTGAACATCATCGGTGATGAGAAATGGCTCGAGATTAACACCGTGAAATCTTATGGAAGAAATTCGACAGACCTGCGGGATCAGTCCGAACACCTAGCATCAACTGTGAGTATCTATCTTCTGAGCCGCCCTGATTTAACGTCAAACAGCAAGCCGTCATCTATCTGGCCTTCCTCGTCGCAAAGGTACTCTTTTGGCCGTGAGTGTAGTTCAGATGGGCACCAACAACGATTCGCAGGTGTTTATGTCGGCCGACTTCTGCTTACTGCGTCCGAGTCGCGTCGAGTGGACTCTTTACAATAAGGCTGTACATGCCGTCGAGGTCGAAAACGATACATCAAACAAGCATAGGTCTGTTTTCACCGCCGTACACCACACTGTTCATGTTCTCGGTTGCGAGTGGGGATGGTGTATGTACATCTTGACCTCCACGCTCTGATAGCAGGTTGGCGCGTCTCCGAACTTGAATCCACAAATGAAAAGTCAAGCAAATTTGGAAAGACACTAGAGCGGCTAGTAGAGCAAACTTACGCAGAGGAAATCGGGTAAAACTCAATTGAGGTTTATTTTCCTGACGCATTTCATTGCTTCATAAGGAACCATGTGCAAGGGAAATAAAATGGTTAAAGCAACAAGTCAGGCCTATGACCTGCGTCCGAATCGAACAGACTCCCCGGTTGTACGTCATGTCTATTCTCTGACGGTTCCCAGGGGCGCACCACGCGCCGGCAGGTCTTGACATCCTTGAGTTCCTGATATTATTGACTCCGGGGTTTTCATCAAGGAAGTCAATTTGAAGCACTACAACGCACGGCGCTCCATAATCCTGGTGTATACCAGGTGCTTTTTGTTCGTCTTGAATAAATAACCGGATTATACATAGAAAGCTATTGAACTGCAGGCAACGAGAACCGGGCAGCTGAACCAACAACGTCGGCCGATAAGGTTTGCAATGGCCTTTCTCCGAATCCCACGGGTAATCTGCCTCTACTGATGAGTGAGGTTAACATGCTCATTTCCCAAACCTGGACAACACGCCGCTCAATTGAACTACCAATTGAACCCGAAAAAATCAACGAGAATCAGGGCGTATGGCAACACGGACAGGACAGCTTCGGTTTTTGGAGCCGGCCGTGATCCCATCGTGATCGGTGAGTTTATTTGAATGCTGGGACCCCAGACACACGTGTCTAGATATAGCCACGCCATATTGCCGGTACTACATACGAGTTGAATGTAACCTAACGGCAACGGATGTGCACCAAATTCATATGCCATGTGCGATGGGACAAATATATTTAGCAGGATACCAGTGCTCATTGCGTACTGGGGCCGCCGGGCGCAAAGTTCTCTCGGGTGTTTCCGCAAAACTTTCTCAAGGTTGCATATGTGGTTCTTGTGTATTGTTTTACACAAGAGCCCGGATGAGCACACCATTTATGATTTGGACGCCATTAAAAACAAACCCACCCTTTGGCAGAATTCCAACCACCCCGGCGTTGAAACTGATCGTAGAGGATCCTGTCACCACATCCCCTGCACAAGCATTGTTGGATGTATTATTTCACCCGGACACCGGCGTGTACATGATGAGCGCCTCTGGTGGGTTGCACACATTTCCATGGGAATACTATCACAAGAGCACAAACTGGAAGCAAAACACGCCACATGTATCCGTGGTGCCCCCATGGCGGAGCAACCTCACTATTACAGTATGTGGTGTTCCTGACCATGCCTCAGGATCCGTGCACGTCTGTGACTGCGAACAGAAAATCTCCGCCAAGGCTTGACTGATGAGAATCGAGCTTGTATGTTGCAGAGTATTTGCAGACAAGGTGATTGAACTCTTCTGCATGAGAGAAAAATCCGGGTTGGTCATGGAAAGGTTTCTCAGGAAAAACAAGCCACATCCCTGCAATTTTTGTGAGGGTCTTGCAAGACTGGGGTAAGTAAATAGCCTATATCTGCGACCAGGCAACCAGTTAGTTATCCACAGCAATGAATAATAGATTTTAGCCCCTATATTTCGGATGTGTATGCATCACATGGTTTAAAATTCCGCAAAGGATCAAATCGAACTTGCCCGAGATGTCCGAGACAGGTGGTATATCCTGCTGCAAAGTACTAATGTTGATCCACAGGTGCAGTGGTGAGCCAACTTGGAGATCTGTTTTCAGTACTGGCGAATTCCATGAAGTAAGTGTCCCTTGCAATACCATTTCAGTTTCAATCTATGGAATTATTTGAATTCTGGCTCGGTACATGATTTCAGTTTGCAGGACGCGTCTGCGGCTGGCTCTACGTTATTATCCAGTACTCTCCTATGCAATAGAGTGCATTAAGTGGGGTTGAATGAAGTTGGGGCCAACGACACAACTATCAATTTTTTGGTTCACCTACCACGGGTTCCATCGGGCATCGAGATTGAAAAAATTTGAGGCGGGTGTCATCTATTTGAGCAAGGACTTATGAATGTGTATGCGGTGAAGGAAATAGCGAAAGAAGGTTTTCGGCAGGGCCATCATCTTTGAATCAATTACGAATCCACGATGGGTTTGACTCCGGGCCGCAATGCGGCCTCCCTTGGGCCTTTATATCCAGGATTTCTCCGCGGTGCAGTGGGGTATCATGGTTAGCAGCAGCGGTCGGTGAGACAGAAATTACAACATTGAATGGATGCCGCGAGGCTATAGCCCAGTATCACAGCTCTTTCCTGCTGCTTCCAGATACCACCTGTTCTGCTGCTGTTGCTAGTGTCTCCAGCAGTAACACATCATTTTGTTCCAGTGCCTTTCCGATTATCGAGACAAAATCCACGATGCCGATCACTAATAGCTGAGGTGGAGTTTTGTTTAAGAAAAAAAAAACTTCACCGGTGCTAAGAACTGTAAAGCTTTGAATGTATGCCAATTTCTGTTGACAGAGGATCACACCAACATAGCCGGAACGGCTTGAACTCGCTAGCAATACTAGGCTTCTGAGGCGGGCTAATCATCAGTTTCTGAGACTCTTATTTTGTTTCTGGTGCCGTGATCCAACTTATTGCCTCGACATGAATGATGATGTTAAATTTGGTGTTTCGTTGAAATCAACTCCCGAATTCCAAAGCTACATACTTGCAAGTCAGGTTTTGTATGATCTATAGAACTAGGGCTGTCCTAAATTTCCCGGCGGAGACCTCGTATACAACATGTAATTTATTCAATAGATGTTTACAACCTTGTGTAATATCGGGTACATATGACCATGAGCTGGCTAGCATCGGAACCAGTGCGCCAATGAAACACCACACACCCACCGACAGTTTATTCTCAAGCGTAGTCTGGTCAGTCTCAACAACAACCAAGGTACTTGAGCAAAGGACAGACCTAACAAAACTTTAAACTGACAATCATATGTCAGTAAACCCGGACCACGAGTTGCTGATTACTGTAACAGTGAAAGAGATTGGGGTGAAGCTGTATCGTGCTCCGCACTCCGAATACATCACAGGCAAAGCAGGCAGAAAAGAGGGAAACAATTGAGATTTTCAATTGGCAGGTTGAATTTGACTGAAGAAGAAAGCAGTTGCACATGCCCCCGAAAGCAACACAAGATGAATCTGAATCTCTGCGGGTGCAGGCTAGAATCAAAAGCTGCATCGGGCGCTTATATTCATCTCGAATTCAACCGACGCTATGCCTGGAGCTTTGTTATTGTTAGTGAACTGCATCAGTTTGTGAGTCAGTGATTCAATACACCTGGGAAAAGTCACCTACTGGGTGGAAGAATATCCATATCTTGTTTCAAGTTGAACGATTGACAATTGAACTTCGAGAAACCATTTCCTCGGCTCAGGGGAATCTTATTTTCCCCTGACATATTAATGCCCTGGCCCTTGCCTGGCCCGAGAGACTCGTGAATAATGGGGTAAAATTGGGGAGGCAGGAAACAAACACATCGACTCGCAGAGGAACACTGGATCGGGGTATTCCTGAAATGCCCTGAGTTTAATCTTCCGCTAGGGTTATTGGTGTTAGGGCATAGCACGAGTCGACTCACGGGTGACCCGGATCCGTGGCTGTGGGTACCCGCATCCGAAAAGGCTGTACTCAGATCCGCGAGTAAAAAACTCACAGGTCAACGGGTAACCCGTGAGTTTCAAAAAACCCGCAAGTACTTGCGAGTACCTGCTATGTTTTGGTACATTTCTGGCTTTGGAGCATCTAACAGATGGTTTCTTTGTGTTTTGCACCATACAATGTAGTTGTAACAGTCCTCTGACCTGCAAACAACCACATGAATGACTTTTGGTGTTCAGCATGACCTCAAATTTGGATGAAATACTCACGGGTTTGGCCCAGAATTCTCAAAAAATGAAACCCGGATCCGTCACTACCCGCAGACACGGGTACCCGAACCCGCGGGTCGGGTTTCCCACGAGTATTCCCAAGGTTCAACCCGTAAAGATCCACGGGTTACCCGGACTTGTGCTATGCCTTAATTGGTGTTAGGTCACAACAAATGGACTAGCCCGGGAGGGCTGGTGAGGTCGTACGGGGGTCGCAGGTACGATAGCGGTGGCTAGGAACAAGCCGTGATACCTACACGTGTCTGTCTACTGCCAAACACGGACATACGATGCGTACGCGTACATACCGGGCCGATCGGGTACAGGCCACTGGTACACAAAGAAGAGATGTATAGCACACACCATCATGTTCGGATTCAAAGTGGCAAAGCCTGACTCAGTAGTAGTTCAGAAAGAGGACAAGTCAGTGGGACTGCGGAAGAAATTTCTGGTCACCTGATGGGAGTTGTTGCAATAGGGGAAGTCAAAGCCCTCCACAAGGGCCGATTCTGCCACCGATTCTGAACCCGATTCTTGCCAGATTCTACAGAATGAATCGGTTGAGAATCGGGACAACTTTGACCGGTGTTGATTCTGAGGTCTCGGAAACGGATGCCATGAGAATCGAAATTCAGAATCACCGACTCTGATGTAGTTCCTCCTCCGGAGTAGGAACACTGATTCACGCCGATTCTGGATAATCACCGATTCTTGATCGATTCTGGAGTCAAGAATCGGCCTCAGAATCCAGGAAATTTGGCAGTTGGAAATACCGGGAAGCATCCCGCAATCAATACCGGCGGCATTCTCCGCGCCGATCGCGGATTTTCTGTCTAAGCTTGCCTGCATTCTTATATATTCTAAGGACTGACTCTAGGGCCTCTTCCATGGCACTAATCCATGTAGCCATAAGCAACCATGATTTTCAGCAGCGGCTCTCTACCCTTAAACTCAACTTCAGCAGCAGAGAAAAGTATAAAGATGTGTCACTGATAACTCTTCTCTTTGGACTCCGCACTCCCAAGGGTCGACGGATGCTCACTTGCATCACTTTACAGTAAGAACAACTTCTTGCTGCTTTGTGTACTGCAGTTAAGCTCTCAAGCACTAAATTATCATTCTTACAAGTGAAAGTACATGTTCATTGCATCAAATCGCTTCAAAACTAGTTAAACACTGCCGTTAGGAAGTATTGACCTCTGTTTGGAACAGTTGCCCATGTCGTGCCGTTGCCGCGGATCACTGCGGTGTTTGACAAAATACCGTCGATCATACCGCCGATCATCCCGGCGGGCTCCCAAATCGCCGTTATTTCCAACTCCCAAACGCTCTCTCAGAATCGGTCTCAGAATCGACTCAGAATCGGCCCCTCCCGAGGGCTTTG
This sequence comes from Mycena crocata, assembly GCA_029281795.1. Classification (NCBI taxonomy): domain Eukaryota; kingdom Fungi; phylum Basidiomycota; class Agaricomycetes; order Agaricales; family Mycenaceae; genus Mycena; species Mycena crocata. Next base: position 548,242 of record JARJCP010000036.1, on the reverse strand, counting down.
ACTTCCCCTATCTGAGGCTTGGTAAAACTGCACAAAACATGGTTGTGAAGGGTAATAGACCAGCAGCCCAACGATCCATCAAAAGCTATCTGAAGGATTGTCAAATTTCTGTTGCAGCCGTGACTCAATCCGGAATAAATCAGCCACCAATGGAGAAGATGAAAGAAAAGGAAGTACCCTCGCCAAAATACTAGTCAGGCAGATCAAAGTTGAATCACACCGATACAATATGACCACCATGGTGAATAAACTTGTTTCTGTGCCAGTCATTAGGTGAGCGGAAACAGGCTCCTGACCAACTTGGACACCTTTCCTTTGGCCATGACCAGGGCGGAATGAGGCAGGTGACGCTGAATCACCGGAATTTCGTGACCTACTCATTGCAGCATATTTTCGAAAGCAGCCGGGAGATGGGCATCGTCTTTGCCGTTCTTGTTGTGGACGGAGTAGACATTTGCAGCACCCCTGCAAAATTTCTTCTCGTTTACAGTCAATCTCAACATCTTGATTGTTGGATGTGTCGGAAAAATCCCAAATCGGTTTCAACGGATTGGCTCGGCTTAGTGGCTGAGATGGGATTGAGACCGGTTCGAACCCACTGGCACAGTGGCTTATAACCAGTATCGAGGCGGTCTCAAGTTCTTTATTGGCTTGAGACAGGTTCGCAGTTTGCCTGAGGCTGGGCTGTCAATAGATTCATTTTATAAGTCAGTTTGATAATTGATTAATTGATGTCATTTACACGCAAAAACATGTCCCCGTCGACACAGTCAACCACGTAAAATACCTCCGGTGATGCACGGAAGATGGGACACATCAGCACACCGCGCGTAATATGTTCAAGCGAAATAAACACTATGTCTCTTAAGAGTCTTAACTAGAACACACGTTTCTTCTCGTCATCTTGCTGTACATTGCCAAGGCCCGAGCAGCAATCATCTGTAGACGCTGCCGTAAGAAACAAGTGCGGAGCAGTATCTTGCAACCGCTGCTGCTCAAATTGAAGAAAAGCCATGTGTCTGGGGTCCCAACATTCAAATAAACTCGCGGATCGCGATGGGATCACGGCCGGCTCCAAAAACCGAAGCTGTCCTGTCCGTGTTGCCATAAGGGCGAGCAAAAAGGGCTCTATCCCGCCTTCATTCAGCTGCTGGGAATCGAACCCAGTCTTCCCGCTAATTGATTTCGCGCTTCGGAAGTTCGTACCAGAAGCGGGCGTGCACCGGACACCACGGCCGAAGTAACAGGTCGGTTGCCAAGCCTGTTGAGTCACTTAACCAGATCGCTCAATAATGATAGTGATGGCGAGGCGCCTCATAAAATGACCCGGTGGACTATCTGGAGTGTTCACACCGGATGGAAAAGATTGGGGCTCGGATTTGTACCGAGTGGTCTCCTGAGGAAGCAAAAGCCAAGACCCTGGTGGCCATCAAGCCGTCCAGATATGGGCAGTTGAGGGTACAACTGCTTTCTACCTTTCATCGCGTCCTGGTATGATTCGGGAGAGGTTTCAGCTGTTTCTACGCGGCAAGCAAACCGTTTTGTCCCGCTGACAATATGGCAAAACCATATGATGGGAGGCGGAAGAACAACTTCAAATCCCAGATGTATCCTCAGTCCAGCGGAATAATAGAGAAGATCCGTGCAGTCGTTTCCTTTGAGACCGGAGCACCTTGTCTCGTCAAAAATTTAGAAGAAAACGCAGCGCTGCTGCGGTTTACAAATGGGTTGCGCCAAACTGCAAATACTTTGAACTTAACAGGATTCGAGGTATCCCATCCAGAAATATTGCAGTGGCAGTTTTTGCGGAGGACATACAGTGGATTTGAACAACCAGGTAGTAACGTGGAGGTGGAATGAGATCATGAAGAAGTACCGAGTCGCCGGAAACCGAGCAAGTAAGTTATCCGTCGCCGTGAACAAGAATCCCAGGCAATTTACGCGCAGCTCTTCCCGTAATCCGGCCACTAGTCTAAGGGATCTGCCAGGCATAGAGAGGCCGGCTGGAAAGCCCCCAAGAGCAGTTTCCCGTATGTGTATTGAGACAAGTCCGCTAAACTGGCCACAGATGCGAATCAAAAACGGGGTGCGAGCCAGAAATAGCCAAACGCACCGCGATATCGTAATTCCAAAAAGGTTGAAACTTACGGTTGAGTAATGGCGATAAGATTTGGATAGACGCAGGGTAGAGACCGAGCTAAAAGGTGAGGATTGTTGAGGATTCGTTCTTGTTCCCCTCGATTGTCCGGCCAAATAACCAGATTACAGCGTGCACCACATCCGATGGAATGTAGCAGCGGACATTGCGGGATGTGGCGGTCATTCGGGGGCTTCAACTGCATATAGACAAGCGTGCGGGATAGAATTTGCGTGAGCAATTGGATAGAACACAGACATCCAGTGAGGATCTGGAATTTGGTCGATGAGGACACACACTCCGTGGTATCAGTGCGTGGAGACGGGATAAAAAACAAGAGGGAATCTGAGCAGATTCACCGCTAGGTCGAAGAGGGGACACGAATGCCGCAGGAACTCATCCCTGAGTGTAAGTTGATCCGCAACGCACCGTTAGCTAGTTAGACAAGGAATCTTAGCGCGCCTGGCGGCCCGAAACTGATTTGATACTTCTTTAGGCGTTGAAATACTTGTATCGCCAGACACCATCGAAAGAATGCGAACAGCTCGATATGCTGTAACACGAGTTGCGACATACGGGGCGGCATGGCGGTAGAGGCTTTTTGACTGGCTCTCTTCCAGCGGCAGACTCAGACGCGAGCAGTGCCGCAACGAGCGAAGTTTTGAAGATGCAGTGAACGAATACCTGCACCGCAGCCTGTAGACAGCAAGATGTAAAACGAAGCACTTGAGTGAGAGAACAATGATATCAAGTAGCAGGGAATGGTCCATGTAAGTGGTCGAGAACCGGAAATCCAGGCGATCTAGGAGCATGGTCGAGAGGACTCCACGACAATTTAGGCCGCTGAATCAATCGAGGTATAAGGGATAGACACAACATGTAGATGCAGCGAAGGAAAACATGAGACGAACGAACATTTGTAGTCTGTCTAGGAGAGACTAGGAAAACACCGAGGAAGGTTTCCCGGAGACCACGACACTGGTGTAGTACAGCGTTCAGAAGGAAACAACAAGTACACAGCACAATGAGCCAACAGTTTGAAGGAGGGGTGAAACGCAGGCGTTGCGGCATTCACTGAAACTTGGATTTGCGAGTTTATTCTCGAGCAGTGGGCTTAGAATTGGAGTAGGCATGAAATCGACGATGTGGTGCGGAAGAAAGAGGGTATGATGGCGCATCATATGTTTGTGATCCGTTAATCCCGCAATGGCTCTTACTTTCGACGACGATGATGTCTACGCCGACGCCACGCATACGGTCAATCCACCGTATAAACTACACTCCTGCGTGGAGTTTGAACCGCAGACCGCCCATCCGCCTCTAATCGATCTAATCCCCCAAGCCATACGTCTGTAAATCACAGCGACACGTACACCCCGCATCGCTCTTTGTCGGTTCTCCTTCTCTGGACTCACGGTAGCAACACAGCTCACCGCTTCCCACCATGGGGCCGCTTGTAACTGTTACTAAGCTCTGAAGGGCCGTCGCAAACTCACCAACTCAGCGCGCATTACAACTCGGGACGGAGACGGAGAACTAGAGCGACAGGCAAAGGTACGTCTCTGCCGTATAGTCTCGCGGGAGATACCTGACCCCTCCTATTCTGCGCACATCAATATTTCTCCACCGCCCCTGCTCCCATCGCCAGACTCTCGGCCCGCTCCCTGACACAGGCAGCACACTCAGGAGACACCCACGCCATACACGCCTCCACTGCCCGCACACTTGCCGCACACCCCGGGCCAGATATCCTGGTGCATCAGCCTGCCGTACCGTAACACTGGCTACGGTTCGACCGGCTCGACGCAAACGCAATACACGAATGCCCACACGGATCAAAGAACTGTTGGAGGATATATTGTGCGCCGAGGAGCATCATGCGGTAACGTCCTTATATATTCGGCGAGTGCTCTCATCTTTCCCTCATCCTCTAATATATCCTCTCCCTTTCCCCGCCCACCTCGTCATCCGAATCCGTCTCATCGTCGAGCATCCTTCTTCTTTTCCTGTCTTTCTTCTGTCTGAGTACCTCCGCATTTCAGCTTCCACAGGTTCTCGCCGTGTCCACTTCACTGCCTTTCGAGTCACCTTTTTATATATTCACCTGCATGTTGAACGTTGGACGCACGTCCAGCCCAATCCTACGTATGTCCTCTACCTGCTCCCTCCGCGCCGCATCGCACACTACTACTTGTTTGTCTTCGGTAAACTCGTTGTTCAGACATTTGGACCACGCGAGTATAATAACCCCCCCCCCCCCCCCGCCCAACCGCTCCCATACACGGTGAGCTGTTCGCGTTGTCTATTGCGCCCATCACCGGTTCAGCTTAACTCCTGCCCAGGAAACACGGGGATTTGCATTTTCTTGGGAGTGCTGCATCATGTAGACTAGTGCCGAATCTCGACAACGTCCGAACCGAACACCCAGTTTGCGTCGCCAGCTCTGCGGTGCTACTCGGCGGTGGCTATTTAGACGATAGCAAACTCTTCGAGCACCAGCTCGAATTCAACAGACCGCCGCACCAATGCGCAAACGGGTTACCGCTGCCAACACCACGAACGCCGTTGACCTTCAATCCCTTCCGACGCAGGAGAACAGTCCTGCCGGTGCGGTGGCCGTTTGTCCCATTTCCCTATTTCTTCTGCCCCACTTCCCGCCCGGCATCCGAACTGCCAGCGGCTCGCCTCCCCTCGACATCGGTATCAAATCTTTTAAATTACTGACTTCCCAACGGTGCGCTTCCCCATTTCAGCCCGAACGCTCATTCTCGACGTAACTCCTGCAGATTCAATTCCAGAAACTTGCTCTACAACGACGCCAACACATCCACCCCACTGTCGATAATTTTGTTCGGATCTGCTATCAGAATTGAAGCATACGAGGAATGCTGAGGGCTTCGATGTTACACGGTGCGCTCGCCTTCATTTCCTCCAGCACGGAAAGCTAGATTTGGGCCGCTGTCACTCTCATGTTTTCAAGAGAATGAACACTTTCTTTCGGGCACTAACTTGTGTCGCTAAGGCAGTGGGATTCGTGGCTTCAGGTCTTTCATCTGCGCGAAACTCGGAATATCCAGGTGATATTTCCATGTCAACCTCGCCCTCCAGAATCTGAACGTTGGTTTAGACCTCCGATTCTGTTTCCCGCCCCTGCGTGTGAATTCGCAACAGGGCGATGTAATGTAGTTAAATCTTCTCAGATCATTGAGAATTAATGCGCTCTTCCAGAACTGTTCCAGAATTTCTCAACGCCGACTTCACGGTTTGTTTGGACAACCACCGTTGAACTAACGGACTTCGGACATAGGTGCATCTTCGTCATGGCGCAAGCGTCACGCACAGCGAACGGCGTCAAATCCGCGTCCCTGCCAACTTTCGCGGCAGATGTCTATTTCGATTGGTAATTCCTGAGTACAGAAGACTGCGCTTGGACGAAGCTCTAAGCGGATGTTTCATTCGAGCTGCGTTCTGTGATTCGGCCGGCCTGTGATGCAAGTAAGTCAGTCTTCGCCTCGTCGATTCCGGGATTCCCGCGTTTCATTCGACACTATGAGGTATATTCCAGGAATGACGCCGATTCCGTACCTCTTTTAAACTGCGACAAGAACGAATCCGCCCCCCAAAAAGGGAATCCAGAACGCGCAGGGCCACGCTCACTTTTCACGCCCGCGATGGAAGCTGTGGCTTCGGGTGCGGCAAGGCAACGGTGTTATTAGAGAACAGGAAGATCGACGAGGCGTCTCTCAATCCTGACGGCCTGAACGCTGCCTCGAATAACCAGGTTCTGTAAACAGCTGAGTTGCTCACATTGTCAATAAATATTTTTTGTTCGTTCGATTCACACCCATCATTACCACATCAGTCCCCCCAAATGCGATGGTCATTTGCGCAGCCACGAAAACCCTTTTACAGCGGATCGGGTACGCAATGCAGCGATGTGCTGTATCCAATCGAATACCAGGTGAGTATTCAACGAACATTCAGCAGCCGTCGGGTTCGACTCCTGACATTCACCTTCAAATTTCCCTATCAAGTTCTTTTTTGCGTTTCCTTTCGGCCAGACGCCTTCGAGTGGACGCGACTCAGGGATTTAAGGAATTACTCGAGGGAGCGGCATGTCATTGCGGTATCCTCACCCACCTCGAAGCAAAAATTTAATTTCAAATCCACCGTTCCGCGTTATCATTCCTTCCAAGCCGAAGACCCGTCTAGATCAAAAGTTGATGGAAACAAAGGTGCACGTTGAACCACCTAGAAAGTGACTGATAAACTCTGGTATCATAGGAATGTACGCTGGAAATGATTCAACTCAGGTCGAATTGGCAGCAGGTCATAACCGGATGAGATTTTTAGGCCGCCGAAAACCCCGAAATGGTGGTTGGAACTGCTCCCAAGATTTTTGATTGCGTCCGTGTTCTCAATCTGTATAACCACAACTAGTTCTGGTTCTCAAACAAATACCTGCTCCGTCCCGAAACATTTTGCAGAACCCGCATACTTATTGTTGCAACTTGCCCCATTTCTCCGTGGCCAAAATTCTCCTGCCTTCCTAATTTAACTTCAATTATTTGCGTCATGGTTTCTGAATGTGTCACGTCGTCGAAGAGCACGGCGCTGAATTGAATATCTATCCAATACCTATCTCCGATGTTTGACCTTAAAACCGAGTTTCGCCGGGCAACGGATCAGTGACTCACTATGTCACATCAAACCCGGTCTGCTCTTGACCACCACGACGGCGGCAAGGCCGCGATGCTCGACCCGCACAGGACTCCCTCATGTCCATTCTCTCGAGCGGGAACCTCTGAGTCTTCCACTTCCCTTGTCCGTCCCAGCTGGATGTGGCCTTAACTAGGCTAACGACGACCAGAAACCATTCATGCGCTGAGCCCAAAGATCTCGTTCAGCGAAGGAGGGATGCGCTGGGGTGAAGTATGCTCGTCGCCGGGCTGGGAGGTGCGCTATCCATTTCGTCTTATCTCGTGCTCTATCGGCGCCAGATCAATCACGCTTCGTCTGCGATGTGTGACCAGGCGTGCAACGGGCTTCCTCACTGGCGGTCCAGGGGGGATGCTCCTGACGCTTGGCATCGAGCTTAGGCCCGTCCCACTTCCGCGCTTTCCACCACCCCGGGTGTTCGCGCTCGGGTCCGACGACTCCGACATACGCGATGGACTCCGATCCGCGGCGTTGAGCTTCCGCGTTACATGGTCCATTATCCCACCTGCACTGAGATAGTCATGCTCCTTTGGATCTCCCTTTCGCCTCGGATCAAGACCCCTCTTCGTTTTTTGGATTCGGACGCTTTTCGATTCGGTTTCCCGCCCGCGGGCCTATTCCCCGGGACGGTCGTGTCATTCCGACGAGAGGCGTACCTGGTGGCGAGCGTTGTGGGGCGCGGCGTACGAGGACCACGAGGGATAGCGACTGGATGGATCTGCGCACCTTCCTTGAGTGCACTTCGCGGTGCGCGGTGACTCTCGGCTGGCCCCCGCGATTTGCTGCGTAACTCAACTCAGACTACTCTGCGGCCGTCGTGACTGCATATTTTTTCCTCCCTCGATCTCTTCGTGAGATCTTGCGTCGACGCTGCGTTCTTCGTTGGCCTGGCTCTCTTTGTTTCCCGTGGTCACAGAGATTCCCCCTGCCTCGACGGTTCCACAGTTTTAACGTGCGTCGTTTACTATTACTACCGCGACCACGATGCCACGTCTCCGCAGGCTTTCCCACATTTGGGACTTACTGCCATGGCGTGCGTGCACATACTGTATCTCATGCGTGCGACGGTATCCCAATCCGACCTGTGTGTATTCGTTCTCCGTTCTCCTCATCGTTCACCAGTTCGCTTCTTTCGACCTAGTCCTTATCGCCCTGCAAAATCGGCCAGCATTGAATCTAATCTGGCCAGGACGGGTGCGTATCCCAGCTTTCACTGTATGGGCAGAATCGCACGTGAAGTACCTTGCCACCCGAAGATACATTTTAATCCCCATCGCCCTCAATTTGCTATTGCTGGTGACGCGCTGCCCAAGGGGTGTCAAACTTTTCATCTGTTTCACGAGTTACAACTCAGCTCCCCCACAGGCTTCCTCAATGCATGCGGTCAGCTGGAATCTATAGCCACGCTGGCGGTTTCTCTCCCAGAATTTCGCTATTATATCAGGTTGTACGCGCTTGTATTTCGGGGCAGTGTCGTGCACCGCTGTGCTTTCATCTAACTATCGCCCTCCATATATCAGTCTCCTTCCATCGCACAACCAAAAATCGCCGGAAGGCCACACTTCGCCCTGTCTGTATCGTCCTCTCGTGAAACCTCTCCGTCCGATGTTGACACTTCCCCCAGTTATGCATATTCTTCCTCGCAGCTTTTGTTCGACACCGCCTCTGTCGGCGCTGAACCCACCACTCTAATATTTTACCGTTTCAACTCCGACGGCGGATCAAGTTGAACTATCGATAGCGTACAATCGCCCCGGACGAAATATTCTGCATCTGCCATTCTTTTATTTGCGAAAGAACAAGTGCAGACGGGGCCCATAACATCACTTGATGAATTGTAGCCAACTGCCTAATAAAAAAATCCAACCAGCTCGCGAATCTCGAACGATGGGTACAAAAAACGCGAATGACTTTGGGAAGTGACCTGCACCCGAATCGAACGGACTCGCTGCTGAACATGTACGCAGCCGGACATCTTGCCCATGCCTTCTAAAGGTCGGCAGGCCTGATCTCACCTGTGGATGACCCAGAAAATCTGCCCCTCTTGATATTCCATTGCCTCCAGTGATATCGCTGAGGTAGTGGTCAGGTATAGATTTCTTGAGTGTGGATGCCGCGCGGCCAATTGTCCGGTGTGTCGATCAGACTTCTCGAGCTCAACGTATTCAATATCCGAACCGAGCATCCGCTGGGTAATTTCAGGAATGCCGATGGTTTAAACTCACTCGGTTTCTTCGATCCAGCGGTGGTAAGGAACACAACTCCCCAATACATAACCGCGCACTTTCGCAAAAAGAATTGAAAATTAAACATCCACTATCCGGACGCGGGGAGTCGAACCCCGTTGTTGTCTGCTGGCACCTGCCCCATTAACTATCAGGCGCAGCTGTGCGCCGTGCACGACGTCCGATTGAATTAGTTACAATTGACGGCGGGCAGATTGTCTCCTTTAACCGGCTGTTTGGGCTGACGTCTTTCCCCGTCCACATTGTGGTGTGGTTGGCGGTTTCCCCGAGATCCACAGGGTAGTTTGTAGTTGTTAGGTTCACTTGTCGTAGGATTAGTCATACATCGGGTTTTCTGCTTCTACTCCCATCCCGCTGCGAGCCCCGTTGGCTCATCTCCGGCCCCCGAGACCCCGAGCGGTCTCCATCTTGGTGATTGGAGTGTGCTTCGCTCTACCCCACGCGTCCTTTGGCCCAGATAGGCTTTCCCATCCTCCCAGAGCAGCGTCTCTCGATCCGACTCGCATCTGCTGCTAGCAGATTTCCCGGCCGTTTTTTTTCCCTCCCCGACCTACCCCCCATCCATCGACTTCTCGGCATATATTGGCACCGGCTCACTCGTATCGACCGCGTCTTTTGACGCACATTCACACACCGCCGCTTTTTCGTCAGGTCTGTCACCGACATGACACACGTTTCAGCAGCAGAGAAAAGGAAGAAGAGGAGAAAACAGAAGCTCCTGGAGGAGGAGCAGCTACGAGTTGCAGAAGAGAGGGCAGGACAGACTCCCGTGAGCACTCCCGTTCCGCCGTCTCTCTCTTCGACCCCGATATCTGTGTCGTCTGCGGCCGCAAACGATGCCGAAACCGTTAACGTCATCAACGGTGCGAGTCGGTATACATTTCCCCCAGGCCACCCAGCTGCGCACTATACACCCGAGGTGCAGGAGTTCATCTACGGCGTGTCTCGTTCCCCCAGTCCTACTCCCGCCGGTCTCCAGTGCTCGCCATCCCACGACTCAAGCTGGTATCGTGACGATGACGAAATTCATGCTATCCTCACGCTCCACCCGACGTCTGTATCAGCCCCACGCGACTTCTCTGCCCTGCGCAGTACGGCTTCTACTCATCCGTGGCGTACAATACGCCGACGAAACCATCGTTTACTGCCACAGCGTAATGCGCCCCGGCCATTCCCCAAATCACATCCGAAGCGTACCATCATCTCTGCCCCTCGTGCAGACGTCCTCGCCATCCACGATCACGTTCCTATCCGACCGCCGACACCAACACCTCTAGCTCCAGTACACGCGACATCCCTTTTCGGTCTCAAAGATCCTATTCCCGTTCTGGTACTTCCACGGCCGCAGCCCCTTCCCTACGATCCCTATTACTTCGCCCCGCGAGAGACCCCGACCCCTGATCGCGTGCTGCCTGCGGAGACGTTCTACGGAGTTGTTCAATCTGGACTCGCCCTCGTTTGCGCCTACGAGTATCCATGGGTCCAGGTTGCACGTGGAAACATTGCTGAAATCACCTGGGGTGCATGTCCTCCTGACATGTACGATGAACGCGAAGACGTCTTGGACCTCCTTCCACCCGATCAGCTTGTTTTTCTTGCTGTTCTTCTCGAGATCTGTCGGCTCGAGCCGCATTTCACGTCTTTTGTGGAGCCTGCTGTCGCGGATTTTGTGAATGCATGGTTGGCCCATTGTTGCTCATTTGGATAGGATGGCGCGGGGTCGCGCCACGTCCCTCGCTTCTCTTGGACGTTTTTTGGAGGGGGGTGACTGTGGTGTGGTTGGCGGTTTCCCCGAGATCCACAGGGTAGTTTGTAGTTGTTAGGTTCACTTGTCGTAGGATTAGTCATACATCGGGTTTTCTGCTTCTACTCCCATCCCGCTGCGAGCCCCGTTGGCTCATCTCCGGCCCCCGAGACCCCGAGCGGTCTCCAACATATGAAAGCTTGGAGCAGTATTCGAGGCAAACATCACAGAGAAATAACGAAAAGCAACAGCAACGGTCAGGTGCGAATCTGATGGGATGGCAGATATTATTCTTCCAGCCGTGCACGCCGTCGGATTTAGCGATCGGGCTTTCGAAAGTACGAAAAATCATCGTTTGAACTGTCAACTAATTTCATACTCTTGAAGATGGTGGGACCGTCGCAGGAGATGACAATATATTTCGCAGGGCCTGAAGTCTTCCCAATCCTGCTTCGATTCAGTCCAGATGGAAGGGGGGGAAATAATGACTCCGTACGTATGACCTGCTCCCGGATCGAACGGAGTTGAGTCATAATTGTTACTGCGCATGTTCAGGATGTACTGAAGCACACCGACGCCACAGGCTCTGCCGGTTCATTCTGTATGCCCGGGGAAGGTGCAACCTATGCGTGACCTGACGCATCTCCGCTCTTTGAAAAATTAAGACGGATATCGGCATGATCATTACATCGTCCAAGCGCGAATTTCTGAACCGACACGCCTTGGACACGCCCCGAAATCCGTGCGACCCATCTTAAATCCATACGTCTCGACTCTCAAGTAGGACAAAAAATGAAGACGTTCGCCATGGACCATCAGCTGAATTGGAATCTATTAAGTGGGCAACGCACGATTCCCGGGTGCTCTTTGCTTTAACAACGCCCTGGATTGTTATTTACTATGGGGCGTAGAGGTGAATGCGCCCCAGTCAATTGCCAGTCAACTCACAATTGCGCGCGGTTGTTAAACAGCGGTCCGTTATCTAAATTACCATGTGAAGAAGGTATAATGAATTCCAGTTTGAAACCCAGGAGACAGTTAAAAATGTGGACATGGTGGGAGCATCATGTCACCTTCGCCTCAGCAGCAATTCGCAGGTTGAAACACGCCGATCCGGGCCATGTGGGTGTGTTTCGATCGGATCATTGATACGATCAGCACTTTTTTTTTGCTGTCGCTCATGCCTAATTAAATTCTGCAATCATCCAGGCGAGGTCCGCCCAATTTGCTACGCAGATGGCTGCCCGTGGGTTTCCGCCCCCGCCACGCCGACGAAGACTGCACCCCCGACGGCGATGGGATGTGATGGGCATCATGTCGGACTCGGAGACGATAACTGGGATCAGGTGTGCTGCTCCCCACTCTTCCCTCGCCCAATTTTGCCACTCATGCCCCCTCCTCCCGTATTCCCCATAACTCCCGCCCGTGCCTAGTCTCCGGCACCTCCCGGTCGTCCCCAGCCTTCAGCGCTTCAGCCCCCTTTCCAAATTGGCAATTGCTTTCTGAGAGATCCCACCGCCAAACCCGTTCACATCGAAGCAACTTCCGCTCATTGCAGCATGCGGTAGCATACGTGGGAGTCCTCAGCGGCGCCCTGCCCCGCGAATATTTCATCTTCCAGGCACGTATACGGGTTGCTGCCCGTCGGTCTTCAACCCTGCCGCCACAAACACCCGATATCGCTCCGGCGTCTACACCACGCAATGCACCGTTGACGATCAGACACTGCGTCGAGGCTCACGAAGTTATGCAAGAGCCGTTGCGGGTCTCTGCGAATCTTATCGGCGTCATAGGTGCGTTTGTGCGCCACCCAGCTTCATTCACTTTCACTGTGATCCTTCTTTTTCTGGTAGCACGATCAAATCTCTCTCCGCTTCGATTTCCTCCGACACACCCCAGACGTTGCGTACTCGACTTTCGTCCACGAACGGCACCCGCTGCACTGTCATGCATTTCGGGTGGTCTCATGGTAAACTGGCTAGGAGGAATCAGAATCGCGCTCGGGCTGGTTGTTTGGGCAGGTGAGGTGCGTCCCCTTTCCTTTGATTCTTGATCCCACCCAGAATCCCAATTCTCGAAGTCCGGCGACGTACCTTTCCGTTCGCGTGCCGCCGATATCGTTTTACGGTTGCTGTCTCGTTCCCGTCTTTCCTTGTTCATTCATTCCTTCCAGACGTTGACGAGACGATACCCATCTGTCAGCTCCTGCCTCCCGCTCGTCCGCACGACTTCGACGTACACCCACTCTGTGCTTGGAACGGACGTTTTGTTCTGTAGCTGAAGGACATCCTGTCGCAGGTGAGTAGTTCTGCTTCTGTTTTTCATTTCCCTTTCTCGATCGTTCAATCCCCAATTCTCCTGTTGCATCTCTTCTTTTCGTTATTGATTTGCGAGTTCTCCCAGTTTCGTTGCTTGCGCATCTCCTAACCTTAAATTATTCGCTTCAGGCTCATTTCTAGCGTGCCATTCGGATCGTTTTGCGGTTAGACGACCGCGTAGCGCGCAACATGCATTTCAATGCCGGAACTGTATTCTGTCCATCTTCGAACCAGCGCTGGCCGCCGCTGCGTCTGCCGGCTCATCGCGCCGCATTCTAGGCTTTACTCATCGCGCCATGATCATATGCACACACCGTGTCTGTTGTTCAGCCTCAAGAACTCCTTATCCTCGTCCTATGGGGGGCACTCTCCTCGCTCAAAATCGACGAGACTTGCTCTCGACGAATTCTTTCTCGCGTTGCTCATCTGACGTCTACTCGTCGACTCCGCCAGAATTTGGCCAGAATAGCTAGCATATTCTCACACCGCCCCTACGAGTAAACATGGCTCATTATGCATCCATCTTGCGCTCATTTTTTTATCCTCTACAGCTCTCACTGGGAATCATACTTTCGCTGACGCCTATTCATTACAGCATCCACTCTGCGGGCGAGTCAGGCAATCTTTCAGCATTTCCCATCGATACGTGGTTGCAACCGAACTCGGGTGCAGACTCGGTCCGTCTCGTCGCAACAGCGAATTAAAGTTGTAACTCTCGTCCCGAGATTTCCATGTACAATTTCCAAACCACACGCTCGTTTCATTATCCCTCTCGCTGATGGACTCGGTCCGTCTCCGTCGTGCGTACTCCGCGATGCTGCATCCAAGTTTTCACTCCCGTCCCCAGCTTTCCATGTACAACTTTCAAGTCTCACCCTCCTTTTATTATCCCTTCCTGCTTACTATTTCTCTCCGCATTGCTGGCATCAGATTTTATTTTCGTTGCAGGTTCCACTTCTCCCCCGGCGTCGGTGTGGTCCAAAGATTGTGGGATGGACTCGTATCATCCGCCACAATGCCACTCTGTTTGCGCGTCCCAGGAGGAGGTTCCGTGTGGAGATGCTTTGTCCCCGCTAGCAAGCTCACGTTCAATACTTGCATTACAGGTGAGTGGATCTATCCCGTTCATTTCCTATCCGTAGCCAACGACAATATGGTCATTTACGCGCAGCCAGTATCTGCGCAGTTTCCATCTGTCCGGCGACCCCACAACCGTTGCCCCGTACTTGTGCGTCGCCCTCTTATCTTCCTTGAGCTGAAGTAATCCTGCGAGCTGTTACGTAGATTGTACATGGCACTGAGGTTTGTGTACGGTTCTTGACCATGTATTTCATGCTGACGCAGTCTGTATACCACCAGGAATTTTCAATTCACTTCGTTGCAGGTGCGTCGCACTCGATTCCTCCCTTCCTTGACTGATTCTCCATCTACTACCCTGACATACGTGGGACTGGTGAGTAAAAGTCTTTATGCCGCCGGCTGAATATACCCCCCCCCCCCCCCCCCAACAAATGATATCCTACCGTGTTCTTCGCATTCGGATCCAACTGCGTGTCCGACGAGTGTCCGACGTCGCCGGGATACACGCGCGCATCGTTGAGCCGAGATTTGGATGTCCAAGCGCCGCGGGCCGCGCTGTTTTGCGTGCGGGTGTGCGTCGCCGTGATATTTAATATGTTTATGATATTCTCTCGACTCAATTCGTTTTCACAGCCCACGTACGAACTTGCGGAGAGGGCGAACCTGTCAATTCGACATCGTGACTGTCTTAACCTAATGAGGGGCACCTCGGCTCTCACTCCCGAGTGAGCCGTTCTTCGATGTGCTCACGTTGGATGCCTCGAGCCATGCCTCACCGCGCTTAACCACCGTCCTTTCAACCGTAACGGAGCGAAAACTCGTCGTGCCCGTTTCTTATATCCGCAACTCTGATTTCCGTCCACGTACTCGCGTTAAGGTTAGCCCTTCCTGTGACTTCTCCATCCTCCCCTTGTACCATCGATTTTCCCTCTCTTGCCATTGATCAGCGCATCCGTACGCCCCGATGTCAGCGCGGAACGGATGATGTTATGCGAATCTTCCATGAAATTGAGCCCGCCTCAGCGTGATTTTTCCACCTAGTCAGCTCCGCCGTTCCAATGGTTTCTTGAAACTTCTGGAGTTCCAATTGCGTGCTTCCCTGTTTGTTGCTCCTGGTAGTCATGCGAGGTTCCGTGGCCGCAACACGACTCCCTTCTGGATGCAAACAGTTTATTTTCGAGGGAGGTTATTTTCCCCTGATCTCAGTCGGCATGGAAAATAACCGTTCATGATTTGTCCAGAGCCGTCCGCAAAGACTCAACTCCGAATACTTCGCGTCCGGCGCGCGGCCGCTGTTGCTCGGCAAATTTGTTGCAGTCACTTCTCTTTTGCGGAGTCATAGTCTGCTGATTATCCTTCTAAGGTTGACGGCCTCACCAATATACTTATGCATGCTCCTAGGGTCGCCATCCGGCGATTCACAGACATGGATTTCGTGGTACGTTCCATCCTATTGCTGTTAATCTGGCGTGGGACGCATGTTTAAATTATCTTAGTATCAACCTTACGGCTTAAGGTTTTTGTTTTCATTGAGGAGGGGCGCGCCCAAAGCGACGGTTGGTCGTCTCACGATAGATGTATGTTGGATTCTTCGGTCCGGGAGGCGACGCCCCAAAATTAAAGTAAGTCGTTGTTGAACCTGTACGGCCGGCATGTCCCATGTTCAAGACAAAACCATATAACTCTTTCCAGCTGTGTCTCCAAGTTGGGCCGACGTCAGCCTTGGTCCTTAATTCTGTTCAGCGCTACTCTATGTTTATAACCAGAATAGAGACCCTTCCCAGATTATAATTTCTCAATACGCATTTCAGACTGAGTAAATATGTGCTGGTAACGGTCGGCGTACACTGTGGCATCATTAGCGCCGGTGGATGCTTGGAAACGTTAGGCCCTTACTCGGGATCCCGTTCGTCGATCCGTGAAAGCAGCTCGTACATGCAATGAGTGCTACTCTGCACTTGCCGCTTCTCTACTCCGAAGTCACTCGCCGGTGAGCAATATGGACCGATCCTGAAATCTTTCGCAATGGCGCTGAGGGGCATTCAACCATGCTTCCACTGCCCTTCTCTCCTTCTGATACAGTGGGCATGAACGCCGGGACCACTTGTATCTCTGTATACCAATCTTGAGCTCGCTAACATCGGATTGACTTTTCTCATATATTCCACTCATCATTTCCTCACAATATTTCCACGCTTTTCCGCAAAAGAAATAGGCTGCAGACCGTCGCCAGAAGCGAGATCTGTAAACGAACATTCATTCACATTACTCTCATCCCATACATCTGGATTCCGTGCCTACGCTGAAAGAGTCAACTCCCAAGGTCAGCAGCTAGCTGTTGCGTGTTTCAGGATTCGTTGATTATACGAAGACGACCTCCTGCTATGCAGACTGCCAGTCATGGTTGGATTTCTCTTCCTTTGCAATCCATCCCCGCCTCGTGGTCCGTTCTTGTTCTCGAACAAATGGCTGAAAATCACTCGAATTGCTTCTCCCTCTGGCAGCTAATGCGAAAGGATTAGCTGGACGCCGCGTCATAACAGCTAGCACTCACATGTCCATGCGCTGGAGAGGGAAGCAACGCCCGCCACACTCCAGATAGAGTCCTATATTCGCAGTAAACCACGATTTATCGTCCCAACCACCACTTTGAAGGCTGTCCTGAAATATCTGCCTCGAAATTGGCGATGAATACAATACCAAATGATGCATTGCTGGAAACTGATACACCTTGTTCATCGAAGCGAGACGAATGACCCGGCGAGAATCCTCCCCTTTCCCATCGGCGACCCAAGCAAGTGTGATGGATTATGGGTGTTAAGAAGGGCCGTGTAACGGTTCGTTTATTCTTTACTTACTTTCCCTTACCATCTATCCCCATTCTCTTTCTTTCTTTCCCTTTCCGTACGAACGGGCGCCAAGGCGCCCAGATATCTTTTACTATCCCTTTACCTCACATTCTGACAGTTACTACCGATCACTATATAAGGCTCTGTATTAGACTACGATTCTTTGGTCAATCTACACCTTACGCCACTTATTTCTGCTGTGCCGACCACCCAGCAAACCTAGAAGACTTTTCTGTGCCGGAACCTCGCTGATAGCTTGCCCTCCGTCACATCTTTTTAAGTGTTCGAACTCTCGTCGCTCCTCTGCTGGTTACCCCTGGGTTTGATCAACCCCGACTACCACTCTGTTGCCGACGCTATCAGACCAAAGAATCTATACCATGGAGCACAATACGCACCATACTCGCTCCGCCACCCGTGGCGGAATTCGCCCAGCCCCGCCGCCGCTCTACAGTCCTCAAGCCCTGGCTTTTGGATCCATCGAGTCAGGGGCTATGGCGGTCCCTTCCATCGAAGCTTCGATGAGACCTACCGCCGCCAAATTGGCGGCGAGACCCAGCCTCGCTTCGGCGATGGAAAGTCCCAGCGCCTCGCGCGCTGGAGAACAGGACTCTTCGGAGTTGCCTCCTCTTACGATGAGCGAGGCGGGCATCGGCGCACATGGTGAAACCGTGGCGCCAGTGGAGGGCGATGATGGGGGCTGGACTCCCGTCACTCGCAAGACTTCGCGTTCTCATCGTGAGCGCAGTAGTTCAAATGGAAGTAACAATACCCACAATAATTATGCTTCTGATTTGAGCTCGTCCGATTCTGAGAATGAGTCTACCTTCGCGAAGGCGAGTAATGAGCTGAGTGCACACGATCTCGAAGCTCTCGCTCGCCGCTATGATGCCATGGCCGCCCAGTTTCGCGTCCAGCTGGCGCAAAAGGCGGTACCTAAAGTTAGTCAGAAGAAGACTAATTCCAATGGCTTAGGGAACGCACCTAACGTCGGGGCCCACACCCCCGACATATCGATTGGCTCTATCGCCGAGCCTGAGCCCGTTCCCGCCGTAGTGAGCAAGTCGCACCGGGCAACGGTTGAGGAAATCGATGACGAGGACGATCTCATCCAACTGAACCGGGCTCCTGGTCCGTCCCGCGACAAAGGCAAGGGCGCGGATCCTCGGAACTGGGGAAATGTTTCGTCGTTCTTGAACTTCTCGGACGCTGAGATGAAAGCGCAGCTAGAGATGCTGCAGAATTTTGAGGAGATTAATCGAGTTATCAAGCAAGAAGGGTCGTTACACACCGGGAACCTTGTTGACTTTTCTCCTTTGAAAACATCCAGTCCGAAACTCAAGGCCTCGAGGAAACGTTCCAAGAGCCCCAAGTTCAAGAAGTCCCGAATGGCGGTTGAAAAACCGCCCGTTATTGAACTTGCAACACAGGCGAGCGCGCCTGATGTCGAGATGGCACCGAAGCCAGCTCCCACGGTTGAAATTCCAACCGTGAAACCCATGGAATCGAATGATTCCAATCCCGCCTCTGCAAGCGAAGCTGCAATTGATAGCGACGCGAAGTCCGGACCATCTCTGCAAGAGATGCTTGCAATGATGAACGAAAGGATCATCGAATTGCAAGTTGAGCAGAGGCTGATGCGCAGCGATGCTCGACCCTTGAAGGAGGCGTTGAAGCCTGAACGGGCGCCGAAAGAACCTCGCGAGTTGAAATCGCGAACTGTTCCGCCGTTGGCGGAAACAGTCACCCCTCCGCTTCTCCCACGAGGAACGACTCCGGGGAGAATGGCTGCTGAGAATTTCTTTGAGAAAGCCTTGCGTGATACTCCAATCGAGGGAACCTCACCTGACACGCCGCCTTCCGATTCGTCTGACGACTCGAGCTCTGATTCGGGCGAAAGCTCCAATCGCTCGAATAACGGTGAATCTGGATACCCGCGGCGTAGAGCGTCAAGCCCTCGGTTATCGTCTAAGCGCAAGCGGGGCCATAAGCGCAAAGAGCGAATGCTCTTGAAGCCCATAGCGCCCAGCCGGTACAATGGAGACCCGAACGCGAACGCTATTCAGCGTTTTGCGCGAGAATCTAAGACCTATGTGGAGATGGGTCGTGTGCCGAAAGAGCGCCAGGTTTACTTTATATCTTATTACCTGGATGGCCGGGCTTTGGACTTCTACAACAGAGTTGTGGTTCGCTCGAACCGGACCTGGACGCTGATGCAATTCTTCACGGAATTGTTCGAGTTTTGCTTTCCCGTTGATTTCCGCAATAAGCAACGTCGACGCCTTGATAGATGCTTCCAGGGTCAAAAGGACGTTGCGTCGCACGTAGCGGAGTGGGATGAAATCTACAACACCATCGGGTTAGTAGAGACTCAAGAGAAGGTTGTTAAACTGTTCTACAGTTTTAACGGCGCCGTCCAGTCGGAGATTTATCGCCAGAAGCTTGATCCTGAGATAGCGGATTGGGAGGCTATCATCAAGGGAGCCGAGGAGGCTGAGATCTTGATTGAATTAGCTAAGATGAATCAAGGAGGAGGGTCTTCTCGACACACCTTTTCCCCGGCCGTGAAGATTAATGAGTCTCGGAACTCTAATCACCCAAACACCGCCCGTCCTTCTCGAGGTGGATACCGCGGTCGTGGAAGCGGCCGTGGCGGACGTTCCAATAACGGTTCGCGTTTCGGGAACGTGTCGCGTCCGCGCGAAGAGGTCATGCGAGCTTCTTACGTTGCACCTACCAAGAACGAGAAGCCGAGTGAGCAGATGTCTACGCAGAAACGTAACGAAATGCTTGCCAAGGGACTCTGTTTTAATTGCGGAGAGCCCGGGCATCTGGCTCGTAATTGCCCTAAGATGAATAATGTTCCTTCTAAGAAGAAGGGTAAGCCTCCCGGCTTTAGCACGCACGCGGCTCACATACCTACTCATGGTTCGAGTTCCCGCGACGCGTTGTATCAGAGCACGGAGGTCTTAGAGACGCTACATGTCGGGGCGATTCAGTTTCATATACATGAAGCTGAGGAGGGCGGGGAACCCCTTCAAAACTTACCAGAATTTCCACAATTCTCATCAAACCAGCGCATAATCGTGGATTATCGGACGCTCAATACCCCGGTTACACCGGATTTGCCTGAAATAGAGTCAGAGCATAACGAGAATGAGGAGCATGACACAGACGAGGATGAGTCTGATTCGGAAGCCGAGCGGAGCTGGACGCCAGTTAATCCCGTCATAGTCGGGGATGTTCACGCGTTTGCTGGCACCTTGATGTTGCAGGATTTACAGCCCTACCCGGGAGATCCCCCTCTCCTTGAAGAAGACAAGTTTGCGGAGAACCGCTTCATGCTTTATCTAATCTCCGACGATGAATATATTGTTATGGACAATGTCAGAGATATGGAACATACCTTGTCGGCTAAATCCCTTCGAGACCCCGAGTTTGTCCTCGGCCTCTGGTATGCACAGACTATGTGCCGAGCAGCGGGTTTAGACCCGGCCTCTGTCTCGACTGAGCCGCGGTACAACTACTGCATGGGTGACTCGTATAAAACTGCAGCATATATATCACTCACCCGGATTGAGGATGCGTTTGATCCTACGGATGATATGTATATGGTTTCCGAGGGAGATAACCTGCTTGTCTCATTCAGAATGGACCACGCCAAGTTGGTATTACCGAAAGAATACCTTGACGATCCAGAATTTGATATAGCGGCTTGGTACGACCATGACATGTCCAGGGCCTGGACGGAACCAGAAGACAGGTGTTCCGGTTGGTTGACATGCGAACACAACTACGGGCGCTATCGGGACATGAATAAACCCATTCCCATGCGTGCGAAGTCGAGCACTAACCAGTCTGGAAGTAACTCGGGTGGCAGTACATCCGAGTTCGAACTTGTCGATGCCGGCCAAGTTGATTCGAGCGGGTTTGAGTCATCAGACTTTGAGGATTGCGACGAGTCATCCATTTCGGACTTGCAGTCGGTGAACGGCACAGGTACAGATGCGGATGGAGAAGACTCGGATGACGAGTCCAAGATTATCGATATCCCGGACCTGCAATCCGTTAGCAGTTCATCGGACTCTGAGAGTGATTCGGAT
Organism: Mycena crocata; assembly: GCA_029281795.1. Taxonomy (NCBI): domain Eukaryota; kingdom Fungi; phylum Basidiomycota; class Agaricomycetes; order Agaricales; family Mycenaceae; genus Mycena; species Mycena crocata. The sequence goes on along the minus strand of JARJCP010000036.1, from coordinate 527,046 downwards.
GACACGGAGTCCTTACCCTCGTTGGATTCCGTGAGCGATTCGTCCGAGGATTCGGACGATTCGGACTCTGACCCTGACATGCCGCCATTGCGGGCGGCTAGTGACTACTCGGACGATGAGTCCGAAGTCGACTATTCTGACAACTTTGTGATGCCGGGAGACCCCGAAGAGACCTTCGAGGATCGGCTTAACCTGTGGGTTCGAGCCTCTGAGGAAAGCTGTTATGCTTTGAACGAGGAACGGCAACTCATACCTCGATCCCACCGCTTAGGTGACGTACTCGGAAACACTGTGGCTGCGTTGCTGGACTTCTTCCAGCCGTACCCGGGTGATGAGACGATCCAGTGGTCGGATCCGAGACGAGATGAAGTCCGATTCCGCGTTACGTGGGCCAGCGATGACCATCTCGTTATTGATGATGCTCTCTTTGACGAAATAACGGTGCTCCCACTGGAGTACTTGCGGGTGTCCAAGTTCCATCTAATGGAATGGTTTGCGCGTCAGCGAGCGATTAAATTAGAAATTGAGTACAACGAGGTCTTACCTATTCACCACTTCCCTATAGAAGAATTATTGGCTGATGGGGTCCAGCAATATTTCAGGGACGTGAGTTGTCACATCCCGCTGTTCGCTAAAGTCGATATCATGAGAATCTTGCGAGAGCCCGACAATCTGGAAGGACCAGATACCTTCTTGATATATATCCCCGTTGGGGTACATGGTCTACACGAACAGGTCGCAGAGCGTGTGCTTCTAAATCCTCGTTTGGACCTAGTCGGGTGGGTACTCAAGCGTCAGCTCAAGTTTATTCTCCGTGAAAACGAGCGCCAGAACGGATGGCCGTCTCACCGGCGCGAGAACTACTTTGGGATGCTATTTGATGTGCCGCATTTGGATACTCCGGATTTGGAAGCGGAGGGCGAGTTCGTCCTATGGTGTGGTGGAGCTCAAATCCCTGCTGACGGAGTGAGAGGAATATCACGTACCACTTCTACCCCGCGCCTCGCTGATCGAATTGTTGCAAGACCGTTGGTAATTGTTGTTCGTGTGAACGGCGAGCCGATTCGTGCCTTGGTCGACACCGGTTCCTTGGGAGACTTGATCTCCACGGCATTGGCTGACCAGCTGCGTCTGAAACGTAGGGAGTTGGATGCTCCCATCACGCTGCAGCTCGCGGTTCAGGGATCTCGCTCGAAACTTAACCATTCTACAGATGTCAAGTTTAGTTATCAAGATATAGCTGAGGTACGCAATTTCTTAATTGCTAACCTGAGCGGGTATGACATGATACTCGGAACGACTTGGCTTTACCAACACAAGGTGAGCATTGGATTAAACCCCTCGCGTGTTTGTATCGGAAGCGCTAACTCGGTCCCTCTTGAAGGAGTCGCAACAGCCCGGGTGTTCGCTGGAGCGTCTGGGATCATCGAATTGGAGCTTCAAGCGGCGCGCGAGGAACTAATGGAGTATGCTCAGCCTATATGCAAAACGGCAGTAGAGACAGGCTTACCTCCATTACGAGCGATCAATCATACTATTCCATTGATAGACGAGAATGCTATATATCCTTGGAGACCTGCGAGATGTCCGGAAGCGTTACGAGAGCAATGGGACATCAAGCGACGGAACTACCTTCAGGCGGGTCGTTGGGAAGTAACAAATTCCGGAAATACGGCGCCGATGCTACTCATTCCGAAGGTTAAAACTTCGCCGCCAAAGTTGCGTGTGGTCGTAGACTTACGAGCAAGAAACGCCAACACGAGGAAAATGACGTCCACGCTGCCGGATATGGAAGGAATCCTGAGACGCGCAGCGCGCTGTCCGTTCCGCTCGCTGATTGATGGGCAAGACGCGTATGAGCAGATTCGCGTCATCCCGGAACATGTTCCGCGGACGGCTGTTAGCACACCGGACGGTAACATGGTCAGTCTGGTATTGCAGCAGGGAGATTGCAACGCACCTGCTACTTATCAATCTCTGATGAACTACCTCTTCGGCGAGTTCATCGGTCGTTTCATGGATGTTTATCTGGATGATATTATCATCTACTCGAATTCGCTTGAGGATCATATTAAGCACGTCAAGATTATAATTGACATACTCAAGCGTGAACAACTGTACTTGAGCGCGAACAAGCTACAGCTTCTGAAATCTGAGTTGAACGTCCTGGGACGCGTCGTCGACAACGAAGGGATCCGGATGGACCCTCACAAGGTTGACACCGTCTTGAATTGGAAAACACCAACAAATGGCGGGCTGGTGCGGGGATTCCTCGGTTCGGTGACATATCTCGGAGGGGATGTTGCAGGCGTGCACATTCCTATGGGGATATTGCATCAGTTGACCAGCGACGCTGTGTCTTTCCGATGGTCTTACACGCAACAGCGAGCGTTTGAAGACATTAAGCGCTTGGTATCAGATCATAGAAACCACCACCGGACGCCACTGGATTATTCCCGTGGGGCACCGCAGATCTGGCTGGTAACGGATGGATGCAACTCTGGCGTCTCGGGTGTCGTGTGCCAGGGTGATGACTGGAGAAACGCGAAGGTTGCGGCCTTCTTTTCTGCTAAGCTGAATTCTGCCCAGCAGAATTACCCTGTGCACGAAATCGAGATGCTCGCAGGAATTGAGTCGATGCTGAGGCACCGAGATATCCTGCAGGGCTGCAAGTTCATTTGGGTAACCGACCACAAAGGATTAATTCACCTTGTAAACCAGAAGAATTTGTCGGGCCGTCAAGCTCGTTGGATTGAAAAGATCTCGAGTTTTGACTTCGAAATCAAGTACATCCCTGGCACAGAGAATGTGTTAGCAGATGCATTGTCTCGGATTTATTCAAACGACTCACCAGGGACGGTGCGCGCGCGCTCAGAGTACACCTACCACGACATCGTTAGCAACGACGAATTGGACATGGATTCTATTTCCATGCCTGTGTTCGTTGGGATGGAAGCGATGGCACTGTCGAGCGACAGGGAGACGCGTTCCATGGCTCGCGCTGCGAAAGCCGCTGAGTTTGGGTCCGAAAGCCGTAAGTCCCCAAAGGAGGGCGGGAGTACAACTAAAATTTCAGACAAAGCAGATTCCCCGGCGTTCAACACCCGGAAATCCAAGCGAACGAACCTCGGTTCTAAGGTGCTCGACACCCAAGAACCGACGAGCAAGAACACGCCACCAGTGTCAGACACTGGTGGACGTCGAGTTGGTAAGAACCAAAAGGAGAAGGAGGCTGTGAAGGCACAGCCACCTGTCAAACCACTTGCTCCCGCGGAAGCAAATCCCTCCACTACCTCTCGCGTAGATCCTCTTACTTCTAACGCGCCCGTTTCGGAACTCGACCAAGAAATCGAACGCTTGGATGAGTCTTTACTCAGTGTGGTTAACGCGGGATGGCAAGGCCTAGACTTGCTGAAATTGCTGGCAGACCGATACGGTGAGGATTCGTTCTTCAAAAACATCCTGGATACCCCGAAGGCCTTCCGCAATTTCGAAATCGAGAACGGTTTGATATACCTTCGCGATTCGGATCACAGGGTCCTCTGCATTCCGAAATTGACCTATCGCGGACGAAACATCCGGGAGATAGTCATTTCGGAAGCACATTTCATCCTTGCGCATCTGGGGCTTCGGAAGACCCTGGACTACTTGCGCGACCACTTCTGGTGGAAGGAAATGGTCGACGACACGCGCAGCTACTGCGAATCTTGCGTAACGTGTAAACGTAGCAAGCCGAGTAATCAGAAGCCGTATGGCTTTCTGCACTCCTTGAACCCGCCCACAGAGCCTTGGGAATCTGTGGGTGTAGACTTCGTAGGGCCTTTGCCCGAGTCTAAGAACCGCGACGGCGTGTTCAACTCGCTCGCGGTTGTGATAGACTTGTTAACGGGGATGGTACACCTCATCCCGACTCGAATCAACTATACCGCGCGTCAAATGGCGGAGTTGATGTTCGAGCACATTTACAAGTTACATGGACTGCCTAAATCTATCGTTTCAGACCGGGACTCATTGTTTACCAGCGTGTTTTGGAAGCGGTTGCATGAGCTTATTGGCGTGAAGCTCCGAATGTCTAGTGCATATCATCCTGAGACCGACGGCAGCACTGAACGTGCTAACCGTACGATTACTCAGATGATTCGGCAATGCATTGGACCGAAACAGAAGGACTGGGTCAACAAGCTCCCGGCCATCGAGTTCGCGATGAACTCGGCTCGATCTGAAACTACCGGCTATTCGCCGTTCTTTCTAAACACGGGGCGTATGCCTCGTTCGCTTCTATGGAACTCGGACCGCACCCGCGAATACCCAGGCGTCGCGAACTTCGCGTTGCAACGGCGCCTCGCAATCATGGCCGCGCACGACAGCATGATTGCTGCGCGTGTGAAGCAAACGCGTGCGGCCAACCGGAAACGTCAAGCCGCACCATTCGAGGAAGGAGATCTAGTGTATCTCGCTTCCAAGAACCTCAAGTTTGACAAGGGCCTCGCGCGCAAGCTAATCCCGAAATTCGTCGGGCCGTACACGTTGCTTCGCGACTTCGGAAACAATTCGTTCCAGGTCGAACTCCCCGATAACCTCAAACAGCGAGGTGTTCACGATGTATTCCATGCATCCTTGCTAAAAATACACGTTCCGAACGACGACAGGCGGTTTCCTGGTCGTCTCGAGTGCCAGCTTGGCATTTCAGTTAACGACGAGACAAATGAGTGGGCAGTGGACCGAATCGTTAGCCATTATGGACGGCGTTCCAAGGCACTTTTCGAGGTTCTATGGAAATCAGGCGACCGCAGCTGGATGCCTTACGAACAGGCTAAACGGCTCCAGGCATTAGCAGAATATCTCGAAGCCCTAGGAGTCGCAGGGATCCAAGACCTACCTCACGGATCGGGGGCTCCACCTGCACAGGAGGGCGGGTTCCTAGTTGGGGCCTGCTCCTTAATGTCGCATTTCTGGGATTATAAAGCGAGTGAGTTTCTCCTAGAGTTCTCACCCGCTCTTCGCACCACCATGTCTGCCCCATTTGACGCCTTCGCTCTCTCGTCTCTGGTTCCTTCTCAGGAAGGAGCCTTCCAGGCGTTCAATTCGATGCACTCTGCCATCAAACGGATCTCGCCCACCATGTTCTATACCGATATTCCCGGGCTCGGCCGCGAGCTCATTTCGGCCGCCACTATTCGCCTATTCGCCGACTATAATGTTGCCCTCATCACTGGCGAGGATATTCCTGCCGTCTCGCCGGCTTTCTACGGCAACTTCGCTCAGAACCAGAACGCCAACGACGACTCGGGCTACGCCTGGGCTTCCTTCGACGAGGAGAGCAGCAACATCCTCTGGGCCGAGGGCATGTCGCCGGCCGACCCCGCGTCGTACTACGTCCGCGATTACGAGATCGTCGACCGCTACATGGGTCCCGACGACGTCGCCGTTTCCCAGGAGTATTACGAGAACGCCGAGCGCTTGAACTTGCTTGAGCGTAAGCGCGACTTGAAGTACTTCAAGTTGCGCCAGGAGAAGAAGAACATGTTCAACGATGGGGCGCCGGATGTTCACAAGAAGGGGGTTTTGGAGGCGTTCGCGAAGAAGCGCAAGGCGCTTGCTGAGGCTAACGCGAAGAAGCAGCGGAAGAACGGCACCGCTGGACCATCGAACGAAGGGAACGCGGCCGCTGGAGGAAGCGGCGCTGGCGTTGGGACTGGGGCGCAGATGGAGACGGACTAGGCCGCCGTGTGCGTCGGCCTGGAGGGCAGATGTAACGGTTCGTTTATTCTTTACTTACTTTCCCTTACCATCTATCCCCATTCTCTTTCTTTCTTTCCCTTTCCGTACGAACGGGCGCCAAGGCGCCCAGATATCTTTTACTATCCCTTTACTTCACATTCTGACAGTTACTACCGATCACTATATAGGGCTCTGTATTAGACTACGATTCTTTGGTCAATCTACACCTTACGCCACTTATTTCTGCTGTGCCGACCACCCAGCAAACCTAGAAGACTTTTCTGTGCCGGAACCTCGCTGATAGCTTGCCCTCCGTCACAGGCCGAAGGAGCATAACCATGACTCACCATGATGGATGAAGTAAAGGCGTGTACGGAAATCTTTGAATGGCCACAATAACGTCTCAGGGAGTCAGGGTTGACACTAGCTCTTGAACTTCATATGTCATGTTAACGAACGGGGTCGACCCCAAATAGATCCAGCTTCTATCAAAATTCCTCTGGCGGACAGATCAAAGTGTTGAGTGGCGCGTTAGCAGACCATCGAAAAATGTTTGACTTCACCTTTGAAAAACGCCGAGATGTTGTGAACATTACTACTCGTGTTGACGTCTCGCCGGAGGCGAATCAGACGCGGTTGGCGCACAGCTTGCGAGACTGAACAGCTCCAGTAGTAGTCAATACGAGTGACGGGCACGCTGATTGGATGCTGGTAGAGGTGAACGTTTCAAAATTGGCCGAAAATCAACAGAAGCGGGGACTTGCGGAGCGTGGCCGGCCTGTCCAATACCTCCGGTCGTCATGTATCCGGAAGCTGGAAAGAAATAGTAAAATGGTGTACCTACCCTATGTGCTTATGTAGCGCTTGAAATTGAAATGAGAAAATTTCCAATTTACTTCTGCAAAGCCGGAAATATTTCAGCAGGGAAGTAGGGCCTGATGAAACGAGAAGACTTATCGCAGGCATCCGAGAGCCTGGCTTTGAGGAACGGATAGTTCAAAAGCATTCTAGAGCGCCCGATTCTTCGATACATTCAAATGAGCCGCTGCAGCAGCGAAGACGGCGAAGATCGATCTAGACCAATGAAAATAGCTTCGAAACAGGCCACGGTCCCTTCAGGCCAAGGACAATCGAAAACTGGGAAGTGGACGGATCGAACACACCGAGAAATAAACCCACGCGCGCCAGTAGGCACAGCAAAAATGCACCTTTGAGTTTTACACCGTCGGCGCTTCCAATTCTTGTGGCATGGCGGAAAGCAGCGTTGCTCAAATCAGCGGTTGAACTTGTAACGGGACCCATCGGAGGGAGGGTACGGATATCAAGCTGAGGCACATGATGAACACCGAATGTCACTGGTTCCTGCACACACTAAGCATGATGGAACGTAGCCTGGGGAATCCCTCGAAGCTGAGTTGATAAGCGCTGATTTTGTAGTTTGTAACCTTGACAGACCGATCAGCGCGATAGCCTGGTAGACGTGCAGAGAAAGCTACAGTCAGCATTGCGACAGGATGTCGAAACGTGGATGCGTATACAAACGCGTGCTGTGAAGACATGCACGGACCTGAATGTCAGAGTGGCAACAATTCAAAATAGAATACAGACGGAGGGGAGACGTCAGCGCATACCGAAATTCAAACATGTCCCTGGCCTGAGACGATCTCCGCACTCCGGAAAGGAGCCACGGACACCACAGCGGATTGCCTAGTAAGCAGGGTGTTCAGAATCAACCGGAGCGTGACCGAGAATGAGGCCGGTGTCAGCATACGACGCAATCTCCCACAGCGGGTCGTAACAACGACCCAATTTGAATTCAAGAATGCCCAGATTTGTCTGGAAGAGAAATAATGACACTGAAAAAGCAAAAATAACGTATGGACGTACCCGAGCAGCGAGATCTGGTCAGGTTGCGCTCACAGGGCAGCCGGCAGAGAGGCGGAATTGTTGAACACAGCAATGGCGACACATAAATGGCGCCGTTGAGCTTTGGTTGGCGGAGTATCTTGGGCAGCAAAATTTTAGTACCGAATACTTCCTCCCAGCTCCAGCTTTGGGGCGGAAGTGGCGCGGCGAGAGCAACGGATTTTCGAAAGGAAAAAAAAATGGCGAGTAAGCATCAAAAAAGTCCAGGAAACAAAAAAAAGCAGCGACAGGTTGGGGATTATGGAAAGGATCCAGAATAGGCTGGTAGGTGGACTCCAAGGCGGAAATGATGCTGACGGCGAGATGATAAGTAACTAATGGGGGAATGCAGCTCCACGTCGCAACCGTACACAACGAGGAAGAGGCCGAATAGACTCAGAACGAATCTGCGATATGGATTCTAATGTACGGCCACCACAGTGATCTGAATCCGTGGGCACAATAAAATGGTGTGTGTCAAGGGTAAGGCCATGTAAAAGAGGGGAAAAAGAGGCAGAAAAAGGACGCGACGCACCGCTGGCCTGACCCGTGTACTAACACAGTCTCACAGGATCAGTACTTTCCGCCGTCCGAGATCTCACTGCAAAGTGAACACAGGCCAGTCTTTATACTTACATTGCGAACACAAGAAGGACGTACTCCTGCAGCGCGCCTACCCATATTAGCCTTGGTCGGCCATTCAGTCTCCGTAGACGCTGGACGCTGAGAAACGAGGCATTCGCACTTGAGTGCGTGGATTGATGCGTGTGGGAACGTGGTTCAGGACAGAGCGATCGTGACGCAATGGAGTGGCGACGACTGGAAAGGAAGGGCACCGCTGCCACCGCAGGCGTCGAGGATTGGTCGAGGATGGACGTGAAAGCAAGAGGCGAGCGATCACTCTCGATCAAACACGGACCTCTTTGAAGGGCCCCCCCAATTAGGAATGCCGAGATCACCGGGCGATTTTCACCACTCACATCCACGGATTTGTTACTACCGGTTCCATATTCATTTGAGCCCTCTGAGAATTTCCCAACCCCCCCATTTTGGGGTATTTTACACGACTCTACATACTCGAAATATTATTTTTCCCCCGTGTGGCCTTGCGACGGCAATTTCCTGGTAATTTGGACTTGTTTGTACAAGGATCAGGTAAGCTGATCGCGTTTGAGTAATAATTGCGACGCGACGCGCGTCGACCCACTTTCTCTTCCCGTCTCTCATCCATGTATTACAGGGATGTTAGCTCTAATTCTCGTCCAGAGGCTAGTTCTCAACCCTCACAGTCTCCATCCTCACACCCACGGTCACCCGGTTTACTTTTGTCATTTGATCATCAAGAGCTCGTTCCATTCGATGTGGAAATGCCGCCACCTCCATTGACCAGCAGAGCACCAGTCGAAGCGATGGGCCGTGAATATTCTCCAGATATGACTTTCCACCCCACTGGTGGACAACAGCGGGCTTTTGCTCGTCTCCCGCGACTGGATACGGGAGATTTACGGCTGCGTACTCTGAGTGCCGACTCACGCGATTTTCAGTCCCCACAGTCTCCAATTCCCCCGTTTCCATCGCCTACTTTCAACCAAAACTATCTATCCTCTAATCCGCAGGCCCCACCACCTTTCAATCCATTTTACCCCGCATCTCAGCATCCTGTTCCCTCGACATCGTCCCATACATCCCATCTCCCCCAAGAACGCATTAGAGAACCCGCTCCACTACCGGTCTTGCCCTCATCGTCTGAGCTCCTCAATCTATTCCAGAAAGCACTAATCTCGACGCGATTAAGCGGGCATAATTGGGAAATGCAATGTTACAAGTGTCATACATGGATTGGGACAAGCATCCCGGCAGTGCGCCAGTTGAATCAATCCGGACATTTCCAGATGCTTGAACAGCACATGCGATCCAAGCGCTGTAAGACAGCAGCGACGAAATCAGCAGCACCTTCCCGCACACCCTCATTCTCTGCCGGATCAGCATATGACCATTCTCCTTCTACCAGCCATGCGTTCTCACCTGCTTCATCCACCGCATCTCTCCCTCCCTGGTCACCGACACCTTCCAGCCTGCATTCACCGCCGCCACAATCTCCGCTGCTGCCCGATTCTCCACAATATTCCTTTGACGGCGATTATGATCAGAGACTACCGTAAGCGCGTTCAATTTAGCGACAAAGATGTGTACTAAATATGCATAACAGGCAACATCGTTTCTCTTCTGCACCACCTGAGCTCCAACCGGGATTCTCGGGCGATTCTATGCTCATCGATGAGCATATTTTCGGTGGTACTTGTGCTGGTCTTGACGTTGACTGGCCTTCCGAGTGTTCATTTCGATTGACCTTCCCATTTCATCGAATGAGTCTGAAGGGAGATGAGGGCGACCTTCCGTTCGAGATTGAAATACACGAGCGCGGCAAGAGAGTTATTGTCTGGTCCAAGAAGTGCTTGAAAACTTCGACCCCGCACTCTCCCCACTGTCAAGAATGTGAATCTCTCCATGCTCGGCTCGATGACCTCGCCCGGATCGCTCGCGACGCACGGAAGGGCACGAACTACAAGTTTCTCAGCCATGACCAATTACGGGAACTTCTCGTTGAGCGCAACGAGGAGTTGAACAAGTTAAAACTTCAGGTACGCACTCATGGTTTCTTTTTGCACCTATCTCATTCACACTGACCAGACCTTGAATATGGGACGCCGTCTCGGTACCTTTGCACGAAAGATGGACGACTTTGAGCGCCTCATCATGGCCATTGCTACGAACGATGTGCCGCGCATTCATTCAATCATTGAAACAGCCATGCGGAACGGCGTAAGCATCCGAACCATGGCCAACCGAATCTATGAGGCGTTTGATGGCCTTTATCACACAAAGGGCTTCACCGACTTCGAGCGTGACCTCGGAATACTCATTTATCGACTCGGCGGCCGCTCACTCTTATACTCCATGAATCACGCGTTGAATCTCCCCTCTCTCCGAACCATCTGCAACTCGGCCAAATTCGTGAAGATTACGCCTACTATCGGCCCAATTTCGGAACACGAAATGGCAGAGAACATCAAGAACGTGCTGTTAAAGCCCCGCTCGGAGTCGCAAGTACCCACGACGGGGAAATTCGAGTGGTCGGTAATCATGGATGAGGTCGCACTTGAGGAGATGGCCGTTTACTTCTCCCACGCGAATCAAGTGGGTGGCTTTTGTCAGAAGCACACCGGCGGTGTCAATCTTACTCTGGCAACCCACGATTCCGCTCTGAATCTTGTTGAAAAGTTGGCCACTGGCGAAATTCACTTCGCGAAAGAAATGCTCCTTGTCACCGTCAAGTGCAATAACGAGTCGACAATCTACCCCATTCTCTGTGCCCCGACATGCAAGCAAGAGACCTGGAGAGACACAGCGAATCTCTTCGAGTTGATTATGTCGGTGTGGGGAAAGGAGGCGCAGGATGCTCTCGGAAATATTCGGGATTTCGCTACAGATGGTGACGGCCTGCGACGCAAAGCTGGTCATGAGATATTCATGAAGATCGAGTTGAAAAGAGGTGACAGACTCTTTATCTACCTCTCGGACCTTCCGGGGCTCAACCTATTCACTGGACCGGGCCTGATACTCATGACGTTCGACTGGCGGCACATAATGAAACGTAAGTTAATCCCAGATGCGTTGGCGGAGATTGCTGATCAATTTACACAGGAATTTGCACGCTTTTGCGACACATCCAGGGGATGATTATGGACAACGGTCGAATCATGAACCCCGCCTCGCTCAGACGCTGTCTTCTACTTCTTCCCGACCAGGACGAGGCATCTGTGCAGCGCCTGATTAACCCAGATGACCCGCAACATGTCCCCCACGCGATCGAACTTCTCGAGGCCATCATTCGTCTTCGCACCCACCGTGCTGAGTTGAACGTTCCCGCTTCCGAGGTCGACACCAACACCGACCTCGACGCGATTACACTGTTCAGCTTCATGATCCAGGCCTTCCTTGACGCGTTCACCGACCCCACGGCATCCCTCAGTAATCAGATCGAAAATCTCAGCCTTTACGCACACATGAGCTTCGTGCTGTTCAAAAAATTTCGCCTGAAGTTCATGTCGAACCAGTTGTATGGTGACTCACAGACAATGGTGAAGAACATTGTGTTCACCGTTGCGAAGCAGCAGAATCTCGATCCCAGCGGTATTGTCAACGCATACAACGATGGTTCAGATCCCGTCGAAAATCATTTTGGATATCTTCGCGAGCTTGGCGAGCATAACTCTGCAATGACTTACAAGCAAGCCATCGAGCGCAGCGGATGGGCATGTGATATCCACGGTGTTCATAACCGTAATCCTGGGCTCCACCCTGGTCACCATCGTCGAAACATCACGCGCACCGAGATCAAAGACCACCTGAACGAGCATAATTTTACCGGTGATCTCGTTGCAGGTCACTGCTGTTTAGCGAGCTCGTGGCGTGGTGGGAAGAGCAAAATGATGGCCATTTTCGAACAATACTCGCACTTACCTCGCGAGGTCTATGACGTTGCGACAATTCTTAAATCGGAGGCCGATCTCGATTTTCTGCGACCTTTTGGCGACGGTACCTATCCCGGAATATCCGATGATGTGGATCGCTCGCTACCATCGCGTACCAAGGCCACAGATGCGACCCCAGTAACCAACGACGCTACCACGGATGCACCCGCCGTTGGTTCCTCCTCCATCCCTCCGCCCGCTTCCTCCTCTGTTCCTCTCACTGCCAGCCCATCTGCCGAACCCGAGATTGAATTTGATCCGGATTCGTTCGAGGATCTTTTACCTGATTCAACCGTTCCCACTATCACCCTTGAGGATGTTCTTCAGAGTGAAGAGTCCGAGCCAGCTGTTCTCAAGCTTGAGCCGCGACCGGGAGTTCGCCCGGAAGACTATCTTCTTGATTCGGCAGGGAAGTTTGTTCATAAGGCATCGATTTGCCGGTTGATCCTCAACAAGAACTTCATCGCCAAGTCCCGAAATCGCACTGAACGCGCAATGGGGAATGCGATCAAGAATGTTCGCACATATACGAAGCCTACCGGAGGACGACCGGCATTGAATGGCAGCATTACGGGCTCTTCGTTCATCAACGGTGACCTTTTCATCACCTTGATCCGTAGTACTGCCCATGTTTCCCTCGCCGTTGTTCGGTGCACCGAAATCTTCGTCGACGGCAAGCGGATGCCCGACGTGAACATCAACTCAATCAAGAACATCAAAGCGAACATCAAGCTCACCGGTCAGATACTGAGGCTCAAAGCCGTGCCCAGTCGCCCAGAGGATTTTCCAGCGGAGTCCGGCGACGGCATTGACGACCCAGCACTGACATGGTTGTGGACAGGTTTATACCTGATGGGCAAGAGTATCATGAAGGGGACCAAAATTGCAACGGACGCGCCACATCTGATTAGCGTTCCCGGCCATCTGGTTGAACCAATCAATCCAACTGCCATCAGCGCTCACGACCGCCTCTCTGTCGAAGAGGTCCACCAGATCAATTCAACGGGTACCACATGGGCGATGAATGATGTTTTGCTTCACACCTTGATCGCTCAGCTGTGGAAACGAGTCGAGGACAGCCAGATGGGTCTTCGGGAGGTCCCTTCCCTCAAGGAGATATTCAGCGGCTTTCCATACTCCTTGCCGAGTGGTGAGTATTTGTGTACGCTCATTCCTTCTGTTCTCACGTCGCTTGTTCAAGGCCTCCCCGCGCTGGTATCCGAAGCCGGAACAGCCTTCGCCACCGCAAAATCCATCCGCAATGTCTGTCTGTATTGCAACGAGACCCCCACAAATTGGCGCGGGCATATGGGTGGTCACATTCTGCGGAAGATGCGCAAAGCGGGTGAGATTGAGCGGGATAAAAAGGACAAGAGGGAGGCGAAGCCAGGCGACGCCATGCCGACCTATAATCATGTAGGTGGAATTTGTTTACTGCATTTTTTCCCCTAAGAATATTACAGGTTGGAGAGACCTATCCTTGTGGTTTCTGCGGCCGTTCAAATCAGCGGGAGTGTGCCATCACCATGAAGCCGAAGAGCGACGGATTCGATATCGAGACACGCTGCCGGCACCAGGTGTCGTTTCACTACAAACCAGCAAACACTGGCTCGACAACAACACCATCCCGCAATGTGCCGGTAATCTGCGGCCTCTGTCCTACGCCGCCGGGCCGTTATCCCACTTTTCCGGCAGTCTGGCGCTATAACATGGCTCAGCATTTGCTTGATGAACACCCAGAGTACGCATCACCCTATCAACCAGAGGGCGATCCACTGCCGTTCAAGGTTTGGGAGAGTGCAAGGATCAACCAAGATGAAGAGCTGGCACTGGGTGTTCCCGCTTTCTTGGTACCACCCCCGTTCACCAAGTTTGTCGCCGGGCCGGCTGCTGGGGATCGCGTAGAGAAGCGCACGAAGGGAAATGGCGACCGTGCAGAGGCGGGAGGTAAATCAAAGCGTGGCCGGACATTGTAGGCTGTAGCTGTACTTTCAAGGTCCACCGAATGTGCCGGTTGGATGCCATAATGTAACAATTTTCTACTTTGGCTCTGGAATATTTCGTTGAGTCTCCGAGGGCCATTGGATTGAATTCAGCGCGAAACGATGCAGAATAAGCAAGGCGAAGGATAGATCTCGATTCGGATCAAACCCAAACGGGGCTGCTTACATACCCCCCCCGGCCCCTCCAAAATTGATGGCGATTTAGGGAGGTCTGTGTCAGCAAGGGGATCCCAATTTGCGAAATCCGTACCACACCTCGAATTTTTATTTTCGCGGGTGTCGGTGGACCCGTCCCGTCGTCCATGACGTCATATTACCAGTTTAGGACGTTGATCCGGAATGTCCCACGACTTCCAGTAGAAAAAAGACCAAGTTGAGGCCCCAAGTATGTTTTCACTGCTTCTATCCGTTGTATGAGCTAGTTGCAGGCTCTACAAACATACCTGTTTATTTTCGAGAGTCTTTTCATGCTTCCAGGATTCCGCATCTTATTACTCATGTTGATTACGGCGCACCGGCAAACCTCTCGGCACCCAAATTAGGAAATAATCTTTTTTCCTCTAGCTCAACAAACATGAAGTCTGAGGCTTTCGGACCGCAATTCCCTGTCGAAATATGAGTAAGTGTTCCACAATCCGAGGTGCCTGATTTTCTCTTGAATCGACACCCCCTTGTGTGTCAGGGATTTTACTTCCGCTCGCCTCTTGCGTGAAAGCGAGGGAAGGAAAGCGGCTTTCGGTCCGACGTTGGTCGATCAAACTGTAACATGTGGGTGTCTGTTCCGTTGTTTCCCGAGATCTGCCGCATTCAGCCGGTGTTGCGGCGAGATGTTGCAACCACTCAAGCAATGAGTAGCATCATGTTCGCTCGGCATCTCACCCTCGCCACCGTTGCCACGATCTCTAGGAGTTTTGTCATGAAGTCTTCGTGAACAGCGGGCAAGTAAGTTTTCCTCTCAGCCACACAACGCACAGAGTTCAATCGCCAATTAATTTCAATCATAGCCGGTAGTCCAGTGGAGGCTTATACCAGTCCGACTGTGACTAATCCACAACGAGATAACTAATCTACCATGAGAGCGGAAGGATTCTTGGGGCGGCGCGCGCGAGGAGTGGAATCGGGGCACACCGATTACGGCCCAGAATGAGGCAATATAAGAATAAACGGATACGTGTTGCATGAGAGTTGGGAAATTAGTTAGATCCGAAAGCGAGGCAAATAGCTTCGTAGCTTATACGGGAATGGCTGCGCTCACCTGATTAAATTCAGCTGCTCTTATAGTTTTCCGCGTTTTTAATTCAGGATGCGTAGGTGAAAGCGCCCGATGGAATGTGAAGGAGGTCAAAGGAAGCGAACAAGGGGATATACTGACGTTATCCCGTGTCCACCCGGCGCGCATACACACCATCGACACTGTTCCGCACTAATGGTGATGGCACGGAGTTACAGAAGGTCATGCATTTAATACATATCCCGAATGCAAGGACAGGAGTATTACTTGAAGGCCCTCCCTCATCCCAGGAGTCTTGCAATAACTCCCAGAAGTCTGACTGAAGGATGGTTCAACCATATGTGGTAATCGCCTTCCTGTTACATTATCGGAGGCAAATGGATCCTCACTCTCGCGTACACCGCTGGGAGAGGCGCCGTAATTTGGCGCAGCCCACGACAGTAGCCGAGGTAGACCTTATTTACTCCTTCTTGCTCAGCGTGGGGCCGATCACCCATCGATTCCCAGAACGATTTCCAGAGCGCTGTGGATATCCTTTCCGACTGCGTGCCCGTGAATGTTGATGCATGGGGATCAAATGAAATAGTACCCACCACATCGGTTCCCGCCCCGACCTGGTCAATGGCGTCCAGAACCTTCTTTGTGATAGTAACAAACTCTTCAGTCCGGGTAGTTGCCTCCTCGAACGACGGGAATGTACGATTCCAGTCTCCCTTTGAGCCCTCGCGCGTCGACAGCTTGAGTATGAGCTGACTGGTTTTAGGGCGTCTATAAAAGCGAATGGAGTTTGTAGGAAGGTACTGGTGAGCCTTCGCCATCATCGCACTCGCTGCCTGGAGCAGTCTCAGGCCGTCTTTTTTGCCGTGTAGCTTGAGGGTGGAGAACTCGATCGGTTCCAATTGCTCGTTGTCAAACATCTCCATGTGAAGGTGCTCGTAGCCCTCTACGCCAATGTAACACCATAGATCACCAATCTTGCGTCTGCACTGTATGTGACCAAGCGATTCCAGCCCACAGCGCACTCTCCAGTGGCACATTTGAGTTGATGCTTCCCATCCCTGTGGAAAAATTGTAAAATCTGTCTCATGGAGGGCATTTTGCTGGGAGTTCGGAGGCAGAAAGATGTTGTACACACACCTCGAATGGATCGACTTTATACCACCGAAGCTGTGTGTGGCGCAGCCTTGGCGTTGGCCACAGAAATTTGATGGAGGCCGTACGACTGATTGGCGAGGCCACGAATTAAAGGGACGTCCTGATTTGGCGGCGGAAGCGCCACTTGTTGTCCATTGCGCCCGGTTTGGAAGTGATGTGGATTTTGACCTTGTTTACGACACAGCCAGTTAAAGCGCCTCAGGATGGTTGAACTGGCAATAAGTACGCCACTCCGAGGTGGGAGCTTGCCGCTGTTGCTGCCACACAAGGTATAGACGATGAACAACAGCAGTGATGGGTTCGAGCTGCACAGGACTAGTGCACAGTTGAAAGTCCTTTTGACGAAGTTCGAATCAAAGTCTTCACTGAGCGCGCGAAGAACTTTTCGCGGAGAGGCCAACTGCGATCATCAGATGTGGTACATGTCTTGAACGCCTGCGGATTGGATTCATATACATGTGAATCGTCGGATTGGGTTGCGTTGGAGAGCGAAACTCGCCTCACCTCGACTAGGATTATCGATTCCGGCACGGGGCAACGGTGGAAAAAAGTGTTGACGGAGGGTAGATACAGTCCATCGTGAGCACGAGAGTCGCGTGGCGGCGAAAAGATGGCTGAGATCTAAGCTTCGGGAGACGAATTGACAGAACAAGGAAGGAAAGCGCAGAGGAACGAATCTTGTGAGAAGTCCCTCGAATTGAGCAAGAAGCGGATTCTCCCGGAGGGCCGGCCGCTCGGTACGCAGTGTCATTTCGGAAATTCTGATCGTGGGGTCAAAACCGAGCAGCTCATGCAGTGGTTGAAGTTAAAGTAATCGTGTTCAGATACAGTTGAGCGTCTTCCATGAAGGCTGGTTTGCGAATCGTAATCCATGAGCTTGGGGTGAAATCGCGAGAAAGAGCCAGGTACTTGCTACGAGGTTTTCCCTCTCGCAGAATTCTATTGGAAGCGGTCGCGATTGGACATCAGCAGTTCAACGGACAGGTGGATGAACGGATTTACATCACGGAGCGATCTGGAAACTTGAATAGAGACACGGCACGGAGCACAGAAGTATGGCTGTAATACTGTAACATTATTATTAGTTACACCACTTTGCGATTTTCCTTGGAAAAAGCACCACTTTGTGAGAATTTTGACTTTCATGCACCACCTGACAGATTTCGACGAAAATAACACACCTCCTCCGCTCGAGGACGGGCACCACTTCAAATAAGTCATATTTGAGGCACCACCACAAAAAAGATTGTTGTAAAAAGGCATCGGTCTCAATTTCACAATATGCACCACTTCCAATGTTACTGGATTATGCACCACAAATGTTTTCCTTCAACTGCACCACTGAGTTCTTCTTTTGAAAAACACACCCTCACATAATCATCACTAAAGAAATGCACCACCAGGAGGACTTCATGGAATTCAACGCCAGATGCTTCCGCATTATCCTCCCACGGTTGGAACTCAGCGAACGCCAGAACTGCGCAACGATGCCCCTTCACTCCGGGTCACCCAACAGGCTAGATTATATCTAAATTTAGATTCACGAATACAAACTGTACAACTGTACAAGTTTATCACAAAAGGACCCTAACAATTCGAAATGAATGGGTTGGTTCCCATTCCCGCTGTTTCTGGGACTGTTATCCGTCTATCCGCATTTTCTGACATCCTCCCCGTGAATATACTGGTATTGCACCGAGACGGAGTGGAAGTGAGGTTGTGCAGGAATAGATTGGGATTGACGAGGAAGCACACTGTGTATGAGGGCAAAGGAGTTGACGGGAATCTCGGACTTGGACTGCTATGGGCCGAACGAAACTCATCTCTATGTAGGCCGGTCATGAGAAGAGAAATCACATAGGGGTAGAGCATAATATGTGCCGTCAGCTTGTTAGGAAGTAACTCCTAATATGCACACATTGAGACTCTCGGCCACAGTGCATTCATTTCATTCGAAGCCAGCCGCCAAATTGCTCACATTATGTAAATGAAAAGATCAAATCCGGAAAGTTGAACCGTGGGAAGCATTATAATGATGGAATCATTGGAGATCCGACCTCACGAAAGCGATGCTTTTTTGAAAAACAGTGAGGCGGTGTCATTTCAGTGCAACAAAGCTGGGTTCTTTTTTTGAAACCCTGGGCGGTGCGGAAAGTTACATGAACAAAAGGCGATGCATTTTTCTGGTGTGAAATTTGAGTGGTGAACATTTGAAATATCCTCAAATTGTGCATCTTTCCAGTGGGATTGCAGGCGGTGACTAATTTTAAAGTGATGTCTTTTTTACAGTTCTGTAGGTGGTGCAATTCTTGGGCAAACCGCAATAATAATGTTACAGTATTACTCCCATACAGAAGACATGTACGTCTGACTGCAGGGGCGTCGGAAGATACTAAGATCTTGCTAAGAACTTGAGGACACGGGAGGATATGCGGTGGCACTCACTCCTGCGAAGAGTGGGCGAAATGGAAAATGAACCGAGCTTCAAGCGGAATGGCCCCGATCCTCGACGGTGGTCCGCGACCTGCGGCCTTTTCAGTTTATTATAGATGAGTTGAGAATTATCGTTTACACCGTTGAAGTTAAAACCGAAAAGGGCCGGACGTACTTGGACAACAAGGCGCAATGGAAAGAGATATGTTGAAACGAGGGGAACGATGATAACGAAGAGGACATACCCTCACATAAACTGTGCGCGAACAGCGAGGAAAGTGCAGTGTAATGACCAGATAAAACTTCGCGATTAAAGAAATCCATCTAGTTTGGCGGAGGCGTACTGGGGCCCGCAGCATATCAGCGATAAACGATACCGAAAGATCCATGAAAATGGGGAGGACATACGTTGCCACTCCTTCCAGGCAGGCTGAGACGAGGAGGATAGCGCGCCCATTGTGATGCGGGAAGCAGCACAATGCCAACTTGTGCTGCTTCCCGCATCGCATTTCGCATGGTGCGAGGCTCTGCAACGGTTGAAGAACGGCATACAGCCATGTCGAGCATAGAAGGGGGGATGGAATGTGAAAGGAGAACGCGAATGATGGAAGGAAAAAGGACGATACTTACTGGGGGGCCCACACTAAGGCATGAAGGCATAGCAGATATGGAGGGATACGCGTCGCGTTCTTTCTAAAAGACGGAAATTATGTGTACGGGTGGAAGCGAGACCTACCATGGCGACCGCAGAGTGGTGTCACATGAAGGCGCCACCCGTTTCCAAGTTGATCTTTGCCGTGCAATCTCCTTGCCACAGTTGCTGGTCTATTGATGGCGGTCGAGTTGTCGTCGGTGGGAAAGAATTAGTCGGCAAGTCAGTAATGGACTGGTCGAGAAAAGCTAGAGATTAGGTCGCGTCCAAGTCGCGTCGTGGTCAACAGCATTGAGAGCTTGAGGGCGCCAGAATTGTTGTGCGTTGGGACGACGCCGAGGGGTAAGCCAGGTGAATGGTGGTGGACTTGAAAGCCAAAACAAGAGATGGAGAGATATGACGGAATGCGCAGAAACGACGGGGAAGGAAGATGAAGGAAATCAAAGTGATCTTCGGTCCCGATGCTGGGTGGGCATCATGATTCGGCGTTGATCCGATTTCTTTCCGGCGATCGCCGAGGTTCTTACTTTCCAGATTTTCTCGCTTTGCTCTAGTCTCTCTTAGACAGACGCGTCAACAGTTCGAGTTCGTGCCTCGCTGGTTGGCTTTTCTCCCCTTCCGCTAGGCACAGTGCCCATTGACACTCTACGGGCTACTTAAACCGGCTACATTTCGGATCGTGAGGCACATCAAAACACCGAAAATCCCGCCAGCCGACCTCAACCACATCCTATCCATTATCGGTTCAACCTTGACCTCCACTTCTCATTCCTGATTAACTTCATGGGGATCCTCTCTGTGTAATAATCATGGATGTCATTTGGCACTTTTCCAATTCATGACGAACATTTTTCGGTCCACCTGAAGACTTAGGGTATAAGTCGGTTCCCGAGTGGAAATTCCGAGACGCTGTAAGCGCTTACTCGTTGTCGATATCAAGTAGTAGGCCGCTTCAAAATCGAGTCCCATCACATTATCAATTTGGTCGATGCTCAAGGACCCATGTCCCGATTTCAGATAACAAGCTACACGAGTTGAAACTGATCAACTGGTAACGACGACACTCCCATCAGAATGGGCAGCCTTTCGCACCCGCACTTCTTGCCACAACGCTGTTGCCGTTGCAAACAATCGCCAAGTATGCTTCAGTTCCAACGGGATACTGATGTTGAGATCGACGTTCCGGCGGTCTCCGCCCCCGCTGTAGTTTCCAACAGTGATCTTGAAGGTTCGGTTCGAACCGGCCACCTCTGCGAAGCCGTCTGGGATGTTGATCTGACCGAATGTGTCAGAGCCTCCGGGCGGACAGAGAATGCGAAACACCACTCACCTCGACAGTCATGCCATCTTTGGAGAAATCCATGTTCCAAGGTACCTCGGGATCATCTGCCTCTTTGTTTTCCCGAGCGATACCAGGGGTCCTGTTCAACATAATGGCATTGAGTATTGCGTGGGACATATGTTATTTGTGAAATTACATAAAATTATTTCGTCCATCAAGACCGACCCGGAGTTAGATGCTGGACCGGTTTGGATCCAAAGAAGCTTCGATCGGAATGTCCAGATGAAGATCCACGGATGTAATGAGGCCGTTTTCGGCTGACAACAAGAAACCAACATTGGTTCCCATTACAATTTCTCCACGTCCTGTTGTTAAAGCGGAGTTGTATCCAGGATTGTTTATGACGTGTGGCAATCGTAATAATATCGCTTCTTGCCCATCAGCCTGAGCAGGAGCCATGCACCATTGGATTCCTGTCCTTTTCGGAGTGTCGGACAAATTGACTACTGTATTTGTGAGCGTGACCTGGAAGTGTGTCTCAGACTTAGGCAATGCCATAGTCAAGGCAAGGAAGGAGTGGAAGGAGTAGGGTAGGATTGGTTCGAGTAGAATGGGGTGGGTTGTTCGATGCGAGGGTGGATGGTAACTGCCCTATCTACCCACCTCCTTTTATAGCTCGCCATCACCCTAGAGGCCACATGCCGTTGCGAGGCAAGTCACATCCTTGTTGACGATTTGTGACGAGGATTCACAAAACCGAGAATTTGTAGGCGTCTGCCAAGCGATATGGACCCACTTGATTGGCGGAATGATTCGCCACTTCCCATAATAGGCTTTGCCTTATGAACGTCGAACGGGAAGGAATGTATGAAACAAATACCTCAGGGAGAAGGTTGTTGGCTGCCAGCTATGAAAATCGACGGGTTCGGGACCTAGGCGCGCGTTTACTCACAGAGGTCTCATTAAAAATAATAAAAAACTCAACCACTGAATATTTTGGAGAATTCCAGTGCGCACTGAGGATCCTAATTTTTCGGATGAACATGTGTCGAGGTGAGAATAAGTCGCTGGGTTGAATCATTTCGACATTATCTTGGCCCCTGCATTTGAACACGCGACGAAGAGTCCTAAATTGGTTCCGATTCTCGACGCCACCGATGGATGAATTTAAAATGTGCCCTGCATGTGGAAGGAAGTGCAGATTCGATGGGGCGCGATCGTGAGGAGGAGTCTGGGAGGAGTTGAAGGAAGCGAGAAATTCACATCTCCTTCTGGAACGATACAACAGCCTCTTCCGAAATACAAAGCCAGCCGCGCATTAACCCCTAGAAATTCTGAGGGATGTTGCTGACAACCCTGAAATGGCCCCTTTGGAGCTTTCGACCACGCACACCACCTCGCTGGTCGCTGTTTATTCAAACAAAGGGCCGATGCGGGTATCCGTTCCCAACTTTCAACGCTAGCAGCCCTCGGCGCCACAGGAAGCATGACTGCTGTGAAGCGTCATCGTTGTTGGGAGTCAGTAGCTGCACCCCTTGCGCCACAAGAACTCCGCGGTGCTGGATACTGATATCGGCAAACATCCCGCCACTGTTGTATATTTACGTCGTGTTCTTGTGTGTGGTATAAAAGCCAGTTGAATTCAACTACGAAGATTATCCACATCCCAAACCATCTCTCAAATGTCCTTTCCCCTGCCCCCGGACCATCTAATCGCCACCATCACTCTCCCGACAGTGATCCAGAAATCTAATGGTCTACGAGTCATCCTCGACGTCTCCACAGCTGAGATCTATGTGGTAGATCAGGCCGATACGACGGGCCAAGGGCAGGCGGTTCTGAACGTGATCTATAATACGGACCCCGACTTGATAGAATTCATCGACGAACACGGCCACGATAGCGCGAATACAGAGGCGAATAGCTACAAGGCCACCGGTTTTTCCACCGGTTTTCGGGCTTTCATTTCGGGGGACGGCAGCTTGAATCATGAGGAGACACTTGAAGGAATATTCTGCACACCGGAAAATGGCTGGACATACGTACACGCCTTAAGCTCACAGGTGAGGCGGACACTGACTGCTCTATTCCAAAACCATTGATCGCAGGCTTTAGATTTCCTACGCGGGTGCCGGCCCGGGCAAAGCATCAGCTACGAAACAACCGTCAGGACTGTGGGAGGGACAGTGGCAGATAGATCTCAGTAATTGCAAAATCAACCAGGAAAATCGCCTGCATATATGCAAGCATATGTTTGGTGTTATGTGGCAATTGGCTTGCAGAGATGAGAGGATTGCGAAGGCGTCGGTAGGAAGTTGATTAGTTTACATCGCTTCTTGTCTTGACAGCCAGCGATATCGCACCGCCTACACCAGCGTCCAAATATATTATCATCCGAGGAGGCCGGAAATTGGGCTTTAGAATGAATCCCAGAGAAGGGTCACAGAGAATTGCGAAGACGCTTCAAGCAGCTCACCGGACACGGGATGCAGTGCTGGATCTCGTTTAAACCTGAGAAATCGGACAGGGATTTAAGTTTGGGTCCTACAATCGGTGATCTCGGCTTGCGGAGAGTCCAGTCGCTGACCTCGGTGCTGTTAGATCATCGGCGGTGGGGCGAGCTTGAAGAGAACGTTCAATGTGGCAGCATGGTGAGCATCGGAACTCGGCGCAATCACTGGAGACAATATGAGGGAGGACACACGATTATCAGACCATTTAACGGGGACGTACTGTAGTCTAGACTCGTTGGGTACAGAGTACGGCCGAGTCGGGCGGCGACGAAGCTCATGGCAAATTATTGAAGCTAGGAAGAACGAAAGTCGAAAAGACAGAGGTTAGATAAAGGAGGCGAAAAGGAGGAAAGAGGAACATGCGCATGCGGCATAACCAAATAGCGGCATGACAAGCAGTATGGATAGGCATGCCAATGTAGGGGTTACGGGGATCAGCTGCCAACGATACCGGTTGCACTTCGCTGCCGCTTCGTCTAGGCTGACACGGAGATCTGTTCCACTGTGCCACCGCCGGCGTAGCGGAGTGGGAGATGACTTTGAGAGCGGCAGTGGCGCTTACTAACTGAGATAAAGTGTGAAGTACGAGTCGAGGATGTGAATGAAGGACGGAGACTCCATAAATCGGAAACCCACCTTGTCATTATACCGTCATCCCCATCGCAACCTCCACCGCCTTCAAAAAGAAACGGAGGTCATGGAATCGTACGGGCTGTGAGATGGGTCGGAAAGTCGGACACCTTACCTGAGCACCATATTTATCCCAGATTATATCTGTCAAATGCGCAATCGACGATGTTCGTGAACGAATGGAATGAAAACAATCTTACCTCCACATACATCTGCGCAAATTCCTCGTCTGAATGTCGCTGGCGTCCAATGCCTTCTGCCGGGCGTAGCAGACTAGTAGAGTGCGACAAATCCGAGTTGTTACTTTAGGTTTTGCCATCATCTTGATGAGTTCCATCGGAGCCAGAGTTGGAGAGGAGAAACCCTTCAGTCTGCCGTGGCTTTGCTCTGAGGTCTGGTCGCATTCCCGGGGCGCCGTTGTGCATGGTGGTCCTTGGTGGAGGTTCTGGGTAAGAGCGGAAGGCCCGTCACGGAGTTACATGATGCGATCACGTCATCACTGGCTTCTTGCCGCAAACCACCAACCTCGGTTTTCTTCCTGCACCTACGCGAGGACAGGATGGTCGGTTCATTCCTCCCATGGACACCGTACATTCCGGTCATCAATCTGGTTTTGGGCCCTTCCTTGACGCCCATCGCTCTGCGCTGCACTTCAAGTTCGCCCGACGCCAACTCGACGGGTCCCCATCTCATTCATCCGGGATCCCTGCCAGTCGTATTGGCAGTACTCGGGCCGTCCTTGACTACTAGCTCAACTAGGACTGAATATCACTGGATCTGTAATGCGGGCTTTCAAGCAGTCAAACTCGAGGTACTATTCGCGACTGGGAAACCGGCCAAACTAGGAAACCGGCCAATTGCTTTGTACTGAGCTGGGAGGGTTGAGGATGTCTAAGTTTTGTCTCTGGAGAGGGAATAGGACCTCTGAGGATGGTGTGTACCGAATTTCAACCAAAAACGACGCTCGGATCAAAATCTGCGACACGTGCAGTGCCGACCGAACGGCTCCGATCACTCATTCCTTATTTGGCATGACTCCGACTCAAATCCGCGTCGCTCTTTCTCTGCCAATTCTCCGTCGTTCTGGGACTTCTTGGGCTCATTCTACTTCCACGATTCCGGGGATCAGTTTTTGGGGATACTTCACATTCATCTGCGCCCTGTATTCTCGCTATTGGGCCGATTTTGGCTTGCTTCCATTCCGGAGTGGTTTCCGCTGGCGATGTGCGTAGCAGGCTGCCGATCCCCGATGTGGGTCTGGATTTTGTTGAGAGCGATACGAAGTGGGAACACTCCATCCTGGTGCGTGTCCGCATTCTCTTCACTCCCACGTCATTTCTCATCGTGGCCCTTTACCCCGACGTACTCAAATTTGGTGTCTGAGATATTTGGATTTTTCTGGGCAGCTCGTGTTATGTCAGCAGGCAGATGAGTGGTATAGTATGTCGGCATACTCAATATAAAACTATGTAGGACTCGTTTGGGGCTGCCGCTGCCGATGGTCCTGACGAACGGCCAGTGTAGCGGAAATCTTCACTCCCGCACGTTACGGCAATGGTTTCACCCGTGAAACCCAACCACTTCCATCCGTTGCAAATACAGCCCAAGCATAGCGGATAGTACCTACAACACCTATGCAACATTCCCGAATGACACGACCCTGAGTTTGCGCCCATGACACTCGTTTGGCTGGGTGGCCGGTTTCCTACTATTTGTCCATGTTGGGGGTGTCGACCGAAATAAATTCCCTGCTTCATCCACACTGCATCTAAATTCGGGAAAAATATATTGAACTGTCCGTGGGATTGTGGCCTTCGTTTCAGTACACTTTGGCTTGCAAAGAGCTGATGTAGCGTCGGAGAAGTAGGCATAAATGCTAAGGTGGCCGGTATCCCGGTCGAAAATAGTACGTTAATCGGGGTCAATTTGAATTCTGTCGTTCTCTGAATTTCAAGAACGGATCTACCGTAACACCAGTGCGGGGGCAGTCGGACTGCGGTCGTAAACAGGTGAATACAATATTCCTGCCCAAATTCTACGGTGTGAAGACCCGCTCAATTCGACATCCTGCCTTGGCGTTCGCTTTTACTTCACACCCTCCGACATTCTTTCATATCCGAGAACAATAACCCCGAAACAATGAACTTCCGGTCGCCTTCTTGTTGAAAGCCCACGTATTCTGGCATACGGATCGTATTATTCCGTCGATTCCAGCAGGGCAGGTGCGTGCATACCGTCCGCTACATATTGTGGCACTGAATACCTGCTGAAAAATGCGATGGGTTTCTCCCGGTATATTCAACTGCGGTGGAAGCGTATTGCGACATTTGCCAGGATAATGTGTCCAAGCCAGACAGGTGTGCGCATGTCTTGACAGGTCCTCCACCATTCTTCATAAATATTCCCCGAAGTTAAAAATGCTGTCGTCACGATAGCGGTGGGACCGCCTTGCCTCAAATCACGCACATATGCGACCCGTTCCACTCGGGGCATGCAGGCTTCAGCGCAGGTTTCTTTCTTTCTTTCTCGCATTCCTACGCAAATGATCTTCAACGAACGTTTCACTTTCCTAGACCAGATGCCCTTTCCTCGGCCTCTCCAGTTCGTTGGGGGCGAATTAGCGAGTGCGTTACTGTCCAGCACCTCTTTCTGTGACCGCCATGAAATAACACTTATGAACATAGTATATTCAGATATCGGCTCGATAGGCAGTGGGAACGCCAGCCCGCGCCAACGCCGAATTAGTCATGTACTTGAATTTGGGCAAGGAATTCCCAGTCTCAAGTACGTCGACGTTCAACCCGTTCTTCCTGACAGTTTCTCCCAAATCCATCTTCACGTTTCGGGTACGCGCCTTTATGCTCGCGTTGATGTTTAGCATCCACAACGAATGCAGGAGTGGATGTTCATTGTTGTCAGCTCGATGGCGGTGGGACCGCGCCCACCTTTTGTGGATGCCCGCGTTGTTACAGTCTAAGTGTGGGATACCCGTTCGACTCGGGATCGAGTCCTCTCGCGTGTTCCTCTTTTTTGCTTTCTTATCCTTTGATCCATGTCGATGCACATACGACAACTGCTCCTCGGACCGGTGGAGGATGCATTTGTACTCCGTGATCGAGTTGTCCCTCCACCTCCCTGTTTTCAGCTAACACAATATCGTTTTGCAGACGCCCGATTCTCTTCCAGCCCTGCATCTCTCGGGGCAGGCCTTTACGGTTCACATTGGAAATGTGCGGAAAACTCTCGGTGCGTTTGAGGTACATCTATGACAGTACTAACGAAGCGTCTAATCGACACGACGTTCTGACTTTCAAGTTCGCACCGGCGAGTCTTTGAGATTACTTTTGGCTGAATTACATGCATATGCTGATCAATGCTCGCAGTTCAGCCAATCCACGTCCAGCATAGGCATCCTCGTTCTAGCTGATGGCGGGATCGCAGCTCAGTGCTACTGTCTGAAGTTCGTGCTTGAAAGTATACGGGGTTCACCATTGATAGCTATCCAGGCTTTACAACCCGCGACACTGATGCTGGAGTCACTGCACCCTGGTATCGTCTCCACCTCATTCCTCCCACCTCACCGCTTACTGCCCGTCACGATTCTCGTTTACCCCCGACCCGGTGGGCACGTTTTGCGCAGGGTGGCCCGATTTATTCCCCAACGCCCGTCCTCTGTTCCTGTGTTACTTCATATTGATTCGGTTCTCGCTTCGTCAATGTCCGGTTTTATACACGTTCGCTGATCATGCAAGAGACGCAGCACGCTCACTCGTGTGGGCTCATATCTGCGCGGCGGAACTGCGCTTACCTTCCTTTGCTTCCGACTAAATCTCTTCTGATTCTGACCGAATCATCAACACACCACACCCACAACAAATAATACCGCGCTCAGCCCCGAGTTACATTATTCCCGGGGGAACCCGGGTGTAGTATATCGGTTTAGAGACTACTTTCCTTGGGTCCCTCTGAAATTGTTTGTAATTGACCAAATGCTTGGTTTTAGGGCGAAGTCGGAGCGAGAGTCGGAGAAAACCGGCTTCCGACGAACATGACCATCGATGAGGCGGTGTCTTCCACCTTTTGTTCTCTCCCTCCATGTACACATCACCGTGTTCTTTGTATTCTTTGCAGCATGAGACCGGTTGCTAACCACCAAGATCTCATCGTTATGTGTTATCTCGCGCTTTTGTTCTGCGCGCAATTATGACGCCCGTCTCTCGCCTTGCTCTCGACATCTCCCTAAAAGATGAGACGGTCAATTGTTATACGGCGCAGCGGGAAATCTACTTAAACTCCTGTGAAGAAAAACATATTCCCACCCTCTCAACCATCTATAGGATGACTTTCAACAAATCGGTTCTGGTCTGTCCTCTTACGCAACTGCATCGTTTTGTGCTGATGAGTCTTGTCTCAGTATCCGCTCGCCAATAAACGCCCACAGTCAGCCGACGACCATCACTCATGCAAAGGCGTCTCCGTGGTTACCAAACTCCCCAGCGAGATGCTTACTGAAATATTTCTCTGGGTCGTCGAGGACACCAGATGCTATCTCTCAAGTTTCGCTGGCACTCTTGCACGATCATATTCACTTCAGGCAGCCATCCGCCTCAGTCAAGTCTGTTCAGTCTGGTTGCATGTCGCACTATCAAGCCCCATCTGGAAGCGACTTGACCTGCTACTGGATATCGAGACCTACACCAAGGGCATCTTTCAAACTCACTATTTCCTAACGCGGTGCCCACGCGTGAATTTGGATATCAGCATTAGGCGGGGAAAGAATGGCGAACAAATCTCGCTTTCGTCGATCCAGGACGTAGTGGTTGGCTACGCATCGCGCATCACCTCCTTGTGTTTGTATCTAGATGCCCCCGCGATCTCCTCGTTCCTACACCTGCCGGCAGGATCCTTCCCGGCGCTCCTCACCCTCGATCTCGGCATCGACCACGGTTCGCATGAAGATTGGATCGCGCACACCACTGGCCCATCTACCGGGTTTGAGGGCGTATCCGCCCTCGCCCCGCGCCTCTTGTCTTGTTCCTTGACGCCCATCCACGGGATTCTGCACATGACGGCATTCCTCGAGTGCCTGTGCAGGATGGATCCGTTCCAAATTGGACTGGATTACTCACGGCTGCGAGAGCTGCATATCCTGGCGGGGATTCCCTGCGAGGCAGTACATGAACTCCTACGCCGGTGCAAGTCCCTTGAAAAGGCATCCTTCTGCCTGGATATCGGGAGCGGTGATTATCCTGACGATGATACAGAATCTGCCAACGAGTCTGATGATGGGGCTCAATGGGAGGACACAGAGGGAGATGATGAGCCGGAGGAAGTCAGAGATGCGCAAGGGACTCATATGGCCGACGAATCCGACGGCTCACCGTCATCGGAAAACGGAGGCGACGATGAAGACGCGGAGGTGAGCTCTTTATGACCTGCAATCTGCAGAAGTACAATTAAATTGTCATTGCTTGCAGGATGTCTCCAGTGACGATGAGGACGAAGGGTGGACAGAATACTCGCCAGAGCCTTGCGATCCACGCCAGGTCTGGATCACTCTCCCCGCCCTGACGCACCTTTCCGTCACATTTGAGGACTACGACGACGCTGAAATGTTATTCCAACCGCTCGTTCTCCCAGCCTTGACAAATTTGAGGATCGGAGGCGCCGTGTACTGCCTCTCCAGCCTCGTCGACTGTATCCAGCGGTCGCGCAAGCCACGCAGGAGTGGAAATGCAAATATCGGCGAACCAAGTGACAAATCAAATCCAGAGGCTTCCCCGACAAATCCGGCGTCGCACTTGCCGCCTCCGCTACAAAGTCTTTACTTTAGCCACATGGCCTTGATGCAGCAGACCGATATCCGCGAGCTCGTTGGCCGCCACCCCGCACTGACGCGCCTCCAGCTGTACAAGTGCCGCGGTGATTTTTGGGAGGCGATTCCAAGGGAGTTTCGGAAGGGGGCGCGTGTGGACTGGTGGATGCTCCCCGCCGACGAGTAGCTAATCGGCGGACATTTCTCGTCGAGTTTGATATATTGTTTAGTGTAATTTATTATCCAGAAAATTTGGTTAGTCGTGTATCTATGGAAACCAGGAGCACCACGCTTTTTAGCAAGTGTTCCGGTGTGATGCGAATGATGCCAACTGATTTTGCCATCCCCCTTTTGGTTCAAGACCCCGAACCTAGTGCCCGCCTCCGGGACCGGATCACGGCATCCTGCTGAGCCGTAAGCATAACCCCATAATGTTGAAGAAACAATGCACTCGAGGACGAGTACATATCCATGTTGTATCCATGGGGCGTGAATTTAAGAAGGTGAAGCGTATGAAGCAGCGGTCCCGGGGCAAGTGAACACTAAATAATGCGAGTTGATGTTGAGTTGACGCTAACAGTGGAACCTAGATCAACTGATGCTTCAATTCAACACTGTGGCTCGCATCCTCATTTCGATCACTTCAATCGCTTGACTGAAACCCACTCCCTGCACTCTGGATTGACTCTTTACCCGCATTTCTGGCAACCATTTCGCTGTGACAGTGCTGCCGCTTCCTCGATCTCTTCAACAGCACTCGCGGAAGTTGCTGAGTGCTTCACAACTTTACTTGAGGGTCTTGAAACGCAGGAGAGGGAGCTTCAGTCTGTCTGCGTAAAGATTAATTCATCAAATTAACTTTCTAGGGACAGCCTGGTTGAAGTAATTCTTCACATTCAGCGCTCAAACATCGAATTGAAATTCACATTATGGTGATGTTGAACACAAGGAATGCAATATCCGCTTGTGGATGGTCCGCACCCACACTTAGTAGCATTTGGCAATCCCGGAGTCGTGAAGTTCAATTCATATTCCGGCTTACAAGGGACAAAGCCATAGTGCGAATTGGATTGGGGGGGAAGGACAAGTTTCGAGGCAAAGACTCCAATGCGGGCCGTCTATTTGCGAGAGGGATTTGAAATCCCAAATTTCAACTGTAGAATAAAACCCTGTTTCCTACACGATTTACGACCCAGGCTCGAATCATGGGAGCAGTTCCTCAGAAGACCATCTGCTGCCAGGTCTTGCAGGTCTGTTCAAGCAGCATGTAAGGTTTAAGTCATATGTATGAAAGAATCCGTGAAAATGCGAGGATACAGCAGTGGCAGAACATTCCGTGCGGCGAGACTTCAAGTTGAAATTTGGGACTTGAGTTCGTTGTGACTACAGTCAAACCCCTCGTAACCCATACACCTGAAAACCCATAGTCCCTTAAGACCCATGATTTTTTGATGTAACCATGCCGGTGGGTGTAGGAAATCACAGCAAAACCCATATGTCCGCAGATACCCATAATCCATACTAAATTTATTATTTCGCTGCCAGAAGCCCATAATATTACCAAACAGGGAAGGTTTTGTAATGATCGGATATATTTTGACGACACATCTGGACCCAGCTGGACCCCCATCACTCGCCATAACACCCGGAACGCGTTGGCGGCACTGCCGAGCTTTGTGGAAACGCTTGGCTACATGGATGCGCACAATCTTGAGGTCTGGCAGTGATGTAATGTACCAAGAATGGCTTTTTTATTCCATTTTTATTATTTATTTCAAAATATATATTCTATAAACCCATATACCCGCAAGACCCATACTTTTGAGCTTCCACCAAAGGGTATGGATCAAGAGGGGTTTGACTGTAGTACTTGAGATCCTGAATACAAAGGCCCTCCGGGCACACCTGGTACCGTGCCCCAGATCACTATTACATATTCCAAACTGCTGTCCTTGGGCAATCTTCATTCAAACTGAATCTCACCATTGAACATCTTATACCTCTGTACAAAGAGTAAAATGAGGAGCTGGAAGCTGCCAACAGTCAACAGTCACTATTGACGGTTTCGTTTTGTGCCGCTTGTCGCCGACCTTCGGTCGCTCCTCGCGGCACCTGCAGGTACAGAGCTATAAACTGAACTTTGATATCTGAACACTGAAATGGACTGAGTGCTACAATTTCGAGAGCCTCCCCCCTTGGTGACCACCTTAGCTTAATAGTGCAAGATTCTATACAATGTGTCTGTCTTGATTCGGGCAAGACTCACGAGACACATGCAGGAAGACTGAGGAAGTGGGGGAAAAAACATTAATTAATTAATTAGATATTTAGTTCTGTAGTTCGGACCGACCATCCGTCATGATCGGGAGTTTCCCACCACCATAGGAATTTCCGAGCATTCGTGTTTGAGACCTGGTACAGTAACCCGGTACCAGGAATTTAAAGCAGTTTGTTTCAGTAACACTCTGTTATTGCGGATAGCCCCGATGCTGCTCATCGTCTTCGCGTCTCAAAGGATAACAAGACTTTAATTACAAGGGCCAAACGGGGTAATCACCGGTAATCACCGGAGACGCCGTACGAGCTCCTTCGGGACAGTACATCGGGGTCCTCAGTCGAAAACATGTGCCATCACTCGCATCACACCGGAACACTCGCTAAAAAGCGTGGTGCTCCTGGTTTCCATATGTATCAATGTAGATCACCTTTCTCTTGGCCATGTACCTCTCGCGTTGCTGAAAGTGCACAGACTCGTGTCGGTCGGATCTCGATGTTGCGCGGCGGGACAACCGGAAAAGGTTGAATAACAAACGGAATGACTCATGATAAGGTCAAGTTTGATGTAGCCCGGACTCTGGAATAAAAATATACCCAACCGAATCCATAACCCGACCCCGAGTCAAACGGGTGTCTCTGCATTACTTCATGACCTTTGACCACACAAAGCAGTTGTCGTCCCACCGCCATCGGGCTGTATTCAACAAGAGACGTTTCCTAGTTCCATGGCCGTCGAATGCGCATCGGCGGAATACGTGTGCGTGGCAACTACATGAGAGGACGATTGATAGGGAGAGAAATTCAACTACGTAGAGCCCAATTTATCAAAATCTAGAAGTCCCAAGCAAGAATCGAACAGGCGTTCCTCGGGGAGGACTTCAACGTCCTCGAGGATTGGTCCCATCGTAGTCACGCGGATACCGAACATCGATTGGGGTACTTCTGCGCTGATAAACAAGACGCACCTTCATAAGTGTTTACGAACTTTCAGCCTGACCTGACATAGGTATGAAATTGTGGAGAAGTTCCCGGACTTCCAACCATGAACCAACCAACGGAAGACTGATGGTTGTGAAATAAACCGTCGAGTTAGAATCTGGATTGGGCGGCCATGGATCGAAAGTTCAAACCTCGTAAGAGAACCCATTCGAATCCAACTTACTGCGATCTCCGCTATGGCATTCCAGGGTAGCGCGGTCCAGCCAGCTTGAGTGCTGTGCAGGTTGTCATTCTGTGAGCAGGTTAATAAATTTGAATTCTCGAGCGGGCTTCGAGGTGGTACCGAGATGAATTGCATGAGGTACAGGGAGTATGTCTTGGATTCGATCGCGAAAGCTGCGCCCGGCAAGAATGGGAGCAGTTTGCGTGCGAGTATATCTGAAATCTGAATGAATGCTGAATTAGTCATATGAAGGAAGAAAGGAATGTCCGAGATCGCGATCAAACCTCATCCCGAGTCGAAGGGAAGCGGCAGGGTCCTCACACGAGACGGGGTGCTGGAATACATGTACTGCCTGAGCTGATGTCAGGAGGAAAGGACCTGTTAGCACTCAGTCAGTGACATAGGAGTGTGACGGAAGGGTCGATGTGTTGGCTAATCAACCAGTTCCGGCACAAGAGTTGTTCTGAAGGTAGTTTGCTGGGTGGTCGGCACAGCAGAGTTAAGTGGCGTAAGATGTAGATTGACCAAAGAACTACACACGTAACTACGAGTCTTATATAGTACGATCGGTAATAAGTGTCAACTGTGAACTAAAGGAGTAGACCGGTATCTTGGGCGCCCTTGGCGCCCGCATCGAATGTCTAAATGTTGAGAAAAGGAAATGGGTGGGGAGTGATGATGGAAGTAAGTAAGACAGAGAGCGATTCGTTACACCCGCCCTCCAGGCCGACTCGCGCGGCCTAACCGGTGGTGGTATCCATCATCTGCCCACCAGGAGTAACACCGCCGTTGTTGCCAGTCACCTTAACTGATCCCAAATCTAGATCAGCGTACTCATCCTCTGTGGCGGTATCAGCAGGCGTCTCAGCGCGCGCTTCGCTGCGCACGCTCGCGCTGCCCGAACCCGACCCCGAAGCCTCGGCATTATCCGCAAAAGCCCTCGCCCTTTTGCTCAGACGCGCAGCGGCATCGTCCGCAATCGCCTTGCGTTTGCGAGAGAAGCTCTCTTTAGCTTCGCGGGTGTGAACGTCGGGGATAGCAGCGCCAATTGCCCTCTTCTCCTTCCGCATCTCGTAATGCTTCGTCTCGTTCTGCTGAGCGCGCAAAATGAGGCGGGTGGCAGTCGCAACGAAATCCTTGGTGACCGCCTCCTCGTCCTTGCCCAAGACGCGGCCAATGGTCTCGTCGTTGAGGACGCAGAACGAGTCCGGGTCGGCGGGGGTCATCGAATCGTCCCAGACGATGGCGTTGTTCCTGTCGAGGTAGGCCCAACCATAACCCGAGCGGTCGTGGGTGTTCATCTCCCGCGCGAAGGAAGTGTAGAACGCGGGGACGAGCTCGGGAAGTCCATCGCCAGTGCAGATAGCGACATTATAATCGGCGTACGTGCGAACAGTAGAAGCATGGATGATCATGGCCTCGAACCCGGGAAGAAGGAAGCGGAAAGTGTGTTTGTCGACACGCTGCAGGCCGTCGTGGATCTTGTTGAAAGCACGGAAGCGGTCGGTTAGACCGGTGGGTTCGTAGTGGGCGTCGAAGATGGAGTGTTTCGCTTGCTTAGGCATGGAAGTGCGGGAAGAGTAGGAGATAAACTCCTCAATCGGCTCTCCAGCCTTATATGCCCAGAAATGAGACATTAAGGAGCCGACTAGGAACCCGCCCTCCTGAACAGGAGGCTCCGCAGTCCCTTGAGGCAGTTCCTTGATGTCTGAGACGCCCAGAGCTTCCAGATAGTCCTCCAAGGCTTGCAATTTCTTCGCCTGGTCGTAGGGCATCCAGCTCCGGTCTCCGGATTTCCACAGAATTTCGAACAAAGCCTTTGAGCGGCGACCATAATGATTGATGATTTGCTCCACCGCCCATTCGTTGGTCTCGTCGTCCAATGAAATCCCCAGCTGGCACTCGAGGCGGCCGGGGAATCGTCGGTCGTCGTTCGGGACGTGAATCCGTAACAACGAAGCGTGGAACACATCGTGTACTCCGCGCTGCTTCAGGTTGTCGGGAAGATCAATTTGATAAGAGTTGTTACCAAAGTCTTGTAGAATACCATACGGCCCGATGAACTTCGGAATAAGTTTGCGGGCTAGGCCCTTCTCAAACTTGATGTTCTTGGAGGCGAGATACACGAGATCTCCCTCTTCGAACGGCGCTGCTTGGCGCTTCCGATTGGCAGCCCGGGTTTGCTTGACCCGTGCCGCTATCATGCTGTCGTGGGCGGCCATGATGGCGAGCCGGCGTTGCAGTGCAAAGTTCGCAACACCAGGGTATTCTCGCGTTCGGTCCGAGTTCCATAGGAGCGATCTGGGCATGCGACCGGTGTTGAGGAAGAATGGGGAATACCCTGTTGTCTCGGATCGAGCGGAGTTCATGGCGAATTCGATTGCGGGTAACTTCGCGACCCAATCCTTCTGTTTAGGACCGATGCACTGGCGAATCATCTGAGTAATAGTTCGGTTAGCGCGCTCCGTGCTTCCGTCTGTCTCAGGATGATACGCGCTTGACATACGCAACTTGACACCAATCAACTCGTGCAGCCGCTTCCAAAACACGCTAGTAAAGAGCGAATCCCGGTCGCTCACAATGGATTTAGGCAAGCCGTGCAACCTGTATATGTGTTCAAACATTAATTCAGCCATCTGACGCGCAGTATAATTGATACGAGTGGGAATCAAATGGACCATCCCAGTCAAAAGATCGATCACTACTGCCAGCGCGTTGAACACACCATCTCGGTTCTTGGACTCGGGTAGAGGTCCAACGAAATCCACACCCACGGACTCCCAAGGCTCCGTGGGTGGATTAAGCGAGTGCAAAAAGCCGTAAGGCTTCTGGTTGCTAGGCTTGCTGCGTTTACAAGTGACGCAGGACTCGCAGAAGCTGCGAGTATCGTCCACCATTTCCTTCCACCAGAAATGGTCACGCAGGTAGTCGAGAGTTTTTCTCAACCCCAAGTGCGCTAGGACGGAATGCGCTTCGGAAATGACGATCTCGCGGACATTCCGTCCGCGATGCGCGAGTTTCGGGATACACAACACTTGGTGGTCTGAGTCCTTGAGGTAGATCAATCCGTCTTCGATTTCGAAGTTACGGAAAGCTTTGGGTGTGTCCAGAATGTGCTTGAAGAAGGGATCCTCACCGTAGTTCCCTTTCAGCAACTTGATCAGGTCGAGTCCTTGCCAACCTGAGTTGACCACACTGAGGAGCGAATCGTCGAGTCCTTCGATGACTTCTTCGAACTCGGTTCGAGCTTGAGTAGAGGAGCCAGATCCCCCGGCGTCTTGCACCAAAGGATCTGCACTAGCGTCGGTTGCAGGAGTTGGTCCCGTGGAACCAAATTGCCTCCGTGTACGCGATTTGACAGGTGGCGGTGCCGTCACTGCCACATTCTCCTCTTGGCCTTCGCCAACTCGTCGTCCACCAGTGTCTAACATTGGTGGCGTGCTCATCGATTTCTGGGTGTTCGACACCTTGGAATTGTTCTTTCGTTTCGATTTCCGGGTGTTGAACGCCGGGGAGTCCGAATTTTTGGTTGTACTCCCGCCCTCCTTTGGGGACGTACCGGTTTCGGACCCAAACGTATCACGCGTTTCCGAGCTCAGTTTAGCGCGGGCCATGGACCGCGTTTCCCTGTCGCTAGACAGAGCCATCGCCTCCATCCCCACAAATACAGGCATGGTAATTGAGTCAATATCCAAATCATCATTGCTCATTACATCGTGATAGGTGTATTCTGAACGCGCACGGACAGTCCCAGGTGCGTCGTTCGAGTATATTCTGGATAATGCGTCGGCTAACACGTTCTCTGTCCCAGGAATATACTTGATTTCAAAGTCGAAGCTGGAGATCTTCTCAATCCAGCGCGCCTGTCGTCCCGACAAGTTTTTCTGATTCACCAGGTGAATCAGACCCTTATGATCTGTCACCCAGATGAACTTACAACCTTGTAGAATATCCTGATGGCGCAACATCGATTCGATTCCAGCGAGCATCTCTATCTCATGCACGGGGTAATTCTGTTGCGCAGAATTCAGCTTTGCCGAGAAGAACGCCGCTACTTTAGCGTTCCTCCAGTCCTCCCCTTGGCACACAACGCCAGAAACGCCTGAGTTGCACCCGTCGGTCACGAGCCAAATCTGCGGGGCACCGCGTCGATAATCAAGCGGTGTTCGGTGGTGGTCTCGGTGTTTCGCCACCAAGCGTTTGATGTCTTCAAATGCACGCTGCTGAGTATAACCCCATCTAAATGGGACCGAGTCGCTTGTGAGCTGATGCAGAATCCCCATAGGAATATGGACTCCCGCAACGTCTCCTCCGAGATAGGTCACCGACCCGAGGAACCCTCGAACCAGGCCACCATTTGTCGGGGTCTTCCAGTTCAAGACCGTGTCGACCTTATGGGGATCCATTCGAATCCCTTTATCGTCAACGATGCGTCCTAAAACGCTCAACTCGGCCTTCAACAGCTGCATTTTGTTCGCGCTGAGGTACAGCTTTTCTCGCTTGAGTATGTCAATCACGATTTTGACATGCTTTATATGTTCCTCAAGAGAGTTCGGATAGATTATGATGTCGTCTAGATAAACATCCATCCATTGGCCAATGTACTCGCCGAACAGATAATTCATGAGGGATTGATAAGTCGCCGGTGCGTTACAGTCACCTTGCTGTAATACCAGACTAACCATGTTCCCATCAGGCGTGCTAACTGCTGTTCGCGGGACATGCTCAGGAATGACACGAATCTGTTCGTATGCATCCTGTCCGTCAATCAAGGATCGGTATTTGCACCTCGCGACACGCCGCAGTATGCCCTCCATATCAGGCAGCGGCGAAGTCATCTTGCGCGTGTTCGCGTTGCGAGCTCGTAAGTCTACGACGACTCGCAACCTCGGTGGAGATGTTTTGACTTTCGGAATTAGAAGCATAGGCGCCGTGTTCCCCGAGTTGGTGACTTGCCAGCGACCAGCTTTTAGGTAAGTACGGCGTTTCAGGTCCCATTGATCTCTCAAAGCCTCAGGGCATCTCGCAGGTCTCCACGGCAAAATAAGATTCTCGTCTATAAGCGGTATGGTATGATTAATGGCCCTTAACGGCGGTAAGCCCGTTTCTCCAACGGTCTTGCAAATCGGCTCAGCATATTTCAGCAACTCTTCGCGCGCAGCATGCAGATCCAATTCGATTACTCCAGCTGCTCCCGCGAACACCCGCGCTGTCGCAACTCCTTCTAAAGGTAAGGGTTTAGCACTTCCGATGCAAACACGCGAGGGATTTAAACCAATGCTTACCTGATGCTGATAGAGCCACGCCGTACCCAAGATCATGTCATACCCGCTAAGGTTAGCTACCAGAAAATTCCTTACTTCCGAAATATCCTGATAGCTAAACTCCACATTCGTAGAGTGATTCAACTTCGAACGCGAGCCCTGCACTGCCAATTGCAAGGTGATTGGGTCCTCCAACTCTTTGCATTTGAGCTTCAATTGATCAGTGAGCACAGTGGAGATCAAGTCTCCCAACGAGCCAGTATCCACTAGCGCGCGCACCGGTTCGCCATTTACGCGAACAACAATAACCAGCGGCCTGGCGACGATGCGGTCGGCCAAGCGCGGCGTTGATGCGGTGCACGATATTCCTTTCATGCCATTCGCCGGAATCTGAACACCTCCACAGTAGAGAGTAAATTCGCCCTCCGCATCCGATTCAACATCTGTCTCCATATTAGGCAATTCAAAGAATGAACCGAAGTATGGTTCCCGATGGTGAGAAGCCTGCCAGCCATTGCGCCGCTCATTATGACGCAATATAAATTTAAGCTGGCGCTTGAGAACCCATCCGGCCAGGTTCAGACGCGGATTTAAGAGCATACGCTCATGAATTACCTCGTGAACCCCGTCTTCACCAACGGGGATATATATCAAGAAGGTATCGGGTCCTTCGAGATCTTCCGGTTCACGGAGAACGCGGCATATTTCCACTCCCGCGAACATAGGCACGTTTCGAGCAACATCTCGGAGGTATTGCTGAATCGCGTCCGCCAATAATTCTTCAACCGGAAAATGGTGAATGGGTAAAACATCTGCATATGTGATATCCATTGCGACGG
The DNA here is from genome assembly GCA_029281795.1 of Mycena crocata. Taxonomy (NCBI): domain Eukaryota; kingdom Fungi; phylum Basidiomycota; class Agaricomycetes; order Agaricales; family Mycenaceae; genus Mycena; species Mycena crocata. The sequence continues at coordinate 487,629 of JARJCP010000036.1, read as the reverse complement.
CTCGCTGACGCGCGAACCACTCCATTAAGTGAAACTGGCGTACTCGCAAGTATTCCAAGGGCAGGACGGTCACGTCCTCGAAGAACGCGTCTTCAATTACAAAAACTTCCTCGCTAGGACGCAAAACTCGGAATCGGACAGAGTCCCGTCGTTCGTCGGACCAAGGGACCGACTCGTCGCCCGGGTACGGCTGGAAGAAGTCCAGCAACGCCGCCACGGTATTTCCGAGTACATCACCCAATTGGTGCGCACGAGCCGCCGGTTTCCTTCTTTCATTCAAGTCCTGACAGCTCTCCTCAGCTGCCTGCGCCCAAAGCCTCAGCCTGTCTTCGAAGGTTTCCTCCTGGCTTCCCGGCATGACGAAGCCATCCGGCTCTTCGTCCGACTCATCATCGGAAGAATCGCTTGCGGCGCGCAAAGGCGGCATATCCGGGTCGGAGCCAGAGTCATCTGAGTCCTCAGATGAGTCACTCACGGGATCGAGTGGAGGTACGGAGTTGGTTTCGTCCGAATCACTTTCGGAGTCCGAGGAATTGCTAACAGACTGCAGGTCTGGGATATCATCAGGCCCGCATCCTTCCGCGTCGAAGCCTGATTCGTCGATATCACTATCCAATTGCATTGAGGAAACGGAGCTCACTTCCTCAAAAGTGAACTCAGAATCGGAAGCCGGCAATTCTCTTGACGGCTCAGCACCCAATTCGCACGGTTCAACCTCAAAATCCGAGTCAGATGTTTCATCATCTGCGTCTTCGTCGCTGTCATAGACAACTTGCAGGGGACTCGGTTTACTAGGGTCAATGTATCGACCATAGTTGTACTCGCAGGTCAGCCAACCCGAACACCGACTTTTCGGTGCTGTCCATCGTCTGGAGGCTTCGTGATCATACCAACGAGCCAGGTCGAAGTCAGGATCATCGAGGTAAGATCTCGGCAGTTTCAGAACCATGCTGGAGTCGCGCGGACCGAAGCTTATCCTCAACAGGTCTCCTTTGGGCTGAACTATCACCTCGTCCTCGGCGTCGGTAGCTGGCAACGCTCGAATCATGATCCGAATTGCGTCCAATTCCGCATCACCAATAACTTCAAGGTATCGGGTTTCCTTTAAGACAAGATCGGGATCTAATCCCATAGATTCAGACAGGACTTGCGCGTACCAAAGCGCAAGCATAAAGTCGGGGTTCCGCAGAGAATCCGCAGCCAGGGTGTGTTGCATATCCCGTTCATTATCCATAACGACATATTCATCGTCGGATATAAGGTACAACAAAAACCTCTTTTCGCTGAAGTTATCTTCTTCCGACCGAGGGATATCGCCGGGGTATGGCTGCAAAGTTTGAAGCATCAGCGCGCCCGAGAACGCATATAGGTCGCCAATCAGAGCCGGCGTTACCGGTGTCCATTCTCGTGAGGATGCCTCTGAAACGGTGTCCCAATCATCATCCTGATCATCTGCTAACACTTCGTGCAGATCAAGTGTTGAGGGCAATTCCGCCTCAACTGTGGGAATCGGTGCAACCGGGACGTCAATTTGTGGTCGCAAATCGACAACTGTGCGGTACGGAATTTCAGGTAAATTTTGAAGGGGTTCCCCGCCCTCCTCAGCTCCATATAACTGGAACTGAATTGCAAATGTTTCTAGGACTTCCGTGCTCTGGAGTAACGCGTCGCGCGATCCAGACGCATATGACGGTATGTGTGCTGCATGTGTGCTAAAACCCGGCGGCTTACCCTTCTTTTTAGAAGGAACACTGTTCGTTTTAGGACAATTACGGGCCAGATGCCCTGCTTCGCCGCAATTAAAGCACAACCCCTTAGCGAGCATCTCATTGCGCTTCTGCGTGGATAAGTGCTCACTAGGCTTTTCAGGTTTTCCAGGCCCGATATAAGAAGTCCGCATGACCTCTTCGCGCTGTCGCGGTGCATTATTGAAGCGCCCTCCACGACCTCGTCCGCGACCGCGGAATCCGCCCCGAGACGACCGTGGTGGGTTTGGGCGACTCGCATTGCGCGACTCAGTGGATTTCTGAGGAGGTTGGAAGGTCTGTTTAAAGGAATATCCTCCCTGATTCATTTTTGCCAATTCTATCAAGATCTCAGCCTTCTCGGCTCCCTTGACGATTTCGTCCCAACCAGCTATCTCTGGGTCGAGCTCTTGACGATAAATTTCAGACTGGACGGCTCCGTTGAAACTGTAAAACAGTTTTACAACCTTCTCTTGAGTTTCAACTAACCCAATCGTGTTGTAGATTTCATCCCACTCCGCGACGTGCGAAGCAACGTCTTTCTGGCCCTGGAAGCACCTGTCCAGACGCCTCCGTTGCTTATTGCGGAAATCCACGGGGAAACAGAACTCGAACAGTTCCGTGAAGAATTGCATCAACGTCCAAGTCGTATTTGAACGAACAACAACCCTGTTGTAGAAGTCGAGCGCCCTCCCGTCCAAGTAGTACGATATAAAGTACACTTGGCGTTCTTTCGGCACACGACCCATCTCAACATAGGTCTTGGACTCGCGCGCGAAACGCTGAATCGCGTTCGCATTGGGATCCCCATTGTACCGGCTAGGCGCAATGGGTTTCAAAAGCATTCGCTCCTTTCGCGCATGCCCACGTTTACGCTTGGACGACAATCGGGGGCTAGACGCCCTACGCCGGGAGTTTCCAGGTTCGCCGTCGCTCGAGTGATTGGAGCTATCGCCCGAATCTGAACTCGAATCATCAGACGGATCGGAAGGTGCCGGATCAGGTGAAGTGCCCTCGATTGGCGTGTCGCGCAAAGCCTTCTCAAAGAAATTCTCAGCAGCCATCCTGCCAGGAGTCGTTCCTCGAGGGAGAGGCGCAGATGTGGTAGTCTCCGCCACGGGTGGAGTCACTCGCGATTTCGACTCGCGAGGCTCCTTTGATGCGCGCTCTGGCTTCAACGCCTCCTTCAAGGGTCGAGCGTCGCTGCGCATCAGCCTCTGTTCAACCTGCAACTCAATGATCCTTTCGTTCATGAGTGCAAGCATCTCATGCAGAGATGGTCCGGACGGTTCCTCGGCGGCGTTATTCACCGGCCGAGCAGAGGCGTGAGAGGAATTCGATTCCTCCACTTTCCCAGTTGAGTTTTCAACCGTGGGATTTGGCTTTGCTGACATCTCAACAACAGCAGGGATTTCCGGCTGTGTCACTGCGGTTCGAGTCGTTTTCGACTTCTTGGACCTAGGGCTCTTAGAACGCTTTCTATGCGTCTTGGTCTTAGGCGTGGATGCTCTAACCGGAGAAAACTCGACCAGGTGTCCAGTAGGTACCGAACTTTCCTGCTTATTGATACGATTAATCTCCTCGTAGTTTTGCAGCATCTCAAGCTGCGCCTGCATCTCGCTGTCCGAGAAGTTATGGAACGACGAAACCGCTCCCCAGTTACGTGGGTCCGGGCCCTTCCCTTTACGAGAAGGTCCGGCGATTGCGTTCAGCTGGATGAGGTCGTCCTCATCCTCAACCTCTTCCACTGTAGCCCTGCGCGACTTGAACGCGAGGGCGGGAATCGGCTTGGCCTCGGCGGCAGTGCCAAGGGATTTGTCAGGGGTGTAGGCCCTGACGATCGGTGCGTCCCCTATGCTGTCTGAATTAGACTCCTTCTGAGCTGATTCAGGAACCGCTTTCCGCGCCAATTGGGTGCGGAAGCCGGCGACAATCGACTCATGGCGACGAACAAGAGCTTGAAGGTCGTTCACACTCAGCTCGTTATTCGCTTGGTCTAGGGTAGACTCGGTCTCCGACTGAGAAGCGCTCGAATCCGAGGAAACATCACTATTATTGGTATACATGCTCCTATTGGACCGACTACGCTCGCGGTGGGACCGCGAGGTCTTACGAGTAACGGGAGTCCAGCCCCCGGTCTCATACCCTACAGGCGACGGTGTATCACCGCGCTCGCCAGGAATAGCCTCGCTCATGGTGAGCGCAGGCAACTCCGAAGAATCAAGTTCTCCAGCGCGCGAGGCGCTGGGATTTCCCAATGCTGCAGCAAAGGTACGTCTCGCTGCCGAATCGGCAGCGGAAGATCTCATCGAAACATCGATGGAAGGGACGTCGGTGGCCCCGGCCTCAATAGACCCAAAAGCGAGAGCAAGAGGGCTGTACAGAGGGGCAGGCGCCGGGTATACGCCGTCACGAGTGGCGGCGCGAGTATGGTGCGTAGTGCGCTCCATGGGGTTAGTTCTTTGGTCTGAGCGTGTCGGCAACAGGGTGGTAGTCTAGGTGGATCAGACCTAGGGGTAACCAGCAGAGAAGCGACGAGTATCGAGCACTTAAAAAGATGTGACGGAAGGGTCAATGTGTTGGCTAATCAACCAGTTCCGGCACAAGAGTTGTTCTGAAGGTAGTTTGCTGGGTGGTCGGCACAGCAGAGTTAAGTGGCGTAAGATGTAGATTGACCAAAGAACTACACACGTAACTACGAGTCTTATATAGTACGATCGGTAATAAGTGTCAACTGTGAACTAAAGGAGTAGACCGGTATCTTGGGCGCCCTTGGCGCCCGCATCGAATGTCTAAATGTTGAGAAAAGGAAATGGGTGGGGAGTGATGATGGAAGTAAGTAAGACAGAGAGCGATTCGTTACAAGGAGCTCCAAACAGGAAACGGGTGGTACCAACTTATCGCTATCGGAACTCGAACCCAGATTGAGAGAGCTGAGGACTGAGTGACTTGGGAGAAAATTGAGGCATGTCCTCTGAATGAAAAAAGCGAGCGTGTAAAGTGGCACAGATTACATTATTTTCTAGGTTGCTGCCTCCCCGCCCGCGAGTTCCGAAAATGGCTAGGGTACGATTAGATTGGAATCACAACGGGTGAAAAAGGCATCTAAGAGGCGCTCTCCTCGCAAGGTGGAGGTTACATTTTCGCCCGAAGCGAGAACGTCGACGGTTTGCACATGGTGCAAGGAAGAAAAGAGTGGGCGTGATGTGACATCATCGCATCAACGTGAGTCACTGCGTTTGTCCTTTCCGCTACACGTCCATTGAATCTTGTCTGCGGCTCCCTCATCCCCCTGATTATCCTCGTCGGCGACGCCGTCACCCGTGGCATATAACTCCGTCCACTGAGTCGGTAACTAACCAACCAACTCACCAACCAACTCGCCAACCCACAACCATGTCCGGTACGCGCTCAAATCCCACCTTCTCTGCCGTTATTAGTTGAGTGCACACAGCAGCTTCCGTCCCCGAAATTGCGATCTTCGCCTCTGGCTGCTTCTGGGGCACGGAACACATTTTTGTCAAACATTTCCCGCCCGCGACGGGGATCACCAAGACCTCTGTCGGTTACACGGGCGGCCTTGCGGACTCGCAGAATCCTGATTACCGGAGCGTATGCAGCGGTACCACGGAACACGCCGAGGCCGTACGGATTGAATTCGACCCCAGCATTGTGACCTACGGCGAGCTAGTGGAGTTCTTTTACCGCAGCCACGATCCGACGACGGTGAATCGCCAGGGAGGAGATGTCGGCACTCGTGAGTTCAGCCATTCCTGCTTTCCGATTCCCCTGTTCTCCCAATTCTCTACGTGCTGTTTCTAATCCATCGTGAACTAACATGCCACTGGACACTCAGAATACCGTTCGGCGATCTTTACGACAACGCCCGAGCAGGCCGCGATTGCGAAACGTGTGACGGATGAAGTTCAGACGAAGCATTTCGCTCCCAAGGTACACATTCAGATGTCTCCGCGATGAACCCTTTATTCTCTCTCATTCCCAGCTATCATCCGCCGTTTTCCACTGCCATCCTCCCATCCACAATTCCCCATGCTCTTCCTATTCCTTGCTAATATCTTTCAGAACAAGAGCATCACGACGCAGATCCACGGAGCCGGTCCGTGGTGGGACGCTGAGGCCTACCACCAACTGTATCTATTCAAGAACGCCAATGGGTACCAGTGCCCGACGCATCAAGGTTGCATTGGTAGATTCGGGTGCGATTTTCAGAGGAGTTTTGCATCGAGATGAGTTCCTACTCGTATAGGCGTGGTTAGAATGCGCTAAAATATTAGACATGTATGTGAGATTACTGTTACAAATTTCTCTTTCTCAATCGACAGGAGTGGAATGCTTAACATTATTGACTGGGCGCTTGGGAAGGGCTGGCGAGCAACAAGCGACGGGCGATCTGTGGATCAGACCATCGAGCGCCTCAATTAACCCGCCTCAATGAACCCTCGGGTCTCCCCATGATGGTAAGAGACGTCGACAGGCAGCCTCAAGTAATTAGGTACATTTTTTGCCCTGATGAACTTGGTTTCAACTTGTGAGTGGCATGGCATTCCCGTAGTGAATTTTATACATGCATATGACCCCCCCGGATCATGGTGGAGCCTTTCGACCCTTTCGTAGGTTTGCTGTTCGTAGGTTTTCTGGGCTGTTGGAGTGGTGGTTGGACGCCGCCGAAAGATATAATCCGGATTACAGCTGCTTCATGTCAAACCACCACCGATTAGTTTGGCATATGTGCCGCATTTCCTACACAACATATCCTTGATGGTCTCAACATACGGCGGTGTTCGACCTTCGAAAAATGCCCTTGGCAATCTTGGTAATGAAGCAAAATGGCAGAAGAGAGGTATCATTCGCAGGATATATTACAGATATATAGATGGCGGACAGAAGCGCACACAAGCCTTCGATAAGCAGTACAATGAGACGATGTTGGTTGAGATTCCAAAGGAAAATCACTGTTCACTTGAAGTTCACTTGAATAAGTATAGGATCGAATCAGGTAAGTAAGACACACGCCATGAAGTCTGACCACACAGGCTCATCGTCCGCGCCCATGTTCTGAAGGGGCGCCGCCGGAGGAACTTCTACTGCAGCACGGAAGCGAACCTTCCGCTCGTCATCGGGGGACACAAAGGACGGACTGAAGCACTCCGCCGGGGTCCACACGAGTGTCAGGGAGAGCTCATCCAACTCTGCTGACGGTGGGCCCGCGTCGGGGAACTTCCGCGATGGCCGCTGGATGTACTCGATTAAGCCTTCACTGTCAACTGCGACGTTGAAAATTAGTATGTGGGAAAATACAGTACTGGATAAGGCGCACTTGTGAAAGTAGTGTTGAATTTTGTATTCGACTCCAGTTTGGTGGGAGACGACAAATCGGGGAGGCCGAGCACGTCTGAGGGCGCCGTCACGAATGGAGTGAAGACTGGATTACAGTCCAACGAAGTTCGCTTCAACAGTGGCTTGCCGGCGCGACCGTGACGCGAAATAGGGTGACGATTCGTGGGTGTGGCTGAGGATGTCGTTGGCGAGCGTGCTCGAGGGTTGATGCGAGCAGACAATGTTGCCCACAGGGAAGAGGGCGAGACAGAGCGGGCGGCGGTGTTGGTGTTGCCGTTGGAAAACATCGGTAAAATGTGCAAGACGGGAATGGCAATTGTTGGAGATTAGCCGTTACATCGGGACATTCCTGGATTGTTCCAGCATATTCTTTAGTATGACTTCATAGATCCACTGCACAGACACTTGTAGTACCTTCTAGATAGTTTGTATCCTGTATATAAGCTGAATGTAATTTCAGTGTAGGGCATCCGTTTGCCCTAACGCGAGCCTCTCCAACGAGACAGCCCGATTGCAAACGCTCATCACTTCGTGCTGATTTCCCCATCCGCTCACCGGAATTCAACAGCAATTGCTGTGGAATTCGTCGCCCTTTTATACAAATGCGGAAGTAAATTTTGAGACTTGCCATGGCTGCGCAGCTGAACCTTCCGCTGCGCTCCCAGACTTCCGCATCCCCTGGCCGTAATCGGATAGGGGCAAACCAAAGTGAACTGTCTGTGACTTCGAACACGTGAGCGCTTGAGACTCCTTGAGATACTTGATAAGGTCAGTTTCAAATGAAATGAGGACCACTGTATCAACCTTCAATAGATCTACTCTTTCCCATCCACCGGAGCTGCGCTCTGAGGTTGAATGGATGCAGCGGTTTTCAGCCGCTATTCGATTGTCTAAATGATCCCAAAGCGCCAATATCATTTCGGTTCGGATGGAAGGTTGAATTCAACGGACTTGGAGTCATAGCTGGTTCTCGTATGCTTGCCATTGACACCTGGCGCGCGATGCGACGAGGGGGAAAACACGTTGAACCCAGAGCTAGGCGATGACGAGGAGGAGGATCTGTTCCCCGCAGAGAGCAAAGTGGAGGGCGACGCCTTATAATGCGCAGGAAAGTGGGACGAAAACGGCGACGCGGTGTCAAAGTACGCCGTCCTTGCCGTGTCAGGAAGTGGTCGGAAATGAGAGATGCGTAGCGTAGGAAGAAATAAATAGGCAGGGAAGCGACACATGTGCAGGAAAGAATCGACGCGTCGAGGGAGTGCATGCATACGTCAAGAATTTGAGATGCGGATATCCGCATGGCGCAGCTACTACAGACTTCGGGCGAGCGCCTGCGTGAATCGATCCACCCACACAGATACGCCAGCAATACTAGACGAGAGGAAAAACATGCGAGCATACCGTGTGCACGGAGGCACCAAGTGCAGCCGACGAACTAGCGTGCATCCCGACGGGAACGCGCATCCATCCATCTCCGCACAGCCTTGCGGAAAATAAATGTCGTGAGCACGATGGCGCGATGAACGAAGGTGCACCCCGCCACCTGCAACCACATCCTTGCAGCTCCATGCACCTACAGCTGAGATGGCAGCCCGGATCACATCCCCGTGGCAGAATAAACAGTCGTCCGGGATCCGTGAATTCCTGCAGGAAGACACGGAGGAAGCGACCGGATGGTCGCAAAACGCGACTCGGAGGCGTCCGCTTAGGGACTACCCAAAACGCGCTGCAGACGCCAATTGAAAACGGGCAACATGCGCCGACGTGGGCAGCAAAAACGCCACCAGTCTCTTCATCGCCACCCACACGCGTACGCCAAGGTGGCAGGTAGAACGAGTGCATGTATCCGGCGGAGGATGATAAGGCTGGTACTCGCAGAAGGAGAGACGCAGCAGCCAGCGACCCCGAGGAGTATCTAAAACGCGTCCAGACGCGTTGACGAAGATGAAGACGGGCAAAACGCGCCGGCGTGAGGAACAGCTATGGCGGTAGGAACTCGAAAACAGCAGGTCCCTGCGCCGTGAAACCCGAGACAACGCGGACAAAAGAAGAGCGAAGTCGATGCCCGCCGGAAACGACACGGAATGCATCCATCTCCGGCGTGCACCGACTTCAGCTCGGACTGTGCGGGGCATCTACATCCATCCACACATCCACACATCCCGCGGAGGATACGATACGTTCGTTCTCTGAGGCGCTCCAGGCGAGGGATGATTGGTCGATGCGCGAATCCCCGCCGACGCGTCCCCATGAGCGGGCAGGGATCTCCAAGCACACATCCACACTGGACAACGAATCGGCCCGGCACAAATCCAGAATTGAAAAGAAGGCGAAAACGAGAGGAGCAGGAAGGGAGGACTGAAGAACCAAGCGAAAGGAAAGGAGGAAATAACACGAACGAGAAAGAGCACTTACCCTGCGTATCGATCGTCGCGACCGCTGCGAGCTCCACTGTTCAAATAAAATAATTAGCATTCCGTATATCTTCGAGCAGAGGAAAAAAGACGAGAGCAATGGAAATAAGATGATGATAAAAGTTCAAAGGTAGGATGGAGGGTCCGCGCGCCTCATCCCGGCGCAGAAGGCAACAGCGAGCGCACTGCGTAAATTGAACTACACTCCGGAGATTGAATTGCACACCGCGCGCGCCCAAACACCAGGACTGCGCGCTCCCTCAAGCGAAGCGGCACCGCGAGATTCGCAAGCAGGAAGTTCAAGCGAAGCAAAGAAAGAAGCTACTCGGAAAGAAATAGAGCGGAAAAGAAAGGAAAGAAACACGCACTAGCATACAACCCGCCCAACACCCAAAACATCCTCCTCGAATTATTGTATATCGCCCAGACGCGGATGACGAAGACGCGGATGACGACGAGCGCCTGCGCGGCGAGGATGGCGAGGCGGAGGGGCGCCATCTGCCAGTAGGAGTAGGTGCGGCAGAACTCGGCGGAGGTGCCGGGGAAGTCGGCGGGGATCCAGAGGGTGCTGTTTGACTTATCAGTCAGGATATCCGGGCGTGACTCAGGCAGTTGAAGGAATATGATGGTGTGAGTGGGAGAGCGGAGTAGGGAGGGTACCTGAGTTTTGAACAAGAGCGCACGTTCGTAAATATGAAAACGGGAAAAGGATTGAATTCATACGTATAGTATGAGCGGGGGAAGCAACTGAGTAGGGATGGGGCGGAATAAAGGGATGCGATGGGGAGGGATATAGAACGGAAAGGGCGCGGCGTGGAGATGGGGAGCAGGAATCGGGAGCCGCATCAAGGTAATCGGGATGCAGGAAGAGCGTGCCTGAAGGCAAACTCGGGGCTCAAACCCGGGACTCGGGACGGGGCCCAGGAGGGACACGTAAAATGAACGGAGAGGACGCCTCGCGATTCGGGCCGACCGAGACACGAATAGAATACGGAGAGTTAAAAAACAAGGAAGAATGGGGAATGTAAAATGAGAAGATGAGGGAAAGGTGAAAATTGAAGGCGATGTGAAAGAACAAGAACAGAAACACGCACACCCACATCGCCCTTATCACATATCGATTCAACATAAACAGTATCTTGGGGAGGCGCCAGTTGAGGCTCCAGACGCGCGCGACCTCATCGTCGAGCGACGTGAAGAGCTCATAGACGAGCATCGTGGCGGTGGCGTCTGTGGGGCAGGGGTTAGCATATTTCTCGCGGTAGCATAGATATTCGCAGTAGCAAAACGGATTGAAATCCACGAAAGATTTCTCTGCAGAATAAACCGCTGTCGTGGAGAAACGCAATGCGAGCGTGAGAAAGGGGAGGGATGCGGAATTGAAACGAAGAACGCGGACACGCACTTAAAACGTAATTCCCCACTACTAGCGTGAGCTCGACATACTCGACCGTGTCGGCGGCGGAGTAGTGCTCGGGGCCGTACGCGAGCGCGGGGCCGGGCATGAACGTCGATGTCGGGGAAGACGACGGAATGAGTCGGCGGTCGGGTCCGAAGCGTGGACGGATCGATCGTCGGCGTCGGCAGCGGTCGGAGCGCGATACGAAAAACGGAAAGGGCGGGAATGAGGTCGGCGGCGGGGTAATGCAAGGCGGTGTCGTCAGCAGCCGACGAGCGACGCGGACATCCCTGGCTTGCTCTCTTCTGTTGTTTCTCTATTTTCGTTGATAGCGTGCTCTACAAACGAGCGCAGCACGTGGCCCGACGGAATGAAGGGAGGAGGAGGAGACAGCGGGGCGGTGCAGAGGGACGGGTTACGGAAGGCGGCCGCCTGCCGTCACCGTTACGTACGTGCCTGACACCGCGCCGGCATCCACATCCGGCAGTCCATCATTATCAGCGTATCTCGACAGGACAACTTGAGGACAACGCCATAAGATTTATTTGGTGGTGGTAATGTATCCCGATGGACGTCGGCAAGATCGCAATTCGCAGTTCAAGATAGGGCCGAGACGGGTTGGAATTGGTCATTTCCCCGGACACACAATCGCCCAAAACTTCCACGACTTGCATACGATCGGTGTCAAAGAATCGGCGATATCTCGGACCACCTTACTATTTTGCTAGTTGTATTACTCAGGTTGTAGAAATCGAGCAAACAATAAGGGACGGACACAACAGAAAGGGTTCATCTTGAGGGCCACTCATGATCATGTAATTGCCTCCGAGTTCGAAATTATCATCCGGTCTCTGAGTTGAATTGACCGCCGGATCTGGAGACTTTTGATTGAGCTGCATGTAAGTGTAGTTGAGTCAACAGAAGGAGTGCTGTGCGCACCGGTGATGAACTGCGGAGACGGGAACCTGAGTGAAACAAACAAAAAACTGGAGTGGAGGCACCTAACGACGTCCAAGCACGGCAGGTCCTGCAGTAACACATTCAACCGGCATTCAGCTGGGGTTGAGATTCCCTGGGAAAACAAGGAGTTCAGTACGGATTCTCTGTGCAAAAGATAATTTCCTTGTGCCCTTGGCGTCAAACAGCTGGGTGGTCGAGTAGAATTTCACTCCGAGCAGCCTCCGAATTTGACCCATGTTGGCCCCAGAGGGGTATGCATAAGGGCTGATGAACTTGCTGAAGAATGGTTCAAGCTTGCTCGATGCATTGAGAATTTCATTCAAGTTTTGACCCCTCGGCCACCATATCCGCTTCCCAGCCAGGAAGGAGTTCAGTGAAATTGACCCACCTCATACCGAGTTCGATCTACTGGAACCGCCTCAACCGACATCTAAAATCGCGAGAAACATTACTTTCTGCTCAGTCAGCCTCCAAGCTCGACCCACACCTTTATCAGATGCAAATTTATTCCACGACGAGAGGACATACTGTAAAGGGCGGCTACTGCGGCATGGACTATTCGTTGGAATTCAGCTGCACATGAGGCACACATACCTATCGGTTGAGCGATTACGACGATAGCCTCACGAGATATTCGCTAGTTGCCGGACACTAGGGGCAGCAGTGGAGATAACGGTGGACAGTGAATTGATGCAAGGTCGGGAACAACCGAGGCCGAGACTCCGTCGTTCCGACGGATACCACCAAGACGAAAACCGCCAGTGTACTGCCAAAACCTTAGCGCATTCGTCAAACTTAAAATCTACCTCTTTTCAAAAGCAGGACGAGGGGAGGAACCTGTGATACGGTACGTAATTTACAAGATTAAAATTGTTTGTTCAAGTTCTACTGACGAATTAAATGTATGCAGTCCAACATCATGATCGGTGGTGGTTGCCTAGGCCCGCTGAAAAAGTCTGAAATGGGAGCGGCAGTGAGACCGAGTCAAGCTGATCCAACGATGCATCTGTGATTTGAAATTGTCCTTCGACGACATCCCTTGTGTATAATCTCAAGCAGTGTTTGCGCCATTCGTCTTACATTGAATCATAAAAGCTAGTCCCGGGATATGCATTGCACGCACTTACCCACATTTAAGGTTCAGTTTATTGTAGCATATATATGGGCGCCCGGGTCATGGCTACCATCAAGAGTGGATCCATGACACCAATCCTCATATTTCGTTCGCATCTCGCGATCACGCGTTTTGGTTGAAGTGGAAACTCCCAGGATCCGAGGATCGAGGTTGATTAAGCAGTTGCTTCCAAGGAGCGGGAAGTTCATCACGGGCTGAAATCAGCATCTGTCATCAACGTCTTACCAAAAATCAACCTCAACAACCTCTTACCCAGGATCCAAGGGAATCTAGTCGTTCCATCCGATGATGGGGGACGGAAGAGTTTTTCGAAGCAATCAATTGAACTATTTCCCAATCCACAGATCACAGCGATGCAGGGCTGGGGGTGGCGTGTTACAGCGGAGCATGGATCGATGAAAACGACTCCTTTGAATGCAGTCAAGCGGCGACAACACACTACGCCTGCATGACGCGGTCTGTCGAGGTCCATCAACCTGAGATGAGCGTTGTTCCGTCCCAGTATGTTCATCACCCCATTATGTTGCATACCCTCGCCGCGGCACAGCACAGTGCGTGGTTGAGCTGAGATTGTACGCATAGAGAAACGGACAGGAGATAATCATTATATGCTGTACATGGAGAAGGCGGTGGCATCCGACCGATACCCGTATCCCGGAGATCTTTGGCATATTTGTAGTGGCGTTCAGGGAGCGGGGTACCTTCGTGGCGTTGTTCAACATTGTCCTCAGGATCCCCGGGTCGAACTATAATCTGATAATGAATAATAATCTGTCGGTTTATTTGGGCAGCGATAATGAATCTGTCAAGCGCAACGCAGCGGAGGTGGAAACCTAGAAATGGATTCATTTACCTTGGGTCTGTGATTTATCATGAGTGAAGTCGATGGGGATTTTCTTCCACCAGAGGGCAGCTGCTCGCCTCACCTTCAGGCCCAGTAACCCATGTGAGTGTGAAACGCTTGCCTTTCAGCAATGACATATGCACAATACGTTCGTTGCGGAAAGCGCGTCCATGAATGCCGCCAGAGCGTACGTACGCACGGAGATCGAGCACGCAAATGCCATTGAACCTGTACATGTTACTTGAAAGGTGCGCCACAAAGTCGTGGTAATTCGGAGGTCCCGATGATGAACCATATGCATGGCGAAATAGTGAAACTTTCTGCGCAGGCTTGGGAGTGTCTTACAGGACCGTTTTCGGGAAAACTGCATGCAAAAGGTGGCCCAGAAGACCAACCTCTGCAAAGCACTTCCATCGCATCTCCAATGAAGGTCGGCCGACAAATCCAGCATTCTTGATGAGCGGAGGAATGGGTGTTTGCAATTCATCTGCGATTCAGGATGTAGTCAGTGGCACGGTATTGGACAGTTAAGAAACCTCACCGTGACTATTTCTAACCTCCTCAGGTCCTCATTCAAGTTATGTACATCTCACTTTTGAGTCACCGCCGGCTGTCTTGGTGTACTCGGCCGAGATTCCCGGATCGACCGACAGACTGAAGAATTAATCTAACCGTCTACCTGTGCGTATGGGCAGTATGGATTCAGGTCGGGAGTCTAGAGAAAGCGTGATCGTTCCTGGTTCCTCACAGGATGATTCTATGCATGGGGGTGAAGGTTTAAAAATGTCTCGCAAATTGAGCTTGAAGAGCGACAGGATTGCTCAACTCACGTATTCGTGCAGGTGGGCTAGCCCGAGACGCCCGGATGGCCGACGAATTTAATAGACACCAAAAGGCCTTGCCAACCTGGCAGCGCGAATAGTATTTCGCCCTTCCTTCAGGTTCAGTGCTGTGAACCGACGGACAGGACAAAGACGAGTACTATGAACGGTGATCACTAACGAGTTCCGGCCGCTATTGACACAAACCTGATTTCCTGCACGAAGTGAGGATGCCGAAGCGTGAAAATTCGAACAGTAAAAGGGCAATCAGCGCCTTGTACCCGCCCTGCGACAAGGTCGGGTTAGATGAGGTCAGATGAGGTCAGAAGTGAATATAGCGTAAGTTAACGCAGCTGGTGTGGGCTTGAGAGGGCAGGTTCCCGGGAGAAGACCAGTACGTGGAAGACCAGAAAATGAGCCTTTCAGCAGAAGCTTGAATTCGAAGTACGTTGGGTGTTGGAAACTGCATCGGCACCGCGGCAAAGAGGTCAAATGGGTGGTGTTCTGGCTGACGCGCCAGCGAAATAAGACAGCAGGTAAGATAATTCCACATTTCCGACGCTGAATGATGCTGGGAATGAACATGGATGGCGGCGTAAAGAAAAGAAAAGTCAATGTTGCTGAAAGTTCATCCAGGCTTCAGGTTTGGGACATCAGAATGGCGGAGTGTCAGCTCCGGCTTGTGTATACTTCGCCGCAGTTCGTCGTTTGCCGGTGCGACGTCTTCAATGAGTGTAAGACCACTGGAAGCTGCGGACTGTCGACCGGGTGTTCGCGATGTTTACTGAACTTCATAATTCATTCCGAGCCGTCCTATTAATATTCATGAACCCGACTGTCGACAGGAGATTAGATGATTCCTGCGGGCGGGTCCAGTTCGAACTCGTTGGTCGCAGGGAGTAACAGAGTTATTGAGTGCAGGTTTGTCCAGAGGGAAATGCTCGTTTTCCGCCTCACGCCAGGGCGACGCGACGGGTCGTCAGTGTCAGCTAGGCAATTAGACGCATCTGTTGAGTGCGAGACGTTTCCGAGGCGGTGAGGTATGCGGACAGTGCGATGGCGGAGTCGTAGCAAAATCCAAGATGAGCGCAAGACGCAAGAAGGAAAACACGTCATTTCGGCATGATCGGCCGGCGATGCGTGAGCAGATTTCGTTGATGCGCCATCAGAACCTGTCTCTTCTCCACCACCACCATCGAATCTTCAATCGCGGCGTCGCCAACTCTTCGCAGGGAACGGATTTATCGCAATCGCCTCTTGTTCCCGCTATATTTTGGTGCATCCAAATTCGAGTCCGCTGTGTTGTATTCTCCAGTGCATCCTCTCGATTCTTCGTCTGTCTTTATGCAGTAGATTCATCACTCAACCACCCTCCACTGCAAATTATGGTCGTCTATCAGGTGGACCTTTATCTCATACACGAAATCCCGTCGTGGCATTAAAAATGGTTTCGGGTGTCAAGGACCGCCGCGCTGGTTATCAATTTTTCGAAATTCGCATGAATCCTCATTGACGCTCCTCTCACAAAATGATTCCTTCTGCTCCTTTCCTCACCGCCGTGATGCTTACTCGTCTCTGGTTCTTCTTCTCGACGTTCACGTTGTGTATAAGCCAGTGCCTCAAGTGAGGGGATCGTAACACCGTATCATGGATTCTTTCCCCTCAATCTCTGGTATGCCTTCGATTTCTGACCTTCCGCAATCCTCTGGGCGCCAAACGAATCCCTCCCTCTCTGCCTGAGGCAGAGCTCTTTCACGCCTCACCATCGCGATCTTCGGGCCGCCGTTCATTCCTGGGGAATCCTCTCTGTTCATATGCCAATGATCCCGCGCGCAACGCAAAGTACAGCGGTTACCTAGGCTCCCAGCCCTCCCGGCGTCAAGCTTTGGTGCGTCGTCTGCGAGAAGTTGGTACGCATGCAAACAATGCTTTCCCCTTGGGCATATGAAATGTTTCCCGCTGCTGCACTCTGAGACACCCGGGTTCCCATTAGGATCTACAACAGGCTTACGAAGACCGTGATGCCGATGGGAGGACTCGAACTTCCGTGCTCTCATTAACTGGAGCGGAAAATGTCTCATATGGTGAGAGTGACCACCTCGGTCCACATCAGCGTTAATTGTTAATGAGTAGCTTCCATAAGTGGATCGAGTACTGTCGTGCATATGGAACATAGCATTGGCGGCGACGAATCTCTGCTCGTCATCGTTCCAACATGAATATCTTGAGTAAGGTTAAAGATCCCTTCCCCTCGCTGGTCCGATTCATTCAACACGAATCTCATGCATACACCATTGAGCGTACGAGTCTGGCCTGCTGAATGGGATTCCTTCCATATGTGGGGTCAATCTTGTGATGGTCCCGTGAATTTCATTTATTCGATGGCAGCACACAGGAGTTGCTACTGCCTCGCAAAATCTGGTTTCTGGGGTCTTGCTTCTCCCGTGAATTTTTCATACTGAGCGCTATCTAGAGTGCATCCGCTTCCTTGAATACAAACTCTCAATATTGTCACTGTTGAGTCTTACGCACCTGGTCTCGGCCTTCGATCAATTGCAGTCAAGATATTTTGGGCTTGTTCATTCCCCGAGTAATTGAAGGTGAAGTTAACGATCCACGTCCCGGCGCATGTCGTCGAAATACGCGGATAAGGTTTTGCATTGCAATCAGTGGATCATCTCACTTCTCTTGTCCAGTTCATTGAGAATTCTAAACAGAAGTAGTGAGCCTGGTAAAAAGGAAGACGTCGAGAAAAGAGAAGCAGGGACAGCTGTTCATGCCGCCGCTTCCGCCTAAGTTCTGCCGCCCATATATTGACGCCCATGGACTATAAAAGGGGGGACGACAGCTGATCCTTCTAAAGTTGCTTTCGCCCACATGACTACTACTATTCCGCCTCCTGCGCGCAACGGGAAATATTACTTCGAGACGGTCATTTTTCAAGTGCGTAGCTCTTGTGCTTGTGTGTGAAGGAGACTCAGACTGTATAGGTTGAAGAGTGCCTGTTCAAAGTTCCCCGCTACCATTTCGAGCGGAGCTCCGAGATCTTTGCCACCATGTTCAGCCTTCCTACCAGTGCTGAGAGTGAAGGATTGACCGACCAAAACCCCATCAAGTTGGAAGGCATCAGCAGCGTGGATTTCGAGCGACTCCTTGAGGTCTTATATCCCCTGTGAGTTACTCGGATGGGTTCATTTTCATTACCTGACAGCCAGTGGCTTATTAATATTCTTATAGTGAGGTTACACTTCCGACCATGTCCAAAGACTGCTGGATTTCAATCTTGAGATTGGCAACTTTGTGGCGCTTCTTAGCTGTACGCGAGCTTGCCATTTCCAAACTGGATTCGCAAGTGCGAAACACCTTGGAAGGGATTATGCTCGCCAGGAAGTACCATGTTGCACAATGGCTTCGCTCAGGGATCGCAGCTCTTGTTCAGGCTACCCATCCGGCAATGGCATTGGTAGATATACAGATGATCGGATGGGAAACTGCGACCCAGATATATCGAATCCGGGAGGAGAAGACGTCCGGCGGAACCGAGTACGAGGATTGCGCCACTTGCGGTCATTGGGTTAATACCTACAGATGGGACGGGATTTTTTACTGCCCTACATGTTTTCCTCAGGGGGCGACTGATCGCGTATTCGCAGATGAATTGGGAAAGATAGACATGGACGGTGCCGAGTACTCATCTACGAGCTGAAAGATAGCCACAGGCTGTCTTTCCCCACTGTATGAATTCAGAATTAGTCATGCAGGTATCAAACTAGGATATTTAGCGATCTTTCTGGCAAAGGCCTCCGAAACACGGATTGTAGACATCGCAACAATAATCACACCTCATTGTCCCCGCTTTCCATTTCCGCAATGAAGGGGTGTACGGGGTCGAAGGGATTTGATTTGTTCGCAAAATCGTGCTGACATGAAGTCGCCCCATACGATGTTCACGACAGTGCGAAGTCCAGATAAGGATGGGCGTCGAACTTGAAAAAGGACGTGGGAGCGAGGTATTTCAGATGGGGTGCAACACAGGAGGCGGGGTCGGGTGTCAATGCGAGCCGTGGAAGGAACCCGTCCGGGACGAGAATGTCTGAAAGAAAAACAATCAGCTTTGTGAGTGAGACAACGTGGGTTGGAATGCAAGACGGACCAAAAACATGGGGAAGTGGGTGAGTGATACCTAGTAAGTTGTGGAGGTGCAGTGACTGAGTGCTTTCTAAATGGCGATGGAAATGGCCAGCCATGCAGGGGGAAGCATACATATGATAGGTCATGCGGAAGCAATTGTGACAGAATAACAAGAAATACAGGAAGGTGAGATGAACTCGGGGAAGGGTGGGAAATCAGTTTGTCAATTGGCACAGTGAACGAGTTAGAGTTGTTGCATTATAGGGAGGATCTACGGTTGCATTGATAGCAGTGTACACCGACAGCGATGTTGGCTAGACAACACCGGGTGGGAGCACCGGAGGCTTGCAGACGACGGTAGTAAGACCAGTATCTGCAACGCGTTTGCGTTTCTCTTGAGCTCAGCCGGCTTGATGTGATTTCATTAGAACGTGGATTGTATCTCATCGCGAGGCTTAAGTATGTATGCAGTCACGCGAATAGATATAGACAGCGTTGGACAAGACAGAGTTAAACGCGAGAAGGGAGGCCAGGGCAGGGAACGGGAATTGAATGTGCATAAGGCCGCTGAAGAACTCGGAAGTGATGACACGTGTGCGAAACGCGAAGACACGGCAGGCCGCTGAGATTGGTCGCGATGGGATGTCGGGAGCTCGAAGTGTGCCCTGTGCCAGTGTCTTCGTCTGGTAGAATGATATGGCAAAATGCACACGCAGGGATTTTGAAAACAGGTTGCAAGCGCTATATGTTTGCAGATCCTGAGGCAAGCGAATAAGTGTGTCGGTGCGGGTGATTTGAGCACATCCGGCGCTTCATCGTCCTGCGTGCAATTCGCCAAGCCATCGCGAGGGAGATAAATGCGCGCGGCGCGGCGCCAGCAGTTGATCGAACGAGTTTAAAAACGGCGCGGTGGCGGGCGCGGAGGTCTCTAGGCAAGGAAGTACTGGGTGATCTAAGGTCAATTGCGAAGGGAGCGCCGCTGAGTCAGGCGGTAGGGAAGGAAGTGGAGCTGAGTGTGCGGGCAAATGTATCTAGTCTGCGGGCGTTTTGGACGTGAACTGGGTACGTTCCGCGGGAAAGATGGATGCCAACGCACTAGGGATGGTGCCACCTCCCGCGGTCGATTCGTAAATCAATGCCAAAATTGGGTCCAATCCAATTGTAAATCCGATGCCGGGGTGTGGGGCGGGGCGAGGCGGGGGGGGGAGAAGATGAACCTCAGTCTAAGGAGCTCGAGGGATACAAACGCCGTCTGAAAAGTGTCGCGCACGGCAGATTGTCGCGAAAGTTTGGCGAAATTCGAATCCAGAATCCGCCACTATCCACCAGACTAGAGCTTGGAAGAAGGGAACCCCGATTCGCAGGAGATTCGTGGAGTCAATCGATAGTAGAAGTCCAATTCCGTTGCGAGTCGTCTGGGTATGTAGAAATTTGGAGCGACATGATACATCAGAGCATGGAGAAAAAGAAGAAGCATGCAGTGCCACCGCTTTGTCATCATCAAGAGAACCAAAGAATCGCAAACCAGACCATACAACTTGCTTCTTTTTTACTTCCACCACGAGTGTATTTCATGTCTGTCTCCCCTCCGCCGGATCCCGACATGGAGGTTGCCCAGACCCTGAACTTCACGCGGATTCGTCCCGAGCCTCGACCCGGCGGGCGTTCCCCCTTTTTTGCGGCGCAGTCTCAGAGCACTGGCCGCCGGCAGATGCGGATTTCGACGCGCAGCGGCCTCACAGGATTCAATTTTTGCCCGGGGAGGATGACTATCAGCTGCCTATAGCTCAGCATCACCTTCCGAGGTCCAATGGGTGCGGTACCAGAGTCCATAAGTCGGGGACAGCGAAGCACAGATACAATCTCTGGATGGGCGCATACGACGATAGAACGGACGTAATCCCATTGGACTCCCAGTACGTTTCAAGTCACCTCGAGAAAATCATTTCTGCACGCCACAATTACTATGGGTGTCTCAGGACGCCCGTTGGGTGTGCTGTTTGGTGCGTGCACGGTTTGTGATTTGAAAGAATTTGAATCGTCTCAAAGCTTCTCCTTTTCAGTGTCAATCCCCTGGGAACGATGCTTGTACTGTGTGAGACGCTGACTCGGACGCATCTCCGAGCACCAAAGGCCTCGTCCTTGTGAGAGTTCGTGCCGTCGGCTGTGTCGCCGCCGCTGCCGACAGAGCCCCCATCGGTGCCGGCTTTGTCGGTGGACGAAGAGTTCAACCGCATGATTGAGGGAAGATCCGGATTCCAGGATGCTGACGATCTCTCAGGCTGTGTCAGGACGCTACATACAATGTCCGTTCTTTCCGACGACGGGATCCTCGCGCAATACAAAATCTTCAAATCTCAGCTCGCCGCTTTAATTCCGTGGCCCAAGTGCATTTTTCACGTAGCCGATGCATAATACTGAAACACACGTCGTTTCTTTCGGATTGCCGTCCAACGCCTCGCTATACGCCATTACAGCTTTCTTCTCAATACTGGTGTTGATGTTCTCTTCAAGTTGTTAAAATTCAATTTTCTTTATGCACTGAGATCATGCCCCTCGCCCCGAAAGTTCCGCTGCTCACCATGACCGCATCTGGTACGCCGAACCGCACGGATGTCCCATCCTCACGTCGGGCTCGCCGAGATGGAAATGATCCTGCCGCGTTCCAGCTCGACACCAGGGCGTAACACAAGTTCAACTTCCTCCGTCCGCGTCCCTTCTGACTTCTGTGTTGCTTTGTTCTCGTTTCTACTAGCTTCAAAGGTTGCCCATGTCTTCCTTCAACTTTCGCGTTGCTCTTGACAACGTATATCTCCACTATCGCACGCATTTTCTCGCGAGTCTCCTTCAAAATCGCTCTGTTCCGCTGGGGTTCTCCGGCCACGGGACACAGATTCGACCCGCTCTTTAATTTATTATGTTGCACTGGTGATATTGTCGCGATCTCAGCGCATTCAGACACTATTCGGATTTCTCAAAGTCAGACGTCGAATACCATCGAGTAGCTCGGGTGCGGTGCGCGGTACATGCCTGCGTAGTACTGTGCCGGATGATGGACACTGGTTGGGCAGATGAAGGGGTTCGACTCCTCCCCTCCGAATGCGGCTCCGAAGTTGGATTCTTTTTTCGTGATGAAGCTTTTCAACAACCCTCCTCAACGACCATCTAGCAAAATTTTCTGGTAAGACAATTCAGTTGACATCCCCCATGTCTCGCATTCATCTATCCAAATCCATCTAGCCGCGGTTCCCTGTACTGACTTGATCTGGATTTAATTATCCCGTCAACACCGGACACGTCTTCATCTTCTCCTTAACCGATCTGGATCCAGTTGGTCACAAAGTCAGCGGTCTATTGAAGGGTGATTGGATACAAAAAACTTGTAGGCGGATAGTCCGAGTCCACCGCTTCTATTACGGCTCTGCACAAAGCACCTTGAGATCCAGTGGCAGAGACGTCGTGTAACAAACCACATAGCTAATTCAAGAAAGACCAAGCTTTTCTTCGTTGGAAAATGCTGCGTCTTGCACGGCTCATACGCGGTTGCACAAGCTGGATATCAGACCTGATAGCGAAGGAATGGCTTTCGAGTGGGAAAACGGAACTGAGTCCCCCCAAAGTCACTGGTTCAAACGCAGATCGGATCGTGATACCACACCTATCGCTTTTTCCATACGCTTTGCCTCGATTCATGTGCGGGGGATACCTACAGCTTTGCGGAATTCAGACTTGGCAGCCAAATCAATTATTGGGAGTACGTAGCTGTCTCCGGATCCGAATGGGAGTGGTCTTGTTACACAGTTTCGATTTTTCGTCCTTGATGGTGGATCGCTGGAAGTACTCGGGGCGAGCCAGATAAATCTTCCAGTCGTGGTCATTGTTAAGCGACGCTCGCTCCCGAAAAGAAAGTACGATGGGAATACGCAACTTCGTGGAAGCGGCACGGGTGCGCGTGCACTTTCAAATCCAGAATTAACGACGCGGAGGACCGTCCCGATATGTTGACTTGAAGGTAGAGAGTGTCCAGACAAACGGTCTAAGAGCTCAAACAGGCCTAGGCTGTGTGCTGAGCCGGCAAGGAAAAGGAGAAGGTAGTAGGATGCATGCGGAGTTGGAATCGAAAGAAATGATAGCGGAACGGATTGAAAATAACCCATCCAGATACCCCGAAGATTAAGACCAACCCAACGGAAGGAAGCGGGGATCTGAGTGAGAAGGAGAAAAGGGAGGGTACCGAACAGAATAAAGCGCAGTGGTAAGTAGAAGTAGAAGGAGGAAGGACATACACACGAGTCCCTGTAAGAGCGAGCTACAGGGGAAAAAAGTAGCGATGCGGGCAGCGGAATAGGAGCCACGATTTGGGGCGATAAATTGATACCTTTGCCTAATATGAGCTCGTTGTTGAGGGCAGAGTTTCGGTAGAGCAAGGTATTAAAATTAGGAGAGGGAAAGAGAAGCGCGACGGTAGAGAAGAATGTCCAGCAGAAGCGCGACTTGAAGAAAGTATCGGGATTGGATGTCGAGCGCCGTATCATTCTGCATGCATGGTGGACGTACACTAAAAACCAGTCTTGATCAGAGGTTGGTGAAACAAGGGCGGCGGGCAGGGATTGAAGTTTTGTGGTTGGACACTAAGCTTCGACGTTGAGTCAAGCGCCGTCTTCTGCTTCCAGTAGAGCCTTTGATTTGGGGAGTATGAGATGGCGCGAATCCGTGTAAATCCAGGGAGAGGGCTTAGAAAGCACGTCACGCACGATTGAAGGAGACCGACACGATGCGCGAGGAGAAGATTTGGCTCGCGTGCGTCGTGGCGAGAGAGCGAGCGGCTGCGTACCATAGAGTGCGTGGAGAACAGAAACGAACGGCAGAGGCCCGTGGGTGAGAAGGCGGTCAGTTAGGAGAGCAGATGGGAGCAGCACACGAGAGTGGTATTACGGCTGGATGCCAAATTGAGGCATCGTGGGGAGGGGGCGAGTTCCCGACATTTGAACGCATGGACGAGGAGATGGGGAGTCCGATTGAGGACGTGGTCGCAGAGAGCGGAGAACAGAGGATCAGGGCAGTGCAAGGCACGGGTGCGCAAACAGAAGCGAGTGCGGATTATAGAGAGCTCAATGCAAAGCGCGGACGGGAAGCGGCTCATGCTGTGCAGGGAAGAGGAGGCTATGTTCGTATGCTATGCAGAGATATGAGAGCGATACCGCACAGATGAAGAGTGCAGTCTGGTGAACAGGTGAGGAGAGGCCGAGTCGGTGCGTAGATTGAAGAGTCTGAAGTGTGGTGCTGTACCTTGGCTGTACCGGCGGCGGAAGTAGTCGACCGGACGAGAGTGCGAAAGTTTGTCGCTCCGACCGCGAGGTACACACGAGAGAGGCGACCAGCAGGTAAGGGTTATGGCAGGAGTGGCACGATATTGTACTTTTTTCGTCGGTTCGGTTGGGTGCGTCGTCGATACGACGTAGAATCGTCGAGTCGAAGTGGACGGAGAAAAGAAAGGGCGAAATGATCCGAACTGAGTCGTGTGAAATTGATCATCCATCATGATCTTAGTCGCGGCATGTTCCGCCGAGACGCCGGAAATGTTCAAAATTACATACATTTTGGAGCACATTCGCAACCGCGAGCGCAAGATTCTTTGCTGACCGCTGACCGCCTGCATTTGCGGACGAAGGCGCCTAAAGCCTGTCGTTTTTGTCCATTTTTAAATTGGATCTCCGGTTGAACCGCTTAACGTCACTTCTTGGATCGACGGGCAACGCAGATATGGACGAGACAATTTTCCTTCTTATAGCGACTTAGATGTACCAGAGCTCGAGGGCAAAAAATACAGTCAATCCAAACATGACCAGCTTTTGCTCGATCTTTTCCCAACGTTGAGACTCAAGCTTCCAATCTCTGCGTCTTGAATTCTAGTCGGAAGTGGCGCGCAGCGCACATCCGTTGATCCTGAGTGTTTCTCAATATCAGCACGAAAACAAACTTTCGGGGTTCGATTCCCCCTGCCCGAAATGAAAGAGAGAGTTATCCCGTTTTTTATTTATTTTCGCCCACGTATTGAACGTTGGACGTGAAGTGATTGTGTACCTTGACCAGCTGCATGGAGGGAGGATTCTGATTGTGAGGACATAGTATTTGATAGATTTCGATGTGTTGATCGAAACGCGTTCGAGAAAAATTGGGAATTATGTCCCGAATAAACAATCCCGCTGCGCGGCTATCGTCTCATTCCATAGTACTCAGTTAGCGTATTATTGTGAGGAGCAAGGAAGAGTCGGCGTCGGGATCACCACTGTTGAAATTCACCTCCAGGACGCCCAGTTTGATGCTTGAAGTTTAACATGCCCTCGAAGGCCCGGAGCAAGGCAGTTTTCTGCCTCGTGAGAGAGGCAGAACCACAACGGAGTTCACGTCAACGCAGGTCCTAAAGCAACGAGCCCTGGCCTTGGATTCGGACGCGGCGAATCGAACCCCGGCTTCCAGTAGCGGTTGGGAAACGGGCGGTACAGGCAGTGGATGTGCGCCATGCACCACGTTCGAGTGCGGAGTCTAGGATATGCCCGGATGGGGAATGGAATGGAAGCAAGATGAGATATCCAACACAAATGCGACACAGTGAACAGTCGTTGGCTCAGCTTGCAGACTGACCGGGCACGCAAGGGACCTGTGCGCGTCAGATGGAAGCTACCAACAAGGCCGTACCGTTAGTGAAGAACTAACGGGGGAAAAAGCAACCCGAAGACTTGTAATCCACGCGGAGTGAGTCGAACCCCGTCCGTCCAAAAGGTACGCTGTGTCTTGTAACACAAAGTGGATGTGCACCGCGCACCACGCCCGATATAAAATTATCTTTTGCGCTGGGATAAGTTCTAATTCGCTAAATACAGTACGTATGCATTTGTGAGCCTTCCTCCTTGTTTTCTGGATGCAGTTTAACGCGTGGGAGGCTTGCTGGCGGGGCTTGGCTGGGCACGGTGAAAGTGCCGCCAGTGCCGCCAAACTGCCGCCAATTGCCGCCACCCGGGGAAATTGCCGCCACGGTTGGCGGCACTTTTCGTCACGTCACACCTAGATTGCCGCCACTGCCGCCTAAGCCAGGGTTGAGATTTGGCGGCAATTTTCGGTTTTCCAGGGAACAGATAGTCCTCTTAAGTGGAACATAGTATGCAGTACAAACCGCAAGAAATTGGCTAGGTGCGATTTTCAAACACATTATTGCCATAATAGTCATTCCGCAGATATGCCTTGTATATGCCGAGCATCTTTGTGAAGAGTTGGGGATGATGAGATTTGCGCAGTAGTGCAGCTGACTATGGCCCGAGCACATGTCTCGATAAATTTATTCTGGCCACCCCTCCACTCCAAGGGCGGATTTGTCAACATAACAGAATTCAACTGGCAGCTTCCGTCATTATTCATAATATTTTGTTTTTAATGCTTTGAATGGAGTCACAAGCTACACGCCTGAAATTTCATTTGAGGGTTGGTAAATTGCTCCAATAAAAAGGCTTTCTGCGACAGGCAAGCAGCAGCGATGACCGTCCAACACAGTTCAGTTCAACTTTGGTTGAACACTCTGTGATCATAAACGGACACGATTGAGATTGTCAGCTGGCGCTCCATCGTACTGCTGGATATGATAGTATTTCACTGCAGGCACATGCAGGAAGAACTGGTATTAGGAAGGTGGCACCACTTAATATGCCCCCGGGCGCCAACATTGCCGCCAGCTTGTGACATGTCACAGGAAAAGTGCCGCCACCGCCGCCACAACTGCCGCCGCCATATCACGACTGCCGCCACCCTTGCCGCCACCCTTGCCGCCAACTGCCGCCCGTTTTGCCGCCACTGCCGCCAAGATTTTTGCGCCAAGTCGGACTTTGAGCCCTCTAGAGGCAAATATTACATGTTCAAGTACATGATGTATGTAATGTACATCAGTAGCATGCATCAGTGTTGGCCGTGGAGGCCTCCATCCGGGTCCCAAGAATTTTGGAGGCCTTCCGAATGCCGAAGGCTTCAATTGATTGCCGTTTGGAGGCCTCCGATTAATTTTCCCACGGTATACCCCCACCCGATTTGTTACTTCAAACATTGTGCCAACTTGCTTATTCATCCTTCATTGGATTTGGTAGAGAGTCGCTGGTAGATACCGGTGTCGTCCAGGTGATGCTTGACACAGCCGATGCAATATGTTCCCCTGTTTTCCATTCTACTGTACTATTTCAACCAAGTGTTCAGTCACTGGTCACACCCGGGCCCAAATTGAACACTTTTAAAAAATGTCACAGGTTTTGGCTGTTCTGGATCGAGGTTTTTGAGCTTTTCCGTCTCAAAAAGGGAATTTCTCGCTCCGGAATATCACCCGAAAAGGATATTTGAACACTTGGATTTTGAACACTTGAGGTCACAGGTCACACCCCATGAACACTTGGTTGAAATAGTACAGTATCTCCCAACTGTAGAAATGGGGTCAAATACCAGTGGTGGCCATGGGATCGGTACAGTGCAAGACGATGAGTGGAAACGAGCGAGCGAGAAAAAAAAAAACCAGATCGTTCCTTGACGCACACGTGCTAATTGAAGGGCTCCAAAAGCCTGCCGAAAATCTTGGAGACCTTCCTGAATGCCTTTGGAGGCCTCCAATTTTTTGAAGGCTTCGGCCTTCGGGCCAACACTGGCATGCATTCAAAGCCCTTAACACAGGCATATTTGGCACACAAAAAATTGCCGCCAAATTAGTGCCGCCAACATTGCCGCCAATTGCCGCCAATGGCGGCAGTGGCGGCAGGTGGCGGCAGTTTCACTTTGCCCGGCTTGGCTGGACCTCTCCTTGCATATGTGATGAGATACAGCTGATCAAAATGACATGCAGACGAAATGATCTGGCCTCACCCCGACCCAACAGGAATTTAAATGTGACAGCTGGCATTCTGACACGTTCGCTAGATGCCTTCGACGCATGACTCCTGCCCGCCATCGAAACCACACCGGCCTGTACCGCTATACTCACTTTGTACCCTGCAGTATTCTCAAGGGTTAATACCAGCATTCCATGAATCTTCTACATTGCATGAAGTAATTCTGCATTTCCAATGAAGGAGTTTATATCGTAGTGCTCATAATCACTCTCAAACCCGAAGTCAAAGCAGCCAACTCTCGAATTTGCTACTGGAACCTTAAATTACGCGAGGGAAATTCAACACGCTTCCCTGAATTTCAACTTCCAACCCGAAGGTGTTGAGTTCCAGAAACCTGTATGTACGTACGGCGTGGTGCTCACCACGGTTACGCGGCGGTTACGATCACGTGTTGATCTCCCCCGCTTGGACCACCGGATATATTGATCGTGGTGTTGATGGGATTTTATACCTCCATTCCCCTATTGGGTCATCCCGTTCGGGAGGAATGGGAGTCTTGATGTAAGGAGTGTAACATTTTCATTCTGGCCTATCTTTTCTGGGCTTTATCCTTGCATCAGGCGAGTTTTTTCATGATGTGCAACATGTAGACATAATGCTTTAACATCGATTTACACACTTTTTGGATGCTCCAACGTAAATGCGAAGTCGGAAGATTGGATTCTAATTTTGGACCAAACAAAAATGACCACTTCTCACGAAGGGAGTCCCATTCTCCTCGATCGGGCACTTTGTGACTGTGAGAATTGGGCATTCTCACTCCTTCCGATCGGTACCTTTGAAAGACTCACAAAGTGATGTCGCACTCCTTCCTTTGGAGATTCTCCTTTCCATCCTTTGGAAAACTTCCAATCCTTCCTTTGAAAAAATGCCATTCTACCCGATGGATAGGTTTCCAGTTTGTTCGATCGAATACTTAGGGACACTACGATCGAATGGAAAGCCGGCCCCTTCAAAACCAAGACAGGAGGATTCTCTCTGTCTCTCTTCTACCTTTATTGAATCCGTCTTTTTCAATTGCTGCCAGATGGAACGAAGCTACGTTGAGAGTGATCTGTGGGTATCCAATCATTTTATTTCTCCCTACAAGTTGACCAGTCTTTGGTCATGCAGAACAGGAACACGGAATGATCTCATTAAACTGGTTCAGCGCCAGCAAACCAAGTGGAACGGAAAGTTTAACAAGAGCCGAGTTACTGTGGCGCAGTTGAAGTCTGCTCTGCTTGATTCCAACTATGGATTTACTACCAACAATCCACCACCTGTTGTGCCGGAGATGGTCCAAACAGTTACGGGGACAGCACCTGTCATGCCCGGTCAGTTGTTTCCACATTCACACGACTTTTAGTGCAACATGTTGGTTTACTCCAGCTGCAGCTCCCGTCCCCATATCGGCGTCAAGTGTTCACGATGTTGAAGCAGTTGAAGTGAGTTTCCTTTCTCAGTATATTTTCTCCTGTAATAATTCCATCCAGCTCCTGGATGTTCGTGTTTATGTTGAAGATCTTCGCTTTGTTCCTGCATCGAAGACCGTGGCTATCATTCCCATGCGAGTTCTCGACCGGAACCATTGCTCCGTGGATGCATTTCGTGTTCTCAGCAAAGAGATTATTTTTAAGCTTCAAAGGAGCAACAGTGCCATAGGTATTCAGACCGCAGGTGATGATCTGCTGTGATGTCCGATTTATTTCCAACATTGACACATATAATCTAGGCATGGTTAGAGTTTCGGTTCCTGATCCCGAGGAACCAGACTGGAAGATACCTTTCGTTCTCATGGCCTATGGACAGTCTGTTGAGTCGATGGAATTCAATCCTGAAGCCTTGGAAGTTCACGAGAACCCCACTGGTTCTCGCCTCAAGCTGTTCATCGAAAACATGAATTCTGTAAGTTCACCTCCAATCACAACAAGCAGCACCTTATTAACACATCAGATATCTACTGCACCCCATGCAATGAAGACCGGCGAGGATAGAACTCCTGCACTCGCCTCTACATCCTCGTTTGATGCCCTTCCCGAAACTGATACAAAAAAAGAACTCAACCAGCCGGGGGTGAAATATCTCCTGGAAAAGCTTGCAGTGAGGGCCGGGTACGATTCTTTCGCTGCACAGCGCGGTCGTGTCCTTTCAAACCCAGAGGCAGTCAAAGGCTGGCGGTTTGCAGTCAACTTCACCCGCGACTACAACAAAGTGAGGACACCCCAACCCAATGTGAGCATCACCAATTTTGCATTTAGGATACTAATCAAAAGAATAGAGCGTTAAAATCACCAAGGACATGATTCAAAAATCTCTGGGGATTGCTTCGACCTGGCTATCGAACGCCCATACAGCAATCCGAATTATCGACATGTATAGTCGCGATAAACAGCATGCCACTACCGAGGTTATAGAGGTATTGGAACGGGTCGATGACCAGCCAGAGGGATCCTCCGCACTTTATACTTTCCTGACCGAATGGGACAAGAACCACCCCATCGATGCTTAAACGAATATGATACCTTCACAGCGACCAGTTTCTCTTAGCATGCAGCAGCTAGATCACAGTTAGCTCTATCGAATATTTGTAGAATGAAGAACTCTTAAACATATCCCTTCGGATAAATTTGATGGACGCTTTGCGAAAATATTTCAGAGCACCCCTAGAATGACAATGAACAAGTTTGAATTGATTTCGAGTCTAAATCTCATATTCACAAGATGCATTGAGGCGCGCAATCGGACTAAGCTATGAAATATGGGCCAACCAACTTCCTCCTTCGAAGTGAGCCCCTTGTTGCCACTACTTTACGAAACAGAATGAAAATATTTCAGAGGATCCTTACAACACCAAAGAACAAGGGAAAATTGGTTTCAACTCCAAATTGCTGAGCTACGAGAAGTATCGCGCTACGCAATCTGAGTGAGTTTCCATATATGGTAAACTCACTGTCTTGATCGAAGTGAGCCCCTTGTTGCCACCACTGTATGAAAAAGAGCGAAAATATTTCAGAGTATCCTCAGAACACAGGAAAACTAGGGGAAATTAGTTTCAAGTCTAAATTGCTAATGCACGAGAAGTTTTACGACATGAAATTTGGCTGACTTTCCATATGTCATAGTGTTAGTTGACAAATTTGACCATGGTTGACACACAGGGTGTGTATGGAGGAGCTACCTTCAGGATAAATTTTATGGACGCTTTGCGTCGCAGGTTTCGAATTTAACAGCCCAACCAATGCATGGTTCAATCACAACATTGCTGGTAATGTCAGAATCAACCGGGTTAGATGTTAACAATACTGATTCACCATGTGCAAATTTACAGTGGAACAATTTTCTGTATGTGTGGAAGTAGTTCAACAAAGGGCATAAACATTTCTGGGTCTGCTCGGCCACTTCTCGCTCAGATACAATTCCCTCAATCCTCACCGATTGAGTGTTATATACCGGACAAGTGGAGATGGACCAAATGCCACTGAAATAGATAGCGCATCGTTTGAGACACCACCCGAATACACCATACACCCTCCAAACTCCGTAAACACTGCTTCATTTAACAGACCAGTTGAACGTTGAATCTTTCAATTCACTATTCCGGATATGGCAATATCCAAATCAACGAAGGCCGGGGCGACAATCTAAAGGAGGCCAAAAGCACAAGCCGAATGGTCGAACTTGTAGGTATGCATCGATGGCAATGATAAATAAATGATAGAACTGTATATAAACTAGAGATAATTTGCGGCTGCAGTAACTACGACTGCCCGATTCTTGGTGATGTAATCGGAAAACCCTCGTGCCGTGTAGGAGGAAGCATATTTCTCCATGATGAATCGCCTGGCAAGGTTAGAACCCCAACGGGGTTTCGCACTGAGCTCCAGAATTAAGTTGACCACCTTCATTCTCCGGGTGTTCTCATTGCGGAGAACTGAGTTGCCACGGCGCCATTTTGAGCCCCAGACCATGTTCAGGTCACGAACAGCAATGAAACCGTTGACTCCCTCCGACCACTCCACCCAAACATCCCATATTCCGAGGGCTCCCTTCCCGTCTGCTGCTGTCGTCGTGTACCTGTAGCGAGGCAACCAGTCACCATCCATCCACTCCGGAGCATGCTTGCGAAAGCGAGCCTCTCCGAAACGTTCGAAATGGTATTCCTGGCGTTGCTCTGGAGAGCCTGCTGGATGTGGTGTGAAGAGCGAAATTGCGGGGTTCTGAACCAAAGATGTGTTAACGGAACTGCTGGCCACAGGGTGATTAAACGACACGGGATATGCAGGAAGAGTTGGAAGGTTCTGAGCCAAAGGTGTGTTACTGGAGCTGCCGGCCATGGGGTTATTAAATGACGTGGGATTTGCTGGAAGAGTGGGAATATCGGGGACCGGATTGAAGTCTTGGGATTCCAACAGAGCAGCAGTGACCCATGAATCCGCAGCGGAAGTAAAATCTGTCGAGGAAGGATTTTAAAAACTGTTCTGGATGTACATAGACTGCACATACAGCTCCGTTCGTTGGTCTCAGTGATTGTATCGTATGTTGGAGTGGAAATTATCGAGTCGGTGTACATACTGGGCAGCGGTTGAAGCTCGGGACGGAGAGTAGGCACGCTTGTATTAAAAGCAGGAGGAAGGAGCCCTTTGAGAACTCGTGAGAAGTGGTGCCAATCTGTAGAAAATTAAACACATACCGTGCGACACTTTTACCCGCTTGGACCCCGCGACGATTTCCAATAAAGTCTTGAGCTCGTTCATTTGATTTTGAACGGCATGGAGCTGAGCCTCATAGTTGAGTCGAACACGTTCAAACCCGAGGCTCTGTATGGCAAGAGCGCCCTGCAACGAAGCAATCAAATGCTGTGGGAGGTTCTTGAACGCCAGACGAGCTACCTCCTCTGCGGCGTCGATCACAGCTGTGGATGTAGCGGCGAAAGTGCGAAAGGATGGGGAATTAAACGGTGGATACTTGAAGATTAATGCACCAGGCTCCCGCGTGTAAAGAACCGCGGCATCCTGAGCTAGAACACGGCGAAACCAGGTCATGGTTGCAAGGAACTGGTGTAGGGCTATATCCTTGGCCAAACGATTAGCATGCTCGCGTTCTATTAAGGCTGCTTGCTGAGCTTTGATCCAGGGAAATATTCCTTCGAGGACATCGACCGGAGGATCTGCAGGTGGAGTCATGCTTGAAGAACAGGTGAAAACGCGAGGAAAGACACACCAAGACAATCTCTGGAAATACGATAAAGCTCCGGCCTTGCACTAGAGAAAAATGCGGCACCAATTAGTGCACCAACTGGTAGAGCCCGGTCGTAACAGTTCTTGAAGGAACCACTCTCGTTCCAGCCACCCAAGGCTTTCGTATCGCTAACGCTCGCTCCAAACGACCTACAGGTCTGTGCCGCGAATGAACGAGTGCTGTGGGTGACCTTGGTGATGGAAACATCATTCTCGTGGTGAATCATCGTTACTCTATCGTGATGAGCTTCGAGAAGTTCAATGACGATTACAACCAGAAAAACAAGAACGCAAGACGCACCCTGATAACTCATCTCTGTTAAGCCAATCCCAGTCGAAAAGACATGTAACTTGTACCAGTCCCGCCGCCCATATTCCCCATATTTAGTGTCAGTAAAATTGGGGGAAAAATCGGGCACAGGATACTCCGCGATGTGAAAATAGCCAAAGAACATCATGGCCACTGCGCCGACACCGCACAGCTCAACATGCTTGTGGCGCAGCAACCCATGCTCATCGATTCGGCCGGTTTGATTGTGTTTAGCGTTGTCAGCTAACACTCCGAGGACCTAGTGGATGACACGGATAAGCGAAACTGGAAGGCAGCAACAAATCAAGCAAGGTACCGGTGCTTCGATCTCGTCCCCCAACTGAATGACAGACTTGAATAGGTCTGACCAGAGCATGATCCTCGCGCTGTCACCCCGAAACGCTGTGGCAGCGCCCATGAGCATCGTAGCGCGGTCGCGTAAACCGATATACACCCGCTGACGCCCCGAGAACTTGGTAAGACACCAGGCCGCACATTTCGTCCGGGCAAGATTTGTATTCATGTTGGGCATTGGAACGAAGAGATTCAAGGGCAGAGATGACCTGCGAGATCTGCGACTTTCCAATGGAAGATCCGGCTATGGTCTCGCCAGTCGTCCCACGCTTTTTCTGCAGACCAAATAAATTAACTCCAGACTCAGAGGATCGTAGAGTACACACCTTTTCTCGTGTCGACTCGTACTGAAGAAACATCGCGACTTTTGCTGCGGTGATTGGTAAAGCTGGAATTGCGACGAGGCGGGGATCTTTTAAAACTTTCTCCACCTCGTGTTGATCCCACCAGGCTTGATAACTATTGACGTGCCGCCCATAGCTTTTCCCAGTCCCTTTACCAGACTGATCCTTGGCCCGACTTTCGAGGCGAAGGGCATGGGTTTCGGCCTCTAGAAGCTGCATAGATAGATTGAGACGGCCAGGAGACGGCTCAGCACTGCCAGCAGGTATGCCACCGAGACGGGCAGAAGATACCCTAGCTCGAGTGGGTGTGGTAGGGTCCTGATCATCGGCCGAGGGAAGTGAGAGCATAGTACGGTTATGAATCGGGCTGTCTGCCAGTATATCAAATGAGGATGATGCCTGTGAAGCTAGACGTGTTCTTTTGCGAATTAAAGGTGTTTGGGGAGCATTTGGTGGGGAATACATTGTGAATAAATGTGTCGCAGCACAACACAGGAGCAGAGAACTGTGGTGGCAAAAAGAAACTATACTGTAGCAGATGGAGAAGACAAAGTAGATGGACAGACTCACCAATGGGCTCACTCGGCGGCTGACTGCGAGAAGCGCGAGAAGTCTACGAAGAAGAGAAGAAGATCGTCGTTCCCACGTGCTTTTTTGCCGGCGGCATTCCTAGTTTGGGCCAGAGGCGGTGCCACCGGCCCTCCGGAGCCGTTTAACCGATCACGAGTGAGTAATCGAGTATATTCCGGTGGTTACATCGGCTATTCTACATGCCTGTAACCACCAGTGTAACCAGAGCCAGCTGGTTACACTAGGTATACTCTATGTATCCCTAGTTATGTATCTACTCCCAGATGTCGTGACACCCTCCGACAGCCATCGGCATATCTGAACCGTTGGAGACCGCTCGGGGTCTCGGGGGCCGGAGATGGAGACCGCTCGGGGTCTCGGGGGCCGGAGATGAGCCAACGGGGCTCGCAGCGGGATGGGAGTGAAAGCAGAAAACCCAGTGATGACTAATCTACGGACATCCGAACCTAACAACTGTAAACTACCATGTCGATCTCCGGGAAACCGCCAACCACACCACAGTCACCCCCCTCCAAAAAGCGTCCAAGCAAAGCGAGGGACGTGGCGCGACCCCGCGCCATCCTATCCAAATGCGTAACAATGGGCCAACCATGCGTTCACAAAGTCTGCGACAGCAGGCTCCACAAAAGACGTGAAATGTGGTTCGAGCCGACAGATCTCGAGAAGAACAGCAAGAAAAACAAGCTGATCAGGTGGAAGCAGGTCCAGGACGTCTTCGCGCTCATCATACATGTCGGGAGGACATGCACCCCAGGCGATTTCAGCAATGTTTCCACGCGCAACGTGGACCCACGGATACTCGTAAGCACAAACGAGGGCGAGTCCAGATTGAACAACACCATAGAATGTCTCCGCAGGCAGCACACGATCCGGGGTTGGGGTCTCTCGTGGGGCAAAGTAGTAGGGATCGTAGGGAAGGGGCTGCGGCCGTGGAAGCACCAAAACGGGAATCGGATCTTTAAGACCGAAAAGGGATGTCGTGTGTACTGGAGCTAGAGGCGTTGGCGTCGGCGGTCGAATGGGGACGTGATCGTGGACGGTGAAGACATCTGCACGAGGGGCAGAGATGATGGTACGAGTACGCTTCGGATGCGATTTGGGGAAAGGCCGCGGTGCGTCGCGCTGTGGCAATAGACGGTTGTTCCGTCGTCGGATTGTGCGCCACGGGTGAGTAGAAGCCCGTACTGCGCAGGGCGGAGAAGTCGCGCGGGGCTGGTACAGATGTCACATGGACGGTGAGGATTGTCGGGATTTCGTCATCGTCGCGATACCAGTTTGAATCGTGCAAGGAATCGTGAGGTGGTGAGGAACAGAGACCGGCGGGAGCGGGACTGGGGGAACGAGACACGCCGTAGATAAACTCCTGCACCTCGGGTGTATAGTGCAGAGCTGGGTGGCCAGATGAAAATGTGCGCCGACCCGCATAGTTCATGACGTTAACAGTCTCGGCATCGTTTGCGGCCGCAGACGACACAGATATCGGGGTCGAGGAGAAAGATGGTGGGATGGGCGTGCTCACGGGAGTCTGTCGTGCCCTCTCCTCGCGACTCGCAACTGCTCTTCCTCCAGAAGCCTCTGCCCTCTCTTCTTCTTCCTTTTTTGCGCCGCTGAGATATGGGTCATGACCGTGATATGTCACAACGAAAACGCGGCAGTCCGTGGATATGCGTCGAAAGACGCGGTCGAAACGAGTAAGCCGGTGCCAGTATGTACCGAGAGGTCGATGGATGGGGGATGAGTCGGGAAAAAAAAAGCCCGGAAATCTGCTAGCAGCAGATGCGAGAAAAGTCGAGAGAGTGGGCTCTACAGAGCCAGAAAGCCTATCTGGGCCGAAGGACGCGTGGAGAAGAGCGAATCCCAGTCCAATCACCAAGATGGAGACCGCTCGGGGTCTCGGGGGCCGGAGATGAGCCAACGGGGCTCGCAGCGGGATGGGAGTGAAAGCAGAAAAATCAG
Organism: Mycena crocata; assembly: GCA_029281795.1. Classification (NCBI taxonomy): domain Eukaryota; kingdom Fungi; phylum Basidiomycota; class Agaricomycetes; order Agaricales; family Mycenaceae; genus Mycena; species Mycena crocata. The sequence goes on along the minus strand of JARJCP010000036.1, from coordinate 451,130 downwards.
TGATGACTAATCTACGGACATCCGAACCTAACAACTGTAAACTAACATGTCGATCTCCGGGAAACCGCCAACCACACCACACCGTCTTCGTCAGTGTACAAGCCACCATGCCAAGTTCCAACTATGACGGGCCAACGATAACCGGACAAGTATGGTGAGTCTGCACCTCCGCAGGCACGGTGTCTAATGAAAAAATCAGTACGCCCGTCGAGCTTTCCAGGCCCGAGCTTTCCGGCCTGCCGACTTCGGTTTTCCGGTGGTTCAGGACTCGGCAACCCTCCTTATCCGGGTCCGTGTTTGGTTCAAACTTCAGATAACTGATTGCTCCGCGTGTCACTCGCTCTTTCATCCGTGGAGCCGGTAAACGTTGCGGTCGGTATCAACTATCAAAATACATACACAGTAGAATGTGACATTCCACTGTTCAAAATCTACTGTTCAATATGACCGGCGCAAAAAGACTGCTCTACTTACCTCATTTCGGACGGGTGCAGTCTTGCACATTTCTCCCTAGACGACTGAGGCACTGCACACCACGCCCGATATAAACGTACGGTATTAGCCAGAGGAGATACCAGCAATATCTGTCAGCACCATGATACTGCCGAGAGAGGGAGTTTCCACTGGTGTGACTCGCCGCTCATCCAGCTCGGGCCCAACCACGGACTCTCCAAGACATTTATAAACCAAATGCATTGCGAGGGCCTATTTATGTATCCACGAAGAATCTTCGACAGACAGTCCGACAGTTCGCAAACTATGTCAGCGACGATGAGTGATTACTCATTCTCTACCGGGTATCCCGTATCTTGAATCTGCACCTCATCAGGAAGGTCGTCTGTTCAGAAAATGAGTATCCCCTTCGACGTTTTCCGCCTGCCAACGCGTACCTATTGGTTTTTCTGTCGGGTCAAGGTGCATAGCATCGAAATTGGTGATTATGGTTTCCAGGCGTTCAGAAATGGCCGGGTAGCTCATGACCGACGGCTCAGCCAAATAGGCAGTAAATGTTTTTTTCAGGGTCTCCCTAGCTTCGGGATTGTCCAGCCATGGAATAGGGGTTTGCCATGTCCCGGCAACATCCTTCGCGTATACCCCAAACAACTGCAGATTCGGGTTTCTCTGAAGGATTTCCTGCCCACCTACGCGGTGGGTCCATGTTGCAAACAATGTTTCGGTACTGGCTGCAAACCGGATTTGATGAGTTGGGAGGATGGGTGACTGGGGCATAAAATCGAGCCAGTGTTTCCTCAAGCAGGGATGGAAAATCGGGAGCAATGCACGATTCTATGAGTTCGCTTGTTATGTGAAGGAAGCCTTCCATGATTCTCTGTCCAATAAACGAGGGTAATTGAAGAGCGTCCTGCACTGGAAGGTCCTGGCCGTTGACATCCTGCCATTGTACTGCTGTCTCCGCCGGTAGGATGGGACGCCAAAATTTTGAAGCTTTGGTCGCAGGTGATGTTTCGTCTGAATCATAATCGCGAAATAGGACTTCCAAAAGTTTCTCTTTTACCCGGGCAACGACAGACGCTGTTGTCGAGACAGGTTTTGACAGCGTCACGGCATTGAGAATTGACTCTAATTGCGTCTGACTTGGCTGTCTGGCCCCAGGTAGAGAGTGTCCAACGAGTTTCCAAACAAAGATCATGGAGGCCTCAAACGGTGTGTCGGTGTCCCTGAAATCCTGGTACGGCGCAACCACATTGAAATCTTTGTACGGCCCTTCCTTGATGGTCGGTGTGACCGACAACCATGCTCCTGAGAAAGAAAATGACATCATGAAAGGCTGCCATTGTGAGAGGTCGTCAGTGCATTGATTCATATACCGAATCAGTGTTTCGGGGAATACCAGCGATTCTGTCTCCAGATCCCAGAATCGCATCAAGCTTACGATGATTGCATGCAACCAATCATGATTGTTCACGTCCATATTAAAATTCAGCTCCAGCTTGTTGAGTAAGATTGAACCAGCACAGTATTGCAAAGTCCATCGGAGTGTCTGAAAAAGGTCGTATGAAAGTGGCGCGGACGTCGACTGTGAAAGAAATTGAACCGTGGTCCAAAAGCGATATGGTGGTGACTTCATCCTCACAGCGTTGCGAAAGTAGTTCATCAATGTGAGGAAAGCAAAGTTTCCAGGTACGGCCCACCGAGAAACCAGGCGCCTCAAGTGCTGACCACTGGTCTGGGCGTTGGATGGCAATTCCCATTCCGATTTGTCCAATAACATGCGAAAATCCCCATCCGCTCTGAGGACATTTGTTCGAAGTTTTCCCAGGACTCTTTTGAGAGGACTCAAGTTTGGCACGCGTGAGGCGAGAGCGTCTTGTTTCCATTCGTTTAGAAGCTTTATAGCCACCCTGAAAAGTGGTTGGGACTCGCAGAAACTCCCCCATGCGCCCAGTGCCTTGGCGGATACTCTATAATGCCAGACATCATGATCTCCTCGTGGTGAAAAGTACTGGGCGTGTACATTCGGGAAGGATTGGCCAAAAGGTGCATCGAAGAGGGACAGACTGCCAAGTGCCCATATAGTCTTGTAGCAAGATATGCTGCGGCGTTTTGCTATCTCTTCAGAGAGATGTCCCCCGTGGCAGTCATCGTGAAAAGCCGAAATGCGTGCGAAGAGTCGGGTTTCGGGGTGATCAATTAAAGCGTGGATGTGGTCATCGTAGATGTAGCGTCTTGTATGGTCACTCCACAACACATCGGGCAGTGCCTCGAGGAATGGCTCCAGCTCTGTATTGTCGGTCAAGGACTTCACAGTCCAAACGAGGGCCCCTCGGTCCCGAGCAGCACGGTGATCAGACACTTCTGTGGCTTACCTCAAAACCGGATTAGATTGGATTGGATTCACTCTTACGCCGGTCAAGTTTGATAAGTCGGGTAATGTGACCTACCGAGACATACCGGCCAACTTCACCACTGCCAACTGGCAGCAGGTGCAGACTAAGTCAGTAGTAAGATTCGACTTGGCGTCGAGATTTTGGTAAGTTCACAGTTCCGCAACGGAAATGTGCGTACGGTAACTATTACCAATTCTCGTTGGTTAATCCAGGAAATCGGCCAGCAAGGTTTGAGCATTCTACAGAACCGGGTTAGAATATACTGTTTGCTTTCACTGAGAGCTGTACCAGATTGTTGGGGTATCGATCCACGGGAACACCTCGCCACAAAATGATTGGACTTGAAATACGTTCTAATTCCACCAAAAATAGTTTGACTTGCATACGATTTCGGAATTGATTGAGATACACGCATAGTAGATGGCCCAGACGACAAATGCGATTTCACAAGCCTTGTCCGGTGCCGACAAGGGAGGAGTTATAGATGCAAGATTCACCTACGGAAGGTTAGTGACAGAAGTAGGGGCGCGAATGAGTGGAAGACCGAGCATTGAAGGTGGCGTGCAGTGGTCAGCAGAGCACCAGTTCGACAACGTTGGGAGGATGGTGGATGTGCCGAGGCCATTGTTTCTTGTCCATCCTGCGCCTGAAGAGCGATGGCTGCGGTGTGTCGGCATGAGTGTATTTTAAGTCCCTGCAGGCTGTAGATCACAACAAGAGCGAGCCCAGAGCACCTGGGACGAGAATAGTGTACGTTACAAAGAACCGACAGTGACAGGAATGGAAATTCACAAATCCAATGTGGTAGGGGAGCCGTTGTAAGTACATCGGATTCCTGAGCCATGGGTATCCAGATCGTCGCAGTTCGAATTCGTCCGTAATTCGCCGATAGCGCGAGCTGCAGAGCTGTAGGAAAACCGAACGGAAACTTGACCGTGGCGGAAACAAGGCGGAATTGAGGCGGAACGGGAAAGAGGAAGGAAAGGAGCACAGCCTCGTCGTCAACATGTACAACTTAAAGTGCCGGATTGATCCGAACATTTTCTTTTCCAAACCACAAGAAATGCCTCCGCTACGCTCCGGGAGGCAACTTCCCACTGAAACTAAACCAGAATAATTTGAATGTCAAAAAATTGCTCAGAAACTTCGAAATTAGTGTGCTATTATCGCTGCGACTTCGAATTGGTGCCGGGCTAGGTTTTGGCGCAGTAAACATTACAGCTGATTCAACTGTTCTCAACAGCTTGTCAGCCATGCGATACCTTGTGAACCACAGCTGCTGTTCAACTTAACAGCCTTTTCAAGGCTGTGGCTGCCCAAAACAGAAGCCAAGAGAAATTGTACCTGTTGGCGAGAATAAGATGCCAAAGAAAGATGTTTGGTATGTCCTTGGCTTAGTCTTGGCTGAATTTTGGGTGAATCAAAAGCGATGAACAGTAAACAAAAGCCCGTCATCTCGTTAAAAATACGAAGCATAGGTTACATCGCGTCCATTGGATTATATTTTGAAGGATAGTGTAGAACCAGATAAGTGAATAACTGATATTTGAGGGAGACAAGAAACTGCAAAAAACCCCTATTCATTTATAATGGTTTAATGGGCGTCGGGAAGGCGGACGGCGGCCGAGTCAAACCGTTCAATGCAAAGCAGAGGGGAAGAAATGGTCTTGGGGGTTTTATTGGGCTGCATTCATCAGGGAACCACCGCCGAAACACAAATAAACTGGACAAATGGAGCAGAGGCGGAAGTAGGAAGCGTCCATAGGCAATATAGACAGGATTGTTGTGAACCCCATGGATTGAGAGACTATCAGGGACGCACTACTTGAGAATTTGAGGAATTAATTTTGGTCACGTTCAGCTTGAGCTTGGTCTTGAAGCAATTAGGCACACATACGAAGCATCCCAAAAAGAAAGGGAGAGGGTTCCAGAGATGATAAGAACCGCTGCTGGTCAGTGGTCTTCTTTTATGTATGTACGACGAAGCGCCAGCATCTCAGTTTAACCGCAGTCCAACAGCTGTTGTGAACTGCGCTCGGCTGCGGCGTGAAAAGAAAGGCATGCGCCATCTCACAGCTCTTCACAATTGTCCAAAGCTGTTGAAGACTACAGCTTTCAGCCGCCAAGGACATTGCAAAGCAGTAGAAGTAATGGCCCGTAAGAAAAAAGCTGTTGAAGGTGATTTACGTACAGTGAGAGGCATTGGCTGAAGAGAAGAGACTGAAAGGATATACCACGGTATTTTCGGGACCCAAAACTCAAACAGCACTGTTCTGTTGAACTCGACAGCAAGTAGTGTTCCCGTGTCAATTTCCAGGCTGCGGAATCAAATCAAAATAAGGTCTGAAGTGCTTCGATAGGACGGTTCATTCCGGTGCTGTTGCATTCAAGAATCCACCGCAGTTTCCCAGCGATGAGAAAACAGCCCGAGTTTCGGGTAGAATGTGCACCAAGACTCCATATGGGGAATAGATGAACAGGTTTCATCATCTTGCTGTGGCGGTTGAACAGAGAGAAGACCTGGTGAGGTGCGGACCTGGGTTAAAAAGACTGAAAGGAGATAAATTCTCTTGGCTTTCTTGGAAACCTCGCCATTTGCTTAAAGATACGAGTAATCACCATCGCAGAGTTGTATCTAGTACTGCGCACCCGGAGCTTGTTCGTTGGCGAAAAACTAGTGACTCGCGCTCGTCGCTCGGGAACCAGCCATTGAGGTTTCGCAATACGAGCGCCGCTCCGTTTCATCAGCGAGGCTGGAGGATGGCTACGGTCGCGCAGCGGCTTTTCTGTATCTTTCGCAAGCTTCTAAATGGAAGCATCTCCCGGACCCACTTTATACCCACGGCGGAACGAATCGGTGGCCTGCTGGTGTTTTTACTCGAAAATCGCCCTAGGGTATATCATATCGCTCTAAGACCTATTTTTCGAGGAAATGGGTTACAGACACGGTACGGAAACCCAGTTGCTTGAGTAATCTGTCCCGTGCTTTCTCCGACATCGTCCTGCACCACGATACTTCTCTTACTCCGCTGTGCAGCGACTCATCGAGCCACTCCGCTGCTCGCCGCATATGAATCACGATGTCTTGCAGTACAATCTCACCAACCCATGGCACTATAGTAACGCGCGTATGAACCCGTTGTTCCCAGCTTCTTCGGAATCCATACTTTCGTTTTCGCATTTCCCACTCTCTGGCGCAAATTGTATTCAAGGTCACAGCTTTCTCTAAATTCGGTCCACGTACCTCAATTCAATCGTCAAGTCTTCGCAGCCTTCCTATACGTCGTTCACCAAGGGAGTCCGACTCAAGATGAGAAGTTTGACAGCACCACTACAGGTCCTGTTCACCGGTGGCAAAGGCATGAACAGACTCCAGCCCTCAAATCAGGTCTGGTGCACGGTGCACGGCAGCCCGCCGTTGGTCACTGGCAGCTGCTTCGCGGGGTCCAACTCCCCGCGCCTGAACTAGCTCGTGGAGGTATGTCTTTTTACTTGTCTGTCCCGTGGGCAAGCTTAAACGATATGGTCATTCAATTTCAGTTCTCAACGAGTGTGAAACACTTGGCTAACCAATCGGAGCGGGAGGATGAATCCCCGCCATGATATTGGGATAGAGGCCTGGCGAAGCGGGGCAGTCCCGCGCCATCGAGTCGACGAATAATTCGTTTCGATCCTGGACAAGTGCTGGCCATTACAGCGCAACATGTCCAATAGAGCGAATTCCGGCATAGATAAAATGCGCATTCAGGAAACGATTGAGCCCAGTAAACAATGTGTATACCTCACCGCTAAGATTACCTTCATTGACCTGCAACAGAACCGAGAAGCACGCAAAACAGTGGTACTTTTGCGGTGCTATCGGCGAACATTAACGTAGGCATAGATGTAAACCTGCAACCATCGCGAGGGCGTCGTTGTGTGGCGAGGCATGAGCAAATAAGCGGAAGCCAGACGTGGATGCGGAGATCGAGGGGATGGTGAACACAAAAGTCCATCAGACGCGGAAAGCGTACGGCGATATCTGTGCAGGTCGGTCTATTCAGTAGAGCAGGGGAATAAATTAGCGACTCGCGAACACGGCGTACTTGTGGCGAGACACGGAGGAGGTGAAGCAGGGATTCCACAGCGACCACGTTGCGCCTGCTGAAGGAGGCAGCTGGATGTGCATCGGAGTACGGCACGGATAAATGAGGGGCGAAACAATTTCGAATAGAGACCGTGTCTTCGTGGCGAGAACGATTCAGAAGAGAGCTTGGTTCTTATGAAAGTTTGCAGAGGCCCGAGTATCCGGCATGGCGCTAGAGCTGGTTCTGGTGGTAGTGACAGGGCGAACAATATCCAAGCAGTGTGGCATGGCGAGGCCGCAGTATGGCCACGCATCTGGGACGACAGACGCAGGTTCTCGTGACATAGGAACTCAGGCGTGCAGGGGCGAGATAGCGCTGGATATCTAACAGACGGAGACATGGCTCGACGGGCACCAGTTACAAGGCTAGTGTAGAGTGCTAGTCGTCGCCACAGGGCTAGTGTAGAACGTCGTTTCGGTTAGATTCGTCGAGATACATGTTCGCGAATGGTGGACAACACGAAAATCCGAGGACTGGGGTTCGAGAGAGGGTTAACGTACCTCTACTGGACATGTTCACCAACTAGAGTTTCCTCCAAATCCATTCGCAGGTGTGCTGCCGAGTTGGGTTTCGTTGAAGCCGCCTGCTGCCTAGCGGGATGCAGACTCCACGCTAGCCGGCGCGCCTTTTCGGCAGGTACCTCAGCTACATTGGAGTTGGGAGGGGTGGGTGTCGGGATGCGGACGAAAGAACGAGCTGGTGGACCGTCAGGTTGTCGTGGGCTGACATCGGGCGGACTACAGGCTTGAGTTGCAGAAGGAGAGAGATGGTACGCACCGACTGGTTCCATCCATCGTTCCCCGTCTATACGCCAGCGTCAAAAGGCGTGGAGCTTGCTGCTCAGCGTAAGTTATGCTTCAATATCTCTGCGGGCGGGACGATCAGGAAATCGGGGGGCGGCATCAGAAGGTCGCGACATGATGATGACCTACTCAGTAGACGGTGCAGATGGAGATGGCAGAGCAAGGACGCAGACGTACTGTGCCGAAGTAGTCGAGCAAGCATCGGGAATAGTGAGCTGTTTCCCGGCGAGCCAGCGGTATCAATGGGAGGGCATCGCGAAAGCGTCGAACAGCGCAATTCAAAAAGCGAGGCACGACGGGATTGGCACAGCATGAAGAGAAATTGCGAGCTATGAGAATGGTGTCAGTGTGGATTTGCGAAGTAAGTAGGGGTGCATGGCAGCCCACAGTTCGACTCATTTTCTGGTAGACTTTGGGCGAGCCTTGAACGTACGACCAGCTCCTCTGAGTCGTAAAACCGGACATCGAGGTGGGAAGCAAAGAAGACTGATGGCATCACCAGCGTTCGGAGTTCAAAACGCGCCCACGTGTCCGCCTTTGACTCATTAATCCTTCTAAACGTGTCCGTCGATTTCTGGACGGACGCCGAACGGCATTTCTGCCCCTGCAAATTGAATGGGGTACACATAGCTGACTACAAGAATGTGGGGGGGTTCATTATAAGTGTGGATTTACTCCGGAAGGTTCAAGATACAAGCCCGGGCGAGCTGCACCAGCTACCGGTAGTGGTCCCAGAACTGCGCCTAACGTAGCTGCATTGCATTTCTGCGACGATGGGTCTTGATTCGGCAAATCAGTATCCCTGCCCCTCCTTCTTCCCCGGATATCCATCCAGACTTTTGGGGTGTGGAAGGAAATAGCTTAATTAGTGCCTCTTGATTCTCAAAGTCCAAACGAATCAAAGTCGTGGGCCTGGTTTCATGCCGTTCCCGCCACATTTTCTTCGAAGCCAAGCAGATGTCGGCTTGATGGCGGTGGGACCGCGCTCGCGATTAATTAGGGGAATGTCGATCATTTCCGCAGAGATAACCCGTTCGACTCGGAGTTGAGCCATGTGGCCTCATCTACGGTTTCATTTTGCTCTCCGTCCTCGCTGCCTCTCGGCATATAAGAAAATGCTGCTGGCTCTCGATGTCGCAGTCTCCCTAAGCTATAGAAGAACAAATCCTTCATTCAAGCAACCACATCTTCCGACTCCTTGGTTTATTTGCACAGATCCCAATACACAATTCACGGTCATCTGGTGCAGGCTTTCAAATACTAAGCTACAGTGTTGCCTGGAAAGAGATCAGATACCAGATCGGTGCTGCCAAGTGTAACGGCAAGTTGAGCTTTGCTAGTTGATTCGCTACGTTTCCTTCGCCCTTCGCAATGAGGCTGTCTCGGACATATCATTGTCGACGCTGTGACCGTAGCGAAATTCAACAAAGGTTATCAGATCCATGATGAGATTCAACAAACAGCGACATATTGTCGCTGCTCACGTACCCGCGAATATTCCTCCCGATTTATCTATCTGGAAAGATGTCCATCGAGTCTGGTACATGCCGACCGGGAACTACTGCAGGTATCGGCTCGATGGCGGGTGGACCGCGTCTGCTGACTGTTGCTTATGAATCGACTTGCACGCATGATATCCTCGTTCGATTCAGGGTCGAGCCATCAGTGAGGACCTCAGCATTTTTCCTTTCTCTCCCCAAGTTCATTTTTCCCTCCGTTTTGGTGTTGCTGCAGCGTATGAACGGCAATATTACCCCGTGAAAAAAAATTGTGCCTTCAACAGGCCTCTCTTCCTACCTTTTTTCCCCCATTCCCAGAGGAAATTGTCTGTCTCCTCGCTCTATTACTGGCAGTACTGTGCAGTTCAGCTTCAGACCCCTTGTCGCCGTCCTCAACGTCCTACTGACTGTACTAATAGCCACGAAACATTCGCCATAAGAGCAATTGAGAACGGTGATGCATGTGCGTTGTTGAAACCTTTGCATACTAACCACACAGTAATAAGCGGCCCAGTAGCTGGCGAATCGCTCCTGCGACATAAGCATGAATTTTCGACGTCAGTGAGAAAGGATATATGCCTTCAGAGTCGTAAAATGTTGAGAAGGTCGTACTGCTTCTTTTGGTTCTTTCCTTCTTTCTTTTGGCTCCCAACGTTATTGTATTGTCTCCATTTCAGAGCATCATTATCTCTCAACGGGATTGACAATTGCCACTTCACAATTGACTCACCCACATTATGTGCTGTCCCATGATACCGCCTCGAAACTGGCGGCCGCCGAACCCACATCAGTTGTTACTTACCGCTGCACAACGCTTCCATGGATTCGGTTCCAGGTTCTCAGGGAACGCTTACCTTTTGTCTGTCCTGAGATCTCCGGCATCTCATATTCTGCGTTGATAATCTGCCCACATTCAAACCACATCTCCCGTCGGCTGGATGACGGCGGAATTGCACCTACGAATTACCATCGAGACAATTAGCAGTGTGGACAGGATAGCCCGGCGATTCCGTCGGGAGCCCGCCTTTCCCACCCGCTTTCGTGCGGTACGGGCCTTCGTTACTGACATCCACGAACGAATTTCTGCCCTCCACCCATAGCAAGTATCGGCTCGATGGCGGTTGGACCGCTCTTGTCAAAGATAAATGCATTCCTCGAAACATTTCCGCAAGTCATTCCCGTTCGACTCGGGGTCGACCCATGTTGCCAGGTCCTGCCAGGTCCTTCTTTTTACTCTGAGGTTTCCTCAACTGCTTCCCCTCCCTTTGCTCGGCGCCGAATGGTTGTTATAAATTGGGACAGCCTTCCACCCGGATTTTTTAGGCTGCCGTTGATCCAACATTTATTCCTCTCGGTTTCAACGTTTTTGCGTCAGATGTTTCGTTCAACTTTCCAGTATTTATCCTGAATTTGAGAGTGGTTCAACAAGGAGACCGCAAGCACTGAACTGAACGTGGAGATAGCGGCTTTGCGTCGCCGAGTAACATCCAAACATGATACCACTGGATACATTCGACGATCTCACTGAAAAAAACGTCGTGCAAAATTCAACTTCCCGCGAGATTTCATTAATGTTGGCTCAGAGCTTAAGTATCCACCGATGCCTTGTATCGGCTCGATGGCGGGTGGACCGCACTTGTAGATCGTGAGATATTGTTGTAGCTCCACGCAAGATAGCCCCGTTCGACTCGGGTAGAGCCATGACTTGTATCCCGTTAATACTTTTTTTACCGGGGGCTGGGGGTCAGGTACGCTTAAAACTTTGATATTTTACCGTCGTTCATGGAGTAGTCTTGCTGTAAGTGTTTTTTTATCTATTCTGCCATTCCACTTTTCTGCGACATGTACGATGTCATTCCCGCTGCCTGACAGGTTGATGTCCTTAAATTACACGAGCAGGCAGCGAGGACCAGAGCGAATTGGCAGATCCCGTCGGCAGAGTTTACGAAGTTCCCCCTCTCAAGGGCCTTAAGCTGGCTTCGCATTCGATCTCGAAAATGTGCCAATGTCTAACGCAAGTCGAACCGACTTCTAACCAACTTGGCTTGAAACGCACATCAGTCCGGCGTGAAGCCAACCTCGCATCTCATCGGCTCGCTGGCGGGTAGACCGCGCCTGCAGATCGTTGGAAAACAACGTGGGAACAAATGCTAACCCCGTTCAACTCAGGCTTGAGTCATTGGAAAAACTCAGGACAACGTCTTCTTCTTATCCTTCTGCTTTGCTTTGCTTTGAATATCGATTAACCTCTTCTCCGAGCCGTCTCTATCCTTAATGTGGTCCATCTGTGCTCCGACGCAGTTCAATTCGCTCGGTTGAAGGTTCCCATGAAGAGATTTGAATTATTATCACTCCCACCCTGGAGATTGGTTAGAGGAAATGTGCGGCATGGATTGATGCGGTACCTGGCTGGGGACTTTCAATAGATGGCAAAGGGTACTGCGCGGTTTTGGCGCGGTTTTGTTGTCCGGTCCGAAACGCCATGTCATCCAATCTACGTGATCGCCATCCCGATTGTTCCGATCGGAAATTTAGGGGTCGGGCCGTCGCTCTTCCCAATAACCAGCACCACACCTCTTCCAAGGTGCGTCAACGCACCCTCTGTGACATGGTTACTCCACGGTCCATCCACTGTTTCCGCTCCTTTCCAGCTGCTCGTAACGGCCGAACCCTGGCCTGGAGATCGACGCGCTCCCTCGCATGCCCCTCGCCCCCACGCGCTCCTTTGGTCCGTGTCCGTAAGCTCCCGGTTCCCTCGTCACGTTCTCGGTTTCGCCGTTATCCAACCAGTCGGCCTGCACCAAGTCACCACCTTCTCGCCTTCGCGGATGCATGGCGCAATAAGGTGTGTCCTCGATCAAGGATTCCGACGGGATGTGCATGTACAAAGGTAGTGCGTCTTTACGTTTCTTACTCTCCCTTTACTCCCGTAACCCTGCCCCTACATACCCCATCTACGAGTATAACCCCTTAGCGCCAGTTATACGTGTCCAACTATGCTTCCGCTACATACCTCGCGATGCTGAATCGTGCGCGGAAACCCCACCTCGTTTTTCTACATCCACATCTACAGATCAATATAGCGCGCTCTACTAACTCTTTCTGTCTATCCACTTCTCGGATTTACGCTCTCGGCGCTCTCCCCACTCTTCGCTCGACGGTGTCTATGTATCCTCCTCCTTTTGGATGCTAGATCATGGAAATATCTCGGACTCTCGACCACTTCTTATCCGGCATACTCTGTATTTCCCTCATCCGTCTTTGTTCCGCCGCCGCTCGAGTCCGTACTTTTCTCACCAACATACCTCAGGTTATCCGTGACTATAATAGCTTTACAGTAGGTAATGCACACGAGACCGAACCACCTTGAATGCCGGAAATCCACAATCTACATAACGCTCAAATCGGACCTACCTCCGTTGAGGCTCGAACGAAATCAATCCCGAATACTCAGCACTCGGTGGCCCTCGACTCATCCGTTCCTCGATTCTATTCGGAGAACTGGAACGCGTAAGCAGCATCCTGTCTCATTTTGAAGTTTTAACTGTGGGCGCCTGGCCTGCGGTATTAAAAATCGTTTCAGATTAATATTGTTGCACCAAACAGTTTAAGATTTCTTATCATCTCACGTTTCACCAAGGGGCCGGATCAACGCGGAATTGTGCGCATCGCAAGGAGGGGATCGAGATATCGTCCCGCGCGAGGGGCCAGCTGCTCAGACGCGGCAGGAGACAAAGAAGTACCCGCTATCTGGTGCATTCATCAATCAATATTCATCTTAATGCTGGTCGAAATTCGCGCTGCCGGTGGTGGTCCGTGCATGTTTGATGTTTCAGACGTGAGTGGGATCGCACCTACCACTTCACCGTTCTTCCGAACCGCCCTCCGATTCCCTACATCGGAATTATAGCCCTACCTCGGGCGTGGTGCGCGGTGCACGGCAGCGTCGAATTCCAAAGTGGCGATTAAGATGGAAGCTGCATGTTAGGGTTCGAGTCCCCGCGCCCGAATTGGAAATCGAGCCATCGCTTGTTTTTGGTCCCTCTGACTTCGTTTCAGATTTGTCCTCGGGACGAAACTCAGCCCGATTGAGTGAATCCAACTGGATACTTCTCCGTTTTCTGCAACTAATTTGAAAGCTACAGGGAGGATTCGTCGCTCTCCGCACATTGTATCCCTCTTCTAAGAAAGTGTTGCGCACAACTGACTAATTGTTGTAAGCTCCCCCGGCTGTTACTGTGCTTATCTTGCATGGGGTATACTGTGGTTTTGATTCACCGTCAATTGATTGAGTCTTTCAGGCTATCGTGAAGCGTCAAAACGGCATTGCACCTACATTGAAACTCAAGTCTTCGACACGTCTTCAACGTGACAAACTTCCCCCATTGTCACACGGTCAAACCACAGAATAGCGCGGCTCCATGGCGGTTGGACCGCACTTGCCAACAATGCAGGGAATGAGGGCTGCACTTATGCAAGTTATTCCCGTTCGATTCAGGCTTGAGCCATATGCTAGTGTAAAACGTTTTTTCCCCTGGACACAGGCTGTCTGTTCGCCAGCCAAGAGGATTGGGATCCAGTATACCTGATGATGTACCTTTCCTCCTAAACGCGTCTCGTGTGCCACCTGCGCTTTATATTCCCACCTCGGGTGTGGTGTCCGGCCATACCGTTTTTCCAGCGCCGTCTGACTAAATGTATTGCGTCTGCTTCAAACAAGGAGTTGGATACCTGCACCCGAATGTATCCTGTTTCCTTGTTTTTTGTTTTTAAGCCGAGGAATTTAATCAGGGAAAGCAAATATGTGCAGGCTCCCGGAACCCATCTCACACAGCCGTTTTTCTCTTTGTGTCGTTCGTCTCACGGCATGTTCACACTAACCGACGATTATAATCACCAGCGAGCTATGTCAAAATCCGGGTCTATACAAGTCCACGCGAGCTACTTGTGGTGTGCGGCGAATTGTAGCGTTTCATTGGCATGTGAGACACTTAAATACAATTTATAGCAGCCCTTTACACGATTCGGGTGTGGTGCGCCGTCGACGGCTTCATTTTGCCATTTTGTAGGAGTCCGAAAGACCCTTAAGCCCTCGTCTGCCCCGCAGAGCTCAACAAGAGTACTGCTAAAAACGAAATCGAGGCGAGCAACAACACAGTCGGACGGAGGGAGTGGACCTCCAGGGAGTATAGCTCACCTTCGTCACCTCGTTACTTCGCTTAGATGATTGGAATTCGTGAAAGATCGTCAGATGGAACGAATTCTGGGAAAGCTCGTTACATCCATCGGATTCCTGCGAATGCTCGTCACTTGGATTGTTTGATCCCTCACGGAACGGAGGAAACTTTCTTCCTTCCAGCGTGCAATCTGCGTGTTGGCAATGACTGGTTGGTGAGTCAGCTAAGTCAACCCTCCCACTTTTTCATCCCAGTCGCTTGTGGAATCGTGATGCACAGTGGGAGTGATGATTTACTCGGAGAAGGTTCCAGAACAAGGTGAGGGGATGATCCTGTTTTCTGAAGTTCTTTTGCCCTGCTATGTATAATTACCGGAACCTTTCGACTATTATTGGATGTTATAGTCATCGAATATATTATACTACTTCGTACATACACTGTATGCATTAACATTGCCGGAAGTTCAGTTCTCTCAGTAGAGGTGAAATCAACTTAAAGTCAACTGCCGTTTCGTTCCAGATTCAGGAGATTCCTTTTCTTGTTGTGAAATTGAATCCGAGGCACAGTTCGACGGGGTCTTTTGATGGCTGCAGCCGGATTTTTTTTCTTAGGACCACCTCGGTTCTGTACCTGCATCTGCTTCAAGAGCGAAAGGATATACACACAGATGCCTCAAGACTTGAACCGTGAGAACGTGAGCAGCTAGTCGCGGTCATGTGGTTATTGAAGTTACGAATTTTCACTGCGGGCAGAGGAAGTAACGATGTTCACATACACTCATCAGAACTTACGAACTTTCACAGAATGCGATCAAAGCCACGAACTTCCCCAACGCTAAGCGAAGTAAGGAAGTGACGAATATGGCGTGGACTCACCTCGTGGTTGCGCAAATGAGCCGGTTCCAATCCTTAACAAGGAATGTAAGACCATCCTGCACCACTCCCGATTGAAATCTGCGCTGCTGCGGAGGTGAAGACCGAGAGAATATGGTACTGTATTTGCAGGGGATTGGTTCTATCACCTACCCTGCAGCCTAATATTATCCACGGAACTAGACAAGAGTACCGGATATTCTTGATAAATTCGAGTTTATAGAAAACTGACTTCAAGCAAGTACTAGTAAATTTCGATTCGCCCAATTCTGGGGGTCAATTTTATCCGATTCAACATCACGATCAGGTTGAATTGGCACTCGGTGCTTCCTCCAATTCTTCAACCCACAGCATGTTTCAAGAATGGGAAAAAAAATACGATGCACAATCAGCATCAACTATTCGGATGCGGGGAGTCGAACCCCGGCCAGCTACTTTAATGTTTACTGTTGCCACGTCAATCATGGTAGCGGTCCCCCGTGGACCACATCCGAGGTACCGGTGCCTGTGTGAGATGGAGTACCAAAGGCTCTGAGCAATTGTGGATTCGATTCTGAATTCGGGTTGCCTACGGTGGAATGTTTCAATGGGTCGACTTATGTCGGCCGTTCGTATGTATTATTACGCAGAGGGGGCCACCGCCAGCTCCTCAGCGGGTTTTGCCAGGATGGATGTGATGCTGTCTGGGTCGGTTCCCAAGTTAGACCGATCCTTGCTCTGTTCAGCAGCGCATTCCGGTCGTGCCCGTGGTCCGGAGACTCTGGACTTTCCTTTATGAAGTATCCAGGAAGACAACGACTCTTTCAACCATGCGACTTGGGGTTATTCTTGTGCACCGATTTTCGATCTCCCACTGACTTTCTTATTGATAAGCAGTGTGTTTACTTATTCTTCACATAAATGCCACTTCAAAGCTGGAGCTGTGTACTTGCAGCGCGTTCCGAAGTCAGAGGTATCGATTGAATTCATCATATCTGGGATTGCACCAAGTCTGAGAGCAACCTAGCAGATACGCAACGCCTGTGAAATAAATGGAATAAATTCTTCGCCAACAACCGGCAGACAAACTGCGAGTCGCACCCACCACGGAGGCTTGTCTGGCGGCTTCTTCCTGGGCCTCTTCGAATCAGCCGTGGCAGTGCCTTCGCGAATATGGTCAGCTTATTGGTTGCGAACGATTTTTCTGACACACCTTTGACTCTCCCGTCAACTTGGAGACGTGAGATCAGCAAGACATATAAAAACGGTGCATCAACTGTACTGACTTTTGCAAGTGATCTGGCGGTATTCGGCATCCCATATAGAACAGTCAAGATCTTGAGCACTCGCCCCGGTGCTGAGATGCCTCGCATTCTTGGCCTGTAAGTGTGGAAGATGATACTGAGGAAGGTTGCCACAAGGAAGGAGTCTATGCAGCGGTACAGTTGTTGAGTTGGGACCTATAATCTTGAAATATTTTCGGCAGGAAGGAAATGCGATCCGGGAAAGCCAGGTAGTCCCTGGAGTCGGGAAAATGTGGGGAGCAACGACCGAGAAACAGGAGAGAACAAACGGGGCGACAGCATTCGGTGGCAAATTCAAACCATCAACTGTAATCTCAACACGCGGAATAAAGTACCTATTATGCTGTCGGGAGGGGTGGAACCTTCTGAGGGTATACACCGCCAAAGATCGCCCATGGGCATCGAATTAACTGTAAACTTTGAGAGATAGGTACAAATCAGTGCGATACTGTAAAAAATACCCGACTCGCCACAGCGCCTGGATTCTCTCAACTTGAGGGACAAAAGAACTTCGCTTCGTTGAGATGCCGACGGGAGGACTCGAATCTCGGGCTTCCGGACTGGACACGATTTCGATCGAGAGGAGATGGCAACCCATACTCTGCGACAGCTTTATTCCAGATGGTGCGTACCTAAATAATTTACCTAGAAATCGGACGGTTCGTCGGCAGAGGGTAAAAAGAGACGACAGACTCACACTTTGCAATGCAAGCCCGAGCGAAATGGGCTTTCCTCCGAGGACTTATCAAGGTGGGCGAGAGGTTAGAGCAGAATATGTTGCATGCAGAAGCACAGGCCAGCATCTGTGAATGGACTCACTCAGCGCAGTAAATGCCATAGGATCAGCAAGTATACCTCCTCCCTTTCCAACAATTCAGGTCTGTCATGGGAACAGGACTGACATGGGAACAGGACTGACTAAACAAGGTGAACGCCTGTGAATGTACTCTGAACTAGAACGCAAGCTGATATTAGTGAAAACAGAACGCACCGAGGGGGAAAAAGGATAGTGTTCAGCATATCAAAGCCTCGAGCCCCGGTTGAACGGAGTTCCCTGCGACGACGCTGGAACGGGGCAAACAAGAGTCCACTCCCACCGCAATCGAGTCGATGACTACTTCATTTCGACCATGACCAAGTATTGACCGCTAGAGCGGAACGCGTAGAATGGAGCCAGCATAGCTAGATCCACATTTCAGCAACTAGTGGGCGCAGAAACGGACGGCATTTTTCACCGCGGCGAGGACCTGTATGACCTGGAGCAAAACCAATGAGCGTGGTATCTCCCGCATAAACAAATGGAACATACATGATGGCAAGACGACAGACATGTACCCGGCGGAGGGTGTTGACTGGAGCGAATTCCGGCATAGCTTGAACGACATTTGAGAAACGAGTAAGCAGAGAAAATGGTGTTGTACCTGACCGCTGAGACGACCTTTTGATGAGCTGACGCAGAACCGAGAAGCACGACGAACAATCGTATACCTGCAGTCGTATCTACAGGCATTGACCAACGAGCATAGCGACGATATATCCATACGCATGTAAAACTGCATCCATCGCGATAGGGCCGAGGCACGCGCAAGTAAGCGGACGGCACCTGTACATTACCGTCTGGAATGGTGTGAAATGTGGCCCGTGAATATCGAGTTTGCCCTCGGGCTGCGGGTGCGTGGAAGGCGGGGGTGAAAGCGGAATACGGAGCTTACGGCGTTATCTCTGGGTGTGGGCATCAACGGCGAGATTGGGCGCAGCAGACGGAGATGAACATGTACCTATCCTGCCTCGCGACAGTGGCATCCCGTCGCTAATGACGTGCGGGTAGCGACAACTTTTGTGGAGGCGCGTGGGCTGGGCGATACAACCGGAGCGTCTTCGGCACATTGACTGGTAAAGTTCGAGCGAGACAGACTATGGTTTCGTGGCCTCAGCATGCACGTCACAGTGATGGGAGATAGTAGGGGCGGGGCATCGGCAGGCGGGCTGGCGGGAAAAGGAACTGGTGGGCCGTCGGGTTCTCGTGGACCAAACGGAGCGGTGGGATAAAGGGCCGAGTCAAGGATGAACGGACATAGAATGCATGCACCGTCCTGTACCCTGCCAGAGAGGGCAGGGGGGGGGGGGACTTGACAGGAGCGACTAGCGAGCAAAAATGAAGAGCGAAGTACCGAAAAGCGGGGAGCCAGGCTAGGACGCCGAGGTGTCATTCGAGATCTAGGCGGCAACACCAAAGCTATGCAGCAAGAGCAGAATGGGTCCAGGGTGTTTTCGGAAGTCATGTCATGCTTCCGTAACCCTCTGGGCCAGAGTATGGGCGATGGGCGGGGCAGAGGCAAGAGTACGGTGCTAGAATTCGCTCGGTCAGTGCGAAGGGACGTCTGAGACTGTAGGAGGAGCGGAGAGAAGTTGACGATGGATGTTGTTAGCAATATAAACGTGTCGCAAGGTGTTCGTGTGTTGCAATTGTCCGAAGAATGAAAAAATCATGCGCGGGCCGCGCGGCGGGTGTGCTGAAAGCGAGTGGCGGCGTTTAGGAAGCCCGTACGGAGTTCAAGGTGTATCTCAGAGCTTCACGGGGAACTCAGAGAATATGGCCAGACGCCCGGCACAGAGGTCTCTGCGCACGCAACGTTGGGAGTCGTGGTCAGAGAGAAGAAGGGAAGTTGATGGCATCACGTCGCTCTTTGTATACGTTGAAAAGGAACGTACACTGCCACCACTGGTCGCCGATATCGTCGAGAGACCTTGTGCTGCATCTGTATATTGAAAAAATTCAAATCGGGGACAGCTTTGCTCTAGATCTAAATTCTGACAGAAAAGGAGGTGAAACGGAAGGAAGATCGAGACCCGAGGACTCGATGTTTAACAAATTGGTTCAAGCCGCCGCAAAATTATCTGGCTCTTGGTAAAACATCGACCGTAATTGCAATGCGACATCATTGCCGCCAAAAATAACCTCCTCTTTATACTCGATTTTTACTTCCAGGCCACGTGGTTTCAAATAAGTACTCCGCCAGTGGTTCTAAATGTTGTTCAAGAATCTGTAAATCCAGGATATGATTTCCGTTCGCCCGTCACCTACCAAAGGTGCAGCCTCCCCAGGTATCTCGAATGTGGGGTATTATACACCGCTAATTAAAGTGTCGATAAAGCAACAGCTCTGTAGCTGTCCGGGGTTCAACTCCCCGCATCTGAATTGTAATGTGAAACTGAGGTTTTTGTTTCTTCGAGGGCTCACTTTTTCTCTTTCTGTGTTCTAACTGGTACGAATTTTCTCCCCTTCTGGCTTGTCTCGACGAACGAACATAAAAATCCTTTTCGGCTGCGCTAGGCCTCTCTCTAGCATCTCGCAGTGAATTGTAGATACTGGAATTTTTCCATTGCGAATGCCTCTCAAATTCATTCTGCTACACATACTGGTACCTCGGATGTATAGAAGTTTACCCAGGGTAGTCTCAAGTAGTTGTTCAGGTTCGACCGCCCCACATCTTGAGACTACCTCTGGGTAAACTTCTATGTTCAATCCTGTGATAAACGAACCGAATTCCCCCGCCTCCGTTCCAAGTTGAATCAAGACACCAACAAGACGAACTACGTTACAGTCAGTGCGATCCTCAAGCAAATTAGGTCGGTCCGGGGCAGGCACCGGTTTCACGCTCAATAGAGACGGTACGTTGTTGGAATGCAGGTGGGAAAAATCAAGGCTTGGACTCTCCGTGTCTGTTCCAGAATCAATGGTAGTGCGTGAGCTTAGGCAGCCTGAGACTCAAACGTCCACTCCTGGCATTGGATCTGGTCAAACAAGCTGATATTTGGCCGAGTTGGGTCCAGTGAGGGTGCCCGAAAAAGGTTTTTTCAACAGTTCGGGTCCACGGCCAGCGCTTTGACTACATGTACTGAGAACTTCCCGATTTTTTGATGGACAAGAGGGCATGGTAAACGCGTGAAATATAATCGAAGTACACCAATGTATAAGAGAAGGAAATCTGGCGTTGTATTAATAGGTGATGAGGACGGAGTTCAACATGCAGTGTGGGATAAGTGACTGAAACTTGAGGTGAAACGGCTGCCCATGAGGAACGTCCGTCGTTGAGCGGGGTTTCATACTACTCTGCGGCAGTGAACCCGTCTGGATTGATTTTGAGCTGGTTCAGAATACAATTGACCTGTTTCAGGGTGCGTATCTGAGTGGAGAGCTGTCGGGGAAGAAGAAATGAGCAGTGACAGGCAAGAAATCCAAGATGGACCGCACAGAGAACATGGGGGTTTAATACATGGACCGGGCACAGATAGACGCCGTCCTGGAATTGGAAAAAATGCGCGAATAGACAGCGCGTTAGAACGGCCGATATGGTATAAATCTAATCGACGGGAGGAGCGACGACGTAGGATGGAGAAAAGTATTGAGCATACGAACATCACGATTGGGGCGGGGGCGGATGGGCGACCATAACAAAAAACTGCGACTCTACAAATGTATGACTACATGTATGAACAAACGTCCGAGCATGAATCATAAATTCATAATGCACAAATCACAGGGAGACGATTGACCATAGTTGAGAATCCAGAGGTGGACGAGGAGGGAGGGAGGTACAGACATGTGAAGCCTTGCTGCCAAATAATTGGTGAACGAGGCACATGCGTATTCTCTCGACGGCGGCAGACGGAAGTTGTTTCATTCCTCGGGCTTCAGCGATGCAGCTGTGCGGCTGGGATGATCTCGATGCGTACACCCGAACGAGCCCACGTTCGGCTGGTGGCTTGTGGTGGGAAAGACCAGTGCAGCTCGACCGTCTGCGGCTTCGCGTCGCGCGACGCCGTCACAAAGTCCACGAGCGGGGATCTGCATACAGCGAGCCGATAATAGATATAAGGCAAGTAAACAATGAAGTAGCGCGATCTAGAAATACGCACCAGGTGCTATTCAATGGCAGTGTGAAGACGCAGGTATAAACGGAGGTATTAACTTCATGTTCCGATTCCCCAGCGGTTTGCGTTGTTTCGAGGCATTGTGTGTCCCTTTCCATTTAGGTATGGGCACTTCGGACGTTGGCTCACGGCACACCGCTGCGCGATCGGAAAATGTATGATGGCATTAACGGCGAAGGGGTTCGACTCCTACCATCCGAACGGCGTACTCGTCCCTAAGCCTTTCTTTTTTCCCCATTGTTGCCGTTTTCCTCGGGGAATGATGTCCGTCATACATATTATCGTTCCTTCGTAAGTTCACGAAAACTATCTCTTCCGAGTCCCGCATTCAGGTTTCAGAAGCAGTATGTAGTTATTCTCTCACCCCACTCCACACCACACAAGACAACTCGGCCGTCATGCGCGGCGCACCCCCATCAGCAAATTGACAAGCTCTTGGGACGGCGCTTGCAGGACTTTTCGCCACTTTTCACTTTTTGAGCACTTTTTCGGATCTCTTTTTTGCACTTAAATCACTTACAGTTCTTGGATCTCTTTTTTTGTAATTTTGCCACTGCTGATCGCTATTGAAATCAGCTCCAAGGCACACGATCAAGTCCGAACTATTGCGCAAGCTTCATGCGAACTTGAACTTTGATTTTTATTGTCAAAAACAAAACAAAAAAGAAGTCAAAGTTTTAGTCTGCTCAAAGTGTCTGATGGATCTGAAGCAATTTACAAACAGAATCCTGGATAGAGTCCCAGCAGTTGCTGGGTGAGACAGTGTGCTCCACCGTGAAAGTCAAAACCTGAGTGAACAGTATCACTACACTGGCAGAACGATGAAACGCAAGTCATTTCAAACTCCGCACCGGGTCCGTGCGCAGTGATGCGATCAACCGCTGGTTCGCGACGGATCGCTCTTTGCTTCTGACTCCCATCATCCCCCTCCTCCCACTCCCCCCGTCTCGTTCCTTCAGCTTGGATTGTTCTACTCTCTTGCTCTCAACTGTGACGTGTCATGCCTCAATTGAGGCTTCATGTCTCCATCCTGCATCAAGTCGTCTCAAAAGAGCTCCTCCTCAATCTCTCGTCGCCAAGCCCTGTTTCAAGCCTTGCAAAGCATCAAGCTGGTCTTTCGTTCAAGCAATCCACTATCAATATCTACTGTAGCAAAGTACAGCCTTCATCAATGTCTCTGGGTTTGCCTATACATTCCCCAGCATCGTTCCTCCACAGTCTGGTTTTGGACACGTACGCTCGAGCACCTGGTAACCAAGTACGTGTTGCCCCCCTGCTCGTCACTGTTCCCAGGCTGATATTGTCTCTCAGTACCGGACATATCGGTCATGGCTTCGCGGCGCTGCAAATGTTTATCCCCGTATGTAGTGTACTTTCACCATTCCTTTCCTCATGTGCACATTACATCCCCCGCACGTATTGTAATTATATATTTCCTATACCCATATGCAATTGATATCTTTATACATGCAAATGCCCCTTTTAAGCCTCGTTATGAGTCTTTTCAGTCGTCTTATTAGTCTTTAATGACCACTTTTCATCCCGCTTCTAGGCTTTTTTCTGCGTCTTATTGTCTTTTTTCCCAAACGGGACCTAGCGTAAAAAAGTGGCGAGCTCTTATACTTCTTTTCCACTTTTCGGCACTTTTCCTTCTTGAAAAAGTGGCAAAAGCGGCAGAAAGAGGATCTGTCAATTTGCTGATGCGCCTGCCCAAATTTGCCAGATTATGATATCATTGCAAGCAGGTGCCTGGGTTCGATTCCCAGCGTTCGAGATGTGTGGTTCAAGTCCATGGTGATCTTCTTTTTAGTTGGCGTCGCCCCAGCCTCCTTTGTACTCACGCATACCGAGGTCGGCCCACTGACACTCCTTCGTCCCCTTTGGCTTGAAGCTTACAATTGCTTACAGCTGGTTCCGAATTCCTTGAGACAACTCGATTTTTTTTTGCGCCGGAGATACCACAAGAAATTTTGATGTAGTGATAGCGACTACTCTTTTTGAATGAAAGTCCGGCGCATCACAATCTCATTGATTCCCCGTTTGATTACCGTCTCTTTGCTTCCGTTTTTTTTTTCGACCCAAAGGATGTCGCAAACGTCCTCTCTAACATAGCCAGCATCGAGGAGCCACAGAGGCGCTGATAGCACGGTAGACCATGGAAGGAAGAACAAAGAGAGGTTATCACGATTGCATCGCCATTGCGCCTGAGATGATTTCCCGGGCCTAATGCCAAAGATGGTAATCGTTATCACTACATCAAAATTTCCTGTGGTATCTCCGGTGTAAAAAAAATTCACGTTGTCTCAAGGAATTCGGAACCAGCTGTAAATCCTTTTGCTATCTTTTAGCTTGGTGTATGTACATTTCTTCTTGTTCTCTAGATCTCGATACGCTGCATTGGATTTCTCTCTCGCTCGATACGGCGGATGTCGAGCAGCTTTTGGATTTGATTCTTTTTACATGTACAGAAAAACTAGTCGAGCTGTATAGGAAGACATGCTTTGCAAATTGTCTGAGTTGAATCTTGTCAACTTGCGGCAATCCGCTCATGACTGACCTTGACGCCACGCTTCCTGACATACTGATATATACTTTGAGTGCGTATTGTTCAACTGCTCATCCAACCGAAAATCAGAACATCGTCCCGCTCAGAGGTGAATTCACCACTCATTTCCTTTTCCCACAGCCTGTTGCATCCCATCCCAGACATACACATCTACCTCGGGGATGTGGTGCACGGGGCACGGCAGCACTACATAGTTCTTGCAATTCTGTTGGTTTGCAGGCAGCTGTCCGGGGTTCGACTCTCCGAATATCTCATCCAGGTTGTCTTTGTTTTCTTTGTCCAAACGGCGGGTTCCACAAGTGTTCTGCGGTTGTCTGCCTGAGCTTCAGTATAAGCTTTCCAGCCTGCATTCTCAGCCCTTTATCGTCCCAAAAGAGTTCTGGGGCTTGCCGCATCCCGAACACAGGCGCAGCTATCCGCCTTGATTCATACTTTTATGGCACATATACTGTGCAAAAAATATTGACTGACATCCCCGGATTGAATACAGGGTTTCCGCTGACAACTTACCATTTTTTCAACATGACTGACATCTCACAGCATTAAATGACAATCGTTCATAGTTGCACACAAGCTGTTTTGGCTACCACTTACATCACATATATCCACTGGCAATCACAGGGATTTGGTTAGATTTTGGAGAAGGTGATAAATCTGATCGTATCATTGATGGCAACAAATGTGCCGAAATCCTAAAACGGAAACAATGGTGTTTTCCTAGTTGGCCATCCCCAAAGGTTGTGGTGACTTACAGAAATAGAGAGAAGGTATGATTGAAGCTGTCTGCCTACTCCTCGTTAGCTAAAGACTAGGATAATGAGACTCAAGATGACCACTTCAAACGGAGGCCGCGGCATAGGTTTTTGCTCATTATAACCCTTCTAATACCCAAACGGTGCTCAGATGAGGGGTTTTCATAATTCTTTTCAATATCAAACCAACCGAAGCGACTCTGAGTCCCAGGAACCCAGAGACATTCAAATTGTTGCATTTTACCTGAGCTACACGGAAGCCGATCTGATGGGATCACTGATGCCAATTGCTGACAAAGATGCTTGCAGATGTGCAGATGTAAGTTGGATGTAAGTATTGCAACGATGCGAGCAATTTGAAGGGATGTCAGTAGATTCTCTGGCTTGTCAGCTAAACCTCAAATGCGGATGTAAGTTGTCAGCAAAAACCCTGCAAAACATGTTGAATTTTTGCACAGTATATCGCCCATATACTTTTAATCCCATCGGTCTAATATCAATTCAACCATACACAGTTACAACCACCTCGGATCTACTGCACAGTGCACGCCCACCGAAAATTAAAATGTGATAAAATTGGATGCAGCTGAACAGGGTTCGATTCCCCGCATCCTGCAAATATTGTAACGGTTTTTGCCGTGCACAGACAGGTCCTGGTGTATGAAGGTATGTATTTCACAGTACTAAGCTGGACCGATCATCATGGTCCGTTAAATCGCCCAAGGTTGCGGTTCAACGCTTCCAGACACCGGCCACCATGCAAGTCTACCCGTAGCGCATCTCTATTATACTGTGCAAAAATTAAACACTCGCATCTCACCGCTCAACCCAGGGTTTTTGCTTACAACTTACCGTTTTTTGAACTTAGCTGACATCTTGCCTCAAGCACTTACAACGGTTGGGGTGATCAGTTACGACCTGGTTCATTGCCTTCTTACATTGGGTATGTTTACTGCAGGGTCCCGGACTTGGTTGGATTTTCATTGAAAGTGATAAAAATGATCGCAACACTGATTCAGTCAAACTTGCCGAAGTCCATAAACGGAAAGGACAATGTTTCTCGACCGGGCCTCGCAGAAATGCTCTACTAACCTCCAAAATGGATAAACTGGTATCACCGAAAGCGTATGATCAGCCGCAACCTAGGGAAGACATATTTTTCAAGGTAGAGAGGACCGTTTGGAACGATCGACTGAAATTAGCTCCTTTTCCCCCAGAATATCTGCAGCGGCCTGAAAGAGTCGCCAATGAATGTGATTTGAGTATGTTAATCCAGCCTCCTCCATCCGATCCCATCTGGCACGCGAGAAATCGGGCAATTGCGAAATTGTTCTATTTATCCCGATCTGGAATGGGGCCGAACTGATGGGATCACACAGCCGGCAATCATGTCCGGACATCACCAAAATCGGGAAATCCATGCATAGCCAAATATGGCCTTGTAAGGCACGCAAGGCGCAAAAGGCTTGATAGCCTGCTGAAGATTTCACAAGGGCTTATAAAGAATCTATTTTCTATGTAAGGGTTCACCAGGCTGCTGAGAACAGAATAGGCCGCTGTAAATCAGCGAGGCACAGTCAGTATTTGAGGGCATTCCAGGTCCTTCAAATGTTTTGGTTGACGAAATAGCAGATGGGGAAGAAAACAATAACATTCATGATATATAAACAAAAGAAGAGGCAGCTACGCGAAACAAACCCAGGCATGGATGGATATGTATTGCGACTTGGGACAGTGTAGTGCGACTTGACCAAGCTTTAAGGAAAGCGGTTTGAGGCGGATCAGAGAGCTCGTGAGTTGTTGGTGAAAGCGACAGGTTTGTTGGCTTGAAGTGGATTGGCGGCAGTCGACGGACTCGGCCTTGAGACCTGTCTTGCGTCTTTCAAGACATGTCTTGAAACGTAAATCTTGCGACACCATGATTTGCGGAACTGCATGCAAGTTGTTTGATTGTGGAAGCAGCTTGAATAAAGACAGCTTGGGACACATAGTGGGCCGAT
Source organism: Mycena crocata (assembly GCA_029281795.1). Taxonomy (NCBI): domain Eukaryota; kingdom Fungi; phylum Basidiomycota; class Agaricomycetes; order Agaricales; family Mycenaceae; genus Mycena; species Mycena crocata. The sequence goes on along the minus strand of JARJCP010000036.1, from coordinate 424,267 downwards.
GAGACTTGAGGCGATTGAATGGGCGCGGCCAATGTCATAAGGCAGGACATTTTGAGCCGCCAAACTTGAGAACCGGCCACTTGCATGGAAATGAGGATGATGGTGAGGCGTAAACATAGTACAGCGAAGACAGCGGTGGGGAAAGGCAAAAAGGCGCAGAGATGAGGGAGAGAAGATGGGGGGAAAGGAAGAAAGAGACGTGATCCAAGCGTGATCAATATCAACATATGGCTGTGTTTGTCTGATGCGCACGGACCACATCATCGGCCGCATGTTTCTCATCCATGATCTGGCTGATCGTCGACGTTAGCCTGCCATTGTCGAGTAGTGTACACGCGTGGCGCGCTTGCATTCCGAGTCTGGCCCTTTCACTGTCCTTCCTCCTAGCCTCCATTGAAGAATTATCACCAAGCCCGAAAAATTCCGAATTGTTGCCTTTCAAATCAAGTAAAATACAGGCCAAGCTGGTCCAAGCAATGCGCTGAGGTAGATTCGTACATGTATTTGAGTACGAGAAGAAAGGATCCAAAATAGAAATTCAACCTCAGGACAGTAAATTATCTAGTACCAACAGGGGACCGTTAGTTACTTGCTACTTAGTTTACTCCAAGTGTCGGTGCCAGAGGTAATACACCTGCCAGAGTAATCTTACCATGTTTATATCATGCAGGCAGGATCCTTACATGGCCTCACCTAGTTGATATCATGCCGATATATGCCTTACAAGCCTTTATCTGCCAGGAAGCCTTATATGGCCTAGTATGCCTGATCCGGCCGGCCGAACCGCATCAGGGCATAACAGTTTCCCCCGGTTTTGGTGATGGAGATGTCTGCTCAGTGGAAGATGTAAGCGGTAAGGGATGCAAGCAATATGGGAGATGTCAGCCAACATGTCTACGCAAGTTAGGAGCTCAAATTGGGATGTAAGTTGTCTTCAAAAACCCTGTAAAATCTGCTGAATTTTTGCACAGTATATCGCCCATACATCTCAGCCGTCATCTGTCTTCCTCAGATTCAGTATTCTATCGATTCAACCTAGATTCAGTACCAATCTTGAGCGTTTCGCGCAGGGCTCGGTTTCCAGGTGGAGTTGAATTTTTTACCGGTGGCCAATTCCTGTTTGAGAAACAAAGAGTGGGCCTTACGCCGGAAATCCTTCCGCTGGCAGACAAATTAATCCTGATGGCATGAGACCCACGATGGAGATAGATCGGATGTGGTACACTATGCAAGATATCCCACAATCATGTCGCTGGCGGGGGGTTCGACTCCCTGCATCCGAATGAAGGGGCATCTGTCGATTTTATCGTATTTCAACAAGCGACCATCATTCTCATAGGCCGCCAAAGTCTGACCGCGTCTGACAAAGCCGAATGGTTTCCAGTCGGGGTGATACATTTTAGTTAAATAAGAAAGGGTACTTATTATACGTCAGATGTGGTGCACCGTGCACGGCTACATAATGGCTTTGACTTTGATAAGAAGCAGGTTCGACTCCTTGCATCTGAATGGCGTGGTGTTGATTGATTTTTCAACCCCGATGATTATTATTTTTTGGTCGTTTAGTTCCGGTTCTTATCGATCCGCTGTATGTTCTTGACTCTGCCAGTCCAAGAAAAGCAAACCGTGGCTCCGTACCGTCCATAAACATCAGGATATTGAGAATGGAAATCACCAGATGCTGTTGATATTACCATCTCAAGGACTCTTATATCACGTCCCATACTGAAAGGTACCCCGGACGAGGTGCAGGGTGCACGGCGGCGAAATATGACGGCTGGAAAGCACAATTTCAGTAGCTGGACGGGGTTCGACTCCCTGCGTCCGAATGACATCTCAGGACCGAACTTTTTTTCTTCGAATCATTGGCTTTAGGATTTAATTTAATTTAATTATTTATTTCAACTTCTCAGTGGAGAGGACACCTCCACAGGAAAAGCTCGACGGAAAGACAATGCCGAAGGAGTTCGGTTCCGCGCCGGCAGAACGAAAGGAGACAATATACACGGGTGGTGAACTTGACCAGTGGATTGAACGAAGGGGTGAATGGCGCGGAAAGATAGGGTTGAAGCAACGACTGAACTTATGCGGAGAGCCAAGACCTAAGTTTGAGGGCCACTGAAATGATGGCCACAACGCTGGAGAAACAGTATTCAACCCTCGTTGACCCGTATTCGCGGCGCATGAATTCGCATGTTTCCGTGCCTGATGCGTCCACAATATCGGTCTCTGAATAAAATTGGACAGGGCGCGCAGAAATTGTGGATTCGGCAAAGATCAATGAACGAATCGAATGCAGTGCACTGGTTGAACATTTCAGATTTTTGACTGAGAAATTTGGTGAAAACTATTTTGAATTTTACACCAATTTCTCAGTGAAAAAATAAGTGAAAAGTTTGAAACTTTTTGGTAGATATTTTGTGATATTTCAAAATTTTCAGCATTTTTTGACTCAAAATCAAATTTTTCATCAAAAGGTTTCAAGTTTTTTACAAATTTTCAACTGAAAAATTTGTGTGAAATTCAAAATAGTTTTCACCAAATTTCTCAGTCAAAAATCTGAAATGTTCACCCAGTGGTGCAGAATCCGAAAATGAGGAACAAGGATCTAGCGCAGGGATGGAAACAGGGGAAGAATCGAGAAATAAGATAACAGAGTTACAGACTCGGTCGGATGCGACAGTGACAAACTAGCGAAGGAGATTGTAAAGCCTCATTCAAGTTGGGTGCGGGTAAGTATGAAGACTGGTGAAAACGGACCAAAAAAAGATTCCAATGGGGTGGAACGGAGCAAGAGTTCAAAGGCGAAGGAGAATAGGCCATGGAAAGAAGTAAGAGTTAGGAGTAAAAGGCAGGAAGGCACGCACTATACAGACTCGCACACCCGAAACTCGTTCAGGGTATGGCACGCAGACCGCCTCTTCCCCACGACTGTCTCGGCGCGGCAGCACTCAGCGATTCACGAGTAGATGGGATAGGCTGCTGGAATGAGTATCACTGTGTTTGGAAGTGGATCGCTCCGCCAGGATCGAAAGGTACCATGGAAGCAAAGTGGAGACGGATTTGGCGGAGTGATGATGCTCCCAGGAGAGGGTGCAGGCAAAATGAAGGATAAAATGAAACAGAACGAGACGGAGCAGGGGAAAAAAAACAAGAGTGCGTGGCGGTGCATTGAAAAAGGTGTGGAGAAAAGAGAGGAAAGTGCAGGATGCGGAGGAAGGGACATACGATAGGATGTCTAGATCCTGCATGGTCGGTTCTCTGTCGAGAGGTGCCTGCCGCGTAGTGAGGTTGGCACATCCCCTAGCGCGATGCCTATACGTTGGGAAGGAGAATACAGATCTTGTGGCAGCTGGAAGACCAGAAACGGAGCGAACGACGATGCGGGGAGAAGACTGAAAAGGCAGGATATATGTGTGGTGCGTCAGACGATGTCGTGTTAACTGCGCTATATGCCGGCGGAGGCTGAGATTTGCCGCCGTGTGAAAGGATATGAGACGCGACTTGAGAAGGGCACCCAACACGAATGGACATCGATTCTGCACCACGGTTCCCAGTAATGAGTCACCGAGTACTAGTGTCGTAGACGCGGTGGAAGGATGAAGCGTCGAGGAAACTCTGACGGGACTTAGTGGCGGGTTGTTGGCATGGCGGCATGCGCAGCGGAGCGGCGGCGGGATCAGGAGTCGAGAGGGTTTGATGAGACGGGAACAGAAATTACTAGAAGTTTAATGGTGCGCTGTCGGAAACGGGAAGGTAGTCGGTAGTCGGTTGCGGGTAAAACACAGTAGCTGAAAGTAAAGCGTCGCGCGAGGAGTTGGTTGGTGGGAGGAGGGAAGCAGAGTTCTAGGTGCAATTGGCCAGTCCTCAGCCGCAAGGAACGCATGGGGTGGAGCTACGGGAAAGGGAATAGATGCGAGACGCAAGCTGCAGAGGGTTTCGCAGTACTATAGTTCGATATTGGTGCGACGAGGATCAGGAACAGCATGTGAACGCACCGACTCCGGAGCGCTCGGCGTCAATGACAAGCATCTTGCGACGGGCGGCATGGCCCTCGCAATGGGTGTCTGTTGAAGGTCAAACATAGAGCGGGGAGCGTCATCACAGAGTGGCGAAGGACAAACGAGTTGGTGGCAGAAGGAAAGATGTCGGATGTTTTCTTCATGTGAAAAGGAACCGGTACGGCCCGATCAATTGCCGACCGGCCGATACATCCGATAAAAGTCGAACTCGTCAATTCTCCCCCCGCTTCAGTTCATTAACGTCTGAAAGCAAGACAGGAAAGGCTTTCAAATCGTTTCAAATACGTTCGGCCAAATTCCAGCTTTGAACGGTAACCCAAACGGATCACGGTACCTCATAAATCGTTTCAAATACGTTCGGCCAAATTCCAGCTTTGAACGGTAACCCAAACGGATCACGGTACCTCATACAAAAGTTCAACCTGATTGCAACCGGATCGTCGGCTTTGTCCTGGATTTCGAGGACGAGGATATTTCAACCGTTAGGTATAGGGGAGTCCAAAACGCACCAAAAGTGCATCGCACCCACTCAACTCTCAACCGTTGAACTGCCGACACTGAGCTCTGGGCTCTGACTTCTCAGCAGGCGGATGTCTACGTTCACCTATCATATGCGCTTCGAAACCGCTCAAAGTACGCGGACGTGCCGCATGCTGTACAGTGCCAACACATTTGAACCTATGGTACTCCGAGTTCGCCGGCACAGCACTGTGGTTTGAATCCCACGTCCGACTGTTGTAGCTGACGAATATTCCTGTTTTTTGCTGGTTTTCGAACTGGTTACTCGGTCACTTCTATCCAGTACTTCATGGTGTTTGTGGATAGTATATAGATTTCCAGAAATCTCTCCTTTGTAAGCCTGTTTCTATGTCTGTACCTTCCGGAACAACTGTGGGGCCAAGCAGTTTACTAGGTGCAAGACTCACATCCGATCCGAGAGCCATCCTAGCTAAATGACTCGGGAGTGGTGCGCGGTGTTCAGATTATGAGGTAGAATGTAAAGTACGCATTCACATCCCAAAGCAGATGAAGGGCACATCTGAATAATTTAACAGACATTTTGTTCCGCTCTGCCTGCAAATCTCCCACGTGCAAGACTCACATTCAATCCGAGGTCCATGCTATCTAGGTAGCTTGTATTTGGTGCGCGACGCAGCTCTGCGGAATATGACGCAGGATATATGATATTAATACGTACTCGCATCCCAAAGTAGATGAAGGGATTTGACTTTTATACTTCGTATTCTTAATGAGATGTCGGGCTTGTGTTTACTGTTCATCACTTTTGATTCACCCAAAATTGAGCCAAGACCAAGCCAAGGACAGACCAAACATCCTTCTTTGGCATTTTCTTCTCGTCAACAGCTGTAATTTTCCTTGGCTTCTGTTTTGGGCAGTAAAAGCTGTTAAGTTGAACAGCAGTTGTAGTTCACAAGATGGTTGAGATTCGAGAAGCTGTTAAGTTAAGCACATTTGATTCAGCTCTAGTTTTTTTTAACTGCGCAAAACTGCGCCACAGGTGGCCACTTGAACTTGAAGGGTTGAGGTAGCCCTGCCGTAAGTTACTTACCGGAGCGTAGCGGAGGCATTTCTTGTCGACTATCATGAAATATTTTCTCTGAGTCTGAATATCTCGGGGTTCTACGCTTTTTGCTTACAGCAAAGGATCTAGTTGGAATCATCCGGGAAATAGGGTAGAAGCTATGTTTGACCACCTACCCGGTCTATGATTTTTTTTTCTTGATTATCTATGTACCGTCAAATAACAGTAAATCAACGTGCAACGTGCACGCACTGTTTTGCAATATCTCCTGAATATTACCCTCTCATAATCAGAGCCGCGTACACCCAGGTACCTCGGATGTGGTGCACGTTGCACGGCTGCCCAATATCATAGAGGAATGTATGAGGAATACAGATTTCCAGCAGCTGATCTGGGTTCGATTCCCCGCATCCGGATGAGTCGGGCAGGTTTGATTTTTCGTGCAGAGTTCTGTCTTCAATGGAACATCCCATGAGTTGAAAAACTCGCCATAAATTATATTAGGGGTACTATGACAATCGGTGAAGAAGAGCATGATACGGCTATGGCGTTGAGATGACCAAATAGTCAAAAGGAGTTGTCTTATCGATAAAGATGGAAACGGTCCAGGGGTATGGGCCACAGAAACTGCAGAGCCACTTCGATTAATTTAGAAATGATTCATGGATGGTACCGAGGTCTTTTTTATCGATTAAAAGATTGTACAGGAAAGACGCAGATTGCCTCCGATTACGATGCCAATAAAGTCCACGAGAACAGTTCAAGATATAACCCGCGAATATCGAGACTATAGGGAGGTATCCCCGGCACTTCAGCCACTACCGCATCAAACTGTAACATCCTTTAAGACGCACCAGACCTAGTAGTAATCATCATCGTCCGAATCATATGACTTATACAATGGGTCTTGAAAATATACCGTCGGCCAATCCGCAGGTGGTTCCGATTCGGCTCCAGAATTCTTTGGCCAAGAATCCGCGAACTCGTCCCAGTCGGATTCAGTATCGTCTTTGTCCATCCCGAAGGACTCGAACTCGATCTCGAGTCCTCGGGCAGAAAATTCGCGAATCCTCGGAGCCCAGGAAGTCGGGAGGCCACAATCGTAGGCAGGACGAACCCTGGTGTCGATATTACAAATCTTCATACGCTTTAATGCACGTGGGCCGGACGTCGGAAGGGAGAAGCGTGTGAGTGGGCCTCGAATGCGCGCGGCTTGCATCGCCGAGCCATACCAGCGCCAGGGCGCACGGGCTTGTAGTTCGAGTTCCTCCAGCTGAGGGAACCGTTCCGGCACCTGGAACAACCAGCCCATGTCAAAGGAGTCCGCATGTTCGGATTGAGAGACACAGAGGGTGCGGAGACAGTGAAAGGAGGGGAAGGAGGGGAATCGAGCGGGGTCGAAAGGTATTGCGGTATTATGCATGGCGAGATGTTCAAGGTCAAAGCACGAGGTCGTTTGAAAGGCATTCAAGTCGGCGAAGTCGTCCCAAGGAAACTCCCATTCGTCGCGGGGGACTCGGGGGAAATTGAGCTCGAGTGAGCGCAGGGCGGGGGTCTTTAGAACTGACATCAGCTCCTCCATCTCGAAAGAATCAACGCTGCGCAAAGTCAGCGCACGGAGCTGAGGGAGTCCCAATGATCCGCGAGGCGGTTTGTTGGTGTCCCAATCGTCGTCCAATTCCCGGGTTGTTACATCTAGGGAGGCAAGCGCGGAGAATGCAGGCAGGATGGTGTATAGTTCATGCAGCTCGCACTCAGTCATTTCGAGACAGTGAATGCGTCCTATGTGCAGGCTGATAGGCGGTGGGAAGGGAATGCGAAATCCAGAGATGCGGACGGCGGGCTGTGCAGATATACTGCACGAGCTACGTGCCAACCACAAATGCTCGTCGTGCTTGGGACGACAAGAAAAATCCCATGTCATCCTGGACCAGATGCTTGGCGCCGCAAGAGCGACATTTCTCCAGTAGTGACACACGCGAGAAACGGAGAGCGGCGCCTCATTCTCCGAGGGAAGCATCTCGAGGTCGTGTGGAATGGCCAGTGCGAAGATCGAGGCCAGAACCTCGGCTGGGATGCGTTCGGGGTGCACACGAACAAGGGCGCGACGATTATTTGTGATTTCATCCCGAACAGAGACGAGACGCTGATTGATGAAAGCCAGATGCGCAGCCGTCGTCTTCTGCTCACGCTCCAGGTTGGCCTCTTGCTTTTCAAGGTCGAGAAGGACGGCGTGAATCTGCGCTTCTTCGAGATCCCACGGATGCAAACGCTTTCCACGGCCGACGGGAATCGCCTTAGCATTCGGCATGAGTTCGTTGACTGGCACGTTGTAGGGTAGCGCGAGATACATACCGTTACGGTCGGGGCAGAGGAACTCGACGACATGAAAGGTGGTTGGTGGGCAAGAGAGAGAAAATAAGAATACACGTGGCATCACGTTTCCGTAATGATCCCCCGTATGTCCGATTCTTGCCGGTCATTTCTCCAAAATCCAAGTACCCACGGTTGACTATCACGGTATCATCTGGGATGGCCCAACGGGCGACTGCATGACGAGGAAGGAAGAGGATCAGAATAATGTAAAACAAGATACGGAAGGACGCATTTATCACTGAGATATATTATCAGCCGTCTTTCATTTTTAGATCGAATCAAGGCGTTGTCGGGTCTGCGTTTGAACTTAGCTGCGGAACAGCTAGCTAGCCCTGCACATCACGGCAATTTCTACAATTGTATGAAATGTCTGCCAGCGCCTTCAATTGCAGATCATTTGCAGACGGGAGTATGATTCATGTTTCTTCGTAACGATCTCTCGGCGAGCTCGAGTTGCATGGCTACACCGAAGTTGGAGACCATCGCGGGCTCATGTGCTCCTTGTTCAACACCGTGATAACCTGGCCATTCGTTGCAACCATTCCGCCTCTATTAGATCGCTTTCCGGGGAGGAAGGCTCTTCAGGTCCCTGTCGTTCTTCCTGTTCTCATCCTAGATAGTGCGTGGTGAGTGACTTCAATGGGGGGTAGTTGAGTCGATGAGATACCGATTTCAGTCAGTCTATCCACTTCGTTTTTCGACCTTTTTGCTCTTTGTACCGAGATCCATGATGGTCCACGCCATCACGCTCGGCTTCCGTCGACGAACAAGATCCTGGCACGCAGGTCAACCCAACAACCGTGGGCACCCAGTTCTCCCCCACGGCCATCAAGCCGTCCGTATATGTCCCTACCCCGGCAACTACGGAGGCGGGTACCCTCCTGCCAACTGGAACAGCCTCGCCATCAGTAGTTGGACCCTGGCCGCCTGCAGAGTCTCCAGCTGCACAATCACCCATCGTATCAAGCCCCGAGGTTACTCCTTCGACAGCGGTTGTTAGCACCATCGACAACAATGAAGTGGGCCCGAGCATTGCTACGGCGACGCCAAGCACCGCGCCGGAGACCTTCCCCTCGATTCATTTGGGCCCTGGTTTGAAAATGTGAGTTCGCACTACATGTATGTGGCATAGGGAATCAAATTCACATCCCCCGTACAGTGGCGGAACTTTCAGCGAGGCGCGTCGTGGACTTGCGGTGATGGATTAGTGATGCTCGACGGATCCGGGACGCACTTGGCTGGTCGATGTGCGTAATTGCATACAAACGATGAACATTTCCTGGTCTTTAATCGCCGGGTAGGTTAGTTGCACTCTGAAAGGGTTGGAATTTCAATCATATATGCACCTTGGAGCACTTGGTCTTACCGTCGCTGGCAAGTCGGTTACGAGAAGTAGATCCTGCGAGTTCCAGTCCGACATGGGAGGCATACAACAAATTCCTTCGTTCAATTTTCAAGCGGAGTAGTAAACACCGACGGGAGGTTTTCGTTGGTCAGCCAGCGCGATCGACGATACGGAAGGATCCCAAGTTCGAGTTTTAAACTGCTGAGCGGTGTATGAAGCCGAAGGAAGTACTGAAACTGTTCAGCGTGTCAACCGTCAAGTGCGAGCCGAAATGCAGACAGCATCCGGAAATGACAGTTAATCTAGACATTTGGGAGGAGGAGGAGGAAGGCGCACATGGTGTGCGTTGTGGCTACGTACTCGTTCAAGGTTCGGTATACACGAACGATCTGGGTTGACTCCCCAACTAGGCGGAATCAGTGTCAGTGAGAGCAGATCGGAATGGAAATAATTAAGCAAGCCGATTAGAAATGTTCAGGAATCAACGAGAAGCGTGCTGTGAAAATGGCAAAAAAGAACTTGAAATCAACCGGAACGTGGCCAGCGATCCGAAATCGCAAGATGAGATGCGTGGGTCAAAGGAGTGCAGAATCCGAGACGGAAGGCGCGTGTACTATTGAAGACCCAGACGGCCGGCGCTTCGAACCGTGGCACACCAACGGAAATAGATTGTGGATGTTGTATAGACCGTTCGTATATCGGGCGGCACGCTCAGGCAGGAGGAGTACTGGAGCGAAAGGCGAGCCCCGACTAAAAGAACTGTCGGCCCACGCCACGTCGATACAGAGACAGGGACTTTAAGTCATAGATGCTGGATATTGAAATAGCGCACCATAGAGGCAATGTCAAAGATATCTCAGTAGTGACCAAGGAACGAGACTCCAGAGGGTCCACAAGGTCGTGGCACCGCCGGTAACCTAGTACAGCGGGTGCTGGTGATGTCGTTGGTGCTGGACAAGAATTGTACTGGGGCACTGAATTGAGACAACATCATGGAAAGAATGAAGCGGAGGAGTATCGGGTTCTGCAGTGCGGGTACGAGGTCCGGACGCTGCAGTAGCGCACTGAGAGTGCCACCCACCCCGTACGGCGTAAATGGCAGCCCTTGCAGGCAACAAGAAGGCAGACCCAGCAGCGGAGTGAGTGGTTTGAATGCCGGAGTACAGCCGAGGGCATCGCAGAGGTTGGGAGTCTCACCTCGAAGTTGGTGGTATGAAAGAAAAGAGAGACGACGGTGTTTGTATATATTAGGGGAGCTCAAAGTAAAAGCGGCGCCGGACGCTGCTTCGCAGATTTCGCCGGACGCTGCTCGTCAGGTGATTTTGTTGCGGTCACATCATTTGGAGCAATCAGCCAACAATTTAATCCCACCGTTTAATCCCACCGCCATCAAAACTGTCCGTTCATCATCCTCGCCCCCGCCAGCGACTTTGGGGAGTGTTCTACAACTGCCAGACAGGTCCCCAACTTCCAGATCAAAGAAGAATATATATTGGATGGTATGTCTTGCCCGCATTGTGAATGAAGAACCATGTAACTGCTCATAAGATTGTCAAAAGCCATCCCGACGTCCCCCGACATATGGCGCCCGACGTCCGCCTCAATACCGGCAGTCGCATAGAGTAGCTCGGCAAAGTGGCGCCGATGTATCGGAACAGTTCCCATCAAATCTGATGTGACCAACAAAATCACCTGACGAGCAGCGTCCGGCGAAATCTGCGAAGCAGCGTCCGGCGCCGCTTTTACTTTGAGCTCCCCTATTGAAAAGAAACTGCACACTGCCACCACTACCGGCCCGACTCCCCGACTCACCGAAACGGGCCAAGGACCATAGAAAATGCGACTGCAGCTATGGCATGCTGCTGGCTTGCGAATTATCTCGATCTTTGAGCTTGGGAAAATAAGTTCACACGAAAATTCCACACTAATAGACTCTCAACTTGTTCCAAGGGCAACCAAAGCGGCGCCGTACAACGTTGCAGTTAGAAGTCCTCGGAAGGCACCTTCCGCTCATTTCAAACAAATTGTTGGGTTTATCTTAAATCCACCGGAGTACAGGGCCACTCTTGCATGACGTTCAATTGAGTATTTCCAACCGAAAATAGATGCCGAACGAAGAAACAATCTTTGAAACAATGATTACGCAAAGTGATATCAATGAACATCCCTACTCACAAGATGACGCGGAAATACTGTACGGCGGAAGGTACCAACTTGGAAGTTCACATTACGGTGAGGTTCGTACCTTTTTCCATTTTCTTTTCCCTACCACATGCCCTGAATTTCTGCAATTATAATTTATAGCTCGAGGGTCGTATAGGTACTCCCTCAATTAGGCTCGTGGCAGGGCGCCAACCGTGTGTGCTCGTCTCCCACCGGGCATCCTCCCTAAGCTGTTCCTTGCAATTCTTCTCACCGCCAACCCGCGCTTATCGTAAATTTGGCCTTCCACTATTACCAATACCGACTTGTTGCCAGATTGTCCGCCTCTGCCCGCAGCTGATTCTAGCTGAATGGGCTCGACACCCATTCGTTCCGGGAGCGGCGAAAAATTTCCTCCTTTCTTCCTGTAAACTTGAACACATCACATTTAGTCGGGCGGTGGAAAGAAAAATGTGCTGCAACCAACTGAGGGGCCTAATCTAGCAATCCAAAATTTATCGTGTCCAGCGTCTCGTACAATAGAGTATCTCGGATGTGGTGCATGGTGCCCGTCTGCCGAGTATGATCGAAATCTCATATAAGTGGCAACAGACGAACGGGGTTCGACTCCCCGCATCCGAAATGACAAAATATGTCATATCTTTTTGCACTGTGACTGGTATGGGGTATCAGGGTATGCATATTTACTACGCAGTGGAATCAATATTCAACCACCGAACCAAGTTAAATTTTCCAGTAACTACATGTCCCTCATGTCCCTAACACATCTCCTAGAAATTCAGCCCCAACTACCTACCAATACCAACTTCGGGCTAGATGCTTCCGTTTTCTATTCCATGAATTAACAGTTGAAGCTGGTTTTTCATGATGAAAAGTTGTAGTTCGATGCGGGCGGAAGGCATGCCTGGAGAACATGTGTATATTTTTTCGTCCAGACAATCTTTTGCACACTACTGGCATGGCCTTCCAGAGTTTCGCATGGCACATATACTGTGCAATCATTGAAAAACACACAGGCACAGAAAAGTCGACAAAAATCACTCAACTGGACAAAAAAAAATGAAGAAGACACACAAGTTCAAATTCGGGATTCGGAAAAACACCCAACCACAAGTTCCGCCCTGGAATACCTCACACATCCCAATTTCCAGGCCATATCTGGCCTCGCTCTTGCTGTGCCACCAATGGAAACTGATGGTAAAATTAGTGGTTGATGGGATTGTTGTTTCCAATCTCCAACAAAGTCTTCTATGCTTCAACGAACTCAAACTTCTGAAGGAAACCCTTGAACTGGGCTTGCAGTCAGCTACTGGCTTCTTCTGACCATATGCAGATCAAGTCTGTTCCAGGGAGTCGAATGCCCAACTCCGAACAGTAAGTATCACTGACAATCTGGCCATGGTTGGAGGCACAGTGAATGGGTTGGAAATTAATCGAGGCCTAGAGAACATCTTTAGTAGACAAAAAAAATTGTATGCACACAAAATCATCCAAGCTATCTCATTCAGGCTGAATAGGTTCAAACCCATAAATCAGTTCCATGAAGCAAAGTATTATGTTCTTTCCTACCAGTTGTGTATGTTTCAAGTTCAAGATTATAGAAGGAAGTTGTGTGGAAACAGCATTCCTGAGTTGTGTCTGTTATTTGAAGCTGTGGGTCTTTTTTGTCTGTGGGCACTGAATTATTGTACACTATATAGCCCATAGTTTCCTATTGCGAATGACAATCCCTCAACAACACCCTTGAACCTTTTCCGCCGAATCACGCAAGAAGCTGCGCAGATGTTACCGACGGCTGTTCATGAACTGTGGAAAATTCGAGCCCAGCCAATTCTGCGAAGCTATCATCCACCTCTTGCGGAGGCTTGGTAACATCCTCCCTGCCTTTCGACCACTCCGCCTGCGGCGACAGCTCGCAAAGCTCAAGAAGCTCATCCGGTGCTACATTTATCACCTCATCCCTGCCCAAGACCCACTGCAGCACGTCCTCAGGTACCGTCATTATATGACCAAATTCGCCCCCCAACTCCGTCGTGGTTGTGGGTATGATGTCCACATGCGGGAGAGGAGGATCACGGTAAGCGCAAAACAATTGAAGCTCTGCGACGTGCTTCTCCATTTGGTCGCGATTTCGAAACCAGACGTAGTATCTGTCCGGAATATATTCGGCTTTGGCATAGTCGTGTTGGTCTGATGCCGATGGATTAGGAGTCAGCGTCCTGGTCTCACGAAATTTGAAAAGATGGGACGCACCCAAGCCGTTCGGATGTCGAAAACGCCTCACGTTCACAACCTCTTGCCGGGTTTTGACCCACTTCTTCACTTCATATGGCATTGCTGCGTGATATGAGGGGACCGTGTCGCTCAGGGGATCGGGCAGGAATTGTATGACATTCTGGCCGGGGAGCTGGTCGCGGAACGTTTCCATTTCTTTCAGATGCTGGTCTCGGGCCTGGAAACTTCTAAGAAGAACGTAGATCTCCCTTCGTGCGAAAGGCTTGTCATCTGAAGCGAACTTATCAGGACTCGACCACGAGAACGGGAGTTATGCAGCTTTGAACTTACCATCGATATATGCGTCATTGCCTAACAGGAGCACTGACATTCGTTTAACTCGGAGGGAAGGAACAGAGGGCTTGTGTATCCTCGCTGGTTCTGGGATAGGTATTTATTTCCAACGCCACGACGTCGGAGCATCGCCGTTAAGGCTGTAACACGCCGCGCACACTTGTGGCTGACCGGATAAGTCTCTAGAGACGGCCGATAACAGTGTGATCTCCGTGTCGACTCCGCTTTTGGATGTCAGGGGTTGCTTCGTTGCGACGATGTCTGGGCACACTGTTTCGATATAAACCGTTGTTTCAATCCTACGGGATCCGAAGCTTGTCAGGAAAACACCGCGCATAAGTGTACCAGATCACGAAGATTATCACAGATGGTCCATGGCAATATGTTCCCCGTGTTTCAAGAATTGCCGGGTCAGCGCGGGGACACCATATAAGATCTGCCGAGACGGAGCAAAGAAAGGCTGACTCTCTATCGACGTCGCGGGTTGCTACCATGAGATCTCCGCGTTCCCCGAGTTTCGTATCGCACTTCGTTAATGATTTAGTTTGCCACCCAGATCTACCTGTCTGCAATTATAAAAGGCGACTTGATTCCCTCCAAAAATCATCGGCTGGCCCGTATCCACTTCTCACATGACTCGCTTCGCCTTGCACGTTTTAATCTCCGTTGGATTCTGTCTATCTACTCTATCAGTCCCCCTCAGAAATGCAACCATCAGCGAGGACGAGGATGATCCCTGCGCTGAGGAACCTGTCAACCCACCAGGATGCCCCGGTGAGCTCGCTGGGTGTTTATTCGTCGCCGAAGTCAATAATTTTTGCAGTGCTTCCACGTGCGGTGATACCCTCTGTTCCTGATGAAGTCCCCAACAACTATATCGTCACACTAAATCTAAGCACCAAAATGGACCAACATCTACAACAATTGCAAAGCTTTATCTCAGCTAACCAGAAATGCATGACAATGAACAATTCCGTTTTACTCCAGGTGGATCAACCATACTACAAATTCTATTCCGGACAATTCGACGAAATAACCGTATCATTCATTTCACACTCCACTGGGGTCGCCAGTGTAAGCTTCGACACAGAAATGAAGATGGACGATCCAGTTGACAACGGCACCGCAACGTCTTCACGAGAGATTCACCGGAGACGAACGGGATCAGGCTGGTTAATATCCATTCACGTCGTCGAACCATATGGGAGTACACTGATGCTGGTTCAATGTTCAGGAACCTTGGGAGAATCACACAAGATAAGCCTGTTGTACCGGGCGGGCCTGATCAAGGCGCCTCTGATACATCAGACGACTGGACGTATTTCCATAAGAGCGAGGCCAATGGGACAGGTGTAGCGGTGAACCCCAAATAAATCTCGGCGAAAAACGACGACTTACCGCCAGTCCAGATTTACATCATCGACAGTGGTGTCAACAAGGGTCATGAAGAGTTCGGTGGCCGCGCCACTACCGCAGCGATTGCGCCAGTAGAGAAACAGCGGTCGGTAAGCGCGTTCTTCTTATTTCAACACTCATGAAACCTTATTGTTGTCTCCCCGGTATAAAAGAGTCCTCAGACTGGAAATACTCCGCCTCCTCCTCCGCCTGGCCCTCAGACAGACGAAGATATAGTCGGACACGGTGTGCGTTGCAATATTTTTCGGGAGGAGAAACATTAACATTCCGCATAGACTGCTGTCGCATCCGTGGCGGCGGGCAGCAAGTTGGGCGTTGCAAATCGGGCAGACATCATTTCGATCAAGGTCAGTCTAAATACGCACTAGACAACAACAAAGTCGTTGAATGTCCCCAGATTAGCAACGCCATGAAGGCCTCGAGATCCGCCGTCTACTGGGGCATGGATGAGGCGATAAAGCATTACAAAACTGTTCGCGGCGGTAAGGGAGGAGCCATAATCAATCTCAGTATTAGCACCACCTACAACGATGATCAGGAGAAACCTTTTGGAGCGGTAAATGATTCATGCACATGGTCGGCGTGGATTTACAGGAATTCCATTACAGGCGATGCGCGAAGGAATCCATGTGGTAACCGGTAGGCGGTCTATATGTCCTGTAAAGGCTTCCGACATTCAAATTAGTTTTCACCAGCGGCAGGAAATGGGCAGATGGATATGGTAATCCAACAGCACTTTCTAAATTTCTTCTTACACCTCGTTCTCTCAGTGCGAACAGTGGAGTAACGGACTTGGCGCAATGAACGTAGGAGCCACAGACATTCACGATAACAAAGCTTCGTTTTCAAATTATGGGAAGGTACAGTTCTCACACATTTACATACTGCGTGACAATGATGCCTTCTTTGCAATACAGTGCGTTGATGTGTATGCCCCGGGAGAAAGTATCAAGGTTGCATCTATTGGAGGCAATAGTGTTCGCCACTCCCATATTTTTGCCGTTTTTACATTGACGTTCCCCCTTTACTTTAGGTCTACGAGGTCGTGAGTGGTACATCGTTCGCGGCACCTCTTATCTCCGGGATGATTGCCTCGATTATCAGTATGAACTGCATTTCCTGCTAGATTGATATATTTCCTTTGGACTCAAATGTTCCCCCATAGGTGCAACACCCAACCGCGATGTAACGACGGACGAGATGAGGGACCTGATTCTTACACAGGCGGCAAAAAATCATGTCTTGAATATCGGGAAGTTTGCAGGCTCGAAGGACCTTCTGGCTACATTTGAGAAGTCCTTACGGACGGGACCATTGGTGGACCTTAAGTAGGACAGAACCGTCTTAATGTAGAGTCATAAGGTTGTCGAAATGGTCTGCAGAATTTATCTGAGCGGTGCCTCGGTTTGCGGAGACCGCTTATTCGATTTGAGTTGATAAATAAGAAGGAAAGTCGGAACCGTGGGAGTTCTCACCGTGAGACCATCTACCTGGCCACTCGCAAGGGTTTCACTTGAAAACGATTAGGGTGAGATGATGAAGAATCCGGCAGTTGAAAATATCGGGCGTGTCTGACATCCAAAGTCGCGAGATTTTTCAGATCGAACAGACATGGGCAAATATACCGAAGAAAACCACACACCTTTTCAAACGCTATCGTGCACACGAATTATCAGTCTTCCAGCTCGGGTACCGCGCCTCACAAATCACGGAAGAACGCCTGACATGCACCCACAGCTCAAGTCCCGGCGCAGGAAAGGCAAACGGCGCCACAAAGCCGGTGTGCGCGAGGTGTACAGCTGTTCGCATACGAGGGAGGTAACCACCGCGAGCTGGTTCGTAGAGTTTTGATGGTGAGCGAGATGATGCGGTTGATTTCAGAGTCGATGCGGCACCGGAACCGGATCCTAGAGCCTCATAAGCACCCGGAAGCTGCTGCATGATGCGTAAGTACGATAGTGGGAGCATAATTGCGAGCCTGTCGGCGTCGTCGGGCGACATCCACTCCCAGCACCTGGAGTTCCACGCGAGGGGCAGACACGCGAGGTCGTCGAAGGTGACCGCGGGAAGGTCGTAAAGTGGATAGTGTGACTGGATGCGCTAAGTGTAGAGGAGTCACTCTGAGAGGAGGTCGAACCGTTCGAAAACCATCTTGGTGTCGTTCGTGCGCGTAAGTTCCACCTCCGGCACGCGTTTCTCTAGGAAGGCGCACAACGGCGCCCAGCTGACCTCATACTCGAGCAGCCGCTCCGCTGGGACCAACATTCGGACCTTGGTGTAGTGCGCCATATATCTCGCCTTTGCTCCGTGACGGCCGTCTGGCGTAAAATCGGGACCGAGGAGCGCAGACATCGCGAGGCGGCCCATCTTCATCACCTTGCCAAGACAGTTGGTATCGAGGAGCGTAGCGAGGCAGTAGCGGGGCCGCGACGCCGCGGCGCCGATGGTTGGACTGCGCCGAACCAACATCGGCAATCTCGGAGCAGAGGTCGAACCCGGCGCTTCGGACAATCGTACCGAATTTTCGTCGGACGTTCGGTTTTTGATGCACTTGTCGATATAGTCATATATACGTAGCTCATTAAGTTACCTCCAAGACGGGTAAAACCACAGAGAGGGGCAAGATTTGCACGATGTCACAGGGTGCTTAGACCTGGGGATGTGGAGTTATCAGAAATTGGGAGAAGGATTCTCATTCAGACATTAAGAACTCTCATCACTTGGTGCACCCCCTACTGTAGTACTGAAAACGTTGAAAAATGAATCGATGTCAACTCAAAACTTTGCCTTTCAACTTTCAACTTGAAGTGGGCACTTGGTTCAGAGAAAATGAACAGAGAACGATGACCAGTGCGGTTTGATACTGTTATACACATAAGTGAGAAAAACATCCGTCAATGACTGACGCAAAACACCCTTGAAAGCATCTGGCATTGGAAAATTGAGGTAAGTCCGGGTATGGCGCGGTCGGTAAATGTCGCATCATAAATCAATCATTTGCATCAACGGAACAATTCTCATCGGATTTGCATCGGATCTAGTCTGTTAGTTACCGCGCCCGTGTTACCGTAGGGTCGCCTTATTATGTAAGATGCCTTTTGGGGAAAGTCACGTGTACGGCGGTGAGACGCGACTTGGACGCGTCGTCGACGACACAGATCCATTGAGGGAAAAAGTTGGACACAAATCATCTTCCAAATGGTGATGAATGTTGCCTAAACTTGCGATTTAATAACTGTGGCTCTTGAATGCAGCAATGGTGAATCACCACCAGAATTCACCCCAACAAGCCGCATAAAATCATTCAGTCCCCAAAATGAGCCGCAAAATCTCCGAGGGACTTCTTCAAACGCCCATAGTAAAATTTGAAAGTCCACAGTTGGCATGAACTCAAAGTCGCGTCAAAAACGCGTCGAAGTTATGATTGTTTGTGCAAGCATCGCACATCATTACATAATAACCGGACCCTACGGTAATCATAGCGCGGTAACTGTCAGACTGAAGAACGAGGTAACGAGTGGTCAGTCTGTCAAGAGAGACTACACAAGATGCGCCCTCGCTCCGCTCCGGCAGATAAGGAGCGGTAATTCCCCGTGTGCTTTTGGCTGAACTGCGTCGATCGTTCAATCACAACCCTAACACCGCAGCCTAACTTGAACCTCGAGGCAACCCAATTGCTGTGGTTGATATATATACGGATCTTAGACCTTTGCTGCGTAATTCAAACCCGTGCAGCTGGGTGCAGTAACATTACCGGCCAGAAACCACGGAATCGGAAATTCTCGGGCTGAAGCGTCGGTTGATTGAGATCGACAGGAGCTGAAGAGGTGACTTTGGGGGTGAGCAATGTGAATCACCCTGGGCTATGAGTATGAAGAGCAAACGGCCCCGAATTTCAGAGGCTACGGTACGACTCAGGGATTGACGGAAAGTCATCGTATTGCAAAATACATGGATGCACAAAAGCATTCTGATAGTGAGTATAGTATCATCTAAAGTAAAAGACTAGTCTGAAGCCCAAGCATGTTTCCGGACGTGAAAGAAGCGGTACCTCATGAGGCCTAGGCAAAAAAGAAAAAAGAAAATGATTAGAACGGCTTTGGGGCATAAACGTGGATCGACAGACTGTTGAAAAAAATGACAGACCTGATTCTATTCATCCAGAACCATGAATGATTCTTCGCTAATCATGAATAAGGAATGTAGCAGACTCGCGCCTAGCAATCATCCAGCCGGCTTTTCGAACCAAGATTGGGTGTTAAGCACTCAAGTGCCGCTAGCATTTGCGCCTTCAATGTACAACTCGGGCGGAGGGTTGAGAGTGGAATCGGACCCGCTACACCGTATGGGATGTTGTGCCCTGCATCGGCAGTCGTGATTGGGGTTACTGGCGGGTAAACTTGACCTCTACCGTGGTATACCAGATTGCGGCTTGTTTTGGAGCCGGCAGTGGAACCTTGGAACAGTACTTGCGCCTATCGGACAAATTGCGATATGCTTCCGCGACATAGTCTTGAGCATTGGGGTTATTTGGTTGACGTAGGAGATTGCACTGTTGCATGAATTTGGTAGCTAGCAGCGGCCCAGGAATTTGAACCACAATATTCGGAATGGGAATCCTACCGAGAGGCGAAGGAGTAGGATGTGGGGAGGATGGAGAAAGCTATTAAACTGCGCAGGTCGATGGCCCTGTATAAATGCAAAAAGGCGCGCTGCGGCGGATAATAGTCGGACGCTGCGGAATGTTCCATTCGGTAAAAGAGCAACGAAGGCCCAATCGGGCGCGCAGAAGAATATTGTCGCAGCTCACTGCGTAGATGGTCATGGGCTTGATTTCGAGATGAGGAGGGCATTTAGCTGTGCAAAATTGTGTCAGGTGAATGGTATGCATGGGGTTACACGCAGAGGTTGAACGGAGAACGAGGGATGGGGAATGGATGAATGGGGTTTGTAGCACAGCTTGAGGTCCATTTCGTTAAAGAACGGATAATCGGATCTCACATTTCACCATCTGACCATCATCACCTCGACGGTCGACCTCGACACTCGATTGCATGCATCCAACATTGCGTGTAGCCAATCTGGGGAGGCTTCCAGCTCCGTATAAGGTTATCATCCTTCTGATAGGAGGAATTTCCTCACTGACCCCAGTTTGAAGCGAGTCGCTCAGGCGGCTGCTGACGGATCTTTTGAAGACCTGAGGAATCTTGTTAAGCTGGCCAGGGAGCAGAAATCAGTATCGCATAGGTTTATTCCTGCTTTTGCCACTCACCTCGATCTTGGGAGCGCAGCAGATTCGGAGCTGCACGAAGTCGTCTCACCGGCGGACGCAAAGCCCATTTTCATGGCCTTCCTCGCCCTCTCAGGTCTTTCTGCGATTGAAGGCATTCACGGTCTGGCTCGAGAATTGTGGACCGGCCTGTGGCAGTGGCCACTCATCATCTTGCAGCATGTCTACTGCCTGGGGACGAGCGTGCAGTGCCAGCCGGCTGAGGCCTATGCAACGATTCTAAATGCCGTCGCTTTCTTCCAGGATATGTCGAATCCGACTCACCACGAGAATTTCCTTCAGGGCTGCGGCGGAACTTTGACGCATTTGGCTTTGCTGGTCATCAACTTACTGACCCATGTGGTGTTACAGGATGATCTGTCGTTCGTGCTCGGGCCGCATATGCTTTACCACTCCGTCTTATCGAAGTTGAAGACCTCCTTCCGTGACATCGTGGCCCGTGTCAATCGTGAAGGGTCACGAACATCGCCAGCATGGGAACCATGGGCAAGATTCGCCCACACGGTCACCCTCCGGATGGGAATGCTCAAGGATTACGAGTCGGACGAATATGAGGCGCTGAGGGCCTGCGACAATGCGGAGGTTAGCAGGCCAATCTCTAGCAAACCGCCCGACCTCACTCACCGTTCGTCAGTGCTGTAAAATTTCGCACAAATCGCATTTTCGGCGCTGCTCCACGTGTCAGAGCGCGTGTTATTGCTCCGTGGCCTGCCAAGCTACAGACTGGCAGCGAGGGCATCGTGCGTTGTGCGCAGGAATCCGAGCGCACTGGCTTGGTTAGCTTCTACATTTTCTCCGCGCCCCGCATACCCCTCATCCAAACAATTCCGTACCTTTCGCACAGCCGACCCAGATGTTATGAGCACCCGCGACCGCTCTTTCTTCCGTTACATTTTGGACCGGGACTACGCGAACCTCGCACGGCACGAACTCCTCCGCCACGTGAAGTTTCTCAATGAATATCCGAATAAGGTGTTCTTCACCTCCTTTGAAGATCAGGGTGGCAGGTTCAAACTCTCGTGCATACCCTGCGCCGACAAGGGACTACTTACTGACCTCGGGCCGATGTGGACGGACAGCGTCGCGCGCACGCTGGCCAGCCGCGGTCGCATGTATCTCCATGTGATGACCGTGGCGGAAGGGTCTACGACCCGTTCGCATATTATCCCGCTGCGTCGAAGAAGTGCGGGACTCTGGCAAGGTTTGTTGCAGCTCGCGCGTACGTTTCCAGAAGGGACGGCAGAAAGGGACCTCAAGAAGTTCCCTCACGTTGCGGAGCAACTTGACAGGCTGATTGTCGAATTTTGTGTGGGTGCCACTGGGGATATACATGCATAATGTCATCGCAGAATATATCTCTCCGATTTGGACTTGGCACAATGCAGGCGCAAAAAAAATGTTCCTTGGTCCCCACGTGGCTTTGTTCGACTTTAAAAACACCGATCACGAATCGCCAACGTCTTCTCTTTTCCCACTACAGTGCCAGGCGGCACATCTCCAACACGTGCCATAGGCACGGAAGGAAATTTTTGTGATTTTTTTCTGATTTTCCTGGCCAGGAACCTGGCCAAAAGAATGCATTTGACACCGAGATCTCGTTTTTTCCCACGGTGTTTCACTTTTTCGGCTGGTCGAAAAAATGAAAAGTCGTAGAATCCTTCTTTAAAGGATGGCATAAGTTCCAGGCAACTCCAAATAAGCTATTGAGGTGTTGCCAATGTATTCTGGCTGTCCATCCACCGTCTCTGAGGTGATGATAGATTTGGGTAGCCAGATAGGGGTATCCATATACGGAACTTTCCCACGATCCTGACCCTAGCGTAGGGTTTGTTTCACTTTTCACATGGACAAAAATTGAAAATTCATCCCACCAAGTTTTCCTGCACACGCTGGGTAGGGTAGGTAGTTTCAAGTTTATTACAACAGTTTTTGAGTCAATAAGTGTTTTTGAAAAAATGTAATTACAAGTTCAAAATTTTGACTTGTTTACTACCAAAAGCGGAACCGTGATGTGATGAGGTGCACTGTAACCACCTCCATCGAAACTTCAATCTCCTCCAGTATGGGCGGAGCACTCAGCACACGAAACATCCCCGCCGACGAAAATAGAACTGAAGATCGCCTTACACGGATACACCAGTCTCTTGTCGATGGCTTGCCGTACAGCGGTGGCGCGCATTTTGTCAAGGCACAAGATCTGGCCTTCCACTACGATGTCGATTCGGGAAACTCCACCAGGTGCGTCCATTTCTTGCCAGTGTCTCAAAAAATTCTGACCGGAGTGGCAGACGTATCGATTTCGCCAATCCGATGCCGACCGATCTTTCCGCGCTTGCCTCAGCATGCCACCCGACCACCGTTGGGACTGGTGGTCGAAAGATCCTGAAAATGGACCCTACCAAGTTCGCCACTCGTCTCGATCTGGTGGATTCCGGACTCATCGACACGATCGCTGCGGATATTCTCCGAGGGAAAAATGCGGATGGAAAAAAGTCGTTGAGAGCGGAGATACAGGAATTGAATATCTACGGTTCGTTCTGCTGTCTATCCTCGCCAGCCAATCTCGAATCGATTTCAGATTCTACCTCCGTTGTTCAACTACAGACCGTGTCGCCGCGCGATGAGTCCATCGTCGGCTGCCTTATCGTTGTGCTTCCCACTGCGCATGAGGGTGGGGTGCTGACGGTAGAGCACGAGTGCACAACGTGGAGATTTGACGCCGCCGCATGGGTTGCTGCAACTGCGTTGGCCCCTACCCCAGCGATCGCGTACGTTGCACTTTACGGCGGAATCGCCCACACCATGACCTCGATTCGCTCAGGTCACCGTGTCACTCTCACGTACAACCTCCGACTCGTTAACCGCAATACGAGTGTACCTACCAGCGGCACCACCACAGACCGCATTCTCGAAGATAATCTGCGCGCCCTGCTAGCGGAGCCCGCGTTCCTCCCCAGCGGAGGATACCTCGCTTGTGGGCTCACGCAAAAGTATGTGCTCCCCCCGCCACAGCAACTCGACGTCGATTGGGATGGAGATCGGGTCGAGCCGTACTATTACTCGACTTCTGATCTTGTCACTGAGGACGTTCCTCGCCATGCGGCCGCTGCACGATGGGACGCCGTGCTTCGGTCCTTACAGGGCAGTGACGCCCGCATGCGGTCGGTATCTCAGAGCCTGGGCCTTGTGCCAGCCATAAAGGTCCTCTACGCCAACCCCGGTCTCAATGTCGAGACGTTGCTCGAAGGCACCTTCATTACTGGCCACGATGTCCTCTTAGATGATGTCGTCGATCTTGAGAACGCATCGGAACACAATCCTTTCGGACATGGGGTTATACTTGCAGCGGACGAGATCGACAGACAGGGAGTCGTGGTACAACGCGACGAACGCCGCATAGATGAGCTGAACAGGATTCAGGCAAGGGAATACGCGAGGTATCCGGACTACCGAGACCGGCAGATCGAACAAGTCGTTAACGTCGATCGGAAAGAACCATTCAAAAGGATTTCCACTCAATGGCTGACCGACATCGGAGATTATAATCGTGTTGGATCGCCGTATGTCTGCGAGAACGGGACGATCGAACATGTTTATGGGACAGCAGCACTCTTTATTCCTGTGCCGCCTCTCGGAGAGAGGATACTCCCCGCTGCCGAAGACAAAACAGAATTTTGACTGTGTTCCCTGTTTCTTTGCTATGTTGCTGTATTGTCTTCGCTTTTCTTTTGCTTTTGATGTGCTTCCGTACTCAATAAACTCTGACTCTTGTATGGGGCGGCTGCATTTCTTTTTGTTCTGTGCCGCCGCTCGGAGAGGGATACGCAGTGACCTCGGCGATGTGTTAATTAAAATCAAGACTCCATCTGAACTAAAACCCAGATACAAGTCGGACGCCCACAGCGTGAGGCATCCCCCTTGAATTTAACTTTCCGATGACCAGCTTCGCTCTCTAAGTCGCGATCCAGCAAAAAATCGGCATTTTTTGCCAGGCCCGTTATTATCAATACGAATATAATCTATGAAGTGTATGCGTGTAAGTTCTGGGTACCATATCTCGCGGTTGCCTTGGACCACAACACTCTGAACACACCAACGTTGCAACTCGGAGTTTGCCTATACCGAATTTCCGTGATGCCGATTCAACCGCGTTCAAACAAGCGCCGCGCTTCCCTCTCATAAACCGTTACCGGAATCCTTAGCGAAGAAAGTAGACTGGCACGAAGCATTGTTTCCCGGAATATGAGAATTTTATGTGATAAAAAATCATTCTAGGTAGGCAACTAGAGAATCCGTACTGACAAGAAAGCGATAGTATAGTATGCTGCGATGGAATTGAGACGACGCGAAGGCTAGGGCAGGCAGGAAGCCATGAAGGTACAGACCTGAAGGAAGACGAAGATGGCGCTGAACTATCTAGTTAGGAATTCTAGAACGAACTTCGTTTCATATATGTAGTGTACTGTACTATTTCGACCGTTTCTTCACTATTTTTAGATTTTGGTCGACCGAAGAGACCGATAAATTTCCTTTGATTAGGGACAGTCAGAGTAGGTCGGTCCAGGCGGTTCTGGGGTCGGTTCTCAAGTCGGTTCTGGGAATTCATTTGCATCAGAACCGTGAGAGGAACCAGATTCAGTTCTGACCGACCGAATTTTGAAACGGGGAAAAATCGGTTCTGGGGCGGTTCTTGATCATTTAATCATTTCAGAACCGGAACCGCCTCAGAACCGCCATGTAGAACCTCCTCCAGAGGAGGTTCTGCAATTAAAAGCGGTTCCGGTTCTCGAATTCTGTTAGCTTTTTGTTGACCTCCTCCAGAACCGACCTCCGAACCCGCCAGAACCGACGAGAACCGCCTGCTGGAACCCACTTGGTTTAATTCGTTTAATTAATTGAGAACCGTCTCGAGAAACGGCGACGAGAACCGCCTTTAAATAGCTACTCTGACCGTCCCTAATTAAGGCGTTTTTTGAGCACATCAAAAAAAATTGGGTGTCACCCGTCACTGAAGAAACGGTCGAAATAGTACAGTAGTAACCAATGCTGCGAGGTCCACTTTTATGCTCAAGTTGACAGTTCAGCTTGCACTCATCGGGTTGAAAAATGCAGACATACGGAAATACTCCTTAGCAACCGGTTGATGAGTAAATCCCGAAATTCTCTGTGAGGAAGATGAACAACCTTGCCACTTGCTCGACACAAGGTTGCCAGTACTGGTATATAGAGTGTTAACACTTAAAAGCAAAAGAAGTGACGGCATTTCATAATGCCGCTTCGGCAGGCTTCGGCTGGGTTACGGGCACAGCCTTCCACTGCCACCGCCTTTGCTTCCTGCCACCTTCTCGTTTGCCCAATGACTCTCGATTCCCTTGCTGTCGACATTCTGCTCTCCATTTTTGCGCTCACAGATATCTCTACCGTCCTATCTCTCTCTCAGGTCCGTTTCCGTCCCCTACAAAACGAATGTGGGCTCAATGGCTTGAAAGGTGAATCGGGCGTTTTACGCTGTCGTGAATACAAAACATCTGTGGTACAGGCTCGTTCGTTGACGCTTATTTGTGGTGCACTGCTGCATCAGATCCAAATCAGATCTAAGCACCTCCAATCCATTCTGTCTCTTCCTCCAACCTTCGTCCACAGATCCAGCTCCCGCCGCGGTTCTGCAAAATCTGTTCTTTTCCCCATTCAGTGCGTAGGCGCTGTCATAATATCTCCCCTCTCATGTTCTGGCTAAATTGCTTAATACGTGTCCCATGCGTGTCCCCTACGATACATCTTCCCGCTACATGTCGTTTTTTTATTGCTGCTTCAGGAGTCACTTCAACAGCTATTGCGACCAATTTGGATAGTGTAGGCAGACTAGCGTGCCTCGTGGTCTTCTAATCAACTGCGCCGCAGTGGGGCGCAGTAAATAACAGCTTATGAACTGCGGCTTTCGGCGCTTCTGTTGCGGTTAAATGCAGCAGCGACGCAGTATTGATTCTTGAACCATCTTTCTCCACTTCTCCCCTCCGTTCGAGTCGCTCCTCTGCCAAATTCTGTTCAAACCCGCCAATGCTCCATCTTACTGGCAAAACAACGCGCTCTCCACTGTGTACTACGTTTGCCGGTGCGGATTCAATCGTTAACCACCATTTCGCATCGAAGGCCGGTGACATCTGCTGGTTCTGGTTTTTGTTTATGCCGCAATTGATCGCAAAACCGTGGAATCGTTGGCGTTGCTTGCATCAATACCGATTGCCGTCTGGATACTGCTCCTCCGGCCCTTTTTATTATCTGTGCCGCCGCCATTCTCGTGAATCTCGTGCAGCTTTCAAAATCCTCAAATCATCATTACTGAGCATTAAGCATATGTATGCGGCCGTTTACAATTACAACCCGATATTTGTGATTCGCACTCGAGCTACAAACCAACCGGTACTTACTCGTGCAACCCTAATGTATGAAATAATATCCTCCTTTTCGATCTAATCTCACTGCCGGAGCGAAGCGCAGGCGCACCTTGTCAAACATGAGTTTTCCTTTTGTTCATCTCGTGCAGATCACCCTGCCTACTCTATTGCAGGAGCTCATCCTGTAGCACCGCGTCGTGGGAGAAAGAGGAGAAATATTCAATATTCCACCCTCGAATAGTTATATGTACAAGAAAAACAATGTACAAAATACAACGGAGACGTTTCCGTTTCTTTATTATTAGAGTACGTAACATCCCAACATCGATCGATAGCGTCATTCCATGGGGATATTCAACTCTCACATGCGTTAAGCACAGTTCTGTACAACGGGAAGCAAAACATCTCTGACAATAGCCCGGTGGAAATGTGAAAAGTTGAAATTCGCTTTCACTGTCAGTAGATGCTGTATCAATCAAGTGTACCCTTCTGAATAAGAGTTGTGCATTGAATATTGGGCCCTAAATCCCCTGCCCCATCAAACTGTCTCCCTATGCGGAGTGTTGTACATCCCTTATAATTGGGCAATACAGGTTGGAATTCCGCAAGCCGCGAATTACCAACAGGAATGCCGACCGGTCCTTATGTTTGCATGAATATGCCACAGAATATCCTTAACGCAGTGAACGGCTAATGCTGTGGGATAAATATCAAGTGTGCCGTTTTCCAAGTAGAAAGTTGAACCGTGGGACCTTTAAATTTCCCTGTCGAGACTACCGCCTCGGCAATTTGCCGCTCGACAAATTTCAACATGCGATGCATAATCACATACCATAAGCTGAAAAAGTGCAATACGAGCGCCTTTGATACCTTTCGGAGGCAGATTACGCGTTCAAATTGACGTGTAAATACAACGATCCACATTTTGCCGCCGCCCTCGGCACACATCGTCAGTTGTCAGCCGAAGTCAGCAAAGTCGGCCGACGGCCAGTCAAGATCACCTCGATTCAATTAGCGTTGTTCTTGCGGTAGTCGCGATACGAAATGGTGTCATTCGTCTGCAGAGAACATGCATCAATAACTCAATCTAATTGAGCAGGACTGTTCGACTCGTTGAGTTCGCCCCCTTTTCTCGCTGAAGCTGAGCAACTCACAGCGAACTTCCCTGATTCGGGTTCAACCATCTAACTCGTATCCTTAGGACTTGGAGCTCGAGCGCGAAGTGGGCGGCTGATAAGAATTCGTTTTCAACATTTCAACTAGAGGTGCGTTTGGGAACAGCCGGCACACGGCGGAGGATGTAACCGATCCGATGATACCAATGCGCAATACTGCGGTGGAAAACCGTGTTCTGGTCCTCCGCCTGAACGACCCGAGAGCGCAATTTCCACGAACTCAGGCCGTTCTGTATCACTGAAAACCGTTTAATCACCTCCTCAATTGTGGGCCGCTTCGCAGGATCTTCAGCCACCATATCAGCCACCAGGGGCTTCATGAATTCGAATCCAAGCAACCTATCCTCGCCTGTACCTGGCTCGCCCTAACCAGGTCATGTCATCAAAATTTTGCGGTGCGTAAGCAGAAGACTGAAACTTACCTCTATGAATTCCTCGCGAATGAGGTTACCCAAATAATAGATGTCGGTGGGAAACGGATCGCATGGAGCGCCAATGATGCATTCCGGCGCGCTCTTGTCGCCACCGAGGATTGGGACTTCGAGGGGAGGAGGGTTGCGTGTGGCGTACATGCGAGAGATTCCAAAGTCGATGAAGTAATATTTAGGGGGGCGTTGAGTGTGTGGAAAGTGCCTTGCCCGTTTAGAAAAGTCGAGCGTCTTGCTGTGATCGCCACCATGGAATCCTTCCGGGAACATGGATCCATCCATCATGATATTCATGCCGTTGCAGTCCCTAAACTATGTGAGACATACCTGTGTAGAATTATGAAACTTGTACGAACCGATGGGCCACGTTGTGATCATGCAGGAATTTTAAACCCTAACGAGAATCAGCTTAAAATTTCCCGGATAAACTACGGAAGAAACTTACCTCAAATATCTGGCTAAAGAAGTCGACGGCTTCGCCAAAAGTGTCAAAGCGCGGGTGGTTGTATTCTCTCAATAGTGGCATGACCATGATCTTGCAATGGTCTTCGCCGGGCACGTCAAGGATCTCTAGGATCGGCACACAGTGATTGCGAGGATGGTTGCGAAGAGAGTCAGAGAATAAGTATGTGGCGATTTCAATTTCCACCTCCTGACCAATATCGTGTCTCTGGCTGTCGATGTTCTTCAATTGAACACTAACGTTGTCGCGCATCCGGATAGCGTCGATAGCGTAGTGGCCAGGCTGTTATAGTGTATTTAAGACGGTGGGGAACACGGAAGATAGCAGATCTCACATTGATTACCCCATCTTCGCACATCCACTGAAACTCCTTCGTCTTGATCCACGATGGAACCCAGCCTGGTCTGAATCGCGGCCGGAGCATGTAGCCGCATCTTTCCAACCAGACCTGGTGGTCTCGCCAGAAGTATTCAGACGGAGACAATTGCAAGAAGTTATCCGTGGAGTTTGGGATGGCCCCAACGGCGGGTGGTGCTGCGCCGGTGGTCATGGAAGTGGTGCGGCAATTTGTGGGTCCAGGTGGTGATTGCTAGCGTGATGTGATCAATTTGATACTCGATCAAAAATCGACAACTTGCCAGCAACCAACCAGCAACCCTCATTCGCTCAGTTTAGCTCAACCGATTTCAATTCACAAAAGCTTTGCGGAGATGATATCTCTTCTGTGCAGCTTGGGTTCCCTGCTCGGTGCTTCCATGATTCGAACCACAATGGATGTGTTTGCAGCATATGGCCAACTGGCAGTCGCATTTTTGCATTCCATTGTCTCTGCCGTGTCATCAAACTCGGAGCAATTCAACATTCCCAAATTCGCCTTCCACGGGGGAATTGACTGGGAAAATCATATTTGGGCGAATCTCACCAGAAACGTTTGAAAAAAGACCTAGTGTAATTTTCAAGGTTGCTTGGGGCAGCGAGTCACCAAAATTCTGAAATGCCGAACGGGCTGCGCTCGTGGATTGCGGGATAAACCACGGAAGATATCGTATTAATGCTGTCCCTTCATCCACTAGTGCGGAACCCTAGGCCCGACCCGCTTTGCTGTTCCCCCAAACCCACATTCAATCACCACAATTAAACTATTCAATCTCTATCGGCCTCTAGTTTTCTGGATCTTGCACATCGCTACCTAGGACAAATTCTCAGAATCAGTAGCGCCCCGATCGAGGTCCGATCATCCGGATGAGAAGCTGTGCAGCGTCCGTGCAGACTCCTCATGTCATCCACGTTCGTCAAGAACCACCATCATCCACTATTTGCAGGGGGCTTCTGGACGACTATTCAGCAATGCATCCACTACTGTCCCGCCATCCAGCATTTGCCAAGGTCCACAAGTCTTTTTCTTCGATCCGCTTGTTCCTCAAGTCTGCTGCAACGAGGCGGGGAGGAAAATACATTCATCCCGGATGTCGGATTCAAACTACGCTGCAACCTCTCAATCGGGAGCATGATGCTAATGTGGCAACCACTTTTTTATCCAGCGCATTCCTCCAGAAATAGTGGTGGAAATGTTCCTCTTCTATTGGAATAATCTGGGAAGGAATTCGGAGTTGCACAATATACCGATCTGTCTCGACAAGTATGCGGAGTTTGGCGCCAGATAGCATTTTAGACGCCTGAACCGGGTAAATTCGCCCTCGCTATGCATGTGGAGCAAACACTCGACTTTGACGATAGTCGTTACGGTATCGAGAAGGAGCCGATTAGGCAGCTACCCACCTCGAGGGCTCGCGACTGGTGCAGACTGCGCCTGGTCCGCTACCCGGGGAGCATTTTAGCGCTCATTAGGAGCATGCCGGACGGGCTTTATAAGTTTGGTCGAGGGAAGCCGGGAGAAGAAGGTTTGATTCGTGTAGGGGAGTCGATCGATTGCAGAACTGGAGCGATGCTGATTTCCGGTGATATGGGCATAACATATCAGACACTTGGGGGTGAGGCCGTGGCTTCACCCGGCAGAACTTCGTACTTATGTTCTTACTACTGTAGTCCCTTGGAGCCATGCATGTGAATAAAATAATTAAATAACAAGTGTAACAATGGCTCTCAACCGGGAATCTATACCAGTCATTCATTAAGGGAGGAGTTGACTTCATAGAGTTAACTTCATATCATATCATCTACTAGCAGAAAAATGAACACTGAACTCACAAGTAATTTGAACAACTAAGCTGCCCGCCACTGAGAATACTTTCTACTCAGGCCAAAGTTGGGCAAGTATAATCCAGAGGCCCACAATTCAATTATACTACACCATTTGTAAGGTAAAGTTCAAGTGTTTGAGAGCAATACTGTACTATTAAGTTCAGTTCGACAGTCACGGGTCACAGGCGTCTTTGTCGGTGTCGAACTTTGGCAAATGTCACAGGTCACCCTATCGAAGTGTCGAATTGGTCAACCGTGACACCACCAAGGGTTCATCTGGAAATGCTGTTTTTTCGAGTTTTCGCGTCGAAAAATGTCGAATTTTGGCCACCGGTCACGGTCACATCGGCCGGTTGTCGGATGTCGAATTTGGTTCAAATCGTCACGGGTCACGGCCCGTGTCGAATTGAACTTAATAGTACAGTATGAGAGTGCTATAATTCATTCCACCTCATCTATTGTTAGACTGGTCTAGGATGGTCCATTTGCAATTCTAACACAAAAATGACCATCTGCAGAAGAAAAATCAGAGTCATAGATATATAATTTCAAAGCACAACAGGATTCTTTTTTTTCTTCTGCGTTCCAAGATGTGAAAGGATATGCATGTTATTACCTGACACACAATATGATTACGACTTTGTATTTACAGAGATACAGACATGAGTTCTCTGTGTTTTGCTACTAAGAACGGAATACTGCAATCTAACCCTCCTATTTCTACTACAGCCATGTTCAATTTCCTAAGATTTTCTTAGTTTTCCCGTCCTGTTGAAGTATCAGAGACTTAGTTTGTGTTGATTTGTTGGTTCTTGGCTTCTCAGGGTAGCCAGGCTTTCCAATTAATGCCCATAAAAATGACTCACAAGCAAGAGGGATGAAGAGTACAGTGGGCCCCGGGGTGGTATCCCCCTTGTTTTGGATGATCTTTCAGAATAGTGCCAGCCAAATCAGTTGAATGACCTAGTAGAATGGATTCCCCATGGGATGGGAAGTTGACTTGTTCCTGTATAACACAATTGCATGTGTGCTGACAAATAGGTTGAAATTCAGGTGATTGGTCATCACCAATTCTTACAATCAATCACATTCTCAGTGCTCACGGGTTTATCAGGATCAAAGTGCTATAGTTGACTCCATACTGCCCATTTCTTGGATGCTCTAGGATGGTATCCCCCTCTATCCTTTGCTCAATTTTAACCAACTTCCAAAACATGAAACAATCCTCTCTGAATATTTTTGGAACCACACATGTGTAATTACTCGACACACAATTAGATACTAATTTTTACTGTGTTCTAATGTGTAAAAAGATTTTTTCCGAATATCTTTGGAGTCACATACCAATAATTGGGTGAGAGCACTGGTTGAACATTTCAAGTTTTTCGGTGAAAAAATTGGTGAAAAGTAGTTTGAGTTTTACACAAATTTTTCACTGAAAAAATAAGTGAAAAACTTAAAACTTTTTCACCACTTTCTAACTTTGTTTCAAATTTTTCACCTTAAAAGTGGAAATCTTTGAAAATCTTTTAAGTTTTTCACCTCCTTTTTCAGTGAAAAATTTGTGTAAAACTCAAACTACTTTTCACCAATTTTTTCACTGAAAAACTTGAAATGTTCAACCAGTGGAGAGAACAGAGTTTAATATTTTTGGAGATCTGAAGCTTTCAGTGGGTGAGAAGTGTAGGATCAAGAGTCACCCATGGGAATGATATGAATATGTTAGCACAGCCAATGCCTGCTTACCATGATGAATAATCTGACTATTAATGCAAACAGTATGTTAGCATTCATATGTGAGTGCTCCAAATGTTCATTTTGGTAGCCCTAACTATGGTAATAGATACACACCAGATACTGATTCATGATCATACAGAAGGCAATGAATGTTTCTGCAGGAGACAGAATAAAATATACTGGGAGAAGAAACAGGAGTCAAGAACCAAAACTGTGATGGGCTTGGTGTAATCAGAATTAATACACACAACTGGTTTCAATTGTGCATCTCGATACATCCAGATAACACACACCATAACTACAATCTGAGTCAGCTAAGCATACAAGGGAGCTGGTAA
Source organism: Mycena crocata (assembly GCA_029281795.1). NCBI lineage: Eukaryota > Fungi > Basidiomycota > Agaricomycetes > Agaricales > Mycenaceae > Mycena > Mycena crocata. Next base: position 390,806 of record JARJCP010000036.1, on the reverse strand, counting down.
AAATAGTGCAAACATCAATATGAAAAGTTATGAACACAAAGGACAAGCATGATTACAGTAGGTTGGCTAAACCAATGACAGTAAGGCAAGGAGCAAGGACATGAAGACCATTCTTTACTGATACATAAAGTCCAAGGATGTAGATACACAGCACAACTACAACCTAAGCTGAAAGAATAAGAGGCAGGAGTGGGATTCGAACTCTCGCGACCGAGGTGGACAGCCACTAAAAAGTCAGTCTTTTTGTGTGCTGTTTAAAGGACAGCCACTAAAAGGAATACAGCACAGCCACTATTTTCGTTACACGCTTGCTCCGTAATCTAATGAAGTTCTGAGCCTTCGAAATCTGCATCTGAGGTTTTAGAAAAGAACGATTACATAAGTACTCGTAATTTATCATAAGATCAGCGACAAGTGCTGTTGAAGGTCGTAGCGCATGGACTCCAACATAATAATACGGACATGTCGATTCGACTTTCCCATGTGTGATATCCGTGTGTGCAATGGGTTCGCACCGCGGCCGTACTATGCGTCTCAGGTCATGGCATCCACATATTATGCCTGCCCATCATCGCAGGACGGGGATGCAGCAGCATAACTGGTATCTTTGATCCGCTCCAGGCAGTGGTCACGGTGAAAAGCACATTTGGGTTGACAAGTCGTACAAATAAATAGCACACTGCGTTGAAGGGAAATCAGATGGACTAGTAAGCCACAGGTCCCTGAAAAATAATGATAATGAGCCACGAATTCAGGGGGAACGAGATAAAATAACGAACTCCACCGTTGTTATAGTCAGTAATTTGGTCGCGATGGACGTGTACACCCTTGCTGGCATCGGGTCGTTGTTGCTGTTCATTTCATTTTGCGTCAGCCAAGTCTCATGATTTCTGAAGATTTGCGCACCGATGGTGAGCCTAATGAGCGAAATTGGAACGCCGCCGTGGAATTGGCTCCAAGTTGGCCAACGTGGATGGATTCTGAGAGCATAGTATCCCCGACGCGCTTCCCCATGCCCTGACGACGAAGCGATTCACGCGAGTTGAGTCTAGATGGCGGAGTTAAATGTGGAACCTTCGCCCGGGGCCTATAGCTGGACGTACATTGCAACTAGAAGAAAAGGTATTGAAGAACGAGTAAATCTGGATTCAACGGAGTTAACACGCACTCATCGTGATGATGGATAATTTGGCCAGCATAAAATGGACGGGCATCCTACACACAATTTATTAGCTCTTCAGCGCATGAAGTGGCTGCATTGCAAACCAGTTGAGTTTCGTGGGTTGAACGACATAAAGTATCAATACCAAGGACTGCGCGATTGTTACCAGGCCACCGCGCGCGACCGTGAACCCAAGCAACTGTGAATTCGTCGTCAAATAATTGCGAGACAGACTCGCTCCTCACTCACCCTTTCCAAAAGGGAATTCGTTCTAACGAAGTGCATTAAGTGCTAGTGTGCAACCTGGCATGAATGATACACATGATTTGACTGCACCTCTATTACTGTAAAATGTCCATGACAGCGCGATAGTGTTCAACAGATCAGCAGCAGCGTAACAGCCGTTGGTTGTAGCGACTTCAATCTGTTAAAGTAAATAAATGCAGTGGTAACATGGGCTATACCTTCATAGTCCTGCTCGCCAGGTGCGCGACCGTAGGTTCCCCGGATATATCAGCGACGATAACTAAAATGTGTCTAAGCGCGAGAAAATCAGGGCGTACATGTTCCTGCAGCTGTGTAACGTATGAGATCGGTTGAGGATAAACGAAATCGGAACACACCAAGGCCTACGATAGAGAGAAGGCTCGGTGATACACGAATCGTAAATTCAACCTCAAGTCTGAATGGAATTCGGAGCGTACAATGATTGCTGGGACTAACATTTTCCGCTGATTGACTTGACGGTAGAGTGTTGGTTAAATTATGTGGGGCGGAGTAGGATAACGATTTACGTAGATATACGCGTCGTGCAAAGAATAATTCGACCCTAGCACATTTAAAAGCATCGAACAATGTGGAAGAACTGTTGAGGACATACGATGTGCAGATGACGACATTTATCTGGACCTCCACGATAGCCGAGCTGAACCAATAACCAGTCAGCGAAGTGGTAAACAGGAACTAAGAGCCTAGTCGTACAGCGGTAACAGCCCCAGCTGCTTGAGGTTGCCAAAGTTTTGGATCTACGGTTCCGTGCTGCATTACTGTCTGCGCAGCGGAAACCTCGAGTCATACCATGTAAATGTGGGCCATCTCCGAGGTCAGACATGTCGAGGCAATATCTAAAGCACTGACAATACTCCAGTCCGAGAATGGAGAAACGATTGAATTTATAGGCTTACACGAGGATGGCCACCTAGATGAGCAGTCAGTAAGCGTCAACCTCGGTGCCGCAGCGACAGAGAAGGACGCATGAAAGTCTGAAGCATCCAGCCGTCCTTGTTCAAAGTGTTGTACATCCAAGCCTGCTGGAGGATAATCCCCAACAACCTATCCACAAGCATCACGGTTGGTACGCAGTTCCAGAGTTTTCAGCTTCACTCCATTACACACGTACAGAGGACAAAGCATCAGCCCGGAAAACATCGCATCGACCGATTTCGCGATATTCACACCATTCGGTGGGTTTGAGGCCGACATGGAGCGGGGATTCCGGAGGGCGCACGAAGGAGTGGATGGCTCGGAGGGGTGGAACCAGCGGGTACGAATGGCCGTAGTGGGCGCGTCTGATATACACCGCCAATACTTGGCTGAAACCATTCTGGGTTACTCGGGGTTCATTGACAGCCCAGTTGTGGAAAAACGCTGGGCGTCCGTCCACGGGTTGAGCGGGTGAGCGGGTGTGGCAGTACCATTGACAACCAACCGGTCTAACGTCCACGAATGATAATTAAAATCAGAAGAACGAGTGCATCAATCCTCAGCAATCCCTTGATCACCAGAGCATCACGAAAGGAAAGCTGCTGCATGTAAGACCTGCGTAATAATTATAAACGCCGCGGAAGGGGCCCACCTCCGTAAAGATGTGGCAGGTGCTTGAGGTTACAGCTTATTGCAAGGTCAGATTTGTGAGGAACATGGCAGCTGATAACGGACATCACCGAGTGAATCAGAACAATCATTCTGCGGGGATCTCAATGTGCTTCGTTGATTATGCACATGAAAACACCGAGTCTGATTTTTCAGGATAAGACTCAGGATCGCACTCGAAGGAATTGACATACAATGGCCATGCTTCAGCCGAGTCGACCAGTAGTCACTGTATGGGCGATATACTGTGCAAAAATTCAACATATTTTACAGGGTTTTTGCTGACAACTTACATCTGCCTTTGAGGTTCAGCTGACAAGCCAGAGAATCTACTGACATCCCTTCAACTTGCTCGCATTGTTGCACTGCTTACATCTGCACATCTGCAAGGATCGTTGTCAGTAATGGGCATCAGTGATCCCATCACATCGGCTTCCGTCTAGATCAGGTAAAATGCAACAATTTGAAAGTCTCTGGGTTCCTGGGACTCAGAGGCACTTCGTTTGGCTTGATATTAAATAGAAATATGAAAACCCCCCATCTGAGCATTGTTTGGGCATTAGAAGGGTTATAATGAGCAAGAAACCTATGCCACGGCCTCTGTTGGAAGTGGTCATCTTGAGTGTCATTATCCTAGTCTTCAGCTAACAAGGAGTAGGCAGACAGCTTTAGTCATATCTTCTCCCTATTTCTGGAAGTTACCACAACCTTTGGGGATGGCCAACTCGGATAACACCACTGTTTCCGTTTTAGGATTTCGGCACATTTGTTGCCATCAATGATATGATCAAATTTATCACCTTCTCCAAAATCTAACCAAGTCCCTGTGATTGCCAGTGAATATATGTGATGTAAGTGGTAGCCCAAACAGCTTGTATGCAATCATGAACGATTGTCATTTACCGCGGTGAGATGTCAGTCATGTTGAAAAATGGTAAGTTGTCAGCGGAAACTCTGTATTCAATGCGGAGATGTCAGTCAATATTTTTTGCACAGTATATGTGCCATATCACTGGCATGGACTCGTGAAGGTTTGGAATAATTCACTTTCTGAGAGTTTCAAGCCTCCGACGAGATCTCATCTGAGTTCAGAGGGATGATATGTGTACGTGCCTTGCTTCCCAGGTATCCGACTCCCTTTCCCAGGATCATTAAAGCACGCGTACGTCTGTCGTTCGGGGCCCTCAATCATTTAGTCGAGAGAGGCCGAGAAACTAGACAAGATGTTAAACCCGGTTCCTGATATAAGTATGATCCCCGAAGAAACGTGTCATACCATAAAATGCCACTGGAAGGGCTGGTGCCGGGCAAATCGCGGGTAGGATGCGTACCACATTTGCTCGACTCGGAGTCGTACCTCGGTCCCTCGTTTCCCTAGCATGACAGGATGATCCTTCACTGAGAGCACCGTTTCTTCCTGTCCACGAGCTTCAAGTTGGTCCGCGATGTCGAGGCGACGTGGCAGCTTTTGCATGTATACCGCTTGCGATGATGCCGGCGGCACTCATCGGACCAGTCTTCGAGCATGGCTGCCCCTCCGCCGGGTTTGTGGCGTGGTTGACTGCGAACGGCTTGACGCAATATCCAGAACTCCGAGGTAAGAACAAAGAAGAGAACAAGCAAGTCCAATGCGAAAGAGACAAACGGAAGGATAACCGGAGATTACATGAGCAATACTGTGCGGCGCGCTCCGGCGCGCCGTGCCGACAGCACCCAGTCGCTCGAATTCTGCAGTGTCCAACCGTACCCCAACGATTCAGATGGATCGGCTTAAACCATGATTCCTCGCTCTCTGATTCTTCAAACAAAAAATTGTTTAATGTCAACCCCAGACGCACAGTCAGTGACATTAATTCGTGGCACTCTGCAAATGCACGTAGACAACCGGATGCTGAAAGTCCCCCGGCGGCGAAGCGAAACTCTGTTAGTTGACGCCAGGGAAGGAATAGGAGGTCTAGGTTGTGGATCACCTGTGGTTGTGTTCCTGAAACATGAAAGGTGACTCGACGCAGCCGGTCCAGACACAGAAGAGTATCGAGTCGATGTTCGCTTCAGTTCCGCTCCTCGCCTTGGCAAAGCACCTCAACGGATAAATAGCACATGGAACGAATTCATGTCCTGCACCATTTCGGGAGTGATTTCTTTTTTCAACCACGGTTGCGTCTGACACACCTTTACGGTTTGGAATCGACTCCAAGTGCTCTGTAAAAGTTTTTACACCTGCTTTTTCAACTTCAACCACCTCCTCAGCAATGGCAATGGCTCAGATTAATGCTGAATCAACCCCAGTTCGAAACTGGTGCCAAACTGATATTTCCCCCAGATGGTGATTGAGATACACCCCAAATTATTTTTTCTGAGTGGGTTGTCCCCTCTCAGCGCTCAGCTAAAATTATTGCGGCCGATATTGTCCAGCGCGGAGGGCCGGACGCGCGCCCCGGGAACAATCGGGTGCAAACAAATGACTGGTCTCATTCGCCACCATTCAGGATAAGACCACGTGCAACGGAATTCGCGCCGCAACGGGCAGCACCTGTCGGTACGAAGGCAATGATATCGTCGGTTTTGCAGTGCGGAAGGGCAGGGCGTGTTTCCCGTGTCGGTCTGTGGCATTTTTTATATCTTTTCTTTCGCTTCTGCCGACGTTTCCTCCTCCAATTATTCCGTTACGTGGCACGGTAGACGCAAAAATAAGGTTTGTCTGGTCCAGTTTATTTTGAGCTATCCTTATGTCTTTGATCTTCGATGGATATAGAAATACGATGGCCATATGCCCTGCTACACCTGCGCGAATGGGAGCGAGGAAATAGACTGTAATCATCCGGAACCAGAGCTTGTTACCTTGTCTCAAATCCTCGTCTCACTGGGCCCTTTGGAACTCAATAAAGGACTTGTCTGGGAACTTCATCGGACGACCACCCAGCCAACAAGGCGCCGCAAACGGCGGCACAAATACCTCTGATAGTGCTGCTCCCCGCGCAGGCTATAGTGGGGAATTGATATATCACAGACCTCTGATGAGAGATACACCGTGTTATATCCAGAGCTCTAATTAGAAGTCGGCCGTGATATATCACACCAGAAGTCATTATATTTTGAGTGAATCAGGCTGGCGCACCGGCGCTCGCTGTTGCCCGCCCCCCGCGCGCCGCGGCCATCATCCCCAAAAGGAAAGAAATTTTGGGACTGTAAAAACACAATCCCAGACCCAATTAAAGGATACACGGCGCGAGGTTTTCTCTCAGCGACCTGCACTCCTTAAAACGGTATACTCGCTGGACATTCAACCCAGGTATGGGCCGGATCAGATATTTGTCCATGTTATGATGACACTGTCTTCTCCTTCTCCCACATCCTTCGCCCCCAGCGCCGCCGCTCTGCGCCGTATGACCAGTAGCCCCATATACAACAGAGACCTCATATGTCCCTCGTCAGACTGATACTCATTCTAACCTTCCGTTCCGTCTACATGCTGAACACTGGTACCACTGCTGATCTTGCCACCTGGCACGGTGCTGCACTGCGCTCCTCTGCGGGCTTGTGCCTCTCGTTTCTTAGCATCAACCCATGAAACTACCCAAACCTGACTAAAGTAATCCATGGATCCCATTCTGATACGGTCCGTCTGCAATCTGCACGCTCCGGTGTCCGCGGTCAGGCCGTGTTTCCCCAATTTGGCCCAGTTTGCATTGCACACGCAATATGCATAGCTCTGGTATATCGCGGATACGTGTCTTCCGTCACCTGCTGCCCGTTTAACAGGATCTTTGCTATTGTTGCTCGATCTCCTCTGTATGTATGTTTGCCAATCCGCTGTATGTCGCAAGGGGTTCCTTGAGCCGTTGAGACTGGACCTACCTAAAACTCCAATTTGAGCGGAAATGTCTTCCAGAAGGACTGTATGCATACTAGAATGACATTCCGAGGTATATGGCGCCTCTCCGTTGAGCTCGGGAGGCGCTGTAACTGTCTGAAATAAAGAGCAATTGCCTTTTTGGGACTAATTACTTCAATTGATGGGACACAACATTCATTCTTTCACCCATCTCTCAACCCGTTTACTCAGGGAACAATTTTAGTGCTGTTTGGCTCATTCCCTGGAGTGGTTCTGCAGCCTTTAGTATGGGGACAGGCCATTCCAAGCAGTCCAAATGGTCTGATTTTTGTGTTCCTCATGTTTTGATCAAAGATCAGCCCCACAGATCGGGCAAGAAAGTAGTCAGCCGGAAATGGCTACGCTTATTGAGTTCAGCCGTGGAGTAGATCACAATTCCATTCAGAATTCGAGTGGAAACTGATGCAAAACTGAGTTCCTCATAACTTTTTGAAATCCATTACTCTATGACCTGCCCTACAGATTTGGCCCGAAGTTCTAAGAGTTTCTGTCTACTCGCTTTTGCAGCTAACAGAGTGTAGCTATTTCTGTGACCCAAAAATCGTGTTCCTCATCAACTTCGCACCGGATTGCCGAAACCGGCCCGACCGTGTACGGCATGCCTCGCACTTAGTGATGTGCCGGGCTCGGGCTTGAGCCCGGGCTTTTATGGGTAGGCAATTTTGGTCACTCAATGATTTTTTCAGGATGCTTTTGAACCCAAAAAATCTGGTTGAAACCTGAGTGGTACTTCAACACTCAAATAAGCTGCTCTGTTTTGGGGTAGGTGGATGGGGAATATATTTCGGTGAGGTCATGTGGCTTTGGCTTGTCAAATCGACTGAATACATTGATTTCAGGCTGTGAAAAAAACTCATTGAGGCTTCTAGTGAGTAGGAAAGAACTTCCTTTACATGTTTCTCAACACTACCTCACACGGATGCAGATGTGGAAAAAAAAGTTGAAAGCCCGGGCCCGAGCCCTAAGCCCGACCCGACCCGGGCCCGGCCCTACTGGAGGGCCGGGCTCAGGATTCTGGAGCCCAAGCCCTGGAAAGCCCGGCCCAGCCCGGCCCGAACAACACTACTCGCACTTTGCGTGCCTCTTGAATTGCTCCTTACAAAATGATCCATGCCAACCCCGAGCAAATATTTTCATTGGGAAAACATGAGAATGCATCACTACATGGTTGTGGTTAGTCAAGTGTGGACTGCAGCTGGAGTTGTACTTGTTAAACATGTTATCATCTCACGGCGATGGTGCCTCCACAGAATGGAGTGTGTTGTCTCGGCGGGAGGAGCGACGGCGTAAATAGCTGCACCGCACCGTATCCACCGCTACAAAGTATCGAAGAGGAATAATCCAGGCAGCCATTTCTTTTTGTTTTATTCCATTTGAGATCATCCCGTATGTAGGCTTCGCGGCAAGGCACAATCAGCAACCACACCATGCTTGAGACAAATAAAGGCTCGTACCAACAGAGGCAAGTATCGAACAAATTTCGTGAGATGGAGGGTAGCAAATCAGCAATAGTGGGATCAGTTCAAAATCAGTTTGTGAAATAGGGATTCATTTGGAAGCACGGATATTCTCGGGTGCTGATATCTTGTAACTGCGTGGCTCTAGCCCGTTTGCCCCGTTGTTTTGAGCGTTTTCGTCTGGCCCTGAGTCCGCAAGGGACAGTCGTATTTGGCACAAATTTCCTGATTTGGACAGCTGAGTCAGCCCGCCATTGGTGATTTTGACAAACAAGGCCAAATATGCTCCATGTCATGGTCGATGAGGAGCACGCTACAGGGCGCAACAGTGCCACAGGTTTCAAATTAATCATTCCAAAAGGTTTCTATTCTCAGTTGATATATCAAGCCTATTTCTAACTAGAGCTCTGGATATAACACGGCGGATTTCTGATTACAGGTGGTGATATCAAGGGGGTGTCGATTCAAGAAAATTTCAGGCACCTCAAATTTGGGATAATTCCTCACCTTACAACACAGAAATGAAGTCCGAAGCTCTCAGAATTCATGCCCGTTGAGCTAGAGGAAGCAACATTATTTCCTAATTCGGGTGCCGGGAGGTTTGCCGCTGAAGCGTAATCAACATGAGTAATCAGCTGTTTAATCCTAGTTGCATGAAAAGGCTCTCAAAAATGAATGGTGATGTCTGTGGAAGCAGGACTTAGTTCATAGTAGATGGGATAGGAACACTGAAAACATACTTGAGGACTCCGATTGAGTCTGTTTTCTTCCAGAGGCCGTGGAAAAGCCCGGATCAATAGCCTAAACGGGCGATATGACGTCATTACGGACGGGACGGGGTCACCAGAACTCCCGAAAATAAAACTTCGGGGTGTAGTGTGGATTTCGCAGATCGGGATCCCCTTGGGTGATATATCACTCCCCCAGGCAGTGATGCCCCGCGCGTGCAGCCCCAAACATCTGAACAGCACGAGACCGCATACTTTACAGAATCCCTACCGGAGGGAGGATCCTCAGCCTTGAACTCTCCCAGCCCGTTCTTCGAAATGACCTCTCCAGCAATGGTCACGGAAGAGGAAGAGCAGGACGAGGAGCATCTAGAACACATGTATGTACGATCCATTGGGTCAACCTTTTTTACCATTGATCTCATAATATCAGTCGAAAGCTTTTCCGGGCCCACCGTTTCCAGGTTGGCTTCAGCGTCCCGGATGGAACGCTGGAGGCATTCTCGCAGGGCGTCATCGAGGGCACCGACCTACAGCCGGAGGTCCTCCACGCGTGCCAGCTAATGGGATCTTTGTTGGCACGTCATCTGCGAATAGTGATGCCCAGGGCCCGGCTTGGCCTGAAAGCCCGGGCTTGGGCCTGGCTCGGGCGGGCTCGGGCTTGAGATTTTTGAAGCCCGAGCCCGAGCCCGCTGATAGGGCTTGGCCTGGCCTGGCTTGGGCCTGAGCCTGGGCTTGGCAGTTGATTTTAACTGTAACACTTACCATGTACAAAAGCTGTTAGAATGGTGCATCTGATGATATAAAAGGTACTTCTCCAAGAACAGAGCGTCAGACACTTCATATGCCCACTTTCGATGGGCAAACATGCACATTTCCATTTTGGGATGCGGTGTTGAAAGTTTTTGAACAGGCCATTTTCGCGAATGAGTGTCACACAATTCAAGACGCACCTATAGACTGAAACCGGATCAAGTTCTAACAGTATTTCTCCAATATTTCTGTCCAAATTCAATGAAATTCAAGAGCAAATACCTGCACACCGAGCCCAGGCTTTGAGCCCTGGCTTAGGGCTTTGAAATTCCAAGCCCGAGCCCTAGGCCCGCAAAAGCCCGACGTTGGGCTTGGCTTGGCTCGGGCCTGGGAGGGCTTGGCTTTGCGGGCTTCAGGGTTTTAGGCCAGGCCTTGGGTTCCTGGCTCCCTCTTCCTGGGCAGAGTAAGGCCGAGGCGAAACAACTTTGTCTCACTCATTTTTCCCTGAAAAATACCGTGCCAGTCCCGCTCCCGCACCTACAGGCGACGATACTGTTGTCTTTGTATTTTTCCATCAAGGGAGAGCTCCTCCGCGCGCAAGAGGTTCTCGCAACGGCGAATAAGGTCGTGGTGGAACATAATTTGGACGGCGCGCTCCTACAACGACCCAATGCGACCGCCGAGAGCCTATCGAAGCGTACATTCACGCCGGTACCGACGACGCCGACAGCATAAATCCAAGCGGCGCTCTCACACCTCGTGTACCTTGATCTATCTCATATGAGCTTTTTGAAACGGACCAGCGTTGTCGATCCAGAGCTGTACGCCACTTTTAAAAGAATTACAGCGAGTCGCAAATATCGTGGTGCTCTGCATGTACTGATCGTCGTGTCTGTTCTGTCGCAGACAATCCCCGCTGCCGACGCGGAGATCAACTTCGTGCGGGCGAAGAGCGCGGTTACAACGTTCGAGGCGCAGAAGCTTGGGGAGCACTGGTATCGCTCCGACCTTGGTTAGCTTCCGATCCGCCGCCTCACATCCTACTCATACCCGTTATGTATAGGCGATGACGGGGCGGCAGTGTGGCAGGGAAAATACTGGGAGCTAATGGAAGCCATTGAGACGCACCGCTGTGCCATCAACTTGGCGCTCACCCGTACCGTCCTCTGCCCCGAGCACAAAAGTGTCGGGCTGACCCTCAAGATGTGCTCTATTATCGTACTCACCGGGTTGTCCCACCACGCCGAGTTGAGGCGAAAACAACATGACGTGGTTGTGGAGATTGTGAGCATCTCCGCCTCGTATAGCGAGGAGGACTGCGAATATTTGGATCCCAGGGTTTCTGTGCGTGCGCTGTTCTTGTTCGAGAACAGGATAATTGATGACGGCTTGAGTTCAGGCTCGTTGGACAGTGATTATCGGCATGATGGATGAATTAGCCCTGGGTCCGGATGTCTGCCCACAATTTACGCATGATCTTCCAGCAATGGCGGCTATTATCGGAGCTCGAAGTCAGACCCTCCAGCGGGTTGTACCTTTTGCGCTTTCTACCACCTGCGATGCATCTGAACCTCTAACTTCCCTTTCTGGGTTCTAAACTCTAATATCCGTACGCTTTCGTTTTGCTCGAGGTTGAGGTGTTTAATAACCAGGACAGCTCCGCAAATACATGTTGTGAGGCAGAGAACGAGTGACAGGAACAGACCGTGGGAAATCAGCCTTCAACCCCAACTTTTCCCGATATCAACTTCTCAAGTACCGTTCGGCCTTTTTTCCAGCGAATCGTTGCTTTTCCAACTTACCGCGCGAGATCCAGAACCGGCTCCAGATTCGAGTCCGTTTGGGAAATGGAAAGTATGTGGATCGGAGGTATGGCGGAAGTGATCGGCATACCTTCGGCCATACATATGACATAAGCGGCATCGGCAGCTTTTCAACTACCGGCTCCTACATAACGTTCAGCTTGCTCGCAACTCGCCCAAATACGTACCTACGGCAAAGATCATTTACGGCTGGCACCAGTGACAAGGGAAACATTCTGGACTGACTGCTGACGCTTTTATGCGTCTGACTGCTGACGCTTTTACGCGTCTTTCTCGCGTCTTTCCGTTTCTTAGCACTTGGGTCGAGAAACTTTGCTATCGAGCCAGAGAAAATAGATTCCCAATCAGTATTCTCCTGTTTATGAAGTATAGACTCTCCTGCTTTGGTTGAAAAGATGTGTACAACCAAAAGGCGCATCTGGCATGCATGAATTATTGCCGCTGTCAGCGGAAGATCTGGATGAGCCCGGCATGGATTCCATACCTCCCAACATGTGTGTACCATGGATTGAAAACAAGCCAGCAGCAAAGCGGGGAGCACAAAAAAATTGGTACTTTAAATCTTGATGAATTCGAGCTCCGATCGATCTTGCCGGATTTGCCGGCATACCACCGATCACATACTTTCCAATTCCCAATCTTTCTGCCAGATTCGCCCAGACCGCTGTCTCACGCGGAACCCGGAGGTCTCAGGATATATTTCAGATAGAAACAGAGCTGCAGGCTATGCGTCGCACATCCCGGGGAAAATGTCTCATCCCCTGTTTAACATTATTCCATGGATATAAAGCCGGCACCATTTTATTTTGTCCGCATTCGACCCGCTCTTCCACTAACGTCAACCTTACGATCTCAAGAGCACCTCTTCTCTCCATCGCTTCATCCATATTCGACACGAGTAGCTCAGCAGCTCCGACAACAACGACGCTCGAGCCACCGGGGCTTAGTTGAATAAAAAACTGGAGGCTGAAATTTCCTTCGCGACAGCTGTAGCATTTTCTGAGAGCCGGCGGGGTTCCGTTTAATTGGTATCGTGTTATGCTTGATGGTTGAATGACCATAATCAACGTTACTCACTCTGTGGGCGACAAAAGAAAACAGAGAACAAAAGAGATCATAGATCTTACGCGAATTCGGATGTGGGGAGTCGAACCCCGGGATTACCAGCTGCTCGCAACAAGAGCTGGCCGTGTGCCGTACACCACATTCAATTGCTTGTACTGTAAAGCGGTCGAATAAACCCGGGTCGAATTAGACGTCAAAAGGAGAGAGCTGGATTGAAGACTCAACGCGTCTCGGCGCGTCGCGGACGGCGACGACGCGTATCCGGCTCGATACGACGAATATGTACGCGAGGCTCGCTCCTCGCTCCGAACCGCACAAACCAGCAGCTCGTTCGAAAACGCGCCGAGCCCCGCGGACCGCGATGAAACGAAACGGACTAGGCTCTACGAAGCTGCGCTCGCTCTACACCACAGCTGCCAGATTCGACTCGACTGCGACCCACTCTCCGCGCCGCGCGTTCCATACCAGCGGTATATACCGACTCAGCGGCGAATCGAATCGCTTGCCGAGCGAGGCGCATGGGAATCAAAACCAGCAATCCGTGCGACTCGGTGAATCCACATCCGCATCGTCGCAGTACGAGATGCAACGCGGCGAAAGGGACGGGTGGAAGGCATAGTACACAGGCCCTGAGATCTGAGATGCCGGCGACGCGACACCAGCGGCCTGCTGCTTGATGCCGAATCCGCGCCAGTTGAGGCACAGGAACTGCGTCCCGACCTGAGTGAAGTGTCAAGCGAGCGCCGTTTTGGTGTCGAGTCCAATCGCGCCCCGAAGCCGTGTGCAGATCGAACCGAATGGCGGGGAGTATGTCCCAAGCGCCCGCGCATTCGTTAGCAGGCCCAACATGAAGCGGAGGTACCGCCGAGGGAGGTAGCAGCTGGTGCGTCGCGTGCGCGGCACGATGATCGAAGAGGGTGGAGGTAGGTACGGACGAGCGGACGGCGTGACACGGGTGAAGACCCCTGCGCGGAGACGGATGAGAAGTCGCTTGTAGGGATTACCAGATACGAATTTGATTCTGCGCCAGCAGCAGACCTAGGGTGGGCACATAGCTCAACCGTCGCACGCGCTCCTGGGTCCGAGTCAGCAGCATCCGACTCTCCCTTCGCATGTGGAGGCGGGCAGTATACGGGATGCGACGTGAAGTAGCGGCTGGTGTATCGAATACGCAACCCGGCCATTGCGGAGGTAGGATACGAGACCGAATCAGAGGGACAGCGGTGTAGGTATCGGAACGTATTTGGTGTCGCAGTGCAGTAGGAGGAGAGGACATGCACTTGAGTCGCGTTCACCGTTGCTTCGTTTCCAAGACCTTTTTGTGCGCGACCTCGAGCCGACGTGAACTCCATGGAAAGAAGCAACAAGGAAGAGCGCAAAAAAGAGACACGAGCGGTGATCATTGCAAAGTCGGAAGGCTATCCGCTTTGACCCGAAGGTTCCGAATACCCGTTTGGACATCAGCGCCTTTTTCTCGAAACCCATTGTACTGTACAAAGGTCGCATAAACCCCCGATGAAAGGCAGGGTTTTTGGTTGAAGAATTTAGCTTGTGAGATCCAACTCGGTGAAAGTTTGCTGTTGTGCCGCATAGCTAAATTCTCCAACAGTTTGAGAGCAGAAGTCCTGCGACGCCTCCGTTAAGGTGCCCATGACTGGACTATGTTGAAAGACGAAAAGAAAGGAAAATCGAGCTCAACTATGATGGGAACGAAAGAGAAAGTAACGAAGGAATAATTTAGATGGAGTTGAAAGTGCGACGTGGGGGGGGGGGGGGGGGGGGGGGGGGGGAGTGGCGACTGGTAGGACATGGTGGTAAGACAAGAGAAGTGACACGGGAACCAAAGCTAACCAAAGCCTTCATATCAGTGGCTGTGGGGCTGTCAAAGCGAAGCACATCCGATCAGTGGCGGTGATTCTTTTCTCTTGTCTTCCACCACCACGTCCTACCAGTCGCTACTCCCCACCACGTCGCACTTTCAATTCCCTGTCCCTTCAAGTTTCGGCCTTGCTGCATTGTGCGAGAGGATACGATGGGACAGCATTGGTGCAGGATGTAGGAGTTCGGTGTGAGTGGCATGGCTGTTGGTCGTTCGATCTGACACTTGCTCGTCGGCACCTTCCAACACAAATCCGGCTGTCCCCTTGTGGTCAGTAATTCTTCGATACTTTCCTAATTTGACATTGCGCCCAGTGTGAACTGGGAGGGACTTCGGCAGAAAGGCAGAATTCCAAGCAGGTTTCAGTGAGTGTAATCCAAGTTTAAATCCGGCACCCAACTTTAAAGGCCCAGTTTAAACATGTATTTTAAACACCACCTTTAACCACGACGAGTAAGAGGCCCAGTTTAAACATCTGTTTAAACACCAGGATTAAATCGGTGCTTCGCTGGGGGCCCAGTCATTTGGAATCAAAGACCTGATCAGATACACTGTTTAAACATTTAAAAACCCATTTAAAAAAAGTTGTCGTCTCAACCTTGACTATTTAAAAAATTCTCCTACTGCGAAGGTAAATAGGGAGAATGGTTGGGTGTTTTGACTCCGACGTTGAAAGCTTAACTTGGAGTAGGATATCCTGAGCTTCATACTATGGGGAAGGAATTTCTGCTGTAGCACCATCATGTGAAATGAACCCCGAGTTGCCCTGGATAATCAATGAGCGGCAACCTGTGCGTGTACCTCCTCTCTCTGATTCTTTTTTTCTTTTTCTTTTGTTCTCCGAGCATCGAAAAATGTCCAGAAGATCAGTAGGGCGGCTCAATTCAAGTTCGGATCTTTCACCTGTCCAACCATGTCCATTGGTTTCTGAATCGTTCCAATGCCACGAGGGCTCCTTTGCGATGAATCCAGCCTAGTAAATATCGATCCATCGGCGTCTCGACACGCAAGTGGATCGATCCGGCTCGAGCCGCTCGATCTCGACCTCTAGTGTACAAACCCCAATCCAATAATCATCAATACATATTCTTTCTAATACTGCATGTGTACCTACTAGTTTACCACTCGATCCAGCTCGAGTCCCTCTCCGGGATGGAGCCGATTGGAATAATTCTAGGTAATGAATCCGTTCGAGCCGTCGAATCGCCACTCGATCCGTTGGCAGAATAACGGCTCGAGCCAGGCTCCAGCTGAAAAAAAATACATCTGCTCGATCCGAAGCCGGTATTTCGATGATCCATCAAACATCGATATAATGGCTCGAGCTGGATGGCTCCCCCGATATAACGCTATGGCAAGCCACCGGGTCTGTGGGGGGTCGAAAACTGCGACAAGTTTCCATGGAAGGAGGAGGATGCAGAAGGTAATTATAACAGTGGGTTGGGCAGAGAATTAAGCAAAGACTGCTATGTTCGTAAGTTTTTGGGTTCAGGTCAGGTACCAAAGCAGTACTCATTCAAAAAATAAAATAAAGGACAAAGTGCTCACCGGGTCGATACACGCTTTGACTCCTTACCACTTGCTGGAAATTGGAATAAAAAAATTAGCCCTCGCTCCGGTGTGGCTAGCCCTGAATGCCACCTACCGAACCGTACTTCCCCAGAACTGCTTCCAGGATTGCCCAGGGCGGGTTCACCTGGGAGAGAGCAAAATACTGATGCCAAGTCAGTCGAGGTCGACATACACATCAGACTCCAGTTAGGTGTCAGGCATTAGAAATTTGGAACTCACGCAGAAATTGTAGTAGGCTGTGGGAGGAAACCCATGACAAGTGGCGCTGTGGCTACTTGGTGGACAAAGAGATCATGAAATACAGCCGTTTGCAAAACAGTGTACGGGTTTGATCGAGTGGTGCTCGTTCGTTTTTGCTTACCTCTGTTTGACGGTGAGTCCCTTTTGCTCCACCTTAACGTCATCAATCTCGCATTTCTCACCATGAAACCAACACAAAATAATACCGCGCATTCGCGATAGTGTGTGCAGTAGCCCACGCAGTCTCTGTGCTGTGATGCAGCGGAAGAAGAGAGAGAAATTCATGCCGCAGGAAAAAACAAACCTCGGCTGTTCGGATTTATGACGTTGAGGTGGAGCAGAACGGACGCAGCTACAAATACAGGTAAGCGAAAACGAAGGAGCACCACGGCATCAAACCCGTACACTGTTTTGCAAACGGCTGTAAGAGAGAGGAACAAAAGAAAGAGACAGATCAGAAGCAAGATCAAAGCCATTTGGAATTCCGACAAACACGTGAACATAGATGCAAACTCTCTTTCGTTCTACCACCATCACGCTGGCCACGACGGTGCACCGTTTCTGTACGTTCTGACATGTCTTGTTCTAGTTTTACAACTTCCAAGATGGGGCCTCATTACCCTGAAATCCTGAATCCTATGCTACCAGCGCCTGCACGTCGAAGGCGGGCAGTGGCATCATGCATGTTGTGTGGGAATTGGTGTCATTTTCTTACTTTTATGTACTCCTTCCGTCGCATGGAAATTAATCGATGGTCCGCCGGATGCAGTCCAGGTGTGCAATCAATATCAATGGTCCTTTCAGTTGGCTGATAAAATTATCTGATGTTGACAATTCGCACCTGGCCGCCCGGCGGTTGAACCTAGAGGGAGGAGGCTTGGACACAGCACTGTATCGAGTGGAGAGTCTAGGGGGTCTCGCAGGTATGTCCCGATAACTATTGAGTCTTTAATCTCGTGAGACTCCGAGTCCACTTATACTAATAATCCATCTCGAGTCGGCTCGATCTACGAGTTTTTAAAGAGCTGGCTCGATCCCGTTCTAGCCGAGGAATCGTAAACACGCATGTAATAAGGTTGGGTATAATATACATTGTTAGACCTTGCAGTTCAATGCAGCGGCTGGCTCGAGCGGATCGAGCCGGATCGATCCACTTCCGTGTTGAGACGCCGGTGGATCGAGTTTCGCTGAGCTGGTGACTGCTTTGCGAAGAAGAGCGGAAGGAAGGGAATAACTGTAATTCTTACCGGCAATGGGCGCAGTGATCATGGCATGCGGGCATGCGAGCTGGACACGATTCGTCCTATTCGGGGCGGACGGAACGATTCGAACTACATAAACACGCAGCTAAAATCACGATTGATGAATGGATTCCTCTGAGCTGACCATTGAAATTTCTCCACCTCACTGAATATCTCTCAATCTGGAGCTCAGGACCAACTGATTCTTGTTTAGATGTAAGGCCAAAATTCGAGCGGTCAAGATTAAATTTCAATCCATCAGTAAGCGTGCTTATGTGGGCATGCGCCGCCCGGCCCAAGCTCTCATTACTGATTGATCTACATCGAGTTCGATGCTGCGGGCTCTTGGCACTTTTCAAAAATATAAACGACGCGTTGCAACGGTCGGAAATTTACCTCTAACTTACCTCATGCCCAAATTCACGGCCGAAGCCGGCGCCGCACTCGTTTTTCTGATTGGGGTGAGTTTGTGTACTCATTCATTCACCCGTTGAAAATGGCAATTCAACTAACTCATCATCGCAGTATCTCGCCATCTTTGGCTGGATGCTTTTCGCATTCCTAACGTATCGCATCAAATGGCGCTCGCGGTATGCGCTCCTCTTTTTCCATGTTACCATCCGCGTCGCGTCGCAGTCATGCGAAATTGCATTCGGGATTTTGGGATTCAGCAACTTTCGTGTCTTTCTCGCGTACCTGATCCTTGGCGCCGAGGGCTACTTCACCCTGGTGAGCAGGATTCGGCATCGATGTCGGTTTGGACTGACTGACTCCTCCAGGTCTTATGTGCATTCCGCTTCCTGATTTCATGGCACCAGCACAACCTCACCAGTGGGCAGTTGTGGTTGGAGCCGCGGGACCCCCCAGGCACTAACAATGTCCGCAACTTCTTCCTCTTCATACTTCTCGGGCCGTTCGCGTTCGTCGTCTACCGCAACAACCCCATGGCAGGCTTTCACTCAGTGCTCATTCTCGCCAATGCCGCAATCGTCATCGGGGGGTCCTTCCTCGCCGGCGCGGACTACAACGACCCGGAGTCGGCGAACACAAAGATGCGCATGCAGGTTGCAACGGTCGCGCGGACTACGGGGCAGGGTATATTTTTCGCGGGGAACGCGGCACTGCTGCTGATTATCCTGGTGACGATGCGGAACAACAGGCGGGATGGTGATGCACGGGGAAAGAAGGGCAGCGTGCACCCGACGCTCGTGCTTCTTCTCATCGTGTGGTTCCCGCTCATCGTGCGCGGCATGTTCGGCCTCCTGCAAGCCAGCGTGAATAGCGTGAGTGTGCGCAGTTTCGCTGTTCATCCTAAATTGACTTGCCGATGCTAGCTTTCGTACTACAACCGTCCGTTTCGTTTCCTCGTCCCCCGAGCTTCGAAATGGAATGAACTCACCTCTGAAACACACCTCGCAGATGACAACTACAACGCCTCCGGCTTCACCCCTCGCTTCACGACCATCGAATACGTCTTCGGTGTGCTCACGGAATGGATTGCGTGCGTGCCTGTAGTTTTCAGTCCTGTCGACATTTTAGTTCTCATGAGCTTCTCTCAGATGCGTTTTGTTGAACTTAACGTACCTCACGTCGCGCAACGATTCGAAAAAACGTGATCTGGGGGGCACCGAGAGCGAGATTAAGCACGGCAACGAGAGCCAGACAATGCTCTCGGCACCTCGGGTTTCAGCCTGAGCCAAAGCGTCCGCCGAAGGTGGCAGCGTAGTCTCTGGGAGTTGGGTCAGGATTTCATAGATTTGGATGGCAGTATGCTTGAATCTGGCGCCTTTATCCCCGGAAACAGGTTCGATGAAATCATCTGGGTTCTATATCTCCCGTATATAACTAAATGAGGGCTTGCACCATGATTAGATCATTCGACGCAGATCGCAAATGGTCACGCACAACATGATTAGACAGTGGCCCCGGGACAAAGTCTGACAGCTCCAGTGTCAATCATAGGAGGACTACGACCGGTGGATCGCCCGTGATTCGCATTCGACTTGTGGTATTCATTCAACTTTATGCGGGAAAGTCACACAACCGGTCTCGTCAGTGGACGTCCTCCAGTGTAATTGCCTGCTCTTAACAATTGTTCAGCCTTTGTTCCACGGTGAAGAGGGAGAACGAACGGTCAAAGTTAGATCATGGCCGGCCTGCGAAGCACTGGCGCAGATATCGCGAGGATGTGGTATTCCGCGGATGGAATTTGGAGTCTGAGGCTCACGTTAGTCGGGGTGAGAAATTTGGCATGAGGACTCCGTGTATACAGCGCTCCAGGAGTTGCATGGTGGCAACGTGGTTGGTGGTTTGGAACAAGGTCCGTTGCACCGCCACATACGGATTGTTCCGAATATGTTGATGCATGTTCCGCGTCTCCGCGCTGTTCTGGGTGGATGAAGTCCGGTCGCAACAAGCCAGGTACGTTAACTCAGGAATCCAAAATTGAGACTCGCTGACAAGTACAGGGTATTTACCATGCTCGCCAAATATTATTCACCGCACATTCCAGTGAAGAGAAGAGGATAAATTGTGTCCGTCCGAGTGTGTGTTGCAACGCCAATGGGTGAAAATTGCAAATATAATTCAACTGCGAGGGGGTTATATAAAAAATGAAATTGCAAGTGCATTCGGATGTTACCGCGCACCACATCGGAGTTCTTGTACTGTGAACCGGTCGGATGAATCTGCGCCAAAAGGGGTGCTCAATTCTTACGGCTCGTGCGCCAAGGGGGTTTGAAAATGCGAAAATTACAACATACCTTCCATTTTTTTTCTCAGAGGGTTGGCAACCCCTTCCTCCCTCTAGCCGAGCGGGCCGAGCCCAGCCGAGCGTAGCCGAGCGATATTCTCAGGGTGGAGCGTGTGAATTTTAGCTTTCGGCCATCAAATTCACATTCTAGGAGGAAGTATTTCCACCCGTACAATGTGCGAATATTTCCCCCTTGCATTTCAAAGTCGCTGGGGATGTTGGCATTGATAATCTTGTCTCCAACAAAAAACCTGGTACATACTTGGGACTTGCCGAAAGTCGGAAGCACCTGCCGTTCACGGATGGAAGCAGCGAAAACACCAAATAACATCAAATTACTGGGCAAAAATCAACCCAATAATTGATGAGATGGTGAAACAATGTCTGCAAAGTTCCCGATAGGTTTTCTGCGCGAATTGACACTGCAAAATTGACTTTTCAAAAATAGTACCAAAAATTATTTTCAGGCCGCTCACCGACCCCTCCCTCCCTCAACCCCATAAGGAAATTGCTTATCTTCGAAGCCCCTTGTCGTGTGCTCGTCTCGTAAAAATATTCATTATTTGTTCGAAATAAATAGAGATTTCAAACTCCGCCTTAACCGCTTACACGCCGCTCTTTCATTCTCATTCACCCATGTCTCGCACCACCAAAGCTCAACTGCAATCTGACCTTCTACATGTCGCAGAGAATCTCATGGTCGCTTCTATTGCTTTGGAAGATGATCCCGATGACACCGATCTCCTTGTAAGGCTCCAACCGTTTTCGTGTGAAACCGTTTTACACGGTAATTACTGTTTACATTTCCGTGTAATTTGGCCCCAGAGATAAACGGTTTACAAACCGTTTGTAAATGGTTTAGATGGTTACATTTCAGTACCCACAAAGGTGGACTTGCTCCTTTCTAGACGATGTTTGTATGGTTGGTGTTGCCGCTTCAGCACACATAACAGCCGTGTTGGACTGATTTCGAGCGGCTTTTGACACCTCTGCCGGTCAGTTCACTGGGGCAGAGTAAGTTAAACATCAGATTTACAACCTTCAACCTACATTTGACAGCACGCAATGAACTTTGCGAGTACTCCATAGTTGTGAAAATGCCACACAGCTTCTTGGTTATACCCAGAATCGGTGTATCTATCAAGCGCGAAAATAGATTTCATATGCATGAGATGAAGTACAGAAGGCAAACAAAAATCCGTAGGATCCTCTTGGTGGTTGTAGAATCTTTGCATGCTGTCTGCGGCGGAGGGCAAGAGGAAAATGGCTGTGAAGAAGGGCGATGACCAGGTCAACATAACGAAGTGTATTGTGTGAAAAGCAAACCTTGCAAATTCTGAACCAAGGATATAGCAGATTTGTGTTGAAGGACTTGAGAATCGGGATATCCCAGCAGTATGGATGAGAGAGTTCGGGTTTGAGGATCGTAGGACAAAACCCAAATCGGAAGAAGTGCAAACTTGAACGTGGTGCTGGGAAATCCCATGTGGGGGGTTGGTGCTATGATACTAGATTTTTTTATGCTTTTTACAGCACTTTTTCTTGCTGCGGCCTGCTGCGGTGCAGGTGAACTAGGAGGCACGCGACGTAGCCGTTTTCAAGAGTTCAAAGATTGACTACTCAAAGCGGCTTCACTGGACTGTGGTAGAGGGTAGTAACGTCTGCTGTACTGATTGTTTGATGCGGAAAAAGAAATACCATTTATGAACGGTTTTAAACGGTTTTAAACCGTTTGCTTACCATTTCCATTTAATTTACGGGGACCCGTACACGAAAACGATTTAGTTGGAGCCTTATCTCCTTGGGATGGACGACGACGAGGCAGATTTTCTGACTGACGATATTGCAGATGTTCTCGATCTTGAATCATTGAACTGGATGGCGATTGCGCAATGCATGTCGGGTGATGGCTCTCGTGGAAGCTACGACCAGATCCCCAAATCTGTGGACTTCTTCTCTGTATGCCTCCGGGCCCCCGATCGCGAATTTCGCCACATGTTTCGGTCAGTCAGTACCTGCGAATGTATGTTCAACCTAAGTTGATTTTGGACAGGATTGGAAGAAACATGTTCGATTACCTAGTTAAAGAGTTGGCGGAGAATACAATCTTTCATTCCACAGGCCGACGGCCACAGCGCCACGTTAAGTACCAGCTTGGTTGTTTCCTCATCCGATATGGGACTATCGGATCGGACACGCTAGGTACTGCACAGAAGCTGTCTGTGGGCTTCGGGACTGTCTTTCTATATTGCCGTAGGGTCACCCGTGCAATTCGGGAATTACGACCCCGCTTTCTTGGCTGGCCACCACCTGAACGTAAAGCAGTCATTCGGAAGCACATCAAGGACGCTTCCGGATTTCCGAAGTGCCTCGGTGCTGAGGATGGGTCGCTCATTAGATTTTTTGATGTCCCGATTGTCGACCGACACTTATACCAACCCGCAAGAAATTCTCTGGGGTGAGTGATTTTAAGAGCGTACAAACTAGGCCTGAATTCTGTAAGACCAACATACAGGCCACTTGCGATCACACCAAACGGTTCCACTCTTTCGAACTAGGGTGGCCGGGTGCTGTGACAGATGTAAAAATCTTCAAGAATTCAGATCTCTGGCAGCGTCGACATGGATACTTTGTGAATGGTGAATACATCATGGTGGACAAAGGTAACAGTTCAAGTTATAATGATGTACTGTGTATTTGAACTCTGTAGGGTATCCATCCTCGCCGTATACTGTCCGGCCCTTTGACGAACCAGAAATTGCGGAGGCTTCGGCAGAGGACAAGACACGAATGCGTGCATTCAATCGCCGCCTTTCTTCTGTCCGAATCGTCATCGAACATGCATTTGGTCTCTTGAAAGGTCGCTTCCCATCCCTGAGAGGAATGGGACCACACAAGTCAGTTTAAGAAATTTACAAGGTCATCGAGGCGTTGATGATTTTACACAACATCACAATTGATGTACACGACAAACCGGATACGGAATGGTGTTTAGATGAGGATGCTGCTGATCAGGAGGACGAAAACGATGGAGACCGGGAGATCATGGTCTACGATGTCGAAGGAGAAGCACAAGTTCCAGCACGCGAAACAGACGAATGGTTGAAACAACAGGGACGTGCAAAGAGACTCCAGATTCTGAATCAGTTATTCTAGCATTAGATGAACGAATACTGCTAGATCTGTACGATAAAATACTGTCAATATATACGGTAGAATATGCGGTGATTAGTTATTACTGTGTGAGTTAGCGTTTCATGGAAGTTGACTAGAGGAAAAGCGAAACCAGGTATGCATTGGCCGCGTTCTTAGCCTCCGAACTTGCTCCCTCCGTAGAAAGGACTGTGCGCGCCATCTCCACCTTCGCCCTCTGCGCATCTGACTCTACCCTCTGTTTTTCCAGCGCGAGTTTCGCTTGGTCCATCTCTAGCTTCGCCTCCATCAACTTCGTCTTCTTCTCCTCCGATGACATCTTCGCTTTCATGAATTCACCCATGTGGCCCAGCGAGTTGTTCGCCTGTGTGCGGAATCGGGATGCGGGGGTGTGTTTTGGCTCGGAAACAACTGCAGCGGCGTTCTTTGGAGGGTTGGTCATGCTCTGGTCCTCACGGCGCAAGGCAGGATCGATGTGGCCATCAGATGTATTACCATCATCAAAACCGACATCGAGATCTGAAAGGGCGGATGCAGAGTTGCGAACGACCTCTCGAGAAACCTTGGCGCTTGCGCCGAGGCTCAAGAGGTGATTAGAACGAAGCATTAAAAGGTAGGGAGCACTTACCGGTCATTGAACAGGTCACGCCATCCGTTCTTTTCCCAAGTCGCAATCAGAGCCGGTTTGAGTTGTCCAACAACAATTCCAGCCCGACGCGCACCGTCAAGCCTTGCGAGAACAGCGCTTGGGTCGTCCGAATCTGGGTCTCCCCCGCCGTTACCAGTGAACGACTCAAAAGCGATTATCCACCCGAAGATTTCGATGGACCGGGCCCAAAGAGACCCGACGGATTTGGGGCTGCGTCGGCCTGAAAAGAGGATCTCCGAAGCCTATGGAGAAGTAACAACACTGCTTGCGTTCAACAAGAATTAAACACGCACCCTCTTATACACAGGCATAGGGTTCTTCTTGTGCTGCTCGAATCGGTAGTCGCCCGTCTCATCCTGGGCAAGGACAAATCTGAAAAACTGCGTCTTTTCCTTGTCAGTCCAGCGCTTCGGTCCTGTCTCCTCGATCTCGCTGTCGCTGTCGGAGATGTCAATCGTGGGGATGCCATTGGGATCGCGGTTCTCGTCATTGGGCATCTTCGAATTCTTCTTCCCCTGCGAGTCCGAGGTGCGACTAACCTTCTTAGTCGTCTGGGCAACCTTCTTGGCGGCCTGGGCGGCCTGTGCTTTAGTCACTTTCGCAGTGGTCTGTGGACGCGTAGCAGTCGCTTTCTTGTTACCACTTCCACGAGGACGTCCGCGTCCACGCTTCGGGGCTGTAGGGGGCGAAGGCGGAGCCGATGGTGGTTGAGCTACTAGCGCGTGTCCAGCATGTTCCTGAAGCGGGCCGTACGGGGCTGGGGGCGGAGCTAAGCCTTGATAGAATTGCTCTGGTGGTACATATTGGTAGGGTGGGAAGTTGTAGTGCTGCAACAATGTATCATGAGGACGTGTGTGGGTAAGTAGAGGCGCGACAGGCTGTAGGTCCATCGGTCACGTCGCGTCGCGACTCGCGTTGCCTTGTCGCGTCGAAAAGAGTAGAAGTATCCCGCTTGAAGTTGGTAAACACACCGTTGCAGTGGTTACACGTGTAATCAAGGCCTACTTGTTGAATGGGTAGAGGGTGAAGAGGGTGGGGGTAAATGCAAAGGTGAGAGCAAGACGAGGAAACAAAGAGCAGTTAAAGCGGAGCTTGAAATCTCTATTTGTTTCGAACAAATAATGAATATTTTTACGAGACGAGCGCACGAGCCGTAAGAATTGAGCACCCCTAAATTAGAACGTCAGACAACGGAGAGATCCAACGAGATGAAAATAAGGTAGGTTATATGTAAGTGTGCCTTTTTCTCTTCTGTAGACAAGGCGAGGCGTAGTTCCGTTCCAAGAAAATAGGACTCAAGGATG
Source organism: Mycena crocata (assembly GCA_029281795.1). Taxonomy (NCBI): domain Eukaryota; kingdom Fungi; phylum Basidiomycota; class Agaricomycetes; order Agaricales; family Mycenaceae; genus Mycena; species Mycena crocata. Next base: position 365,261 of record JARJCP010000036.1, on the reverse strand, counting down.
CTGGCAGTAACAAAAAAAAAATGCATCAACGCTACCAGGCAGGTCGGATGCGGGGAGTCGAACCCCGGATTGCCAGTGACTTTTACTGAATAGAAGGCATCAAAGAGAACTGGGGGTGTTCAGTACACCACATCCGAGTTCTTGTAGTGCAAAACGGCCAAATGAACCCCATCAATTGCGAGAATGGGGACACAGGGTTTGGTTGAATAATTGAGCTGTGAGGGAGAACTTGGTGTGAGATTTACTGAGCGTGATAGGAGTGATTTTCCAAGTTTGATAAGAAAAGTCCTGCACCGCGTCCGTCGTGGTAAGTCTTGAGATCGATAAAAGAAACGAAGAGCAGAGGAAAATTACAACTCAACTGTGATGCCAAGGAAGGCGAGAAAAAGGTTCTAAGGTCATCAGAGGACAAGCAGCATCCAATTTCCTGTACCGCAAAATGGTCGAATAACCCTGCCTCGATGAGTTCAAGTTTAGAGCTGCAAGGAAAATTGGAACCAAAGTCATAAGCAGATTCGTTTCTTGAAAGGAATTGCCGCTGTGGAGTGAGCTCAGCGGCAGATAGAATAGGCTCGATAGGTCGTAGCCAACACGTGGTAGAGGTTGGAAGCAAGATGGATTTCCGATTCTCACGGAATCTCGGAACAAGCCGATTCAGGATTTTCTGTTGATCGAAAAGCACACGAAGTTACGAACAGATCTGGCCCCACCCGTGGCACGCTTCCTATGCACATTGTTTCCTTTTGGATAAACCTCACATTGCGGTGGTCTCATACATGCAGTTTGCAAAGGGAAGACGTACGACAACGTGCTGTGACTGGTGGATTCCGGGGATATTTTACCTGGGAGGAGGGGACTCCTCCCGTACACCAGCATATTCTGCTGGTGGTCAGGTCCTACGGGTTTTAGCTGGAGTCCTGCCTCGACGACGAGGTCTGCCAGTTCACAGTACTGCCAGCGTCTTGTGCGCTCGCCCCTGGAATCTCTGTGTGTTCCGTTGGCATCTTGTAGTTTCTAAGTACGGATAGCCACCCGTACATTACTACATGTTTGTCTTCGGTAAACTCGTTGTTCAGGCATGTGGACCACACGAGTATAATACATCCCCCCCCCCCCCCCCCCCCCCCCCCCCCCCCACACACACCTTTCGCATCCCGCATTCTCACCAACTCTTCCTCACTCTCTCACGGTGCCTCTTGCTTTTCTCGACGCCAGCCTTGCCGACTACTCTTTGCTCCCAGCCGATCGCGATGGCCTCGCCAGTAGTTTCGCTTCCCCAGGAGCGACCCTGCCCCACGCACGCACGCGACAGCGCCACTGCAGCGTGCGGGCCTGTTCCAGTTCCGTGCGCTACACCGTGACCTGATTCAGATGATTCCAGCTTCCACACACGTCCGCATTCGCAGCCGGCGCCGCCGCGCTTCTGGACGCCGGCGGCTTTCCCAAATCTTCAATCTCGATCTGAACTCCTGCGACGAACGTGCGACTCTCTCTCTCTGCACCGATCACGCACGCAGAACGCACGTCCCCCATGCGCCGATGACTTTGAAGTTCAACCCAATACGTTCTTCTAGATTGACGAGTCACGACATCGAGCAGAATCTGGCAGTCTGCAGATCTAGAGCCCTCTATTCAACTTGGAGCCGCTTGTCTCATTCTGCTCAGTGCTTTGCATCTAGATGCACGCAGCTGGAGACCCACACCCAACCATGCGGAGCCATCCTGCACCCCACATCCATGACGCCATTGCTTCGAGGAAATGGAATCAATATTATCGCAGCTCAACGAAACTTGCAGTAGCATGCCTGCTCGGCAAGTCATTACAGTTCCCAAAGCTCACACAGGCTGGTCCTTCCTTAGATCTCATCCATCCCTAGGCCACATGAACGAGATACTTCGGGTGCCTGCTTCGCGGGTTCGCAGGTACGCCGAAATTCTCATCACTTGAGTATTTGGTGATTCGTGCGGTTCATGCATCTGAAACAGTTTCCTTGCCTTGCCTTGTAAACTCACAAATGTAGTACAACTATCACTGCGTTCCCAGGCCGCGGAGACAGAGGCTGTGGCCGGCTATTGATATGTGTTTAGTCGCCGAGACACGGCCTGTCTCCGTTTGATGTCATGGAGACAGGGTGTGTCTCGGCGACTAAACACATATCAGTAGCCGGCCACAGCCTCTGTCTCCGCGGCCTGGGAACGCAGTGTATGAATGAGTAAGAAAAAAAAGACGGTAAGAGACGTGCAACTCGGATGCGGGTCCGAGGGAGTCGAACCCACATGTGGCTTGGTTCAACAACACGGGTGGTGTTCTATGGAAACCAGGAGCACCACGCTTTTTAGCGAGTGTTCCGGTCTGATTGCGGGTGATGTCGCATCTTCCCGATGAGGACCCCGATGTATGGCCTCGAAGGGGTTCGTATGATTGCCCCTTTTGGCCCTGGTAATCTTGGTTTGGTTTGGGTTTGGTGGGGAGTTTGCTGTACTTGAAGACTTGAATGCAACACATCATGAGCTGCATTTAGTCGAGATAACAGAGAGTGTTCCATAAGATATAAGAGTATGAAAGTATCTATTGGCAGGGGTTGTACTGTACGACCCTGTATGGACGCAACGGTCACGGTCACGATGGAGCCGTTGCGTTGCGTTTTTTGCAGTCAGTCACGGTCACGACGAGGCCCGTTGCCTCAAAATTATCGTGACATTCAGAGAAAAATGCAGAAAAGAGATATGTGCAGTGCAAATCAGTCTGGGATGGTGGGAAACCGTTGAAAACTTGCTTTCATCAAGGATTCTTCCTTGGAATAAGGCTGCAATTGATGAAAAAGCGGTCCGAAACTGTTCGAAAATATAATCTGGTTGCTTCAATTTGCAACCGTCACGATCACGGTGGTCCCCGTTGCTTGAAAAAGAGGCAACGGGCTTGTCACGGTTGTCGGCGCGTTGCTCCCATACAGGGTCGTACAGTATGCAAGGTTGTATGCAATCCACATACTTGCAACAATGAGCAGCAGCATGTTGCTAGTCTATTAGTTACCGCGATATGAGAGCATCTTTGACCTGCAAAAAGAAATTGAACCAACCAGGGAAATGAAACCAGTGCTTCGTGGCTGCCGAGATGTCATACTGGCCTGCAGGCTGCTAACACAATGCACCATACTTATTCTGCCATCAGGACCTTGGCTGCGGGATTGGAATGTAAGCCTATATGTATGTGATATGTAAATAAATATCACTCCCATGAACCCAAGAGCGTTCAGGGTGCTGCCATTGTCGAACAATGACAATATTCGACTAGGACAACCAATATTACAATGTTACACGGGTTTTAGGACTCCGGGATTCAATTGTAACGCTGCATCCTTTCTGTAGGCACACAGATATCACTCACCCGGACCTGAAAGTATCAGGGCTTGAGATTCGGGGTTGCTGGCATGGAGCAGTGTTAATATTCTTCCGCAAATTGGGACAACCAATGTTGCTCGGGTTTTAGAACACACAAATTTCGACTGCACTTCCTTGAAGCCTCTAAATTCCATTCGACAGGATTCACTACGTGAGTTTACAGCTGGTTCCGAATTCCTTGAGACAACTCATTTTTTTTTTGCGCCGGAGATACCTCAATAAATTTTGATGTAGTGATAACGGTTACCATTTTTGGCATTAGGCCCGAGAAACCATCTCCGCGACTGTGAGGACTCTAGCTTCAAATCAATAATCATAGAGGACGCACCATAGTCCTGCTGTGACTCGTTTCTGCTCGGAGGTGTAGCTAGATGCAATATAGCTGGTGGGCCGCTGGAGGGATCAACTTCATTGTACGGTAGTAACCAGGCGGTGGAGTCCGGGCAGGCGGGCGGCGGGGACGAAACGACGACGACGACGACATGAAAAAAACGGAAGTAAAGAGACGGTAATCAGACGGGGAATCAACGAGATTGTGATGCGCCGGACTTACATTCAAAAAGAGTAGGCGCTATCATTACATCAAAAATCTTTGAGGTATCTCCGGCGTAAAAAAAAATCAACTTGTCTCAAGGAATTCGGAACCAGCTGTAACTTCGCAGTGCAATCAGCTCAGAGCATGTGGTGCAGCTGAATAAGACAAGAAGACATTGGCAGTGCAGAGCACGAGTCGGTGTTGAATACTTACCAGCATAAGAAAAATTCCCAAGTGAATCAGTGACCATTGCTCTTGAAAGGAATACTTCCAGAGCTCGGGGACTAGCCATGGCAACCTGGATGTAGGTTCCGAGGTGACATTGTGTGTCTAAATTAAGTATATCCATAATCCACTCTTTACGCAAAGGTACACGACATTGCCAATGAATGAGCTTCTTCTTGCAAGACTGTCTGGTTCACTTCGCCAAATGCTCTCCTTGTCAATGATGCACAATCACTGCAGAATATATTTTAGAACATCATAGTGATACAAGAGAAGTCGCAGGATTGGTCAATGCTAAGTGGATGCTGGGCCGGCAGCAGGTCCTGGGAACTACACAGGCTTGCAAATAATACAGTTGGAAAAATTAGGTGTTCTCGTTCTCTGGGACCTTCTGGTATCTGATAATCTGCTGCGAGACTTCAAGTTCATGGGGTGGGCTTTCGTTGCATGACTTCAACATTGTATGGCTATGTTTACAGCGCAGCGAGATCCCGTGATCCCCGCGAGGTTTGGGGTCTTGAAGCAAAAGGGGATGCAATATCAGTTGGCATCACTTGCATCAGACCGGAACACTCGCTAAAAAGCGTGGTGCTCCTGGTTTCCATAGTGTTCCATATACCACACCCGATTTCTTCTTTTGCTATGTCCCTAAATAGATCAGAACAAATTCAGCATCAGCATAGCGGGTTAAAATCCACTCAACTCGATCAACGTTGAACACAAGTTAAACCACGACATTCGGAACTCCTCGCTGAACTATTTACATGTGAATCAAAATACTTATGTTGAACAATAAATTATAATTAAATGAGCCCTGGAGGGGGCTGGGAGTAGAACTCATACTTAATTTGCCAGCAAAGAGTTGTTGCAGAATTCTCTGACATCGGGATGAGGTGGTAGTATTTTGTTGTGATTGTTCCGTTATGATTGTCCCATCAATGAATAAAAAGTCCTGGAGTGATCAAGACAGGGAGCTGACAGACATATTTGCAAGCGGAAACTTGTCTAAAGAGAATGATTGAAGCTGCCTCGGGCTGTCGTTAGTTTGGGCTCTGGTTGAATGAATGTAGCCCAACTGCGAGTCGGACGAAAGCAAGGATAAAAAAGGACTGGCACGATATGTCGAAGTTCAGATGCGGGAGCCGAACCCCAAGCTGCCCAAGAACACATCGGGATTACATTTGAAGACTGCTAGCCGTGTTCCATATACTACATCCGAGTGCGGATACGGTAGAATGGTCGAATAAACCAGCATCAAATGGGAGGGAGCTCGGAGGCTCCACTGAGAGCCAGACACGTCGTGGTTTGGTTGAACCTGGAAGTTGGAGGCTGAAATTTTCTTCGCGACTGGTGTAGCGTTTTGTGAGTGAAGTGGTAGTGTTCTATTGAATTGGTATTCGGCTATCTTTGATGCTTGAATGAACCTAATAAACGTCGCTCACTTTGTGCGGGACAAAAGGAAAAGGAAAAAAGAGATTGCTCTTTGCGGAATTGAGATGCGGGGAGTCGAACCCCCGAACTGTCCGGTAGCCCTGAAGAGTGGATAAAGTTCTGATACTGTATATTAATGGTCAAATAAACATGGATTAGATTTCTTAGAATGGCAGACAACGAAGAGATGCATCGAGATGGACAGTGTACCTTTTGCTCGACTGTTGATGAAGCAAGAAAAAATCGAGACTCCCATCTCTACGTCGGATGCGGGGAGTCGAACCCTGATCTGCCGGCTACAATCCATCGCCTCCACGGCCAAAGTACCGCCAGCGGTGTGCCGTACACCACATCCGATTTCTTGTGCCGTAGAACAGTCAAATAAATGGGAGTTAAATTAGAACATCAGACAACTGAACACTGGACCTGTGCTTCTCCTACACAGAGAGACGAGGTGAGGTTCCGTATAAAAAAGCAAGGTCACAAAAGTAGGCACCATGTCGGATGCGGGGAGTCGAACCCCGGATTGCCAGCCACCATATAAGTAGGCTTTATCCTTTCCAGAAAGGTTGGCGATGTTCCCTACACCACATCCGAGCGCTCGTACTGCAGAGTGACAGAATAAACCACCATTGATTGCAAAGGATACTTGGAGCCACGGCGTTTGGTGAACAGTTTAGCCGTACGCGTGAGGCGATTTTCTGAGTCTAATAGGACAAGTCCTGCACGACGTACGCCAGTGTGCTCATGAACCGTGTCGTTTGTAACTTACACCGTCGCGAACTGGCTAGGGGCTCCATCAGCGCCATCGTTGGATGTTCCCACGAAGCCGACCTCCCGAAAGGCCGACTTCTCCGAAACACGTCATCGACTCTCTCTCAATCTCCCACGATGCACGTTGGGCAACGCCCGCCCTGCCTCGACCTCTTCCAGCAAGCTCCCATGGTCTCGCCACGCAAATGAGAGCGCCACTTCCCCCGACACCGTGACCTCATTCAGATTCAAGATTTCAGACGCGTCTGCATTCGCAGCCCACCGCGCTTTTTGGACGCCAGCGGATTTCCTGAATCTCGCCTTGATCTAATCTCTGAACTCCTGCGACCCTCTCCGTGCACAGACCAAGAAGTTACTATGGAGAAGGCCTCCGCACCGACTGCCGGGGCGTCCGGAATCCATCGATGACTTTGACGTTCTGAGCGACGACACGGAGCAGATCTACAGCCATCGATTCGCAACTTTGCGCCGCCCGTCTCGTGCATCCCGATGCAGCCGACACCCGACCACATGACGCCGAATATACATCCTGCCGCTACCTTCCGAGTCTTCATTCCCATCGTGATACTCCGGCACTCTCGCGTCCTACGCTCTCTGCCCGCCCCTTTCCGCGCTCTACGCCGACCCACACTCCCTCCTTCCAGCTTCCTCTGACGCACCCTAGCGGCCATGCGCATGTCCCTCCGTTGGAGCCTGTGGGCCGGACGAGCTCCCTCCCCGCCCAAATATGGGGAGCCAGGACTTGGAGCGTCCCGCCGCCCCACTCCGCATGCAGCCCAGCCCTAAGGTTACTTTCCTTCAAGTGTCTGCGCAGATACCGTGCACCGTGCAAACACAAGCCAGCTGCGACTCGGATCTGATGAAATTGAGATGCGTGCGACGCCGCTCAAGACCTGTCCGTACCGAGCACCCCATCCGCCGCGGCTCTCTTGGAACGACCAACCAAACTCCCGCCCTCTTCCCGTATAGCATACTCTCTACACCGAGCTTTCCTTGCTTACGGGCCGCTCTCTGTACACTACGCCGCGCTTCCCATCCGCCTTCCGCGTCAAACTTTACACCGAGCTCTCTGTTGGTCCACCCAGCCTCGGTGCTTTTATGCACAGAGGCACGCGTCGACTTGAAGCCAACGTGCATGTGCACGCACCTCCGGCGTCGTCGTCTGTCTCCTCCGTCCAGGCGCTCAAATCTCGCTCGTGCGGCTGCTTAACTCAAGCGTCAAGACAGATCTACCCTACCGCGATGCACGATGGTGGTTGATGATATGGCTCCGACTCGCAGGTACGTATGTCTCCTTTCACTTTCATTCTGAGTACCAACTCCGTTACTTCCTGAATGTCAAGTCCGAGTCCCTTACTTACTAACACATTCCTGTTCTTCTGTTCTCTCAGTCTTTCTGTCTTTCTCCAATTCTCCTTTTTTGACGCGGCTTTTTCTGTTTTTCTCCACCACCAGCCTAGCGCTCTACCTAACCAAACACAATTCCGTCTGCGCTGAGTCCTGACATCTGACCCGTCCGGTTCCAAGTTCCAACACTCGACTCCGACTTCAAGTGAACGTATTTGGTCGACTTCAAGTGCTCTCCAGGATTGGTTTTTCGTTTTGGTTTTGCTCCCATCTCCTAGGCCGCTTCGATTGGAATTTCGCAACGAGACTCCTACTCGTACCGAGTCGACTGACGAGTCGCGAGGTTTTCCAACACCAATACCAATTGCAACCAATTACTTGCGTCCAACTTGCGCCAAGCACTTGCGAAAGCCAAACGCCATCTAGACGACTTCCTTCATCTGTGCGTCTTCATCTGTCGCTTACACCCGCCGGCGAAAAGTGTGTATCATTGATGAGTTTCTTTCAGAGGTTCAAACACGAGTCCTTTCGTACTTCAAACACGGGTTCCGTTCCAGCGGCGACTGCTTGTTTCTCGCGATGCTTATTCGTATCAAACCGCCGTTGTGCTAACAGCTACCTATTCAGTATCCTCTCACTCGCCACTAAGTTCAACCCACGGGGGTCAAGAATTGGAATCAATCTCCGCATTCTTTACCTATCGCGGCTCTACAAAACTTCTGTATCAATGTTTGCTCGTCACCTCGTCACAGTTGCAAAAGCTCATCCAGGTTACTTTAAATCTCATCTAGTCTTTCGACCCCTAGGCCTCACGAACCAGATACCTTGGCGGGTTCGCAGGTTGGTTGAAATCCTTGTCACCGTGAATAACGATTTGCGTATGTACTGTATGTACGAATCTAAAAGGCAGTGTCTTGTCTTCTAATTTCGATGTTCAATGGGAGAGCCTGAACTGCTCACCTTGTCTCACACGAGATCCTGGACTGCTCTTAATTCATGCGGGGCAATCAATTCAGTTAGTCAGTCAGTCGGGAACGTCCGTTCGCGGAGACAGAGACGGAAATGGATTCGTGTAAGCAAGTCAAGTTCTCGCGCCGATCCAGCTTCGATACAGTACCTCTTCCCGAATTTGTGGCAATGTCGAACGAACAGGTGTACCTCGTACTTATCTGTGGAGACTCTGACTCTTATACTCATACTTATTGCTGTCCACAGGATTCTCCACCAGGATGTCTACTTGCCCACTTGCACAGAATTCTCCTGGTCGTGTGACCCCAATTCCCTCGCGCTCAAGGTCCCAAGAGATTTTCAGGCCCGTTCGAAGCGCATCTCTTCAGATCTCTTCTGTTGGTTTATTCAAGTCGCCGTTATTTTGCAGTTGTTCCGCCCGAAAATCAGTTACTTATGATCCGGCAAGAACTTGAAGCACGCCATCGACTTTCAAATTTAGACCGCGAAAAACCCGTCCCATCGTCATCGTTCCTTCCTTCCTTCCTTCCTTCTGCCCTAATCCATTCAAACAGATTCGAACGGGACCATATCTATCGTCCTGCGAATTACGTCGGCAGCCCACTCATCACGCCCGCCCCATTCACATCCCATATGTATTTTCCAAGTTCTGCCATTAGTATGCGTAGATCGTTACGTCTGCCGCGCATTTCCTTCTACCATTATCAGATCGTCTCTTGTGTTTTCGTTTTGTCGAATCGTCTGTTCCTGCACATTCTGCTATCTCCTGTTCCTGCACATCCTAAGTTACATCAGGCTGCATCCTGCAAGACGTCAACGCAAATTCGATCGCCCCTGCACGGTCGCCGTTGGCCCGTTGGCACCGCAATTTACATGTATTGAATTCTGGCCCGCTGTTCAACTTGCTCGCTCTTTGAACTCCGACTCTTTGCTTTTCCTGATATCATCGACTTGAAGCTCTGCACTGCCATACTGACGGACTGTAAAATGGTTAGGTCAAATCCGACGTCAGACTTGCGTCAGACCACTGGGAGCTTGGTTGAGATGCAAATAAGGTAATGGGGGGTCAATAATATAGTAAGCGTACCTTTTCCTCTCCTTTCGGATTTTCGAGACGAGGTGAAGTTCCATTACAAGGAAATGGTTGAACAAAATGGGATTCGACGATGGTGAGAAAAAGGCCACCACGATTCACGCTGCTTCAGGTCGGATGCGGGGATTCGAACCCCGGATTGCCAGCAACACCGTGCTCTCTATCTCCAGTGGAACTGGTCGTGTTGTGTACACCATATCCGATTTCTTGTCTTGCTACGTTGCCAAATAGATCAGAACGAATCCACCATCAGCCACAGCGAGAAATTCACCCAAACCGACCTCGTTGAATGTGCGGACGAGCACCCGATATGGAGAAGTCTCAGGTGATCGAAAGTCGGAGATGTAACATTTCTGGAAGAGCTGGTGTTCACTATTCATATGCTGCCCATCCGTTGATGCATATGAATTGGAGTTGTCAAATAAAATTGCATTTATGTAATTTCGAGACGACAGGGAAAGAAAAACCTGCAATCTTCGTTTCTCATTCGGTGAGAGGAGTGTCTCGTTGAATAAACCTGGGCCAAATTCGAATGCCTGCCTCGATGAGCTCTGGTAACTCTGACTTCAACACCCAGCTTCATTATAAATTTAGTAGAGCTGGTTGAGAGCAGCCGGAAAAATTGGAACCAAAGTCCTAAGGAAATGGGTTTCTTGGAAGTAATTGACGCTGTGGGGTGAATTGAGCGGTAAATAAGGTCGTGGTTAACTCGTGAACTTAGCGGGATGGATTCTCACGTAATCTCGGAACGGTTCATTTGATCGACACACGCACGCTTCCGCCTTCTCTCTACGTCACCGACTGTCTCTCTGTGAGCTCTCACGGTGCCCCTCGATGCCAGCCTTGCCTCAAACTCGTTGCTAACCCAGCCGATGGCTTCGTGAACGAATTTGCGCTTCCCCAGCAGCGATTCGCGAATGTAACAAACGGCCTAGTAGATTCCAGACATGTCCGCATCCGCAGCCCGCCGGCTTTTGGACGACTAGGGCTTACTCGAATCTCATTTCGTCCGAACTCCCCTGCACCGAGAGCGCACCATGAATGGAGAAGGCATCCCACCCAACTGGTGCGTCCTCAATCCACCGGAGACTTCATTTGACCTCACGTAAATCTACTATGTAGAGTCTATCCGCGCCGCCGTTCATCTGTTCTCTGTCCCGATGCAGCCCACCTTAGGCGCGACTACGCCTTCTGCATCCCTATCATCGTCCCTCTCTCTCTCAATCTCACGGTGCGTCTTGCTTTGGTCTCCCAACGAACGCACAGACGCCTACGCCTACGCGAATTCGCGACACACACACATAGGCCTGTCGCCCACGTTCCTCGATGTCATCCTTCCCTCAAACTCTTTGCTGCAGCGACTCACACATTTTCCCAGCTGCTTTGGATGTAGCAAACGGCCACGCGCCCACGACCATGCAACAATGCTCTCTGTCAATCCATGCGCAAGCGTGCGGACCTGGTATCGACGACCGATGACGGTCCTTCCCGCCACTTCGTCTCGCTGCCCCTGCGCCGCGCCGCGCCACACTCCAGACACGTCCGCATCCGCAGCCCGCCGGCTCGACTCTCATTGCTTCTGAACTTCACGCAACGGAGAAGGCTGCATGTAGAAGCCATCGTGCGTCCTCAATCCACCGATGACTTTCGTTCAATTGACGGTCGAGCAGATGCAGAGCCGTCGATTCTCAAATTCGCGCCGCTCGTCATGTCCGCATCCCGATGCCGCCCGCCGTCGCCGACCATCCTGCACCCATGCCCATGACGCTCCATGTCTCATCGCCGCATCATCCCGCCGTTATTATTACCCCTTCCCATGGTTGACCATCCCCGTGTGCACGTCCCTGCGTTCGACCCTGCGTGCCTCCCCGGCCCTTCGTATATAGGACTCTGCGCGCGCCGCGCCCCAACTCTCTTCACGCTCCGCATGCAGTCCTGCCCTAAGGCTACCTTCCTTCAACTTCCCGCGTGGATATTGTGCACCGCGCAATTATCATAGATAGGATTTGGGTCTGCGCGACGCCGTTCAACGGGTATTCGTAATGAGCGCCCCATCCGCTTCCTCTACAAAAACGGTCAAACCAAACCCCCTCCCTCTGCTCATATATCATTCGTTCTATACCGACCTTTCTTCCGGCTGCTGTTCTCTCTCACCACGTCACGCTTCGCACCCAGCTATCTCCGAGTCTCTCGGCCTCCGCCCTCCACAACCGCGTCCTTGTCTCTCATCTGTCTTCTCTATCTCGTCTGCAGACTCCCCACTGCATCTCTTTTGTCCCTCGATGTGTCCAAAGCTCGGTCGCTCTCCCATGCCGCGTTTCAAGCTCAAGCTAGTCAACCTAGATTCGACAGAAGCACGCGATCGTGATGCTGTGAATTGTTCGCAGGTGCATCTAAGGTAGGTCTCCCTTCATCCTGCCAAGTTTCTTACTTACCATGCCCGGGTCTCTCCGTTTGAGTCTTCCTGCGCGCCGGCTCGCTCCACCCGCGCCTATTTCGATCTGGTACTCGGGCTTAAACTTCCTGGTGCGGATATCGTTCGTCCATGATCACCTACTCTCTCTACAACTTCTAGCTCTCTTAGTCTTGATCCACCCCACCCTGCCCTATGCGCCGTTTGAGCACGTACGCACGCACGCACGCACGCACCGGTCCTCCGCACTCCGCACTCCGCGACCACGTCTCGTTCGCCTCATCTCTCTCGTGTCTGACCCCCATCCCCATCTTTGTGTCCGTCCAAGCGCTCAATGTTTCAAGGTCGACCGCTCGTGAGGCGGCTCAAGCTCATGCTCAATGGATACAGATCCGACATACATGTATGCGATTACGATGATGGTGATGTGGCTCGTTCGCTGGTATGTCTCCTGTCACTTTTACCATCCCTCAATATAAAAATCCCTTACTTACTGACGTGTTTCTTCAGTTCACTTTTCCTGACACGTTTTTCTGTCTTTCCGGTCTTTCTAATGCGTTTGATTGACGCGTTTTGCTGACGCGTTTTTCTGCAGTGACATCCGAGGCCTCACCCAAAATTCCGTCCCTCCTGCGCTGCCCATGACATCTCACACCTGATATCTCACATCCAACATCCAACGCTCGACTCGGACTGCAAGGCCTTTCCGCGTTTTGGTTTTTTGGTTTTCCCTTTTGGTTTTTGCTCCCATGTCCTGGGGCGCTTCGATTCGAATTTCACACCAAGGCTCGCCAATCGCGAATCACGATCCCAAATACCAGGTATGCGCAGTGCCCAGTCGACTTTCCTTTCGAATTTCAATACCTCCAATACCAGCCACTTTCTTATTTGCGAGGTCTGTCCAATTCAATGAGTACCAAACGTAAGTCAGGTACCATTCTTCATCCGGCCGCACACCCTCCTGAGTAAGATCAGATATTCTTTCAAAGTTCGAACAGGAGTCAGACTTGCAGTGGTGTGTGTTTGTCGTGAGCCCTATTAGTATTATTAAATCCAATCGATATCTTTATTTCAACCTGTCTAGCTTCCAGCTCGTAGAACAGTGTCAGAATCGACGTTGGATGCAAAACGTTGTCCTTAGTATATTCCTTACTTTCACCGGCGAGTCAATTCCTTATATTTAGCTTCACTGCATACGTTATACTCTCAGCCTTCTGAGATCCTGCTTGCCAACTGCTCGTTTAAGTGAGTAAAATTCTATATATAGTCTTTTTAGAGCTCAAACGTTTCGACTGCAGTGGTGCATGTCTCTCGCGATCCCTCAAATCCAACACTTACACTCCAACTTGTCGGTATGAACGATACAAACGTTGGACTGGCTCGATATCATATCTAGTTTCACCGGATACTCAATTATGAAACTTTCGTGATAGTTGTGCTCTAGTAGCAGAGGACACACATTATGTTTCGTAACGTAATACGTTTTTTTTGTACTATAGAATGGTCGAATAAGTAACCATTGGCTTTAGGGAATGGAAAGACGGTGTTTGGTTGAAGAATTCAGCTGTGAGGTACAACTTGGTGTAAGACCCGCCGCGTCGAGTTTGATAGGACAGGTCCTTCTAGACCTCTGTGTGGACTGCCAGTGGCTGGGGGGGAAATCGGCCACGACGGGTTGCAGAGAAAAAGAAACAGTCAAATCGAATCATCCGGATACGAGGAGTCAAACCCCGAGCTGCCCGGCAGCTGTGGGGAGGGGGTAAAACCCCGGGCTGTATTCCGCAAGGTGCTCAGTACACCACATCCGATTTCCTATTGGACTGGGAGGGTGGAGCTTGGTGTAGCAGTTTCTGAAAAAACGGGGAGTGTTCTGTGGCTATTCTCGCACACACTTGATGGTTCGATAAAAGGTAACTCAATCTGTGGCCACGAAACAAAAAGAAATTATCTTCATCCTGAATTCGGATGCGAGGAGTCGAACCCCGAGCTGCCCGGGACCCTTCTCCAATGGGCACAAGCACGGGCTGTGTTTCATCCACCACATACGAGTTCTCGTACCGTGGAACAGTCCCATTGACCAGGATTGAATGGAGGGAGCTCTGAGGCTCAGAGACAGACACGCCGTGGTTTGGTTGAACTTGGAAGTTGAAATTCTCACTGAGTAAAGAACCTGGAGTAAATTAATTCTGGGGCGGTAACGTGTGAGATAGAAGGGGTTGCATAATGTTGAAAGAGCTGCCGCATAATTACGGACATAGATGTAACTGGAGCTACCTTTCCCCGTTACCTTACATCGCACAGCGAAATAGCTATGGGGCTCGGCATCAGACCGGCATCAATCAGCCGACCACTTCCCGAAAAGCCGACTTCTCCGACCCCACGTCACCGACTCTTTCTGCTTTCCTCGACGCCGCCCTTGCCTCAAAGTCTTTGCTTTCTCGACGAACCCACAGACACCTGAATTCAAGCTACAGCAGCGACTTCCACACCTCGCTGATCCACATTCCAGCTTCCAGACACGTCCGTATCCGGCGTCCGCGGCCCGCCGCGCTTTTGGATGCCTGCGGCTTTCTCGAATCTCGTCTGATTCTGAACTCCCTGCACCGAAAGGACAGAGAAGGCACCATGGGGCAGGCATCCACACTCACGCTTCTGTCGGTGCGTCCTCAATCCACCTATGACTTCCGACGCATTCAATTGACTACACGCAGATATACTATATCTACTATGTAGAGCCGTCTAAGGCTCCATCCGCGCTGCTCGTCTGGACTCTGTATCGCGCCGTAACCCACACCCGAATCCTGACCCATCCTGCACCCCATATCCAAGGCGTCGCATGACCAAATCGGTGAGGAGGACTGCTGTTACCTTTTCTCTTTCCTATCGTTACTGAAGCTATGCCAGGAGTAGGCTCGTCGCCTCGATCCTCGCATGAACTCGATCTCAGAGGCTCCCTGCCCGCCCCTTTCCGCGCTCTACGTCGACCCACTCTCCCTCCTTCTAGATCCCCGTCCGGACGAGATCCTTAGAACATGTCTTCCTCGTCCTTACCCTGTCCGTGGACCATCCCCGTGTCACAGTGTGCATGTCCGTCCCACCATTCCATTCTG
The DNA here is from genome assembly GCA_029281795.1 of Mycena crocata. Taxonomy (NCBI): domain Eukaryota; kingdom Fungi; phylum Basidiomycota; class Agaricomycetes; order Agaricales; family Mycenaceae; genus Mycena; species Mycena crocata. The sequence continues at coordinate 349,962 of JARJCP010000036.1, read as the reverse complement.
CACGTCGACTCGCCCCTTCCCCGCCCATATACATTGGGAGCTGCGACTCGGAGGGCGACACCGCCCTCTCTTGTAACTTTGCGTTCCGCGCCCTGCTTACCTTGCTTCAAGTTCATGGGCGTATATCGTGCACCGCGCATTTCAGAGTCGCACCGCGCAAACGCAGGCCATACATAGTACATATCACAGCTGCAAGTCTGAGCGCGATACAACAGATGGGATTTACGTGCGACGCCGTTAAACAGGTATTCAAATCGAGCACCCCATGGCCATCCGCTCCTTCTGCAATGACGACCAAAACAATCTCCGCCCTCTGCTGAGACTCCTCTTAATTTATACCGAGCTTTCCTCATACTCTCTACACCGGCCTTTCTTGCGGCTGTTGCTCTCTCTGCACCACACCGTGGCTCCCCTCCACGCTTCGTACTCCGCCCTCCACGACCACGTCCTCATGGGGTGTCTCGTCTGCTTCCTCCTTCAACTGCCCATCGCTATCTGTCACGTCCGTCCACGCATATGGTTTCAAACGTCGACCGCTCGTGCGCCGGCTCAATCTCAAGCTCGAGATAAATTCGACACACATGTACACGATCATGTCGGTGTGTCTCGCTCGCAGGTGCGTCTGTGTACTTTCATCCTGAGTGTCAACTCCCCAACCGACGCGTTTCTGGTTTCCTGTTCCTGTTCTTCTGTTTATTTATTTCTTTGAAGCTCTGCAGCGACGGCCTAACACCCCATCTAATCAACTCAAATCCCGACCGCACTCACCTCTCAATTCCGACCGACCCGTCCGGTCAACGCTCGACTCGAACTTCAAGTGCCCTCGGCGTTTTGGTTTTTCGTTTCGGGCGCTTTGATTCGATTTGCAACGAGGCTTCTGAGGGTCGCGATCCGATACGCGAGGCTTTCCAACACTAATTGCAACTATTTAGTATTTACTTACGTTCAACTAGTACCTACAAAATACACATGAATGATTATGCGAATTGAAATCGAACTCAAGCCAGCCGCCTTCCTTCATCTGGTCGCCCACACCAGGACCCTCCTGACTTCCGAGAAAGTGGGTATGTGAACCTTAAAAGCGGGTTTAAAATGAACCTAGAAATGGTATTCGGATGCGGGGAGTCGAACCCCGAGCTGCCCGGGACTATGCGGCGAAGGGTTGAAGACTGCGAGCGGTGTTCCATACACCACATCCGATTTCTTGGACCCTGGAACGGTCGCATAAACCTGCGTCAAAGTAGAATATCAGGCAACTGAGAACTGGATGAGTTGGAAAGTGCATGTAAGGGTAGCTTTTTTTCTTATTCTGGAGAAGACACGAGACGAAGTTCTCTTGTATTTAAAGAGAATAGGACTTAGGTAAGGAGATTGGCAGGGGAAACAAAAAGTCAATGGAGCCTCAAATGGATGCGGGGAGTCGAACCCCAAGCTGCACGAAATTATTTTTTGAGTACACAAAACCACGGGTTATGTTCCGCACACCACATCCGATTGCTTGTGCTGTAAAATGGTTGAATAAATCAGCATTTAATGGGAGGGTGTTCACCACATCCAAGTTCTCATACCGTCAGACTGTCGAATAAACCTGAGTCAAATTTCAAATTTCAGACAACTGAGAGCTGGATTGACATGCAAGGTACTTACATACAAGGTAATATTAACAATACAGTAAGTGGATCTTTCTTCTGGAGACAGAGTAAAGTTCCACGGCACGAAAATGGTTGAATAAATGCAATTCGGCCCGAAAAGGAAGGAAAAAAAAAAAAAAGCTCCACCAGCACAGGGAGAAATCCACTCCACCCGATCGACGTGGAACACAATTTTCCAGGGTAAGAAATCCGTAACGATGAATTCCAACCGTCAACGCTCATTGTTACCCTGAATTCAACTGCAGATAATTTGGAGACTCGTTGCGTTCTGTTGCGGCCGCGGTGTGTTCCGAGTACCTGGATAAAATCACACTCAACAAGAAGGAAAAATATTAGCGGGACATTATGATTTGGATGCGGGGAGTAGACAGCTACTTTTAGTTGGGAACTCTTGAAAGAGAGCTGATTATGTTCCGTACCCCACACGCGAGTTCCTGTACCTTGAAAACACTCGAATGAACCCCATCGATTGCGAGGAATAGACACACAGTGTTTGGTTGGAGCAATTAACTTCCTGGCGTGGTATTTGCCAAGTTTGATCGGAGAAGTCGTGCAAGGGGCTTGCAATGGAGATCGTTTAACAAAAAAAATGAAGTGGCGCAAGCAAAAAAAGAAAATAACGGAAGGCTAATACAGATGCGGGGATTCGAGCCCCGATCTTCCAGCTACAGTTTATCCACAAAATTAAGATAACTGGAAGTGTTCTGTAGGTACCACATCCGAGCGCTTAACCTGTAAAGCTGTCGAATAAGCCTGGGTCAAACTAGACCTTAGGCAACTGACTCGGAGGATGGATAGAAATGCAAGCCACATGTGTAAGTGTACCTTGCCTTCTTCTACTTAGGGACGGATTCCGTTGCATAAAATAAAACTCAACGAGAGTGACAGAAAAAAGAAGAGAGGTCCAGTTGCCAGATCGGATGCGGGGAGTCGAACCCCGGATTGTCCTGCTGCATGTAGCTACGTACTAGCGTTAGAAGAGCTTGTCGTGTTCCATACACCACATCCGAGTCCTCGTACTGTAGAACCCTTGGATAGTTGAACCATCATCGATTGCGGCGAATGGAAAAACCATGCGTGGTTGAAGAATTTAGATTTAGCTGCAGTATGACAGTACTATGACTTGGTGTAGGATCTTCTGGGTCCGATGGGACAAGTCCTGCACGACGTGCATCAGTGTGCTCATGAACCGTGTTGTTTGTAACTTACACTGCAGCGAAATGGCTAAGGGCTCCGTCGTCAGACCGCCAGCAGTCAGCCGACCTCCATTTGACCGCCATCATTGGATGTTCCCACGAAGCCGACATCCCGAAAGGCCGACTTCTCCGACACACGTCACCGAAACTCTTCTCTCACGATGCACCTTTCTTTCCTCGACGCCAGCCTCGCTCAAGTCTTTGCTCCCAAGAACAGCAAGCTCCCATGGTCTCGCCCCGCAAATTAGAGCGCCACTTTCCCGGACACACCGTGCCCTGATCCAGATTCAAGATTCCAGACGCGTCTGCATTTGCAGCCCACCGCGTTTTTTGGACGCCAGCGGATTTCCTGAATCTCATCTTGATCTAATCTCTGAACTCCTGCGACCCTCTCCGTGCCTAGACCTAGAAGTCACTATGGAGAAGGCCTCCGCACCGACTTCCGGGGCGTCCGGAATCCACCGATGATCATGACTTTGACGTTCTGAACGAAGATCTAGAGCCATCGATTCAAAACTTCGCGCCGCCCGTCTCGTGCATCCCGATGCAGCCCCCACCCGACCTGTAGCCTCGGCGCCGAATCGGCGAGACATCCTGCCCCTGCCTTTCCTCCTTCCCATCGAGGCTCGTTGATAGTCCAGCACTCCTCGCATGGACTTCGTTCCCGCCCCTCCACCTCCTCCTGTTTGGACGACACCCTATAGCGTGTCTCCCTGCATAGAGCATGCGCGTGCGCGTGCGCGTCCCTCCCTCCCCGCCCACTCGGAGCGCGACGCCGCCCCAACTCTCTTTACGCTGCGCATTCAGCCCCGCCCCGCCCCGCCCTATGTCCTTCAAGTTTCTGCGCAGATGCCGTGCACCTCACATTGGAGAGTCGTGCACAGCGCGAACACAAGCTGCTAACTTACTCGGAATGGATGGAATTTGCGTGCGCCGGCGGATTGCCGATTTATAAGATCCAGCTCGTGCTGGATTAACGTGGTGGAGGCCAGGTGGAGGTTGAAAGGGAGCGATGTATGCTCATGTCCCTCGGAACAAACCGGGTTACAAACCCTCTGATCGCCCAGAACCAATGCGGCAATTCGGACTCGCACGGCCTACGTCGCCGACTCTCTGTCTCAATCTCCCGCAATGCACCTTGCTTTCCTCGACGCCAGCCTTGCCCTTTTCGCCCAGCCGATAGCCTCGCCAACGAATTTGCGCTACCCCAGTAGCGATTCACCAATGTGACTAACGCCCACGCGCGCGTGCGGACCCGCTATTCACGATGATCGGTGACATTCGGCTGCGGAAAAGGTGAGCGCCTTCTTCCCTCCCATGTACATGTGCATGTCATTTCCCCGCAGTGCCCCTGACCCCGCGCGCGACTCGTTGCCCGAGACACGTCCGCATCTACAGCCTGCCCCGCTTTTGGACGTCGGCGGCTGGCTCGAATCTCAACTTTCTCAACTCTCCCTGCACCGACGACGCACGGAGAACATACCATGGAGAAGGCATCTGCAAGCAACTGCTGGTGCGTCCTCAATTCCACTGATGACTCTGCCCTTCACACCGACGTCGAGCAGATCCAGAGCCGTCTACGTATTCGCGCCGCCCGTCTGATCTGCATACCAATTACTATGACGCGGCATGAACGCGTCGGCGAGACATCCGTTAGCTTTCCTCCTTCCCACCGTAACACGCCGACCTACTGTCTCCACCTCCACCGCCTCTCGTCCGGACGAAACGCCCCCCTCCAGCACATCTAGGCCTATGCCCTTGCTCAGTGCTCGCCGCTCACCTCTTCCCTGTGTCGATCATCCCCGTGTGCACCAGCCCTCCCTCCCCGCCCATCGGGAGCCAGGACTATCTTCACGCTGCGCATGAAACCCCGCCCTACCTCCCTCAAGATTGAACGTGCACCGCGGCACAAACGCAAGCTGTGCGTCTCACAGCCAATGCGCCTCGAAGTGGATGGGAATTGGGTGCGCCGCTGTTTAACAGGTATCCGTAACGAGCAACCCATCCGTTCCCGAGATCATGATGTCTAAACTCCCGCCCTCTCCTCATGCTATACTCTCGACACCGACCGGGCTTTCTGTACTTGCGGCTTCCGCTCTTTCTTCTCTACACCACGCCGCGCCACGCCAAAGTTCGCATCGAACTCTGCGTCCTGGTCTGCTTCGTCCTCGCCTGCCTCGTTTTGCCTCCTTTTCCCCACTTGACACTCCGCATCTCTCTGTCGACGCGTTCAACCGCCGCCCGCACCCTCTTTACGCTCCGCACGCAGCCCCGCCCCGCCCTACCTTGGTTCAAGTCCTTGCGCAGATATCTTGCACCCCGGAATTACCACAGATAGGATTTGGTCTGCGCTATATTAAGGAGCACCCATTGCCATCCATCGTCTCCTGGTAGTCCTTACATCTGGCTTTCCTCATACTCTATACCGAGCGTTCTTGCGGCTCCCGCTCTCTCCACTCTGCACCACACCACGCTCGCTCCCCGTTCGCGCTTCGCACTCTCCCCAACCGCGTCCTCGTCTATCTCGTCTTCGGAATTCGGACTCCCCATCTATTCATCCGTCTATGCACCTGCGTTCAAAGTTCGGCGGCTCGAACTCAACCCAGATTTACCCGACACATGCGATGATGTGAGTCCTCGCAGGTACGTGGACGTCTCCTTTTAAATTCATCCTGCCATTCCTTTCGTCCCGAATTTCGAGTTACAAGTCCCTTTCGGACTGACGCGTTTGTCTCTTCTATTCTTTCAGCTTTCAGTTTTCCTGTTATTCTGGTTTCCTGTTTTTCTGACGCGTTTGTCTGCACCGACACCCTAGAACTCTCTATTACCAACCAATCAAAATTCCGTCCCGTCTGCACCGATCGTGACATCCAACGCGTCCGATCCAACCCTCGACTCGGACTTCAAGTGCACTGCATGGGCCGGATTTGCTCTCGTGCCGCATGTTGCAACTACCGAGCAAGGCCCTTCCATTCGATTCGATTCGCAACAAGGCTCACGAATCCCGGATCGTGATCCCGGGTGTGCGTAGCGTAAAGCCGGATCGAGCGCCGTTGACGCGTTCGACTGAGGACGCTTTCCGACCCCAATACCAACCACTTACTTGTGTTCAAATTATACCAAACGCAACCTAGGCGCCTTCCTTCATCCGGTCGCGCACGCCTGGACACTTGTGACTCCGAGAAAAGTGGGTATGTAGACCTTTTGAAGTTCAAACACGGGTTTCGCAGTTGAATAATACGAGTCAGACTTTCATTGCTGAGAGTGAGTACTAGTGAGTTCCAGTCGTGAGGGTGCGTGGGTGTTTCCCGTGATGCCTATTCGTCCTAAGTAAATCCAATCAATATTTTTGCTTCACCTTGTCCAACCCGACGTTTATGTCCATGTTCCAGCTTGTGAAACGATGTCGACATAGACGTTGGACTGCCTAGCTATAGAGGATGCAAACCGTCGTACATATTCAGTGGCTCAACATTTATATAACTTTCTGCCCGCGACCCCCAACGGCTGCTGAGATCATCGTACATCGTACATTGGGGCGAGTGTAATCATTGTGCATTCGCTGGAGTAGAGCAAAATAACTTCAACAAGGAAGGATCGGATCCGATCGGATTTAGATGAGATGGGATGGGTAGAGAGGGGAGACCGACAGACGAATTGAGAGTTGGATTGAGATAGGCAGACTGAGAGGTGGATTTAGATGCAGGCTATTCAGTCCAAGTACTGTGTTCCAACGCCAATGACACAAAATTTAAAAATAAGAATTCAACTGCGAAGGGGTTGAAAAAAGAAACTGGCACGGGGCAGGCAACAAACCGTGTACATCCGATTTCTTGTGATGTAGAATGATCAAATAAGCCCGCATCGAATGCGAGGACTTGAAGGACGATGGGATCGGCGGATCAACCAGCTGCAGAAGAGATATTTATTATAATTTGTTTTCGTTCAACGAGTCCCTGGATAAAATCGCGCTCAACAAGAAAAATTGCAATGGAAGCAAAGCATTCGGATGCGGGGAGTCGAACCCCAGATTGCCAACTACTCTTTGAACTCCCCGGCGAGGAAGGTTGGCAGTGCTTCGTACACCACATCCGACTTTCTGCAGTGTAGAAAAGTCGAATAGACCAGCATTCAATGGGAGGGAGCTCGGAGGGACGCGCTGTGGTTTATCTTGGTTGAATCAAGACACTGAAGGGTGAAATTTGCCTGGCGATAAGTGAAGCATTTTGTGAAAGAAGTGGTAGTGTTCTGCTGTGATTTTTGATTGTGAATATTCCATCGTTGAATAAATATCATTAAATCTGTGGGGGACAGAAGAAAAAAGACTTTTGCTGATCACTGGATTTGGATGTGGGGAGTCGGACCCCGAATTGCCAGCTGCTGCATGTACCATCCGATTGCTGGCGTTCCGCACACGACTGTAAAAGGTGAGGATAAATGGGCGTCGAATAAGCGGAATTGAGGGATGACTGGGTGATCAGTTGGATGCAAGCTGGAGATGTAACTGGCCATGGAGAGTCCGTGCTTTTTGGCTGCCATGGGTGTGTTTTGTTGTAAATAACAATTCTTGAATAAAACCACGTTGAAATTTTGAGATATAAGACACCAAGGAAAGCAAGAGAAAACTTGTCACATATTCAATGATTTGGCTGCGGGGAGTCGAGCCCCGGATTGCCAGCTGCGGCTTGATTTCGGTATCGCTACAAGAGCTGGCGGTGTTCCCTACACCACATCCGATTTTCTGTACCATAGAACCGTCCAACAAACCAGCATTAAACATCAACTGCTGAAAAACGGCGTAGTGGGTTGCACGGTGTAGCATTTTGTGAAAGAACTGCCAGTGGTCTGTGGCTATTCTCGTACATACATACATACTTGATTTTGAATAAATGTAATCGACTTTACCGCCACAAAACAAAAGCAAAACAAAAGAGTTCACTCCCAGAACCCCGGATTGCCAGCTGCTGTGTATGCCTTTTATACCTATATACATGAGCTGACCGTGCTCCGTACACAACATCCGAGCTCTTATCGTCAAAGTGTTCAAGGTTACTTAAATACAACGTTCAACACAACAACGGCACGTAATCCACATCGACCACGGCCTACCAGCTGATTCCCGCAGAGTAAAAGCTTGAAGTTAATTCCGCTGCAGTACCGTGTGAAACCGAAGGAAATAGATGGGGTTCAACTGTGCATTGTAATTTGTACAGTGCATTAATATTGTAGTTTGGACTGTGAAAAGGCTAGGGGCTCGGCCATCAGACCGGCAGCAATCAGCCCATAGGAAGTTCCCGAAACGCCGACTTTCCGAAACGCCGACTTCTCCGAACCTACGTCACCGACTCTCTCAGGCCTACGATGCACCCAAGATGCACCTTGCTTTCCTTGACGCTACCCTGGCCTCAAACTCTTTACTCTCCCGACGAACCCACGTACGCTTGAATTCGAGCTACAGCAGCGGCTTGCACACCTCGCTGATACACATTCCAGATCCCAGGTACGTCCGCTTCCGCATCCCCCCGCGCTTTTGGACACCAGCGGCGCCGCGGCGCCGGCTTTCCCGAATCTCATTTTGTCCGAAGTCCCCTGCATCGAGAGCGCACCATGAATGCAGAAGGATCCCCTGCGGCCCCAATCCACCGAAGACTTCATTTGACCACACGTAAATCTACTATGTAGAGTCGTCTATCCGCGCCGCCGTTCATCTGTTCTCCATCCCGATGCAGCCGACATGAGGCGCGACGTCTTCCGTAACCTTTTCCCCTCCCATCATCCATATCGCCCATCGTTGTTCAGTAGGCTCGTCTCTCGCATCCACGCGTAGACTCCATCTCCACCCTCGCTATCTCTACCTCCAGCTCCTCCCGCCCAAACAACACACCCTACAGCGCATCTCCCTCCCCGGCACCCTGCTCAGTGCTCCGCCCTGGCCTTACGTAGACCATCCCCGGACGCACGCCCCTCCCTTCGGATCTGCGCGCCGACTCACTCCCTCCCCGCCCATTTGCATCTGAGCCCCGGAGCGCGTCACCGCCCTATCTTGTACTTCACGCTCCGCCCGCAGCTCCTCCCGCTCTACCTCCTTCAGGCTAAACCTTCCTGGATGGATGTCGTGCACCGTGGCGCAAACGAGCGAGGGTTACTCAGTCGTCCAGGAGCAAACACCAGTCGTGAGCGTGCAACCCATAGTTATCACGGCTTCGACTCGGAGAGGATTTTGTGCGACGCTGTTACAGAGCTGCTTTCAATGTGCGGATCTCTTTCTACAGGCCTACAATGACCAAAATCCGGCCCTCTCCTGATATTCTCGACCCCGACCTTCTTCCGGCTGCTGCTCTCTCTCACACCGCGCTCGCACCCAGCTATCTCCGAGCCCTCGTCCTCCGCACTCCGCAACCACGTCTTCGTCTGTCTCCTCTGTCCCGTCTTCGCACTTCGCGTCTGCGTCTGTCCATCTACGTGTTCAAAGGTCATCCTTCTCTCCAAGCTCGTGTGGCGGCTCAGTCTCAAGCACAAGATAGATCCGATTCTTACAAGCGATAATAATAATGTGGCTTGTTCGCAGGTACCTGGTGCGTCTCTTTCACTTTCATTCATTCCGTCAAGTCAGAGTCCCTTACTTACTGACGCGTTTTGTTGTTTCTCAGCTGTTCTGTTTTTCTGCACTCACAGCAAGCGCTCTATGACTAACCAAATCCCGACTGCAGTCGCATCTAACATACGACGTGTTGGACTCGGACTGAAGAACTTCAAGTGCATGTATCCGCCTGACTTTCAAGTGCTCTCCACGTGGTTCTTCGTTTTGCTCTCATGTCGCATGTCGCAAGTTCCGAGCGGATCCTCTATCGCAACGAGGCTCCTGAATCGCGAATAGCGATTCCAGATACCAGGTACGAGTAGCGTAAAGCCGCGCTCTCTACACCGACCGAGCATTCTTTGCTTGCGCCACCGCTCTCGCTACTACCACACCGCGCCGCGCTTCGAAGTTCCGCTGAGCTCTCTCTTATCTTGCTTAGTCTACCCAGTCGCGCCATCGCTGTCGGTGGTGTTTGTGCACGCACGCATTATTCTCATCCTATGTGCTCCGCCCTCCGCCCTCCGCCCTCCCCCTCCGCAACCTTGTGCCTCGTCTACCTCGACTGTGCACAAAGCCCGGGCCCTCCCTCGTGCTTGGCTCAGCTCAAACTCAACTCGGATCCGACATACATGCAGGCGATTACGATGATGCTGATCTGGCTCGCTCGCAGGTACGTCTCCTTCCTCCTTCCTCCTTCCTCCTTCCAACTTCCACTGTCACTGTCATCCCGCCATCTTCCAAGTCCCCTACTCGCTGACGCATTTTTGCTGTTCTGTCGTTTCCCTATTGTTCTGTCGTTTCCCTGTTGTTCTGTCGTTTCGCTGTTGTTCTGTTTTTGTTTTTCGGTTTGCCTCTTTTTCAGTTTTCCTGTTGTTCTGTTTTTGTTTTTCGGTTTTCCTCTTTTTCAGTTTTTCTGTGTTTCTCTGTTTTCTAACGCTTCTGGTCTTTCTAACGTGTTTCGCTGACGCGTCTTTTCTGCACCGACAGCCCTCACTCTATAGCTAATCAACGAGATACCGTCAGCTAACCAACGAGATCCCGTCCCCTCCGACGCGTCCGGTCCGGCGCTCGACTTAGACTTCTTGCTCGTTTGCTTTTGGTTTTGGTCCGAGCGCGGCCCCTCGATTCGAATTTCGCAACGAGGCTCGCGATTCCCTAATCGCGATCCCAGGCCCGGGTACGCGTACAAAGGCCGGCGACCGACCCTTCCCAATACCAATATTAGCAACCACTTTCGGCCAAACGCAAGCTAGTCGGACTCGCGTACGCCTGGACCCTCCTGTGAAACTCAGGTATGCAACCCTTTAGCTTCAGAGCTCAAAAGCGGGTTTCGGAGCTCAGAGCTGAGGGTGAGCTCCATTGGTGCAGTGGGTGGTGCGTGTGTGTATCTCGGGATGCCTATTCTTATGGAATTTAATGAATCTGTCTACTTCAACCTGTCTAGCTTCCAGCTCGTGGGACGATGTTGACATAGACGTTGGACGGCCTGAGAGTCAGAGGATGCAAAACGTCGTACATACTGGTTCAACATTTATATTAATTTCACTGCAGGCTCTGAGGTTTCTGAGATCATTCCACGTCTGAAACGAACCGGGATCGGATGAGCCGGGCTCGGATGGGGGTAGAAAGACCCGCAGAGAGCTGGATTCATATGCCGGCTGCTGAGTGCTTTTCTGTGGAATATTGTAGTGCTTTCCTATGGACTGTGTTACACTGCCAATACTCGAAAAACGATAATGCCAATGACTAAAAACTCAACATACAATTGAACTGGGAACTGCGAAGGGGTTGAAAAGAAAACGAGGGTATTCGGTTGCGGGAGTTGAACCTCAAGCTGCCAGTCACATTGAGGACAGACGGGGAAGGCAGCAAATCGTGTACATCCGCTTTCATGCGGTGTAGAATGATCAAAGAAACCAGCATCGAATGCGGGGACTCGAAGGACAATGGGATCGGCGGACCAACCAGAAGAGACATTTATTATAATTTGTTCTCGCTCAATGAGTCCCTGGATAAAATCTCACGCGACACGAAAAAGAAAAAGACAACGCCATCAGTGTCCTAGTCGGATGCGGGGAGTCGAACCCCGAGCTGGCTGGTACGCTTCGGCTAGAAATGGAAAACGCACAGGCTGTGTTCCGTACAGCACATCCGATTTATTGCACTGCGCAATGGTCGAATAAATCCGGGCCAAATGATCAGCTGAGGGATGCATCGAGATGCAAGGCACATGTAATATTCTCCCATTTACAGGTGAGGAGAAGTTCCGTTGCAAGAAAATGGTATGGTTGATCCAGCTGGATTGAGATGCAAGGCCCATGTAATTGCAAGTGTACCTTCTATTCTCCTACTTTTAGGGCCGAGGTGAGTTTCCGTTTCAAGAAGATGGTTGAATAAAACGGGATTCAACGAGGTTGGCAGGAAAAAGGGACTTGACACTGTTTACAGGTCGGATGCGGGGAGTCGAACCCCGGATTACAAGCTGCTGCGTATATCATCACTGCACGGAAATGGGAGCTGGCCGTGTTCCGTACACTACATCCGACTTATTCTACTGCAACAAGGACGAATAAACCATAATCAAATGGGAGGCGTCATATCGATAGTGAGGTACGTAGAATTCAAAGCCTCGGAGGTGGGATTTCCTAAAAGGGTGGTGTTACCGTTGATATATCTCATCCATGCATCTGTTGGTAATGGTGGGATGAAATTTTACCCAATTCCGGAACGACAGGAAGAAAGACCTGACAATTATCATAATTATGATGCGGGGGTCAACCCTGAGCTGCCAGCTATCGTTCAGCCTCTTCCAGGAGAATTTGCCGTCTTCCACGCACCACATCCGATATTTCACATTGATTCTTTCCCTAAATAAATCACCAGAGCTCAGTATCAGCCACAGCGAGAAATTCACTCAAGCCAATCAATGTTAAACACAATTATTATCCGTTCTTTAACGAAATGGCCCTCAAGCTGTGCTGCAAACCCCATTTATCCATTCCCCATCCCTCGTTCTCTGTTCAATCTCTGCGTGTAACCCCATACATACCTTTCACCTGACACAGTTTTCCACAGCTAAATGCCCTCCTCATCTCGAAATTGAGCCCATGACCATCTACGCAGTGAGCTGCGACAGAATTCTTCTGCGCGCCCGATTAGGCCGTCTTTGCTCTTTTACTGAATGGAACATTCCGCAGCGATCCGACTATTATCCGCCGCAGCGCGCCTTTCTGCATTTATACAGCGCCGTCGACCTGCGCAGTTGAATAGCTTTCTTCATCCCCCCCACATCCTACTCATTCGCCTCTCGGTAGGGATTCCCATTCTGAATGTTGTGGTTCAATTTCCTCGGCCGCTGCTAGCTACCAAATTCATGCAATTATGCAATCTCCTACGTCAACCAAACAACCCCAATGCTCAAGAACATGCCGCAGAACCATATCGCAATTTGTTCGACCCGCGCAAGTCCTGTCTCAAGGTTCCAATGCCAGCTCCAAAACAAGCCGCAAACCTCCGGTATTCAAGGGTGGAGGTCAAATTTAGCCAGCAACCCCAACACGACTGCCGATGCAGGCCACAGCATCCCATACGGCGTACCGGGTTCGATTCTACTATCAACCCTCCGCCTGATTTGTACATTGAATGCGCAAACGCTAGCGGCACTTGAGTGCTCAACACCCAACATCGGCTTGATGATTGCTACCTGCGAGTCTCCTACATTCCTTATTCTGGATCAGTGAAGAAACTTTCATGGTTCTGGAGGAATAGAATCAGGTCTGTCATTTTTTTCCACAGTCCGTCAATCAACGTTTATAGCTCGTCCGGAAACATGCTTGGCCTTTAAACTAGTCTTTTACTTTCGATGATATACTCACTTTCAAAACGCTTTTGTGCATCCATGTATCTTGCAACACGATGACTTTCCGTCGATCCCTGAATCGTACCGTAGCCCTGAAAATCGGGGCCGGTTGCTCTTCATACTCCTAGCCAGGGTAATTCGCATTAATCTCACCCCAAAATCTCCTCTTCAGCTCGCAATTTCACAGCTGATCATTCTACTTTCTCAATCAACCGACGTTCCAGCCCGACAATTTTCGATTCCGTGGTTTCTGGTCGGTAGCGTTACTGCACCCAGCTGTCCGGATTTGAATTTCCCAGCAAAGGTCCAAGATCCGTATATATATTGACCGCAGCAATTGCGTGGCCTCGACGTTCAACTTCGGCTGCGGTGTGATCGACACAGGTCGGCCAAAAAGCACACGGAGGAATTACCGCTTCTTATCTGCCGGAGCGAAGCGAAGGCGCATCTTGTGGCAAGTGATCCATGTCGACTTGGACACGCGACTAGGGCCTGGCCTGGTTGAATTTTGTGGGAACCATAAATTCTAATCCACGTTGAAATAATTCACGCACCCTGCTGCCCGCGGAGTAGGAGTGAATTGTGTATGTGTGATTAGCATCGAGTCACCAGTAGCTCCCCAGCATCGACAGCATCTCTGCGGATTAGGACAACAAAAAGCTGGCACCTTGTTTTCTTCTGGAGACGAGACGAAGTTCCGTTGAAAGAAAATCGGGACTCAACGTGGTTGGCGGCAGAAAAAAAAATTAGTCTTTCCTATGCAGGTCAAATGCGCGGAGTCGAACCGCGGATTGCCAGCTGCCGCGAATACATTGAAAATTGTAAATCGCAAGAGCTCGCCGTGTTCCATACACCACATACAATTCCCGATACTACGGACCGGCTGAATAAGTAGTTTGGATGTGAGCAGCTGGTTAGGCGCTGTAGTGGGTCGAATTCAGAAGTTGACAGTCATGATTTGGCGTTGCATTTTCTGATCGAGTTTGCTGAATATTGTGGTCTCTTCAAGATGGTTGAATAAAAGTAAATCGGCGGCGTCTGAGCCCAGATGAAATTATTAAGAAGAAAAGCATTTACCACTGTGATGACCCATTTGGATACGGGGAGTAGAACCCCGACCTGCCCGAGTCATTTGGCGCTTCGAGAAGTCCTCCCGTACACCACATGCGAGTTCTTGTACTGTGAGACGGCCGAATAAACCTGGGTTAAATTCGACCGCCACATGGGACTCGACGAGGTTGGCAGGAAAAAGGATGCGACTCGAATTGTAAGGTCGGATGCGGGGATTCGAACTCCCAATTGCCAGTTACAATCATAAGCCTGATTCTACTCAAGAATGCTGGCCGTTCTCCGTACACCACGTCCGATTTCCTCTACTGAAAGAAGGGCGAATAGACCACCATGACTGCCCGAATGGAAAGATGATTTTGGTTGGAGAATTTGAATTTATCTGTGAGTCCGGACTCAACTGGGTGTTGGATTTGCTGAGTTTAATACGCAAGTCTTTTCACGCCTCTGCGGTATGACTTGATACACACGGATTGTGTTGGAATGCCTGTGGTTGAACATATATAGTTCAACTCTGGATGGCTGAAAAAAAAGCGCTCAGAGATAGCATTCGGATGCGGGGATTTGAGCCCCGGATTGCCAGCTACAGAATCAAACAGATATTTGAGCAGGCCGTGTTCTGTACACCACATCCGAGTTCTTGGATTGTGGAATCGTAGAATAAATCAGCATTGAACGTGAGGCAACTGAGCTGGATTGCGACGCATGGAACATCCAAGTCTGCCTTTTTTCTGCCAGAAGCGAGAAAAGCTCAAGGTGAGGTTGTGTTGCAAGAAAATGACTGAAAAAATGGGATTTGAAAGCTTTCGACGGTGAAACTCAGGTAGGATGCGGGCAATTGAGCCCCAGATTTCTAACTCATCGTGCTGGATTAACGTGGTTGGAAGGGAAGATGTTCACGTAATTTCGGAACAAACCGGTTTCGGATTCCTTTGATCGCGTACGCCTTCTGCATCCCTACGTCACCGTCCCTCTCTCTCTGGATCTCTCTCAATCTCACGGTGCGTCTTGCTTTGTTCTCCCGACGAACGTGCAGACGCCTTCCTCTACGCAAATTCGCGACACACACACATAGACCCGGCGCCCACGTTCCTCGATGTCATCCTTCCGTCAAACTCTTTGCTGCAGCGACTCACACATTTGCCCAGCTGCTTTGGATGTAACAATCGCCCACGACCATGCAACACTGCTCTCTGTCAATCCATGCGCAAGCGTGCGGACCTGGTATCGACGACCGATGACGGTCCTTCCCGCCACTTCGTCTCGCTGTCCCTGCGCCGCGTCGCGCCACACCGCATGAGCGGGGTGGAGCAAGGAGTGGAGTCATCACGTATGGAGAATACCAACGCCTATTCTTTCTCCTGGCGTTCGCGATAGAACATGCTGTAGCACGAGAGTACTGTGTTATCCTTCTTCGGCGAGAGGGTCTAAGAAAGCTCACTAATGTAGCATCTGCTCGGAACGCACACGACTCGGTATGATTTCAACGCCGACTCTACGATACCGAATTTTGTACGACTGAGTCTTGTCAGAGCAAGAATATTTCTGATTATTTGAATCCACCAGCGAGCCAACCGTTATCCACATGAAAACCGTATACGCTGTGGGCCGTTGGAAGCGCCTTCTGGCTTCCCCAAGGATTTAGGCACGGCCCAAGTAGCGGATGTAACGCTGCACCGGCGGCACGAAGCATTGCCGCGTCGTCTTCTGCTTCCTCCCGATCATATGCCTACAAGATGTTTCGGCGTTGGCTGAGTGAAAGCGATGGTTGAGTATCCGAACGTACCGTGAACAAACTAGGTAGTTTGCGTTCCACAAGAACCTCGATGCTCATCCGCCATGTATAACCCAGATGACCCTGGGCTGCGCCAGAATTGAAGGCAATGCAGAGATCGGGGGTCGCGAACTGGTTGCCTTGCTTTCTCACAAAGTCGTGGTACGTGCTGCAAGTACTATTAGTGATCTGCAGCATTAGCGCAGTAAAGACCAACTTCGCAGCAGATTTGAGCACACAGGAACGGCCACGTGCGATGCATTCACTGGAAACTGAGTCGAAGAAAATTTCCACCGTGATTGAACGTACCGGCATATTTCATGATCGAATGAATCGCGACTCGGTACATCGGGACCACACAGGATGATCTGTTGGCAAATCGGTCAATGTCTTCACAATGAGAACGATTCGCACCTCGAGTGTTTTTACTTCAGGAAGGCGATGTAAAATTTCCTCGAACACACTTCTGCAGCTGTCTTCTCGAATGGTGGCACCGAGGACCTGTGGACCTTCAAATTTATGTAAATCGATTCGAGAACGATAAATACGGACATGGACCGTCAATTTTTGTTTGCGAGTCCATCTGTCATCCTCGTTGAGTTTGCTGAGCCCGTACAGGATTGTCATGGGCATTGAGAGAGTATCGGATGCTGAGGAGATCAGGAACGTGGAACTTGAAGGGATCGTCGCAGGCATCCCGTACGACTTGCGTATCTCTTCATCAAACTCGCCTTCCCAAGTTTTCCCCTCTAGGGACACCCACCGAGATTTGACACGTCCTGGGACCCAGAGGAGCTGGCCCTGGCGATCGAGCAGCAGATTCTTGGTCTTGGTGTCGACCGTGGCCTGCAAGCGCACGAACGTATTCATCTGGCAGTGCGAAAGCCCATCGCGCCAATCGGTAGATAGCCCATGATGAATCGTGTGCGCGGCTTCCCAGTGCGCGGGAGAGCAGCAAAAGCTGCGCATGCAGTGCTGGCAAGGAATCAGACGCTGCGTCACGTCATCAGTCTCCATCCGCAACACCATTTCCGTGCGCGTGCTAAGGCGAGGAGGTTCAGAATCCGAATACCAGAGAATGAAACGGGAATGGCCGACCAGATGAGACATCGCGGTTCATACTGGATCCAAGAATGCTCTACTGCGGTCTGCCTGCAGATTTTCAATGGATGTGGAGAAAGGCACAGATCGAATTCGATATACCTCGGCAGATAAGTGAAATAGATGTCGACTTGTTCATCTGTGAGCTTGCGTATTTCTTGAAGGTCGGAGCTTGGCTTTTTTGGAAGCAAAGATACCAGTCTCGCTGCTGCAGCTGAATTTTTCTCGAGCGAGGTGAGGGCTTTGCACATTGATTTGTGCGTCTTCCAATCCGCCTGATGCACGGATTCAGAACAGTGGGATATCCTCAGATGAAAACGCACGGTTTGGCATTCTGCGATGACGGTTACTTTGGGTGACAGAAGGCGAATACTCGGTGAGAGTCGACGTACCCGTCCCACAATAGCTGATTCTACGGCATCCACCGCATCGAGAGAGCTCGACGTCTTCCTCTTTGTAGCATTTGTGACATGCGAGTCCTATCACGACTTGGAAGGGTCCCAATTCCATGGCGGTCTGAAGAACAAAGGCAAAAGACTCGTCGCGTGATTTGATGATTTTGATCCGACTTCAGCGGCTTCTTGATTCACCGTTCGTTCGTCCCACAGGGACCAAAAAAATTCTCCTGAAAAACCTTCCCCAAATATCGTTACCGCAACGCTGCGGTAACGATTTATAATCAAAGAATTTCACTCACAAAACCTTCCCAAAATCGTTACCGCAACTCTGCGGTGACGGTTTATAAACCAAAAGAAATTTCACTCAAAAAACGTTCCCCAAAATCGTTACCGCAACGCTGCAGGAACGCCCGGAACAGAATTTATTTCCAAAAAGATTCACCTCAAAAAAATCTCCCAACATTCGTTCCCGCAGCGCTGTGGGAACACTCCTGCGCCCGCCGCCATCAAAACCCTATTCTAGCTGCTTACTTGCTGCTGTGTAGTCAGCGCCGCAGCGATCAAATCCGCCACGTCGCTCTTTGACTCCCACCACCATCGCGCCGCTTGACCCCCGCTGCCTGACGCCCTCTGCTAGCTGTAATGCCCATCTACAACTTGAATGCATGAAGCCCACCCCGTATTCAGTCAAATGTACTCCCAATGTCTGGCGCCTCTAGCTTTCTTTCCGTACCACACTACACGCCTTCATCCGGGACTACCAACAACACAAACTACCCCGCAGCTAACTGTAGCGCCTGCCTCCGCGCTCCTTATTTCACCCTCGGCTCCCGGCTCCCCCGAACGCTGACGCGCCGCCTTCGCACCATGTTCAGCGTACCCGGCACGCGTTTCTCGATCCCGTGTCGCCGCCGTTTCTACGCAGCCGCTCGCACCGATGTCGCACCTTGGGAAATGGCGCTGGCTCTCGCTCGATTCCCGTTTCGATACCACACGCGTACCCACCCCGCTTCCATTTTCCTTTCCATTTAGTGTGTTACTTCCTTCTCTGTTCATTCAAGTACCCGTCATGTATTGAGTCAGGCGTACATCTAATGATATCCTTTTTGAAAGCCTTCTCGAGAGACGTGCAAATTGAATGAGTTCCCAACGGTACGCAACTCGTCCGAATAGTCAATCAGTATACCTCAACTCAACTCTTTTTCTCTAGCTTCAATCTTTGAAACCCGCATATTGTTCTCCTACTTATGATGACACAGGTTAAATAATTCCGCGGCCCGTCCTTGGATTCTTCAGTGGTTGGAGAATGCGAAGTGTGTTTGGCTTCACGATATCTGGTGCGTCGATTTATACCATGCCAACCTAGCAGTGAAATTACCCTCTCTTCCTCCAGCCCTTCCACCCATTCCTTCGAATTTCAAAACTTCAGTTCCTCCTTCCGCACTCACATTGCGTCGCGCCCAGCTTCGTATAAGTGGTTACTTTCTTGCCATACACCCAGGTTTGTCTACACCGCATCAGTGGAGATGCCGGGACAGTACCAGTATTCACGAACGCACATGCGGCGTTAATGCAAGGTGCGTATTCTCTTCGTGTTTTAGCCGCATCATCGTCCTTACTCCACCGTAGATGCATTTCTAAGTCGTTTCCCTGATGAATGCGGTGCGACTCCTTCTACCTTCTCTCTGCGAGCACGACCCACGGCAGCCAAGGATGACCATGTCGTTTAGCCACCAGATGCAACTTGCTTACCCACGCATCGTGTCTATGCCCCCAGGATCCTTCTCCATGACTCCTTTCGTTTCATTCCCACCCATTCTCTCTCGCCGTTCCGCCACGTCCTCGAAGCCACTCCTGCCCACACTACGCGAATCCAGACCATTTCCACACTCTCATTCGGACGCAACGCCAAATCCGTCGGCTAGATCCCTACGCACGGCCATTTGAGACTTCCTTCCATTCAATTTCCGTCGGCCTGCGTACTCAAGCGTTCATTGTACCACTGACCGGTAAGTTCTTCCCGCTTGTTTTAAGCAATATCAAATTCACATGTGTGTAGGGATAATAATGTGATCGCGCCGCAGCGCCATGCCAGCGAAATTGCGTGCGCATTTCTCAAGTCCCTACCGCATTTCCTGCCCGCGCACGCCGTAAGAGCACCGGGTCTGCTCTTTCTTGCAGCGCTCGGGACATGGTCCCGACCCTCGTGTGGTTCGGCCCAGGACCCTCCCTTGTTGTCTCCGTATTTTCCTTCAGTGCGTCAATTACCTGTCTACATTTCAGGACCCATACATGTATTGATATCGGCCGACATTCAATAATATTCTGCTTGAAGTTCCTTCGCAAGACATGCAAGTTGAATGAGTTGCGCGGGGTGCGCAAATGCGCCGAATACTCGTTGGAGTGCGTCAACTCAACGTCTTTTACTCGAGTTCCCTGGCTTCAATCTTTGAGACCCGCTCCAATCTTCTTATCCTACCGCGGCTCGCGAGACCTTTCGACCTGGCGGTATTCCGTGAACCACATCCGGCTTCTTGCACCCTAAAAATGATCCAATAAACAAGCATTGAATGGGAGGAATGGAAGATGGTTGAGTGTTTGGAATCAGAAGTTGGCAGCTCAACTTTGAATCAGATATACTTAGCTCCATACTAACCTGCCCGAGTGCTTTCACGCTTGGACAAATTCACGGACTGTGCTCGGTAGAACACATCCGATTTCTTGTACCCTAAAATGAGCGAATAAACCTGGGCGAAAATAGAACATTAGTCAGATAACTAAGAGATGCATCGAGACGTGAAGTGTATCTTTCCTTCCACTGTTTAGATATGTGTGGATCCAGAAGTTCTGTTGCAAGAAAATGGTTTGGAACAGCAAGGTTGTCAGGGAAAAAATTGTCACTCGCATCGCCACGTCGGATGCGGGGGAGTCGAACCCCGAGCTGCCAATTGCAATCGCGGGCTTGGTTTTACGCCAAGAATGCTGGCCGTGTTCCTACACCACATCCCAGTTCTCGTACTGTAGAACGTTGGTGGAAGGGCAGTGGAGTTTTATTCCTAAATACCCCGGAATAAATTGAGCATCACCACAGCGAGAAATTCACTCAAGAAGCTCTTCTACCCCAGAAAAGTCGACAAATTAGAACGTCAGAGAACTGAGAGATGCACCGAGATGCCAGGCACATGTGAAATCCTTCTTTCAAGGATGAGGGAATCAGGCAGATCCGTTGCAAGAAAATGTCAAACAAGCCCCCGTTATGATTCAATGATTCATTGCCAGTCGGATGAAAACAGATGCCATTTGGTTGGTTGAAGAATTTACCCATGAGGTTACAAGTTAGTGCAAGATTTTCAGGATCCGGTAGGAAATGTCCTCCACCGTGTGCGCGTCGGTGTGCTCATGAACCGTGTCGTTACTTTACACTCTCCATGTAATACAGGGAAATGGCTAGGGGCTCGGTCATCAGACCGGCATCAATCGGCCGACCAACTTTGGTTTTCCGAAAAGCCGACTTCTCCGATCCTACGTCACCAACTCTCTCTGTGTCTCTTTGGTGTCTCTCAATCTCCCACGATCATGATGCACCTTGCTTTCCTTGACGCCACCCTTGCCTCTCCCGACAAACCCACGCGGAAGTAGCAAATCTGAGACCCGCCGAAGCAAAAACAAATGTCTCAACCCCTATTTTTTCTCACATATAAGCCGCTCTTTTCTGCCTCTCCCCTCATCGATTTCTACCCACAAGAAATCACCCCCATTTCAGAAACACACACATAGTGAGTGATTTGTTTCGGTAGCATCGTTTCATTCTCATCACAGCCTCTCACAGTCAGCATGGCTCCCACATCCACTCTTAACTTCGCTGGCCGCGACCTCGACTCCAACGACGTCGCCAGCACGTTCGATCAACCTACGGCCACCCCCTCGCCGTGGATCGACCCCAACATTCCCGAGGGGTTCTCCCTTCCCATCCTACTCGGCCTGATTGCACTCTGTGTCGTCGGGGCGATCATGGTGTTCATTTTGTGGCGATGGAATTCTGTCTTTTTTTCGGTGCGTCTTCTCTCTTCTCTCTTATTTCTCCTCCCCTCTC
Source organism: Mycena crocata (assembly GCA_029281795.1). Lineage (NCBI taxonomy): Eukaryota > Fungi > Basidiomycota > Agaricomycetes > Agaricales > Mycenaceae > Mycena > Mycena crocata. The sequence goes on along the minus strand of JARJCP010000036.1, from coordinate 328,241 downwards.
CGTCAACTTCGACTAACGAAACTTCTCCCTCCTCAGGATCTCCCTGCCGACCACAAGGATCTCATCACGCAATGGAAAACTCGCCACCTCAAAGCCACCGATGCGGCGAGCTCTGCGACCACCTCGACCGAGACGCTCGTCGAGTCGAAACTCGCCCCGCCCGCCCCGCCCGCACCTGCATACACGGCCGCGGCTGACAACGCCGCCCCGGGTGCAGAGGACGCGCTTTCCCACCTCACCAAGGCGAACACCCTACAAAACCAGCGCCGCACCGTGCAGGTATTCACCCCGCAGCTCATCACCTCCGTCCCTCCCGTCCCCCGCCCATCTCAGGGCGTTACAGGAGTCTGGTAAGGGAGTACGCGGTGGGTACCGGCGAGGCGGGGGTGTGTTTTTTGCTCGTGGTCTTTGATGCTGAGGTATGTCGTTTGTTTTCTCCTCGTGTCAGGGATCTAATTTGTTATTCCTGTAGCACTAGAAAGGAAGCTCAGCGTTGTCGACAACCCACGGACGATTCCCTAATCGAGCGAATATCATGTTTTCCGCCCTCAATCCATTTTCCTCAAAGGCTTCTTGCAATTTATCATCTGCTGTTCGAGGTACGTTTACTCTTCCTCAGAACCCCCTGGCTGCATTCTAACTTCATCAAATAGCAGTGTTGAAAGTCAGAGCTCTGAAGCTCATCTGCAAACATCTATGATCCCGCCTTTACGTGAATGGGCTTTAGCTTGGGACTTGGGCGTCGGCTACAATTTAGGATTCAAGGTGCGTTTTGCTTCTGTTCGACCAGAGAATTCCGAGTCTGATTTATTTCTGCAGCACTAGAAAGAAAACTTGGTTTCCTCAGCCAGTTCATCACTGCTGGTCTGTTTCGCGCGCAGTACAAAATGCGAGGTGTGTTCAATCTCTTCCCTCACCTGTGTTGCATTTGGATACTGAACCACTTCGACAGTACATTCGGACAAGACGTCCTTCCTGAAGCGCCGAAGAGCGGAGCAGTGGGAGATTTCCGACCCTGCTATGGCTCAACCGTAGGGTAGATCGTTCGCACTGTTTTGTAAGAAAAACCACAAAATTGGATACTCTTTAATCTTGGATGTCAATAACTCGTGTCGTCGCATCATCACCAATCCGATGGGCTCTGGCAAAATGTAAGTTGCCGTTTGAGAACGTCGAGTTATGAGTTTTCGGAACTCATCATGCCGCCTCGGTCGTCACGATGGGATTGTTGAGATTGCGGAATTGGCGCCGACTTTGCATCCAAAGCTCGCGGTATAACAGCTTCCGAATCCGCAAACAGCGCGAGGAAGAGTACAGAAGTTTGCGAACCTGGATGCGTTCCGTACCGGAGCCGTCCAAAATATCATACCAATTGCTTCGTATATGTCGCCGTTGTCCGCTGGATTGGAAAGGGACGGACAGGCATTATTAGCGGAGCACAAAGTAAACTCTACGACATCCAAGGGCGTACATTATGATCCACGGAGAATATCTGCTGTCCGCCGTGATAAGTAACGCCCAGAGTCCATTGACGGGTTGCAGACAGAGTTGCATCATGCACACCACGCGCTACCGAGCCATACCCGCTCCATATTCTTGTGGGTGAGGAGAAAAGATAAACAAAAATGCTTGTGGTCGTTATCGGCACATGGCCCTGCCCCGAGTCGAACGAGTTGTCTGTGCTGCGATACGGATAAACAAATGGTTTTATACAACGCAGATGCGCACCAGGCGCCACCGAGCCTTACCCACTGGTTCTTATTATTGCCGAGGGGTGAGATTTCAAAACTTGAAGCGGAATCTGCATCAATAAATCAATGGGAAGAGTCAAAGCAAAGCAAACTCTGGCCGCAAAACCTGAACGTCGGCGCAGAATGTATCGCCGCACTGGATGGAGCACTTTGGAGTAGAGCGGAATGAGGAGAAAAGAAGCCAGAGAGAAACAAAAAAAATTGCTAGGTATCCGCGTACGGCCCAGCCCCAAAGTCGAACGGGGAATATCTGCTGTAGCCTTTTCCATCGTCAACGACGTGCAGATGCGCGCCGCGCGCAACCGGGCCTTGTTGCTTTTATTCCGTCTTTGGATCCGAGTGAGTGCAGCTTCATGTGTCGCACTTTTGATAGAGTACTGTAATGCGGTGGTGGCGGACCAGTGGAGGGGGGGTATCGCGAAGGTTCGGTTTGTCCAGCGAGATCGATCCAGGAAAGATTACGTGGCCATCAGCGACTCCCGATCGATTTGGGATGCAGAGGTCAAGGAGACAAATAGATTAACTTCCTGCTGTATCACCACATTAGGGTTGTTTGCAAACAGCGTCCGCATCCGCCTGGTCGCGCTTCCACAGCTCCTTCTCAAGTTGGGACATCCACGTTAATATTCTTGGAGAGAACACATACCGCCACAATGTACTTTCCCTCATTCTATACCGACACCAGCGGACTTACGCGCCCACGCCGACGCTGCGTAGATACTCCACGCGGTGCGGGTTCACTTCTGTTTCCGCGCCACGGTTGTACGGCACCCATTTGGGCTCGTCCTGGAAGAGCCGCAGGGCGCGGATGTTGTTCGCCTCGTCCAGCGTGAAGCGGTGGTAGATGCCCGCAGGGATGACGAGCAAGTCACCCGGAGTCACGGAGATGCGGATCCACTCGTCGGTGGGGGTTTCTGCGAGTCGTATGAGCGGGGTATCCACATTTGACGTGTTGGATTGCAAAACGCACCTCGGACGTCGAAAAAGCCGCTCCCGCTCAGGATGTACCGTATCTCCTCATCCTCGTGCATATGTCTGTGGTGTGGATCATTAGAACTGCTTTGAAGAGTCAGCCTGCACTGATAGATAACGCACTCCTGAAAAAATCCCTTGATCTTCTCCTCGTAAATCTGGCCCATGTCAGTGGCGTATCTCCACCTCGAAGACTCGTTGAGATCGCAATAGTACTCACTTCACCCATCCCCTCCTTCGACACGTTAATCATATCACGGTTCTTGTACCCCCGCTCCCGCGCAATCTCGTCCACGCGCGGCTCATATCCCTCCACCGGGATGGTCCACGAGCTGACCTTGAGCGCTGCGAGCGTCTCGGGTGCTACAGGGCGGGACGGAGTGTAGTCGTGCGGCAGGCGCTGGTCTCCCGGGACGTTGTCGAAGTAGTAGGCACGCATTGAAGGTTGGTGGTGGTCGGAAGAGACAGCGAGCGGAGTTTGAAATGCAGTGCAAACTTCCTTTTGCGGCGTTTGGTGGAGTTTCGCGAATCGGGCCGAAGGTCCGAGGCCCATTCACTGCGTCTCAATCCAGCTCACAGTGTTCTGACGTTCAATGCTGGTTTACTGCACCAGTCTTACACTACAAGAACTCGGATGTGGTGTATGGAACACAGCCTGTGTCTTTCCAGATTCTAGCCGACCCGGCCCGAAATATACCAGGCAGCTCGGGGTTCGACCCCCGCATCCGACCTGGAGATGTGAGTGACAGTCTTTTGTTTGCCAGCCTCGTTGAGTCCTATTCTTTAACTTCACCTTATCTCTAGAAGAAAAAAAGGTACACTTACATCTTCGTTCGAGTGTCACATCGTCCTGGAAAGATATTCTCGACTGGATGGCTAAGCAAGCCGACTTGTCCGGAGGAAGCTGTTCGAATTCACAAAACAGCAAACGTGAAGAATGCCAGAAGCCTTGATCTATGAGGTCGTTCATTATTGACTCTTGACTCCGATAGTTTTGCGTTCAACCAACCATCGTCTTGGTCGTCGCAATGCGAGCCCATTTACTTTGAGTTGTATATCATGAACCCAATCTGAAATACCAATTGTACTACCACTCGCAAACGTTCGTCTGTACTTGCACAGATTGAGATATGTACCTCCGATCGCAAATGATCCATGGCACCTTTCATCTAGTTCATTTCAACCACATTACTCCGTCGTTGGCTTCCTGGAGATTTTGCGTACAATGTAGTTCCAGCCTGGTGTGTTTACAAACACAGGCAAAGGCCCCCATAGAACGAGGTGCAGACGCCACATGGACCGGAGCTCAACCTACAGATACATGCACAGCCTCCTGAGCGCATCATTCTGATGCGCCATCACGTCGATCCGATCGGTCACCAGTGGCTGATTTGATTTTTGCTACTTGGACTCCATTTCGGCAGTGACGCAGAATGCCACTGTTTTCATAGCAGAACCTCGGACCCATCCTTCTCACTGTCGTCTACTGCCGATCGCAAGCTCCTCATGTCGTTGTGAAGTACGTGCACGAGCAAATATCCAACAAGCCTGAATGAACGTGTACAAAGGCAATACCACAAACAATAAAAGCCTGGCTACTCGTGAATAAGCCTTCAAGACACCACTATTGCTTTTTTACCACCCTTTGAACCTGCCCAACCCCCTCAAACGTCCGATCTGAACTTCAAGCTTACCTGAATTTTGAATTTCTCTTGAGCCGAAATCTCCTCCGCGACCGGGTTGAACTGCAATTGCAAATTCACCCTCCTCCGTGAATTGCCAATTCGGGGGCTGATCATGGATGTGTGGGCTATGGGTCCGCGGCGCCTGATCGTACCTACATGTACCTGCATATCACTTGCGTAGGTTCAAGGTGAACTGGCGGACTTTGCGAGTTGAAAAAAAAAAGAAATGGAGGGGAGCGTTGAAAATGCTGATGATGTGGTTAGATCCAAATGCTTCCCACTCAAACTTGGTTGCCGTCTCCTCGCATTTACTTCCTCCCCGTTTCGCAAAAATGAACAAGCAAATGGGAATCGTCAGCCTTACGGGGTGGAGTGTCAAAAATTCCTGTCATCTCCGGTGCTGTGAATTTCGCCGAAATCCGTAATCGTTCCGACTCAAGTTCAATCGGTTCCTGCCTAGCCAAGACGATTCGGATCGGAGATCGATACTATACAGATAGGGATGAACCAATACAGGAGGGTCTGGGGGTGGAAACCCGGTTAGGCGATCGCCGATGGGCGCACCATCGAACTAGTTAGTTTCTAAGACGATCGGATAATTGTAAGTTTCTAACAAGATCGAGGTCTTGAACAAGATCGAACATACAAAGATCGAAACCAGATCGAATACATTGACTGTCAGTGACACGCCAAGCAACGACGTATTACTGTAGGGACCAGCAACTTCGCTCATTTACCGAAGCGTTGGTTGGAGTCACTCATAGGAGAAAGGCTGAGGAAAAAGCCTGCGCAGCGCAGGGATCACAATATTAATATTCAGTCACGGATTTGTAAGTACAAAAGACTATAGACTCACTCCTAAGACACTGCAACCAAGAAATTTCCGTAGGCGGGCGAGAAAAGAAATTCGCGCAAGGTATCACAGTAACCGGCTGCGAATGCAAATCTCGGGGGAGAAAATGTACAGAAATTCAACGATCGTGAATCGCTCTAGTACCAGGGTTAATTGTGCTGCGAATTCGAGTACGAGTCCGGGGACGAAAAGTGAGAGAAAATGGACACAGAAAACCGGACAGAAGCGTTTAGAGATCGTGCGTGATTTCCTCCGTGTAATCCCTTTTTTTTTTACTTACTTACTTCAGGCTCACAAGACCGGGAAATCAACTCCAAGTTTTCAGTTCAAGTTTCAACATCTAGTCTAGTTTCACCGTTGCATTCAATGCTGCTCCGCAGTACCAGCAATGAGCGAAGACGGCACGGAAATATCGATATCATCGAACCTGTACCAACGTTCAACGAGCCTCCAAACAAACGGTTCCCGTTTTTTTTTACATCCGCCTGGACTAGGTACCTATATCTGTTGAGCCGATTCCAATTGCGAATTCCCTCAACCTCCTCTGCGAATTGCGAATTCGGAGGCAGATGGTCCGTGCGTGGTGTCTGATCGTCCCAAAACGGTGCTGGGCCTCGCACCGTTCAAGAGCGTCAATCTCACAGTGACACTGTATTAGTGCTCAAAGATCCTGAGTCCATCTATCCGTGTCAACCGCCTGGAAATAAACTCCGCGTTATTGGTTCAAGTTTATTTTATTCATCATTCAAATTTATGGTTGAAGTCAAATCTTTTGAACCACACGACTCTCTTGCTATTTTATTCCGGTACCCCTCTTGCAATTGCCCTGCGGGGTGATCTCAATTTGCAATTGCACATTTATTTTTAACCTTCATGCAATGAATTTCGAATTCCTTTCCCCTCCTTCAAATCGAACTTTTCTCCGCGGATTCACCCCCGGGCCCGTCATTCAATTTCGAATTCACCCTCGTCTCCTCTGTGAATTGCGAATTCGGATGCATCGTGCAGTGAATTGTGCGTCCGCGGCGCCTGATCGCACACCGTCATTTATAGAGGTACTGTCGTTTATAGAGGTACTCAAGTTCATAAGAAGTAAGATCATCGTCGACCGCCGGGCGAAGAACCTGCGGTCCGACTCGTTCGGCCGCTTCTGAATCTGCGTATCAACACCGTGACATTCATCCTCGATTCTGGTAAGTACTTATGACCACTAGCTGCGTCTCATTTATTACTATGAATTAAACATTTATTCATTGTGGATCAAACCCAAATCCAAACCACAGCAGGCAAGTGACCCGAGTTCAATCTTGGCAACTAGGTACGAGTTCAATCTTGCGGCTAACTTTGAACTCGGCGACTCGGACTGACCAACTCAAATCAACCTAACGAGTCCCTGGACGCGGAAGAAGTAAGAAGTGGTGGTATCGGTATTGGTATATACTATATATCTACGTATCTACTAGCTCCGAGTCGTGAGTGTCGTTACAATTATGCATAATTACTATGTACTTAAATCATTGCCCATGACTCAACTCAAACCACTCATGGTCCAACGAATACTGCGCCGTGTCCTCCGCCTCCTCAAACGTGATCCTGCTTTCTTCTCCGTTGACTCCGCGTCCTCGTTGGGAAGACGTCCGCGGCATCCCCGCACGCACGAGCCGCGCGAAGGGGGTGAAGTTGCCGTCTTCCGCTCCTCCAAATCCAAATCCATTTCCACCCGTCGCACCACCCACGGGAGGACGCGGCACAGGCACAGGCCCCGTATACCTCAACCTCCACCGTACCCCTATCGGGGGGTCCGCAGGATGTGCCTGCAACGCGTCGTCCAAAGCAGACAGCGCTTTCGGATCGGGGGCAGGGGGCAGGACGCCCGCGATGGTGGAGTAGGAGAAGATGATTGTGTGCAGGTGGGGGGAGGAGGGGTCGCTTGCGCCTGGTGCTGGTCCACCGTAACCCGGACCGTAGCCGGGCGAAGTTGAATCCGCTTGTCCATACGTCGGCGTCGGCGTCGGCGTCACGGTGTGGTTCGAATTCCCGGGTCGGACAGGGACTCCTGGCGCCGAGGAAGAGGGAGAGGTACTCGAGGAAGTCCGAGTGGCTGCTGCAGCGGTAGCCGTAGGCGACGACGGGGCCGGGCCGGTGGGAGAAACGGAAGTCGGCGCGTGAGCCGTGGTGAGCGAAAGTGAACTGGGTATAACGCGAGCGACAGGGGCAAGGACACACCCCGCAACAGTCTCGAGCGGCCATGTGATGTGGTGCCGCAGATAGAGGCGCACGACGAACTCGATGACGCGCAGCGCGGGGAGGGGCGGGAGGGCGAGGGCGAAGGTGTAGGATGTGCCTGTGCGTGGTAGGGTATCAACAATTAGAGCAAGGTGGGGGAGGGGAGAGAGAGAAGGAGAAAATAAGGGCGGGGGGAGGAGAGGAGAGGAATGGGGAATGAGAAGGGATGAGGGAGGGAAAAGGGAAGGGGGGTGGGGGGATGAGAATAAGAGATGGGGGATAGAATAGAGGGGAGAGAACGAGGACGAAAAAACAGCGAAGAGGATAAAGAGGGAGAATAGAAGCAAGAGGAAGTGGGATGAGAACAAGAAGGAGAATGAAAAAAAAAAGAAGCGAAGAATAACGGAACAACACTTACTCCCCCCATTCAACTGCAAATGCTCCAAACTCCCCGCCGCCATCGCGATAATATTGCGGCACAGTGGGTGCGCGGGGTGCATCGAGAGGCGGCGCAAAGCCGAGGTGGTGGGGAGGACGGCGGGGCTGTTGAACACGTCATAGATCTTCTCCGAGCCGACGTCGAGGACGAGTTGTTGAACGGGGACTGTCAGCTTCGTCAACTCACCCTCAACGCCGATGTCCGCAGACGACCCGCCAACGACGACGCCATCTCCAGCCGACGCCCCGCCAAAACCGATGTCCGCGTTCGCATGAGATGAAACACCCCAGAAGTACAACGACGGCGCCGCGCCGAGGAACAGCGCCGGCGGCACATCGACCAGACGCTTCAGCCTCAACTCCCTCAACGGCTGGCTCGCGAAGAACCGGAGGAACATGCCCCCCACCCCCATCAAGTCGGGACTGAGCGTCCCCCACCGGAAATTCGCGTCCCGCCCATCGATAACGCAGCTGCGCACCTGCGTGCAGCGCCCCAGCGCCGTCGCAAGTGCAGGGAAGTCCGCGCGCGCGGCGGGGGGCTCGGCGAGGTGGATGGTGAGGTCGCGGATGTACTCCGCTATGTGCGGCGAGGAAGAGAGGAGCGCGGCCGCCCCCGCGTAGGTGAACGGGGCGGGGGTGTACGCGGAGAGGGTGAGGGCACGGAGGAGGATGCGTTGTGCGGGGATGCGGAATGCGGAGTTGGCGAGGGCGATGGATTTGAGGGAGGAGTGGTCGAGCTCGAGTTCGGAAACGACGGAGTCGATGAGCTCGGATGGGAAATCAAGCAAGTGCATGGCGAGACGGTGACGGCAGGGGGAAGGAAGCGAGGTGGCGGTACAGTGGGTGTGGTATTTATAAAGCAAGGACTGTGTGACCGTGTTGCGATTCTCTTGGCTTTTATTGATCACGATACAATCTCATGTGTTGTTCTCCTCGTTCAACCTCCCCCTTCACACAAACCTCGTAGAAACGTCGCTCGGGTTCCCATCGCTGGCTCTCACCTGCATACTTCAATACGCTATTCAGCGCGTATTCGAGCCTTTGGTTGCGGTGGGTGGAGGTGCGGAGGGTTGCCCAATGCGTCCGATCTGATTGATCACTTGAAAATCCGATTTGATCACTTGGTATTTTAGAGTTATTCGATCTGATGGTACCTGCCGGCGATCATCCACCCCTGCACGGAGTTTCAAAACTCTTCTCTCCGGGCGTTATCAATCGGTAGCTATAGCAGTCTCGCTGGTCGTTCCCCGCTCTCGCTCGTCGTTCCCCGCGTCATGCCGAGCGAGCGAATACGAATATGGCGGGAGTTTCAACACTGCTTTTTCAATATGAACATCGGCTTTTTCGACCACTGCAATTCACTCGCGGTCAACTCGTTACTCGACTCCCGTCACGGTGCTTTCCCACAATAAGTCTTTCGACATGAGTACCACCTCCATGGCCAACTCAATCTCATCCCACATTTTTCCAACGATCTTACAATACTTCCGCTCACACCGGCCGGCAACCACCTTCTCCACCCCCAATTTCTTAAAAAAATCAACACTTTTGTTGCCCTCAAGTACATCTGTACATACATCTGCTCAACCAAAAACCTCCGGGGCCCCATCGCGGCTATGGCGAGTACAGAACTGAGAGCAGAAAAAACAGATGCAGACGAGACGGGGTGGGTTCGACACGGAGAAGCTTATTTGAACGTTTATTAGAGTTTAAACGTTAACCAATCTAAACGTTAACCAATCGCGCGCTGCTTTCCCGGTCCGAGGTCGGCCGCCATGCTGATCCAATCTCGCTACCCGTCCGGCATCCAATATCCGCTCGCTAAACACGCAGCGTCGGTCCGGGAATTCGCTATCCCCCGCAGTGAGGCGTTAACCAATCAGTGGTGGCCAATCGGGTTTACGTATTTGTAGGGAGGGTCCCAAAGAGGTAACTTGAAGGATTTCTGGGAGTCAATGGCATTGGGATGACTAAACCGCATACAGTCAGCTTGCTGGATCACAGACTTCGAGTCATTTCACGGTTCACCCAGGTGCTCGCCGGCCTATAAGTATCTCGACCAACCGAAAAAGTCTGGATTCTCCACATACGACTGCGATGATAGTGACGCTCACTCAGCTGATTGTTGAGTCTTGACGCCGGCGGCTCGGGAGTCGGACTATGATGAAAAAGTTAAAACCCGAGAGACCGGCATGTATGTATCGGAAGACTAGTTGAACGGTTGCCTAATATGTATAGTATAAGTTCAGTATGTAGTAAGTATGTACGGTTCGGGCGATCCATGCTAACTTCTCATCAATGAAATTCAACCCATGACTCGGAGCAGCTCAGCTCAGAAAACTTCATCGCTGAGCGCTGGGCTGGAAGGTCGACTCCCTCCTTTATTCAAAAATTCCCACCTTTATTTAAGAATTACTGCCGGCTAATCCTAATGCTAAGCCTAATCCTAATCCTACTTAAGCCTTGAGGACAAAGAGCGATCAGACGCCGCGGACCCGGACCCACAACCAAGATATTAATTAACATAGTTCGCGATGCATCCGAATTCGCAATTCGAACACATGTACATTGACAGAGGGTGAATTCGCAATTACAGTGATTATGAATTCGCATCTACAGTGGTTATGATTCGAAATTCATCCAGCCTAGGCCTCTAGCAGAAAACGAGGTAAGTACACTTATATGTGCCTCCTTCGCAGGTCAAACCAGCTCATGGTTCTCCGGCGTATCTATTTGAGCGTTCTACTGTTCATGAAATCGGATGTGGTGTTTGCCCCACCGCCCACGTCTTTGACTACTTGCGTAATGATCCCGGGCAGCTCGGGGTTCGACTCCCCGCCTCCAGATGGATCGTACTTTGTCGTTGTTTTTCTTCATTCTTCTGGGCTCAGACGCCAATAATTTACATTTATTCGACCATTGAAAACAGATGATGGCAATATCAATCTTTTCAGAGAATGCTACAAGTCTAAGCTTCACACCCAGGGGCCAGTTCGGAATGTAATATTCGTCCCATTCAACAGTGCTTTATGCTGCTATTCTATAGTACAGGAAATCGAATGTAGTGCAGGGAACACAGCCAGCCAACAGCCAGCTCTCTTAAAAATCCTGCATTGACGGATAAAAGAAACTAACAATTCGGGGTTCATCTCCCCGCATCCGACCTGCGACGTAAAACTGCCCCTTTTTTCCTGCCAGTATTAATCTGGCTGATTCCAGACCATTTCCTTGCACCGTAACCTCCGGATCCACTCGTCTTAGCAGAAAAAAAGTACATCTCCCTTGCTTGCATCTGACCCCGGCTCTCAGTTCAAGTCTGATGATCTATGTTGATTTTAACGTGTCTTTGACAGTTTCACAGTTGGATGTGGTGTACGGAACATGGCCCATCGAGAAATTACCCGGGTGGCTCGGGGTTCAACTCCCCACATCCGACCTAAAGGTGCATTAGTCCACTTTTCAATCTGACTGATTCCAAACCTTCTTCTTTTTTTTTTTGTGTGTCTCTGAGGTGTCTGACGTCTAATTTGATTTCAACGTGTATTTGACGGGTTTACAGTACGTACAAGTCGAAATCGTTTATGATGTACCATGATACACTCCAGCGAAGTCGGCAATGATACACGATGTAGGATGTACGATGAGCTCAGAAGACTGGGAGGCTGAGAGTGAAGCCAAATATACTAAAGGAACTGAGTCGCCGGTGAAAGTAATAATGTCTAATATCGAGCCCGTCCAACTTGGACATCGTCCAACAAGCTAGACAGGGTTGAAGTAAGCATCGGGTTGAAGTCAACGTTGTGTTGCACGGGGTGAAGTAAAGATATCTATCGATCGGATCTAACACGAATACCGATCGCTAAAGACATGCACCGCTGGAACTGGACCTGAAAGTCGGAATTGTATCTGGATTCTTGAACTCTAAAAGGGGTACATAGTACCCACCGTTCTCGGAAGTCAGGAGTCAGGAGGGTCCAGCTTGCGCTTAGCCTATCGGAGGCGGGAGTAAGCGGTTGCAATTGCTATTCGAAAGCGTCGTCAGTCGACTCGGTACGGGTACTTAGCAGGGCCTGAGATTGCGATTTGCGAGGCTCGTTGTAAAATACGAACGGAAGGGCCTCGTATGTACACTTGAAGTCGAGCGAATACGAATACGTGCACGTAAGTCGAGCGTTGGGCCGGATGCGTCAGATGACTCGCCTGATCAGCGCAGACGGGACGGAATTTTGTGAGGTAGGGAGTGAGCGCTAGGGTGCTAGGCTGGCGGTGGAGAGAAACGCATCAGCAAAACGCGTAGAAAGAAAGAAAGAGAGGAAAACTGAATAACTGAATAACGAGAAACCAAAAAAGAACTGGACAGAAAAGCGCGTCAGTAGGTAAGGGACTCGGACTTGGTAGGATGAAAATGAAAGTGAAAGTGAAAGTGAAAGGAGACGTACCTGCGAGCGAGCCACACAAACATTACCGTAATCACGCACATGTATGTTGGACAGATCTCAGAAGCTGTTGAGGGTCGGCGGTAAGGTTAACATAAAATGATACTAAACCAGTAGCACGATTTGCATCCTCCGAGCCCGGGCAGTCCAACGTCGACGTCGAGACCATTCAACGAGCTGGAGAGGTTGAATAAACACAAACATTGCATCTAACAGGAACAGGGACCGTGACTCAGTACTTGATGCTAATACCGATCCCGAGAAACACTCACGACTGGAGGTGGAACTGATACTGAAAGTCTATTCGAACTTCGAAAGGGGTACATGCCCACTTTTCTCGAGAGTCGGGAGGGTCCAGGTGTGAGCGACCTGCTTAAGTTTGGTACTTATTAGACTAGATTGGAGGCGGGACTCCGAAACTCGCAAGTGTTTGGAAAGTGGCCTGTGGAAAGCGTGGTCGACAGTCGACTCGGTGATGCTGGAAGGAATGGTGAGCGTCGCTGAATCGAATTGAATTGAAGGGCCTCGCTCGGGGGTTTTGACGTTAGAGGGCTAGTTTTAACGTTAGAGGGCTACGATGTCGCTGCAGAGAAAAGAAAACGCGTCAGCAAAACACATTACTTGAAAAGAATAGAACAATAGAAAAAACGCGTTGAGAGGATGAAGAGGGAGTGGATGAAAGTGAAAGACGAAACTTGAAGGAGACGTACCTACGAGGGAACAACACCAACTTTATCGTAAGCGCGTGCAGGTGTGTCGGATCTGAGTTGGGCTTGAGCCGGGGACCTTTCAACGCATATGCATAGACGGATGCCGCCTTTGAAATTAGAATGCCACCTCGTCCTTCCTTTGACAGATGCGGAAACAGCAAACTCCGGCGTTCATGTGTGCGTTGAGTTCAGAAACAGTATCCGTTGGGTTCAGAGGCACATAAAGGCAAAGGCAGTTGGGAGCAAAAATAAATATGAGAGTTCAGAGGCAGGTGGCAGCGAGTACCAGTGAGTTGGATCTGAAGTCGGCATGGACTCTGAAGTTGCCAATAAGTGGAGTCAGTCGTATCTAACCAGCGACGAGTCGTAAATGTTTGCTATGGAAATGCGAACACATCTCGTCATCAACGCGGGTTTACGCGTACCCCGGCCTAGTATCGGGTCTCGCGAGCCTCGTTGTGTATCGAATGGAGGGAGAGCAAAACACGTCTCGTGCAAAACGCGGAGTCGTGCACTTGAAGTTCGAGTCGAGGGTTGGAACGGACGCGTTGGATGCCAGCCATGATCAGCGCAGACGGGACCGTCTTCCACTCAAAGGATGAGGGCATTGCGAACAAGTTTCCCACCAGCGGAAGTTTCCGTGGTCCGGGCGGCAGTGGTAATTTTGAGTTAGAGGTCCGCCGCCGAAAGCCGTACCATATTGCTCCAAGGCCTGCTATTGCCCAGATGGTGCTGGCGAGGCCGTTAGAAGACATCCCGAGAGGAAGATTGGATATCTTGCAGCCTGCTTTTGAGTCCGTTGAAGCCAAAACGGGGAGCGAACAGGAATGAATCGCAGACCCGCTGGTACCATCGCCAGCCACCGTTACCGCGCGAAGCGTTTCATTTTGGGTAATGAAGGTGCTTGATCTAGCAGCCTTTCTTCTTTTGTGGGTTCAACTCGACTCCCGCGGTCCATTTCCTCGGACTTGCCAGGAAATTGGCATAGACCAAGCACTGACCAGCCTTCTGAAACCCCGAATCCCGATGCGCCGCTGTCGGTCATGGAAAAGTTGGGTCAATTATGCCCAGTGGGTCAGTCATCTGCGCATGTCATTTTCAGAGTGGAATGTTCGCCAAGGTTGTGGTGGATGTGGTTGAATGGTGGACGTGTGCAAGGCGCGTTGTTGATCAGAGTTTGGCAACAGGGGTGTTGGTCGTGTTTGGCAGAGGCGTCGTATACCTTACCTCTCACCACGAACACAGAATTTTGAAGCTCTTTTGGTACCCGGTGGAATTCCGCAATATCGCTTCAAGGAGGTTAAAGGAGAGTTCATATTCTGGCGATACGGTACCAATAGTCCATTCCTGCTTTGAAAGCCGACAATGCTTGGTAGGCTGACGATTTTTACTCTACTTATGCCACCCATCGCTGTACATCCTCAGCGCTAGGACCCACAGGATCGTCCGACGCCGCGAGATTACATTGATGGAACGCGCGAACTTGGTCTGGTGCGAAGGCGCCGACGACGCTGTGCAGTACGCCTCGATTATGGAAGAGTACGAAATCATTTTCGCGCCTGCAAGTAATGGTCAGTCTTTAAAATGCTCTGCGAACGAGATGATGATGCTCCGCTGAAGCAGATGCGCGTGCGTACCAATCATGTGGATAGACGAGCTGAAATTCGGTGAGTACTGCTTCAGTAATATGAATATTGGGAGGAAGGATTCCACGCACCTGTGGCGCGATCGCGGGTCGCTGCATTGTGTATGATAATTCGCGCACTTCTCGCAGATCTGTCAGGTGGGCCCCGTCGGGATAGAGCGCTTCTTCGCGTGCTGCGCCGTCTGGGAGTGGGCTAATAAGCAGCTCCGCGACGCCACAGGGGTGGACTTGAAACGCCAGCGCGCCTGATCCCGGCGTTTTCCATAGCTGATCTCGATTTCCTCAGCACTCGAGGGTCGTCGTAAAAACAGATTCGGTGCACGCACCACCGGAAGCACCTTACACTTCGCCTCCTCCCACGGCGGCAGCTCGCTCACGTCCATCTCCAGCCCCTCGCATTCGATCCCCAAGCCTGTCGACTTCGCGTGCGCAGGGGCCATCCAGACGTACGGGTGCGGCGCGTATTTGACCTTGGTGCGCACAGCGACGCTCTTGAGCTTCGCCGGGAGTATATCGAACAAAGTCTTCCCCGGCACGAACGCCGTCGTGCCCAGCGGCACAGGCAGCTCGTCCTCCGTTCCGTCGTCGTACCGGCAGACCTGGGGTGCGCCGCGCGGGACTATAAGCCCGTAGAGCGTCGTCACGCGCGGCGGGGACAAATCGTACAATGCGGCGTCGATGTGCCAGCGGTAGAAGCGCGTGAAGCCCTTCGCCTCGTCCTCCGCGCTGATGACGGTCTTATGGAACGTCTGGTGGGAGGGATGTTTGAGCTTTGCCTCCGCGATCCCTTCGTGGTTGTAGACTGTGCCGTTGCCGATGAGCTGGACCTGCGGAACGCGTGGGATGGTCTTCAGATCGGGATGGAGGATGGATTTCTGCGTCCCCTCGGTCTTGTTGTTTCCGTGCCCGTAGCTCTCTGACGCGGGATCGAATGCCTGGGACTCGTGAGTCGTGGTTTTCGCATTGATTATGACGCGAAGCTCACCTTGGTCAGTGCGTACTGTTGCTCGGGACTCATCGTCGCATTTCGGAATAGCAAGACATCGTACTAAATCCGTCAGCCACATTCCATGCTTTCTCCCGGGAAAAAACTCACCTTGTACAGCGCATCTCGGATTTCCTCAAACTGCTCGCCGGTCAGATTGCCTGGATCCACGCCACCAACTTCACGCCCAAATTGTGCGAACTTGGACGCGTCAGCGCTCGCTGGAAGGGGCAGCGGGGTCAGTTGAAGGCCCATTTCTGGTGGGCGATGGAGACCAACCGGTGTAAAGAAATGGCTGACGACAGACTAGAAGCTGATGAGCAGCATCATCGATTACAACGCCCGAATTATCCTCGCCCTTATCCGTCGGAGATAGACCGATGCGCGTGGTTTTGGCCGGAAGTGGACGAGCGCATGGGAACTAGTGGTTGGTTGCGCATGTTTTTTTCTCTCCGCTCAGTCAGTGAGACGCCGCTGATGGGCCTGACACCGCTTTTCTGGGCTTCCTTAGCCTTTGAAAAATTGAAATACTTCCTGCCGACTGTCAACCAGTCGAACCTCTCACATCAATTTAGCCCAGGACGAAGTGGATTTTGCAACCATGCTCACAAGAAGTGGCGAGGGACAGTAAAAGTACAGTCAAGAATAGCCGCGAACGAGCGGGGCTATAGATGCGAGAGTTCTGGTAGCATCTGAACATCTCGGTAAGTCGATCAGGGCCGTTTGAGATAATGAAATTCACAGATTTCACTTATATACCCCCGCGACGAGCTTTGTGCTTTCCAGTCATTACGATGTCCGTTCCCGGCATCCCCCAAGATATCGCCATGATGTACGCGCCTACTCTCATTTTGAGCATGAATATCTGTTGACGAGCGATTTGTCCTTGCAGCACGGGGCCCACGGTGCGTCGCATTTTTTTGAGGTGGAGTAATTCGCACTGACGGGACGACGCGGGAAGATGGTGGGGATATGCCTCAACTGGGGGTTCATGGGATTATTGGCGGCTCAAATATGTGCGTGGTTGACGCGTACATCCAGTCCTACGTCAATTTACCCCGACTTTTCTCTTCTTCAGATTTCTACCACACCAGTTTCCCAGATGACGCGCCGGGGATAAAAGCCCTCGGTGTGTGTATGACGCTGGACTCGACAGTTTCTGCTGCTGATGTTCTTCTTCTTTTCCTGCGCAGTATACGGGCTGGCCCTGTTAGAGGTGCTGCAAACCATATTGATCACCGCCGACGCATTCCATTGGTTCGTCTATGGCTTTGGAAACATGGAAAAACTCGACGAAACCTTCCTTAACTCATGGGATGTTCCCCTTCTCGACGCCGTAATATCTCTCGTCGTGCAGGCATTCTATTGCTGGCGTATTTATTACCTCCGGAAGGGCTACGTGATCCCGGCGCTCATTCTCGTCGTGCGTCTGCCTCCGCATCATCTTCTCTACGTGTTGACTGACCTTTGCAGGTTTCGCTGGTGCAATGCGCAGCGGGGATCATCACTGCCGTCAGGGTGTGTGCGACGCGTCATTTTTCCACATGATGCCCATCGTTCGTTCCTCAGGCACATAAACTGGGCAAGCTCTCGCTCATCAGCACCGAGGTCATCGCGCAGACGGTATGGCTTGTGGGCGGCGCCGTCGCCGATGTCGCGATTGCGGGAGTGCTCGCCTGGGCGGTGCGTCCCTGCTCCATACTACACCCATTTGGAATTTCCGAGCCATTTACTAACGCCGGTGATGCCTGCCTTCAGCTCCTCCGCGAGAGAAAAACCTCCCTCCCCGCAACGCACGGCCTGATAACTCGTGTCATTCGGCTCATCGTCGAGACCAATGCCCTGACGGGTGAGTCGCACTGCGCACTTTGCTTCCGATAACGAGTCACTCACACGTTATTTCACAGCCGGCGTAGCTGTGATTGCGCTCATCTTGTTTTGGGGCGTGCCTGTGAGCATTTTCCCAGGCGTCCGTTATCATCGGCTCACCTTAAATTCCATAGCAACACTCGACACTCGTTGTACCCCCGTTCGTACATTCCCTTTCTTCCCCAGTAGACGTTTTCCCTTCACCGACTGACCGTGGTTGAATGTTCCCATTTACAGAACAGCTATTATCGGCAAGCTGTAAGTCCATTCGTGATTCTCCCGCCAAGCGTCCCGATAAAATTAATGCTAAACCGTTTCTGATTAACTGCAGATACACCAACTGCCTGATCGCGGTGTTCAACAACCGCATGAACGACGGTGCGAGGAGCAACAACGGGCATGGAATGCAGTCCCTCCACCTCCCCGAGGCCTCGACACCGTCACACCACCGCTCCAACAGCCACAACCCCCTCAAGGTGCACGTCGTGCGCGAGATGAATATGTCGTACTCGGAACATCCTATGGAGCTTGGGGATATTCGGGTCAGTCCGTTTGTTTCTCCAAGTCCTTCGAATCATTCATTTCCCCTCTCCCTTTAACTCGTTTCACCGAATTGTTTTGTTCGCTCTTCGAATTGTTTCCCACTGCCTTCAGACTGATCTCTTCTCGCCGCTGAATTAACTGACCAACACCTCTTTCCAGAAACCAAATTTCGACTGAAGCGTGAATCGTGTAGACGTAAATTAACCGGTGGTGTGGCAGAATTAAATTAACCAGTGAATATCAATGGGGGTGTAAAGCCGGAGTACTAACGACAGTGGAAAAACAAGCAGGTGTGTCTATCCTTGAATGTGTCTATGTTCCATATTGCCAGTGCGTCGCTTTCGATGCGGCGAGGACGTGATTAAACTGCATGTGCATGATACGATATGATTCGCGATTTTATTCTACCGGGCATCGCTGGATGTGAGTTGAAAACAGAAATAATACTTCTATAAGGAGTTTTAACTTACTGAATCAGCCAACTGAACTTGCCAGCCAGTCAAGGGACCCATCTCACAAACAGAGAAGATCTGGAGTCTGGGCCAAGTCTGGACATGAAAAAATCGAAACCACAGTAGCGCGGCATCCGTTCCGCCCATCACGGCCCGGCACAGCCTACACAGCCACTCCAACCGCTTCCTTCCGCATAGTATCCAAGGGTTCTACAGTACGAGGACTCGGATGTGGTGTAGGAACACGGCCAGCATTCTTGGCGTAAAACCAAGCCCGCGATTGCAATTGGCAGCTCGGGGTTCGACTCCACGCATCCGACCTGTCGATGCGGTTGTCAACCTTTTTCCTCCCAGTTTGACTGATTCCAAACCATTTTCTTGCAATTGCCAAGCTGAGTACCGATCCCATCCTGAAAGTTATTCTATCTGCCCTTCTGCCCTTGTATGAGAAAGTCCAGCGAATGTACATACACTGATTACACTCGAGCGAAACCGGCAATGATTTACATCGGGCAATGGTTTGAGAAGGCTGAGAGTCTTCGGCGAAGCTAAATATCAGGAATTGAGTCGCCGGTGAAAGTAATAGAATAAATCTCCGGTGAAAGAAGTGATGTCTAATATCGAGCCACGAAGAGCAACGTTTTGCATCGTCTGAGCTTGGGGCAGTCCAACGTCGATCCTGACATCGTCCAACGAACTGGAGAGGTTGAAATGAACTATAAACATCCGGCTGGTGTTGGATCCAACACTAATATTACTACTTAATAGGCATCGCGACAGAGACGCAGCGCTGGAACTGGAACTGAAAGTCGGACTCAAATAGATAGAAAATGTAATTTTTTAACTGCGTAGTGTATTATCCGTGTTTAAACTCCGAAAGGAACCTGCCCTTGAACTCCGAAAGTCGGGTTTACGTTTGAACTCTGATACTCAACGTTCACATACCCAATTCTCTCTGGAGTCAGGAGGGTCGAGGTGTGAAGGAAGGCGCCTAGGTTGCATCTGGTACGGTTTGGGTTGGAGGCGGGAGTAAGTGTTTGGAATTTGGAATTTGGAAAGCGTCAGCGGCTCGGGCTTGAGGCCGGCTTCAATACGCGTAGTGTATCTGGTCTCGCGATTCGGAGAGAAATCCGTTGCGAATCGAATGGAGGGGCCTCGCTCCGGACCTGGGAGAAAAAGTTAACGTTAGAGTGTTAGGCTGGTGGTGCAGAAACACGAGTCAGCAAAATCCGTCAAAAGAAAAGAAGAAGCAGGAAACAGAGAAACGGAACAGCAGTAAAGCGCGTCGGTAAGGGATTTCACTTGGCATTCAGGGTGGAAGGAGAATCTGAACAGAGACGCATATGCGAGCCACACCATCATCATGATCGCGTACATGCCTGTCGGACCGGATCTGGGTTTGAGTCTTGAGACGCGGCACGAGGGACGGTCGGCGCTTTGAGCGCGCGGAGGGACAGACTCGTGTGCGGATGCGGAGTCACAGACGAGGACGAGTGTGCGGAGTGCAGAAAGACTAAGAGATCGGAGTGCAAAGTTTGGCGCGGATGGAAAGCGCAGCGTGATGTAGAGTAGAGAGAGCAGCCCGGTGTAGAGACCAGGGCATTGCTAGAATGAGAGGACGGGAGTTGGGTCGTTAGACTTGTAGAGAGAGCGGATGTTGGGTGCGAGTTACAAATAGGTAATGGTGTCGTAGATCTAGAGAGCGCGACAGGAAGGGGCGGGCAATGGTGGTGGGAGTCAAAGAGCGACGTGGCGGATTTGATCGCTGCGGCGCTGACTACGCAGCAGCAAGTAAGCAGCTAGAATAGGGTTTTGATGGCGGCAGCGGCGGGCGCAGGAGTGTTCCCGCAGCGCTGCGGGAACGGTGTTGGGAGAATTTTTTGAGGTGAGTGTTTTTGGAAATAAATTCCGTTCCGGGCGTTCCTGCAGCGTTGCGGTAACGATTTGGGGCAACGTTTTTTGAGTGAAATTTCTTTTGGTTTATAAACCGTCACCGCAGAGTTGCGGTAACGATTTTGGGAAGGTTTTGTGAGTGAAATTCTTTGATTATAAATCGTTACCGCAGCGTTGCGGTAACGATATTTGGGGAAGGTTTTTCAGGGGATTTTTTTTGGTCCCTGTGGGACGGACCAACGGTGAACCAAGAAGCCGCTGAAGTCCGATCAAAATCATCAAATCACGCGACGAGTCTTGTGCCTTTGTTCTTCAGACCACCATGGAATTGGGACCCTTCCAAGTCGTGATAGGACTCGCATGTCACAAATGCTACAAAGAGGAAGACGTCGAGCTCTCTCGATGCGGTGGATGCCGTAGAATCAGCTATTGTGGGACGGGTACGTCGACTCTCACCGAGTATTCGCCTTCTGTCACCCAAAGTAACCGTCATCGCAGAATGCCAAAACGTGCGTTTTCAGCTGAGGATATCCCACTGTTCTGAATCCGTGGATCAGGCGGATTGGAAGACGCACAAATCAATGTGCAAAGCCCTCACCTCGCTCGAGAAAAATTCAGCTGCAGCAGCGAGACTGGTATCTTTGCTTCCAAAAAAGCCAAGCTCCGACCTTCAAGAAATACGCAAGCTCACAGATGAACAAGTCGAGATCTATCTCACTTATCTGCCGGGGTATATCGAATTCGATCTGTGCCTTTCTCCACATCCATTGAAAATCTGCAGGCAGACCACAGTAGAGCATTCTTGGATCCTGTATGAACCGCGATGTCTCGTCTGGTCGGCCATTCCCGTTTCATTCTCTGGTATTCGGATTCTGAACCTCCTCGCCTTAGCACGCGCACGGAAATGGTATTGCGGATGGAGACTGATGACGTGACGCAGCGTCTGATTCCTTGCCAGCACTGCATGCGCAGCTTTTGCTGCTCTCCCGCGCACTGGGAAGCCGCGCACACGATTCATCATGGGCCATCTACCGATTGGCGCGATGGGCTTTCGCACTGCCAGATGAATATGTTCGTGCGCTTGCAGGCCGCGGTCGACACCAAGACCAAGAATCCGCTGCTCGATCGCCAGGGCCAGCTCCTCTGGGTCCCAGGACGTGTCAAATCTCGGTGGGTGTCCCTAGAAGGGAAAACTTGGGAAGGCGAGTTTGATGAAGAGATACGCAAGTCGTACGGGATGCCTGCGACGATCCCTTCAAGTTCCACGTTCCTGATCTCCTCAGCATCCCATTCTCTCTCAATGCCCATGACAATCCTGTACGGGCTCAGCAAACTCAACGAGGATGACGGATGGACTCGGAAACAAAAATTGACGGTCCATGTCCGTATTTATACTTCTTGAATCGATCTACATAAATTTGAAGGTCCACAGGTCCTCGGTGCCACCATTCGAGAAGACAGCTGCAGAAGTGCGCTCGAGGAAATTTTACATCGCCTTCCTGAAGTAAAAACACTCGAGGTGCGAATCGTTCTCATTGTGAAGACATTGACCGACTTGCCAACAGATCATCCTATGTGGTCCCGATGTACCGAGTCGTGATTCATTCGATCATGAAATATGCCGGTACGTTCAATCACGGTGGAAATTTTCTTCAGCTCAGTTTCCAGTGAATGCATCGCACGTGGCCGTTCCTGTGTGCTCAAATGTGTTGCGAAGTTGGTCTTTACCGCGCTGGTGCTGCAGATCACTAATAAAACTTGCAGCACGTACCACGACTTTGTGAGAAAACAAGGCAACCAGTGCGCGACCCCCGATCTCTGCATTGCCTTCAATTCTGGCGCATCCCGGGGTCAACTGGGTTATACATGGCGGATGAGCATCAAGGTTCTTGTGGAGCGCAAACTACCTAGTTTGTTCACGGTACGTTCGGATACTCAACCATCGCTTTCACTCAGCCAACGCCGAAACATCTTGTAGGCATATGATCGGGAGGAAGCAGAAGACGACGCGGCAATGCTTCGTGCCGCCGGTGCAGCGTTACATCCGCTACTTGGGCCGTCCCTAAATCCTTGGGGAAGCCAGAAGGCGCTTCCAACGGCCCACAGCGTATACGGTTTCCACGTGGATAACGGTTGGCTCGCTGGTGGATTCAAATAATCAGAAATATTCTTGCTCTGACAAGACTCAGTCGTACAAAGTTCGGTATCGTAGAGTCGGCGTTGAAATCATACCGAGCCGTGTGCGAGTGGTTTCAGTGAAACCTGGTGTGACCTGACCTTTCTTTCGACACGTGCGTCCACAGTATTGGCAAGCATAATTACTGCTCCCGTCCGTCGACTCCTTCCCGCGACCCTCATCATCATGTCCGGCGTCTTTCCAAGGGGAGATCTGGGGATTGACGCTAAGATTATATCCCGCCATGAGCAACTATCGGAGAAAAATCAATGAGACGCTGCGAGCATTTATCCTACCAGAGTGTAGATCTTTTCTCTACCTCCTGCCTTCGCTAAACTTCCCAAATTTGTTTCAGTTCCCATAGAAGAAATTGTCCGGCGCGCGGCCAACTATGTGATTGAAAAGGGCTGGGCTTCCTACTGAGGCAGTTCTGCGTGGCCCGTGCAACAGATCGAAGCAGCGCACCGTACACATCACTCCTTCCCAGATCATATATCGCGCTAATCCCTCGCAGACATCGCAACGAAACTCAACCTCATCCCACCCATTTCCGAGCAGATGCTAAACTAGTGAGCTTTCTTAGACCCTCGCCGAAGAAGGATAACACAGTACTCTCGTGCTACAGCATGTTCTATCGCAAGCGCCAGGAGAAAGAATATGCGTTGGTATTCTCCATACGTGATGACTCCACTCCTTGCTCCACCCCGCTCATGCGGTGTGGCGCGGCGCGGCGCAGGGACAGCGAGACGAAGTGGCGGGAGGGACCGTCATCGGTCGTCGATACCAGGTCCGCACGCTTGCGCATGGATTGACAGAGAGCATTGTTGCATGGTCGTGGGCGCGTGGCCGTTTGCTACATCCAAAGCAGCTGGGCAAATGTGTGAGTCGCTGCAGCAAATACTACTAAGTTGAAATAGTTTGATGGAAGGATGACATCGAGGAACGTGGCGACCGGTCTATGTGTGTGTCGCGAATTCGCGTAGGCGTAGGCGTCTGTGCGTTCGTTGCGGTAACAAGTCAAGAGGCACCGTGAGATTGAGAGAGAGACGGGGACGGTGTCGCAGAGGCGTACGCGATCAAAGGAATACGAAACCGGTTTGTTCAGAAATTACCTGAGCATACATCTTCCCTTCAGCCACGTTAATCCAGCACGAGCTGTGTATAAGTTGGAACTCTAGGGTTCAATTGCCCGCATCCTACCCGATTTCCACCGTCGAAAGCTCTCGAATCATATTTTTTCAGTCATTCTTGCAACACAACCACACCTTAAGCTTTTCTCGTCTCTGGCAGAAAAAAGGCACACTTGAGGTGTTCCTTGCATCGCAATCCAGCTCAGTTGCCTCACGTTCAATGCTAATTTATTCTACTATTCCACAATCCAAGAACTCGGATGTGGTGAACAGAACACGGCCTGCTCAATTATCTGTTTAATTCAGTAGCTGGCAATCCGTGGTTCGAATCCCCGCATCCGACCTGATGCGAGTGGCAACTTGTTTACCTCCCAGTTTGACTGATTTCACACCATTTTCCTTCCAATGGATCAGAATAAGAAAAACCTACACTTACATGGACTCTCCATCTCATTCAGCTCTCAGTCATCTGACGTTCTATTCTGAGACAGATTCATTCGCCCTTCTTTCAGTACAAGCAATCGGATGTGGTGTATGGAACACCGCCAGCAGCAGTGTAATAAAAGACTGCTTGAAGCTGGTAGACCGGGGTTCGAATCCCCGCATCCGACCCTACAAGTTGAAGTTACAGTCGCATCCTTTTTCCTGCCAACCTCGTTGAGTCCTATGTGACGGCCGAATTTAAGTCAGGTTTATGCGGCCGTTTTACAGTACAAGAGCTCGCGTGTGGTGTACGGGACAGAGCCTGTGGACTTATCGATACGCCCAACGACTCGGGCAGATCGGGGTTTCACTCCCCGTATCCAAATGGGTCATCACAGTGGTAAATGCTTTTCTTCTTGATGATTTCATTTGGGCTCAGACGCCGCCGATTTACGTTTATTCAACCATTTTGAAGAGACCACAATATTCAGCAAACTCGATCAGAACATGCCACGCCAAATCATGACTGTCGACTTCTGAATTCGACCCACTACAGCGCCTATCCAGCTGCTCACATTCAAACTACTCATTCAGCCGGTCCATCGTATCGGGAATTCTATGTGGTGTACGGAACACGGCGAGCTCTTGCGATTTACGATTTTCGATGTATTCGCGGAAGCTGGCAATCCGCGGTTCGACTCCGCGCATTTCACCTGCATGGGAAAGACTAATTGATTTTTGCTGCCAACCACGTTGAGTCCCGATTTTCTTTCAACGGAACTTCGTCTCGTCTCTAGAAGAAAACAAGGTGCCACCTTTTTATTGTCCTAATCCGCAGAGATGCTGTCGATGCTGGGGAGCTACTGGTGACTCGATGCAAATCGCATACACACAATTCACTCACGCTCCGCGGGCAGCAGGGTGCGTGAATGATTTCAACGTGGATTGGAATTTATGGTTCCCACAAAATTCAACCAGGCCCTAGTCGCGGGTCCTAGTCGACATGGATTACTTGCCATAATTGTGTTCAACATTGATTGGGTTGAGCGAATTTCTTGCTGTAGCTGATGCTGAGCTCTTGTGATTTATTTAGGGAAAGAATCAACGTGAAATATCGGATGTGGTGCGCGGACGCCGGCAAATTCTCCTGGAAGCGGCTGAACGATAGCTGGCAGCTCAGGGTTGACTCCTTGCATCCGAAACATTGGTTTCAATTTTTCCCTCCCGGCTCGGAATTGTCGCGGAATTGAATGCCATTTCATTGGACCACTCCAACCCATATGCATCAATGGATGGGTAGTATATGCAAGGTGTAAACACCGCCAGCTCTGCCAGAAAATGGTACACCTCCGACGTTCTGAATTTAACGGAACCCGTTGGTGTCCAAATTCATTTAAGCTTGTTCGACAGTTTTACAATACAAGAATCCGGATGTGGTGTACGTACGGTACATGACCTGCTCTATTGAAGGGATGCTGCTGCTTGCCTCTGAACTCCTATCACTGCGACGCCCCACAGCCGATGCTCTCGGGGCTTGAACCTTTGCGATGAGTATGACGGACGCGGGGCCGGACTTCTCTTATCAAACGCAGTAAATGTTACACTCTTATCACGCTCAGAAAATCTTACACCAAGTTCTACGTCACAGCTGATTTATTCAACGAACACCGTCTTTCCATCTCGCAGTCAATTGCTATTTACTGGACCGTTTTACAGTACAAAGAATTGGGTGTGGTGTACGGAGCATCGCCAACCTTTACGCCAATGAATACAGCGTAGACGGTGGCTGGCAATCCGGGGTCGAATCCCCGCATCCGACCTGCCTTGCGTTGTTCCGCCTTTATTTTTCTTTCTGCTCCCATCATAGTTGAGCTGTGATTTTCTTCTTCTTTTCTGTCCATTTTTCGGCGATCTGAGCAGAGCCCATCTCTGACGGATGACGGATGCGTGGTAGGACTCCTACTCAGAAATTTTACACGAAGTTGCACCTAACAGCTAAGTTATTGAACCCAACACCGTCTTTCCATTCCATGCATTCGATGGGGATTTATTTGACCGTTGTACAGTACGAGTACTCGGATGTGACGCACGGAACACAGTCTGTGGGGTTTATCATTCGTTAGATGATCCCGGGCAGCTCGGAGTTCGAATCTCCCCATCCGACCTGAGTAGCAATGCGGCGTCCTTTTTCTCACCGTTTTTTCCGCCATTTTCCGGCAACGGAACCAAGCCTCGCCTGGTCTCCAAAAGGAAACAAGGTAGACTTACATGTAACCTTATTTGCATCTCGATGCATCTCTCAGTTATCTGACGTTCTACTTTGAAGCAGGTTTATCAGACAGTTCTACGGTACAAACAGTCGGATATGGTGTACGGAACACCGCCCGCGGTTTTTCGCCTTCGTTAGATGATCCCGGGCAGCTCGGGGTTCGACTCCCCGCATCCGACTTTCCCTGAAACTCTCTCTTTTTTTCTCTCCCCCCCGGCCAACTTCTGTGAGTCGCTTTTTATTCATCCATTTCCTTCCGCCTCCTCTCTAAATGGGAGGGAAAAAGTGCACTTAGATGTGTCTTCCTTGCAAGTCAATACAGCTCATAGTTGTCCGGCGTACTCAGGTTCAATCGAGCGTTCTACGGTACAAGAAATCGGATGTGGTGTACGGAACACGGCCTGCTCAATTATTTGTTTGATTCTGTAGCTGGAAATCCGGGGTTCGAATCCCCGCATCCGACCTGATGCGAGTGGCAATCCTACTTTAGGGACAATTGGGAGTAAAAAAAGGTACACGTACATGGACTTTCTATGTCATCCAGCTCTCAGTTACTGACGTTCTATTTTGAAACAGGTTCATTCGCCCTTCTTTCAATACAAGCAATCGGATGTGGTGTACGGAAGACCGCTCGCAGTCTTCAACCCGTCGCCGAATAGTCACGCGCAGCTCGGGGTTCGACTCCCCGCATCCGAATGCTACCTCTGAGCGCACTTTTTTCAGCCATTCAGAGTTGAACTATATATGTTCAACCACAGGCATTCCAACACAATCCATGTGTATCAAGTCATACCGCAGGTACGGAACACAGCCCGTTGGTTTTTATCCAATCGTTGATTACTTATTGCGGGCAGGTCGGGGGTTCGACTCCCCGCATCCAAATCATTGAATATGTGACAAGTTTCTCTTGCTTTCCTTGGTGTCGGACTCTCCTGGACCAATAGCATCTCCAGATTGTATTCAACCGATCGCCCCTCATCAATCAATCCCTCTCATTGGAGACGGGTTTATCCTCCCCTTTTGCAGCCCAATAAATCCGATCTGGTGTGCGGAACACCGACACTTGTCTCCTGAATATTCGTGGCTCGTTTCCACTAATTCGAACTGGCCGGGTTCAGTGAGTTTCTCGCTGTGGCTGTTCTGATCTATTTAACGACGTAGCAAGACAAGAAATCGAATGTGGTGTACACAACACGACCAGTTCCACTAGAGATAAGGAGCACGCTGTTACTGGCAATCCGGGGTTCGATTCCCCGCATCCGACCTGAACGGTCCAAAAGGTTTCTTTTTTTCTCCTTTCCCCCAGTGAAGTTTAGGTACATTTATCTGATGAGCTATGGGACAACGCAACAGAACTTCACCACCAGCTGCTTCACAAAAGGCCCAACCCCCAACTTCTATCTGATCACAGCCTTCGAGTTCAACGTGCTTGATCCAATTTAAATTCGGACCCTGTCTCTGCGCCTTTCATTTGTGTTCCATTTGATGCTCGTTTATTCGACCATTCTACGGAAACTAGCGGTTTACATACATACCAAACCTTCTTGGAAGTCAGGCGGGTCCATGTGTAAGCGGCCAGCTTGCAGTTGGTATGCATTGAACGGAACTCGTAAGGATTGGAGGTGATTATGGTTGGCATTGATGATATTCGAATTCGAAAGCGTCAGCGGCTCGGAGCCAGCTTTGACGTGTATCTGGCCTCGCGCACGCGCTCCGGGAGCCTCGTGAAATTCGAATCGAAGGGTCTTGCTTGGGACATGAGAGCAAAAACCGGAGAGTATGTATTCACCGGGTGCACTTGAAGTCCGAGTTGAGCGTTGGACCGGAACCGTCGGATAGACGGAATTTTGGGTAGATAGGGTGAGGGCTGAGCTGTCGATTGAGAAAAACGCGTCAGAAAAACGGGTTAGAAAGACGGGAAAGATACAGGAACAGCGAAACTGAAATACTGAGCAACAGAGAAAGAACGGAACCCCGGCAGCGGGTAAGGGATTTTGACTTGGCATTCTGGATGGGCGTAGACTTTTCGGCATTCAGGATGAGAGGAGAATTTAAAGTAGACGTACCTGTACCCGCGAGCGAGACATATCATCACGATCGCGTACATGTATGTCGGATTTATCTGTGCTTGCTAGCTTGAACTTGAGATTGAGCCGGCGCACGAGCGGCGGTTGACCTCTGAACGCGTCGACGGACATAAAGATGGGATGGGGAGCCAGACCACGAGAACAGGCGAGGACGTGTTGCGGACTCGGAGAGGTCCGTGTAAACTTTGGCGCGGACGGGGAGCGCAGCGAGGTGTGGGGAGAGCGGCTGCCGCAATATGAGGAAATCTTGGTGTAGAGCGTATGAGGAGGAGAGGGCCGAAGTTTGGTTTGGTACTTGTAGAGAGAGCGGATAGGAGCGGATGGGCATGGAGTGCTCGTTATAGATAGCTGTTGAACAGCATCGCACGCGCCCCGAGTCGCGCGGATGGGATATTGCGAGGTGTAGGATGGTTCCGATGGTCGGGTGTCGGGATGTAGAGCAGATGAGCGGCGGCGCGGATAGAGACGGCTTCACTGCTGTCGTCGCTCAGAACGACTAAGTCGTCGGTGGATTGGCGACGCACCAGCCGTTGGTTGTGGATCCCCCCCATGCTGCTTCTCCGTTGACCGCCGGCATCCAAAAGCGCGGCGGGCGGAGGAGGAGGACGTGGCTGGAATCTGGCGCGTGTCACGGGCGTTTATTACATCTGCTGCCACGTAGGCAAAGGTGTGTGGGTTCGTCGGGAGAGCAAAGAGTCTGCGGCAAGGCTGCCGTCGAGGAAAGCAAGGTGCGTCGTGGGAGATTGAGAGATTGAGAGAGTCGGTGACGTAGGGGGATGTGCCTGTCGATCAAAGGGAACCCAAACCGGTTTGTTCCAAGATGACGATTTGAGACTCAAGGAGCATCGTTGAAAAAAATTGAATTGATTCGCAACGATGCTCGCGAGACATGGCGCGAGACAGGACATGCGAGATAAGAGCAAACCGCGGAGAGTATATATTCACCGCGTACACTTGAAGTCCATAGATAGGGTGCTAGGGTGTCGCTGCAGCTACCAGTACAGTTGTAGCCTGTCGCTGCAGAAAAAAGAAAAAAGAAAGGCGTCAGTAGAACGCGTTAGAAAAACCGGAAGAACCGGAGAACAGGAAGACAGAAAACGTGTTGGTAAGGAACGTATCTTTACTTGGCAGGAAGAATCAAAGTGAAAGGAGACGCACCAGGTACCTGCGAGCGAGCCACACCATCGCGCATCATAATCGCATGCATAGATGTCGGATCTGGCTTGAGCTTTGAGTCGCCGCAGGAGCTCGGAGGGAAGGCCGAGCTTTGAGCGCGTGGACAGAGGAGACAGATGAGAACGAGACGGGGGCGTGGGCGCGCGGAGGACGTGTGTGTGTGCGTGCACAAACAGCAGCGACGGCGGTGCAGACTGGCATGGACGGGGAAGCATGGGTGATGTAGAGTAGAGAGAACGGCAGCTGCAGGCAAGGGGAGCTCGGTGTAGAGAGTAAATTAGGAGGAGAGGGCGGAGTTTGGTTCGAAAGCTGTACATTCTACAGAGATGCGACATGCACGACTCTCCAATACGCGGCGCACGATATCGCCCGAGGAACTTGGAAGGGTAGCCTTATCGCGGGCAGCGTGCGCAGCGTACAGAGAGTTGAGGCGGCGTCGCCCTCCGAGTCCGAGTCCTATATTCGAATGGGTGGGGACAGAGCTTTTCCGGTGCATAGGCAGGGTCGAACGGAGGGACGTGCAGAGATGGTCCACGGCAGGGCGGAGGTGAGTAAGGAACGGCGTAGGGCGAGGGAGAGGGGCTCTAGGGTGTGTCGTACGGACGGGAGGAGCTGGCGGTGGAAAGGGTAGGTCTCGGAGATCGAGATCATGCGAGGACGAGTGGCGGCGGGTCAACGAGCATACTGCTGGTACAGCGTCAGGAACGATGGACGAGGGGAAGGGGAAAATTAACGGAGGATGTCTCACCGATGAGGCCATCTTGGGATGCAGAGCAGACGAGGGGCGCGAACAGACGGCTCTAGATCTGCTTGATGTGCAGTGGTCGTCAGAGCGTCAATTGAACGTCAAATCGCCGGTGATACCTTCCCGACGGTGCATTCTCTGTGCATGGTCCGTGCACGGTCGGTGCAGACAAAGTTCGGAAGCAATGAGATGAGATTCAAGCAACCCGCCGGCGTCCAAAAGCTGCGGGGGTTGACGTGTCTGGAATCTGGAACTTGAATAATGTGGATCAGAGCCCACGTGGCACGGTGTGTCGGGAATGGCGCACGGATCTGTGCGCGTGCGCTGCGGCGCGGGGACAGGGACACTGGGAAAAACGCGACATGCAGATGGGAGGGCAGAAGTGAACGGGGAAGAGAAGGCGCGCACCTTTTCCGCAGCCGCAGCCTCAAGTCACCGAACATATCCTTGCGATCCTTCCAATCCCCATTCCCCGGGCAATAGAGCGCAATCATATGCGCGATGGAAGCAATGCACCACCGCGCTCCGAACGCGAGTACCAGATCGGCGCAGGTGAAGCGAGTGGGCGCGCAAGCAGGTTCCAACGGAGGGACGTGCACACGGGATGGTCCGCGGGCAGGACGGAGGTAAGTAAGGAAAGGCGTACTCGTTCGAGCGGGAGGAGGTGGAGGGGTGGGTAGGGAGTCACTGCGAGGAGGCTAGAGGGCCGGAGTATCAACGAGCCTCGATGGGAAGGAAGAAAGCTAACGGCAGGATGGCCCGCCGATGCGGCCATGGGGCCTATGGGGTGCAAGATTTCAGGATGGATCGGATACAGAGCAGAGGAGTGGTGGTGCGAATACTTAGATGGCTCTAGGTCTGCTCGGCATTGTCAGTCTGAGCGTCAAAGTCATCGGTGGATTGAGGACGCACCAGTAGTCGGGTGTGGATGCCTCTCCATGGTACATTATCCGTGCGTCAGCGGTGCAGGGAGAGCGTCGCAGCCTCGGATTGGATCAAGATTCGACAAAGCCACCGGCGTCCAAAAGCGCTGCGGGGCGGATATGGAGGTGTCTGGAATCTTCGGCGTCATGATGTCTCGGGGAGAAGGAGACTGAGTGGCGGGTGTCGCGTGCGTGGGCAGGTCCTTAGTGTGGCATGTGCGTGGGAGATCATCCGACTCATTAAATCATAACGGGGAGTTTATTCGATGTTTTTGCAGGGTAAGTGCTCGGATGTGGTGTACGGAACACAGGCCGTGATTCTACCCAGTCAGTTGATGTTCGCGGGCAGCTCGGGGTTCGACTCACCGCATCCGAATTATTCACCAGAGAAGATTTTTTCCAGCGAAGGTTTTAAGCTGAAGTTGAGGTACATTTATTCATCCATTTCCTTGTATGCATCAGACTTTTGACATTTTGATTGTAGCGTTGTCAGGCGTTGTACAACATGACAACGGCCCGCCAAAACGGCACAACGCCACCCAACAACGCGACAATGTCAAAACCCCGGAACGTGGGACCGAAAATCCACAATTCCGACCAAATTCTGATCTTGCCGTGACTCGGCAATTTATCAGAACTGAAAGCTGTTGTTATCCAGGTGAAGCCTCCACTCCAGTTTCCCATCCCACATACCCGTGTGGATTTTCAAACTCAATGTGGAGCTCACCGTCGTCGACAAGGGTTCATCAACAACGCCAAAACGGATGAAAACGCCAAAACACGGCAATCAAAATGTCAAGTGGCTGATGTGGTCACCTCCTCTCTAAATACCTTCAACCTTGCTGGCATCTCAATCCAGCTCATAGTTCTCTGCTTTCTATGAACCACATTTATTTGACCGTTTTACAGTATCAAGAATCGGATGTGGTGTATGGAACACTCACAGTTCTCCTGGACATCCATTGCATCAAGCCACTGGCAATCTGGGGTTGAAATCCTCGCATCTGACCTGATGCGACTGGCGACTTTTTTACTCCCAATTCTGACTGATTTCAAACCATTTCTCTGCAACGGAACTTGCCCTCCTCCCTAAAAGTAGGAGAGGAAAAGGTACACGTACATGCACATCGTTTGTATCTCAGTCCATGGCCAATATGACTTTCTTCTAATTTGACGTGGGTTTATTTGACCGTTTCACAGTATAAGAAATCGGATGTGGTGTATGGAACACCGTCGGTTCCCTTGCAAGATGACCCGAGCAAAAGTAGCTGGCAATCCGGGGTTCGACTCCCTGCATCCGACTTGCCCGAAACTCTGAATGCCCGCTCCGTGGCCGTTTCTTTTTCAGCCCCTTCGTATGTAGTTGAAGTATTGTTTTTCTGTCATTATCATTATCATCTTTTCAGCCATCGACATTGCTGTTGTAAGGCAGTCCACAGGAAAGCGCTCAGACTACAACGTGGCCGGCATCTGAGTCCAGCTCTCTGTGAGTCTTTCTACTCCCATCCGATCCTGGCTTGGTTGATGTACAATGATCTCAGAAGCCGTTGAAGGTCGACTGTGAAAGTAATGATGTATAATATCGAACCACTAAGTACATACTGTGTTTTGCATCCTCTATAGCCAGGAAGTCCAACGTTCATGCCGTCCCACGAGCTGGAAGCTAGACAGGTTGAAGTGAACATACAGAGGATTTTAACACGAATAGGCATTGCGACAGAGACGCACGCACCGCACCTCCACCACTGGAACTACAACCCGCGTTGCGTTTGAACCTCCGAAACCCGCGTTTGCACTCTGAAACTAAAACGTTACACACCCAATTTTCTCGGCGTCAAAAGGGCAGGCGTACGCGATCAGATGAAGGAAGGCGCCTAGCTTGCATTTGGTATTAATATACTGGATTGGAGGTATTGGGAGGTAAGTGGTTCGTGTCTGGGGGGTGTCCGGCGCGGCTTTACGCTAGGCTACGGGAAGATGGGATCGCGATTCGGGACTTGCGACTCGTTGGGAAATTCGGATCGAAGGGCCTCGGGACATGGGAGCAAAACAAAAACCAAAGATTCAAAACGTGGAGAGAACTCGAAGTCCAAGTCGAGAGTTAGACCGAACGCCGTAGATGTCAGTCACGATCAGCGCAGACGGGACGGAATTTCGGTTTGGTTACGCAGGAAGCGTCAGGGTGCCGCCGCAGAGGAACAGAAAGAACGCGTCAGAAAAACCAGAAAAAGAGGAAAACAGATCAGAAAAAGAGAAACGCGTCAGCAAGTAAGGGACTTGGAAGTTGGTGGGACAAAAGGACTTGGGACAGTGAAAGGAGAAGGGAGCCGTACCTGCGAGCGAACCACACAATTATTATCGTGATAGTGTATGTCGCATCTATCTTGAGCTTGAGATTGAGCTTGAGCCGCCCACGAGGGAGCACCAGATATTCGAACGCATACGCGTGGATGGACGAGACAGAAACAGATGCGGAGTTCAAAGAGGAGGCAGACGAGAGGAAAGAGGACATGGTTGCGGAGTGCGGAGTGCGGACTGGGGAGCGCGGGTTGGTATACAGAGAGAAGCAGCCGAATTTGGACGTTGTAAAGAGTATGAAGAGAGGGCCGGATTGTGATCATTGCGGAGGGAGTTGGTGGCCGAGGTGCTCGCTATAGATAGCTAACGGAACGGCGTCGCAGCACAAAAACTATCTGTGGTGATTGCGTGGTGCACGATGTCGCCCTAGGAACTTGAAGGTGAGCAGGGAAAGAGTGCGTGCGCAGCATAGAGAGAGGTGCGTCGCGCTTCCAGTCCGAGTCATAGATCAAATCGGCGGGGAGGGAGCGCGTCCGGCGCACAGGCAGGTTCGAACGGAGGGAGTGACGCACACAGAGCGGAGGTGAGTGCTGAGCAAGGCGTAGGACGAGGGAGACGCGCTCCAGCTAGGGCGTGTCGTCGGGATGGGAGGAGGTGGCGGTAGAGATAAAGAGGGTGGGTCGGCGTAGAGCATGAAAACAAGCGGGAGGGAGCCGCTGAGATGGAATCTATGCGACGACGAAAGACTTTCCTCAGCCGTTGACTTATAGTCCTGTGTAGTTTATAACGACCTCAAATCGGACTCATACATTGAATGACATCAGGGCACACGGCGTTACCACTGCAGATGATTAGGATGGTCGGTTGTGGGGTGTGTTGGAATGCTGAGCAGCGTCCACACGAGTGGCACCAATACTTCTCAAAGGCTGAAGTCAAAGACATCGGTGTATTGACTCAGGATATATCAGTTGGCTGTGGGTGACTTCACCATGTCGGTGTGTGGTCGGTGGAGGGAGAGTCGCAGGAGGATCAACGACATTCGAGAAAGCCACCGGGGTCCAAAAGGCGGCGGGCTGGGGATGCGGACGTGTCTGGAAACTTGAATAGGCTCATCAGCGGAGCCTGCGTGCCACGGTGTGTCGGGAATGGTGCACGGAGCTGTGCCGGCGCGTGGCGCGGGGCGGGGACAGAGGACATCGTGGGCGCGTGGGCGGCGTTGCTGGTGGGCATTTGGCATTCACATAGGCGAAGGCGTCTGTGGGTTTGTCGGGAGAGCAAAGAGTTTGGGGCAAGGGCGGCGTCGAGGAAAGCGAGGTGCATCGTGGGAGATTGACAGAGAGACAGACGGGTGACGTAGGGGGATGCGCCAATCCCGTGCAAGTCAAATATTGTAACCCGGTTTGTTCCGAGATGACGTGTTACATCGTACATCGCTCCTTTGCAACCTCAACCATGTTATTTCAGCACGAGCTGGTACGTATAAGTTGGCAATTCGCATCCGACGTGAGTTCAGTACGACATTTTTCTCAACGTCTCAATTTTAAAGTCCCTTTTTTCAACCGTTTTCTTGCAATGGACCCTCAAGACCCTCCAATTTGCTTCCGATTTCAAGTCGGAGAAGAAAAGGTGCTCTTGGATCTCGATCCGGCTCTCGGTTGCCTGACGTTCTAATTTTGATGTATAAATTCATTCGACCATTTTACAGGACAAGAACTCGGATGTGGTGTACGGAACACCGCCAGCATTCTTGGAGGAGATTCCAGGAGAAACCAGGCGATTGCAACTGGTGGCTCGGGGTTTGACTCCCCCATCTGAACTATTGCGTAATACGTCAGGTTTTTTTTTTGCTCTCCTTGGTCTCGTATACCTCATTTTTCAGGCGGTAATACTCACACGCACCCACGACAGACTCTCCGATTACCTCTCCAAGTTAAATTCAACCTATCACCCACTTCCTCTCATTCGACGGCCGCTCATCATCCCCTTTACAGACCAATAAATCGGATCTGGTGTGCAGATCACCTGAGACTTCTCTTCTATATAGTTGTTCGTGCCCACAAATTCAACCAGATCAGGTTGGGTGAATTTATCGCTGTGGCTGATGGTGGATTCGTTCTGATCTATTTAGCGACGTAGCAAGACAAGAAATCGGATGTGGTGTACACAACACGACCAGTTCCACTACAGATAGACAGCACGCTGTTGCTGGCAATCCGGGGTTCGACTCCCCGCATCCGACCTGAAGCAGAGCGACGAGCTTTTTCTCACCATCGTCGAATCCCATTTTGTTCAACCATTTCCTTGTAATGGAACTTCACCTCGTCTCGAAAATCCGAAAGGAAAAGAAAAGGTACGCTTACTATATTATATTATTAGTATGGCAGTGCAGAGCTTCAAGTCGATGATATCAGGAAAAGAAAAGAGCCGGGTTTGACCAGCGAGCAAGTTGAACAGCGATTCACACTCAACAAGAATAAAATAAAAGTAAGGCGGGGTCCTCCGTACGGTCTGCTGTCCCGCCTTGCTCTTCATGTTGCAGTATTTGTTTTGCGGAAACATCAACCACCACAGTCTCGAGAAACTTGAAAAGAAGACAGCAGGAGGGTATACTACTACGGCACTACCGTGACGCTTTTCTAAAATAAGCATGCCAGTGTAAGGCGTCGAATGTGATTTTCGTCACAGGAGGCGGAGGAGGCTGGTTCAAATTTGAACGCCTCGAATCAGAACTGAAAGGATGTTAGCAACGAGCTGAATTATAGGACGCACATGTGACAGGCTGAAGAGGTATAAAAAATGCCAAGCTAGGAATCCGAATGTTAGTGAGAAGGCGATGCCGTACGATGAATGGGAACTTGACGACGCTGCGACAGGAAAACGTGAAGACGAGAAGAATGAACAACGGCGCGATGGCCGGGAGAACTACTTAGATCTCGTTCTCCGACAGTTTACAAAGGCAAGGCATCCATCGGTGGGTGACGAGAATATCCACGAACCCGCGAACGCGCAAGCTGATTTATTTCAACGCAGGGCAGATTTATTTCGAAGCAGGGCAGGCCGAGGTGAGCAGAGCAGGGGAGCAGGGGAGCGGAGCCGTCTAAGAGAGAGGAGCAGAGATCATTCTGAATTGATTCGAACCCGCACACTCGCGCCGAGGGTCCACTGTGGCCAACGACTTAATGTAACTTGAAAGGACTCGATGTAACATGTAAACGGCCCTCCCTCGACAGACTCCGAGCTCGACCTTTGCGAACCGGGTCGACTTGAGGCGGAAGGGCAACGGAAGGGTAATTAATAACTTTTGTCGTTTTGTCCAGTGATTGTCGAGTGATAAGTTTTTTTCCGTCGAGCGGTGAAAAGTCAAGAAATAAGCAGATCCATTACATTTCCTGTAAACGACTGACCCTCCAAGTGAGGTACGTAGATTCAAGTTAGCGGCAAAATCGAGTGGGAGTGGGAGTAGACTGAATAGGTGTACATTTAGCTGCTAGCACAGCGGCGCTTGCTCGACTCCCCGCGCGATTCGGTGCAAGCGGCGTTCGACAGCGAGATTTGATACCAGCAGCACGCCGACGCGCATCCTCAGTC
Source organism: Mycena crocata (assembly GCA_029281795.1). Taxonomy (NCBI): domain Eukaryota; kingdom Fungi; phylum Basidiomycota; class Agaricomycetes; order Agaricales; family Mycenaceae; genus Mycena; species Mycena crocata. The sequence goes on along the minus strand of JARJCP010000036.1, from coordinate 290,968 downwards.
CCCGCGATCCGACTCTTCTCCGGCTCACCGCGCACGTACAACGCGCGGCGGATGCGCCAGCGTGGTTGGATGCGCGGCATGCATGCGGAGGCAGCGCGCAGGTGAGCGAGAGGGTGCTCTATGTGGCGCAGGACTCGGGGCGGAGGGAGGTGGGTGTGAGGGGACAGCAGCGTATGTATCGCGCGGGTGTGTCGAGGCTTGTTGAGCGCTGGCGCAATTGCACGGATGTAACCATAGGCGCCAAAGGACCTGGCGGGTACTGGTTAAGAGTTGGCGCCCAACGCTAACGCGCTAACGGACGGCGCGGGGCATGCGGATGCTATGCGAAAGAAGCTGTTAGTGGGTGAATCAAAAGTAGCAGGCCTGTACACGCACTGATTCAGCGGAACCCGCACGACGAGCACAGGGAATGTGACGCAGCGAAGAGGTCGGTGGTGTAGCCAGGGAGAGAGTGCCTGAGTGGCCCTTTGCGCGGAGACAGTGGGCGTTGGGCGGCGGGAGGGCGCAGAGACCTGCGTCGACGTGCGCTCAGAACGAGTCCATGCGAGGACGCGAGGTGCGGGCGTGTCAGCAAGCTTGATCGTAAGAGGGGAGTCTCGCCGATGAGGACACGCGGCGCCATCGCTGCAGGATGCTATGAGAATCGTGCGTGGGCCCCATCGGGATGCACATCATACGACAGAAAAGCGGCGCGAATTCCTGTCGTCGATCTGGCAGAACGTGAATTGAACGACAAAGTCACCGGCGAATTGAGGACGCACCAGCAGTTGGGTACGGGTACGGATGCCTTCCTCGTGGAACACTCTCCGTGTGTCATCGTTGCAGGGAGAGGGTCGGAGATGAGATCGGGCTCGGAGATGACATTGGAGCAAGCTGCCAGCATCCAAAAGGGCGGCAGGCTGCGGATGACGAATCAGGTAAAGGTGTGTCGGGGAAAGTGGCAGTCTCATTTGCGCGCGCGAGACCAAGAACTTTGAGGCAAGGCTGGCATCGGGGAAAGCAAGGTGCATCGTGGGAGATTGAATTGAGAGAAGAGAGAGAGTCGGTGACGTCGGCTTTTCGGGAACTCGGAATGATCACTGGCCGGTTGATGCCGGTCTGGTGATGGAGCCCCTAGCCATTTCGCTACAGTGTAAGTTACAAACGACACGGTTCATGAGCACACTGACGCACACGGGGCAGGACTTTTCCTCTCGGACGCGGAAAATCTTACACAGTTGTACGTCACAGTTAAATTCTTCAACCAAACACCATCTTTCCATCCCCCGCAATGAATCATAACTTGAATGGAGGGTTTAATCGACGTTTTTGCAGGGTGAGTGCTCGGATGTGGTGTACGGAACACAGGCCGTGATTTTAGGCCCAAGCGTTGATAACTTGATAACTTGTTGCGGGCAGCTCGGGGTTCGACTCCCCGCATCCGAGTGAGCAGACATCGCGGATTCTTTTGCCAGCCCAGCCAAGTTGAAGATAAACCTTCCTTGCGTCTCAATCCAGCTCTCAATTCGTCTGTCTACCCTCTCTATTCATCAAATATTGATCCCATCCTGAGTTATTCTGTCTGCTCTTCTAGGCTCTAGAGTCGAGCGAATCGGTCATGATGTACAGGTACGTGGATCTCAGAATTTGGAGCCTCAGGAGCCGTCGGGCGGTGAGAGTGATCATGTAACAGTATAATATTGAGCCACGAAGTACAACCTTTGCATCTTTCAGTCGATCCTGACTCCTGACATCGTCCAACGAGCAGAAGCTGGGAGTTTGAAGTACGCATCGGGTTCAAACAAAGATATCGATTGGAGTTGATGTTAAATACGAATAGGGATCGCCAGCAACAGTCACCGCACCAGACACTCGTCACTGTGAGTCGGACTGACGTTGAAGTACGACTGTAAGTACGACTGTAAGTCGGACAGTGGTACTACGAAAGTCGAATTCGTGTTTGAACTCTGAAACCTAAAGGGGTACATACCCACTTTCCTCATTAATATTGGTCATGGCAGATGAAGGAAGGCGCTAAGCTGTGCTTGGTAAGTACTGATTGGAGTGTAAGTACTGATTGAAGTATGTAGTGTTTGCCATTGGACGTCCGCGTGAGGATTGGAGGGATTGGAGTTTGGTGTTGAGAAGCGTCGTCATTGGCAGCTCGGGCCCAGGCTTTGGATTTCAACGTGTACCTGGGATTGCGAACCTCGTTGCGAATCGAACTTGAATCCAGCATTGACAGGAAACGCGTCGACAGGAAACGCGTTGGATGTCAGCCGGATGTGAGCGCAGACGGCATTTCAGGGGGTAGAGCTCTAGGCTGTCGGTGCAGAAAACGAGAGACGCGTCAGAAAAAAACAACAGAAACGCGTCAGAACTCAGAAAAAAACAGAGGAACTGAAAAACACGTCAGTAATTTGAAAGGGGTTGACACTTGACTCGGAGATGAAGGAAAGAAGTACACACGCGCATAGGCATAGCTGGAGACCATCATCGTGATAGACCCTAGGGCAGATGTATGTCGGATTTGGCTTGAGAATTTGAGTGCTTGAAGCAAGTTGAGACGCCGCACGGGGAGGGCCGAGCTTTTGATTGCATACGCGTGGAGGGACGAGAAACATGGGTCGTCCGAAATACGAGTTATTATGAATAGCTGTTGAACGGCGTCGCGTGCATCGCAAATCCCCACTGTAGTATTGGGGTCCGGGTTGCAGCTGGCTTCTGGTTGCTCTTGCACGACTCTCCAAGCCCCATTCGTTTGCCGATATCTGCCCTTGAGCTTGAAAGAAGGTAGGGCGCGGCGGGGCTGCATGCGCAGCTAGGAGAGGGCGGTGTTGCGCTCCGAGTCGCAGATGCCAATGGGCGAGGAGCGATTCGGCTCAAACGGAGGGACGCATGCACGGGGACGGTCTAGGAGGTGGGTTAGGGCACGGGGGCGGTGGAGGTGGGGCGTGTCATCCGTACGGGAGAAGAGAGAGTGGCTCGGCGTAGAAAGCGGGCGACGAGAGCGTGAAATGGGCGGACAGAGAGCGCCTGGTCCATCCGGGGATGCAAGACAGCCGGAGTATCAACGAGCCTCTGCCAGTGAGAAGTAGGAATGTGACGGTAGGATATCTCACTGATGCGGTGGGTGCAGAATGGTCGGGTGTGTGCTGCTTCGGGATGGAGAGCAGACGAGTGGCGGCGCGAATGGACGGCTGTGTCGGTCTAGATCTGCTCGACGTGGTTAGGCCAGAGCTTCAAGTGGACGTCATCGGTGGATACAGGACACACCAGGGTTGTTTGCGTAGTATGCCTTCCCCATGATGTCTCCCCCGTGCGTGGTCGGTGCAGAGAGAGTCGCAGGGCAGGGTGTCGGCGTACAAAAAGGGCGGCGGGCTGCGGATGTCGATCAATACGGGTAATGGTGTTACCAGGGTGGGAGCTTGGTGGTAGTGGCCCAGACTTAGGCAAGGCTGGCGTCGAGGAAAGCAAGGTGCAACGTGGGAGATTGAGGGAGAGAGTCGGTGTCGGACGTGGGGCCGGAGAAGTCGGCCTTTCGGGATGTCGGCTTTTCGGGAACAAATCATGATGGTGGTCGGCCAAGCCTCTCGCCATTTCATAGCGTCGCTGTACAGTGTAACACGGTTCATGAGCGCACTGACCCACGCGGTGCAAGATTTTTTCCTATCGGACTCAGAACATCTTACACCAACTTGAACCTTACTGCTAAATTCTTCCAGTGTTCAATTTATTCCTCGACCAAACACCATTTTTCCATCCCCCGCAATGAATCATAACTTAAATAGAGGTATTCGACGTTTTTGCAGGGTAAGCGCTCGTATGTGGTGTACGCAACACGGCTCGTCGTTTTTCGCCTTCATTTGAGAATCTCGGGCAGCTCGGGGTTCGACTCCCCGCTTCCCAATGTTGCCTTGGATATCGCGTTTTTGTTGAAGAATCCTGACCCACAGTTGAGTTACAAAATCATCCCTAGTTTTGGTAAACAGGCGACGGAAAGCGATATCTGCCTGAAAAGATTGTATCGTCATCCGCCTCGGAATGCCTGAAAGTCCTTGCAGCTGTTCCATTGGGATCGCCTTCGTATAGTATAAGGACTCGGATGTGGTGTACGAAACACTGCCAACCTCCTTCGTCAGGGAGTTCAATAGTAGCTGGCAATAGTAGCTGGCAATCCGGGGTTCGACTCTCCACATCCGAATACTCATTCAGCTTCCTTTTTTTGTAAAGATCCTTCTGAGTCCTGACAATTGAGTTACGATTTCTCACCAGTCTCGGTACTGAGAGAAGCAATGCATCCCGATCTGCCGCTTTAAAAATTTGTACAGTCATTTATACTCAACCAGGCCGCTGCCTCTGAATTCGAGTTGTACTCCGACATTCCTTTCAGGCGTCCCGGATCGTTTTCGTTCAGTACGAGGTTTCGGATGTGGTGTATGGAACACCGTCGGTTTCCTTGCAAGATGACCCGAGCAAAAGTAGCTGGGTTCGACTCCCTGCATCCGACTTGCCCGAAACTCTCCTTTTTTCCCCGGCCAACTTCGGTGAGTCCCTTTTTATTCAACCATTTCCTTGTATGGCCACCTCCTCTCTAAATGGGAGAAGAAAAAGTGCACTTATATGTGCCTTCTTTGCAGGTCACTCAAGCTCTCAGTTCCCTCACGTTCTAATCTGACTCAGGTCAATTCGACAGTTTAACAATTCAAGAACTCGGATGTGTTGTACGGAACACCGCCCGCGTCAAATCAAGCATAACGACCGTGCATTCCGGGGTTCGACTGCCCGCATCTGAATTGGCCCTGTGTTCTGTTCCCTTTTGCTTGCGGCGCTTCTTTTTTTGTTCGACGATCTCCATGGAACTATGACGGACCCCTTGTATGACCAGTTCTCCTATTTATCAACCTCAGAAAATCTTACACCAAGTTCTCCCTCACCTTGAAACTTCAACCAGAGACCGTCTTTCCATTCCCTGTAACCGATGGCGTTTAATGTACCATTTTACCATACAAGGACTCGGATGTGGTGTACGGAACACCGCCCGCAGTATTGCATTAACAGCTGCAGGAATCCCGGGCAGTCTGGGGTTCGACTCCCCGCATCCGACTTTGCCAGACTTTCGCCATTTTTGTCCGCCATTTTGGTTTTGTCGCATGTGGCATGTTGTGCGGTTGAAAATCGCATGAGGTGTACATACCTTGTCCCCAACAAAAGAATCCTAAGCCGTGCAACAAAGAAAGATAATTCTGAACCGCGGTTGCTCTGCGTCTCAGTTCAGTTCGATCCAGCTCTCACTGAGTACAAACCGAGTACCGATCCGATCCGATCCTCACTTGTTCTGCACAACGATTTGTATCTCGGCGGTCCAACGCTTACGTCGACATGGTTCAATGAACTGGACATGTAGGTTGAAATAGAGATATCAATTGGATTCAACGAGAACATCGTGACTTGGTACTTGATAGTTAATGCTAATACGGGCGAGAAACACGCACACACCAATGAACCGAAACTGAAACATGTGTCTGAACTCTAAAAAGGTCACCTACCCACTCTTCTCTAGAAAGGAGGCTCCGAGTGTAAGCCACCAGCTTGCGTTTCGCCTGTTGGATTGAATTGGATCGGAGTCGTAAGGATTGGTGGTATTGGAGGTATTGGAATTCGAAAGCGGGGGGCCGGCTTCAACGCGTACCCGGGCCTCGCATCGCGATTCGCAGGAGCCGCGTTGCGAAATTCGAATCCAAGCGCCTGGGACCAGAACCAAAAGCAAGAGAGCAAGAAGCGCGACTCGAGCGTCGGACCGAACGCGTTAACCCTAGCCGGAAATTCTTGGTTTAACGTTAGAGTGTTGGCCTGTTGCTATAGAAAAACAGAGAAAATTTAAACGCGTCAGAAAAAAGAATGACAGAAAAATCCGAGAAACGGAAAAAGAGAAACGGAACAACATAAACGCGTGAGTCCGAAAGGACTTATGACTCGGAATTCGGGAGGAAAGGAAAGGCAGGATGAATTTAGAAGGAGACGTCCATGTACCTGCGAGGAGTCACATCATCGCATGTGTCGGATAGATCTGGGTTGAGTTCGAGCTGCCGAACTTTGAACGCATGTGCATAGACGGATGGATAGATGGGGAGTCCGGATTCCGAAGAAGAGATAGACAAGGACGTGGTTTGGGAGGGTGCGAATCGCGGACGGGGGGCGAGCGTGGCGTGGTGCAGAGTGGAGAGAGCGGGAGCCGCAAGAAACGCTCGGTATAGAGGATGAGGAAATCCAGATGTAAGGACTACCAGGAGACGATGGATGGCAATGGGTGCTCCTTGATATAGCGCAGACAAAATCCTATCTGTGGTGATTCCGCGGTGCATGATATCTGTGCAAAAAGTTGAAGCAACGTAGGGCGGGGCGGGGCTGCGTGCGGAGCGTAAAGAGAGTGCGGGCGGCGGTTGAACGCGTCGACAGAGAGATGCGGAGTGCGAAGTGGGGAAAAGGACGCAAAACGAGGTAGGCGAGGACGTGGTTGCAGAGGGGGGGAGGGCGGGGTGGACTCGCAGAGCTCGGTGCGAACTTTGGCGCGGCGCGCCGTGGTGTAGAGTAGAAAGAGCGGAAGCCGCAAGTACAGGAAGCTCGGTCGGTGTCGAGAGTATAGCATGTGGAGAGGGCGGGAGTTTGGTACTGTCGTCGTGGTAGAGGGAGTGGATGGGTTGCTCGGTACGAATACCTGTTGAACAGCGGCGCACGTAAATCCCAATCGTTGTATCGCGCTCAGACTCGCAGCTGTGATATACAATACACGGCACGCGTTGGCGCGGTGCAAGGTATCGCCCCAGAAAGTTTAAGCTTGAAGGAGGCTGCGTGCGCGGCGTAAAGTTCAAAGAGAGTTGTCGCGTTGGGCTGAGAGTCCTGGATGCGAATGGGCGGGGAAGGAGGGCGGACTCGAACGGAGGATCGTGCACAGGGATGATCTACGCAGGGCGTTGGGCGAGGGAGACGCGTTCCAGGGTGTTTCGTCCGACTCCGTGCGACGGGAGTGTAAAACGGGCGGGCAGGCAGGCTCTGAGTTCAAGTTGATGCGAAGACGGGCGAGTGACGAGTATCAACGAGCCTACTGCCGATGGAGAGTAGTAATAGTAACGGCGGCCCAGCGGGACGTCTCACCGATGCGGTGTCACGGCCGCAGAATGGTCGGGTGCGGGCTGCCTCGGGATTCGGGATACTGAGCAGAGGAGCGACGGCGTTAGTGATGTTCTGGCTTTGGCCTCAGGCCAAAAAGCCATGGCTTTTTGGCTTGGCTTTGGCTTTGGTACCAAAGCCAAGCGGGTGGCCTGGGTCGGCTTTTGGCCTGGCCTGGGATTCCACCAGGCCAAAGCCAAAATCTCTCCCAGAATACCACCAAAAGCCATGGCTTTCTGGCTTTCAGGCCAAAGCCAACCCCTTTTTTGGCTTGGCTTTTGTATGGCACATATACTGTGCAAAAAATATTGAGTTACATCTCTGTATGGGCGATATACTGTGCAAAAATTCAAGATATTTTGCAGGGTTTTCGCTGACAACTTACATCTGATTTTGAGGTTCAGCTGACAAGCCAGAGGCTCTGCTGACATCCATTCAAATTGCTCGCATCGTTGCACCACTTACATCTCCACACCTGCATGCATCTTCCTCTGTAATTGGCATCAGTGATCCCATCAGATCGGCCTCAGTCTATATGAGGTAAAATGCAACAATTCGAAAATCATTGGGATCCTGGGACTCAGAGTTGCTTCGGACGGCTTGATATTCAATAGAATTACGAAAACCTATCATCTGGGCATGCTGGTGGTATTATAAGGGCTATGATGAGCACGTAACCTATATTGTGGCATCGGTTTGAAATGTTTATCTTTAGTCTCATTATCCTCTTCTTTATTTGATGAGGGGTAAAAATAAAGGTTCAATAATACCTTCTTGCCACTTCCAGAGGTCAGCACAACCTTTCCCGGCAGCCAACTCGGAAAACACCACTGTTTCTGTTTTAGGATTTCGGCACATTTGTTGCCATCAATGATACGATCAGACTTTATCGCCTTCTCTCAAATCTAACCAAGTCCATACGGTTGCCAGTGGATATATACAATGTAGGTGGTAGCCTGAACACTTGTATGCAACCATGGAAGCTTGTCATTTACTTCAATGAGATGTCAGCCATGTTGAAAAAATGGCAAGTTGTCAGCGGAAACCCTGTGTTCAATGAGGAGATGTCAGTCCATATTTTTTGCACAGTATATGTGCCATATCTCTGCATTGAATACAGGGTTTCTGCTGACAACTTACCATGTTTTTAACATGACTGACATCTCACAGCAGTGAATGACAATTGTTCATGGTTGCACACAAGCTGTTTGGGCTACCACTTACATCACATATATCCACTGGCAATCGCAGGGACTTGGTTAGATTTTGAAGAAGGTGATAAATCTGATCGTATCATTGATGGCAACAAATGTGCCGAAATCCTAAAACAGAAACAGTGGTGTTTTCCGAGTTGGCCATCCCCAAAGGTTGTGGTGACTTCTAGAAATAGGGAGAAGGTATGATTGAAGCTGTCTGTCTACTCCTCGTTAGCTAAAGACTAGGATAATGATACTCAAGATGACCACTGCAAATGGAGGCCACGGTATAGGTTTCTTGCTCATTATAACCTTCTAATACCCAAACAGTGATGAGATGAGGGGTTTTCATAATCAAATTCAATATCAAGCCAACCGAAGCGACTCTGAGTCCCAGGAACCCAGAGACTTTCAAATTGTTACATTTCACCTGATCTAGCCGGAAGCCGATCTGATGGGATCACTGATGCCAATTACTGACGAAGAAGCTTGCAGATAAGCAGATGTAAGTAGTGCAACGATGCAAGCAATCTGAAGGGATGTCAGTAGATTCTCTGGCTTGTCAGCTGAACCTCAAATGCGGATGTAAGTTGTCAGCAAAAACCCTGCAAAATATGTTGAATTTTTGCACAGTATATCGCCCATACTTTTGGCCCGGCCTCGACTTTCACCAGGCCAAAGCCGATGGCTTTCAGGCCAAAGCCGTGGCTTTCAGGCTTGATTGAGAGACCAAGGCACCGGTGGATTGAAGACGCACCAGCAGTTGGGTGCGAATGCCTTCTTCATGGTGCTTTCTCCGTGCGTCGGTGGAGGGAGGGTCGCAGGAGTGCAGAGATTGATCAAGATGAGATGAAAGCCGCCGCGTCCAAAAGCGTGGCGGGCTGCGGATGCGGACATGTCTGGAATCCCAATGTGGAGCACCGGAGGCTGCATGTCACAGACTTTCGGTGAACGAGTCGCGTACGGAGCTGTGCGAGGTGCGCGGCGCGGCGCGGGGACAGCGAGGCTAAGTGGCGGAAAGCTGGCGCAAAAGGCCATCGATACCAGGCCCGCACGCTTCCGCATGGATTGACAGAGAACATGTGTGGGGCCGGTCGTGGGCGTGTGGGCGTTTTTGGGGCGTTAGTTACATCTGCGGGGCATATGTGTGACTCGCTGCTAGCGCGAATTCGCGTAGGCGAAGGCGTCTGTGGGTTTGTCGGGAGAGGAAAGAGTTTGAGGAAAGGGTGGGCGTCGAGAAAAGGAAGGTGCATCGTGGAAGATTGAGAGAGTTGGTGACGTAGGCGAGATGCGGAAGCCCGGGCCGTGCGGTCAAAAAAATCCTATGTAGCCCGGTTTGTTGAATTAGGGTTATTCACAGTTTCCTTTTCTCTGCCCTTTTTCCTTCCGTTTTTTGCTCCCTTTTTTGTTCCCTTTTCCCTGCTGAACCAGAACAAGGATATACAATATATTTACATTGATTCAAGCACAATTTGACAGCAGGACTATACTGGGTACCTCCCACCCTTGTAGGTCAGTTATTGGGCAATTGGACACCACAAATACCAACAAGAATGAAAAAAGGACAACAAAAAGGAAGCAAAAAAGGGAAACCCGGAGGGGGGTTTCACAGTTCTCCCTTTTTCTTTCCCTTTTTCGTTTCACCAATCTCCCATTTCAATGAGTTTTGCACCTAGGGTCGCCGTTTCTTCCCTTTTCTACCCTTTTTACATCCCTAAGTTGAAAAGGGAAAAAAAAATCCAGAAAAAAACCGAAGGAAAACAAAAAGTAGGAAAAAAGGGAAAGAAAAAGGAAGAAAAAGGAGAACTGTGAACGACCCTATTGTTCCGAGATGACGTGAGCGGCTTACATCGTACATCAACGTACATCGCTCCCTTTCAACCTCAACCATGTTGTTTCAGCACGAGCTGGTACTTATAAGTTGACAATCCGCATCCAACCGGGGTTCCAAGCAACGGCCTTATTCTCAAACGTCTCAACTTTCAAGTCCCTTTTTTCAACCGTTTTCTTGCAATGGACCCTGAGCTCGTTTCCAATTCCAAGTCGGAGAAGAAAAGGTGCACAACTCGGATGTAGTGTACGGAACACCGCCAGCATTCGTGTGGCTAGACCTATCATTACAACTGGTAGCTCGGGGTTCGACTCCCCGCATCCGACCTGCCTGGAAGCAATAACTCTTTTTTACTGCCAGCCTCCTTGAGTCCTAGTTTCTTGGAACGAAACGACGCCTCGCCTCGTCTCTAGCAGAAAACAGGTACATGTCCCTTGCCTGCGGCTCAATGCATCTCTCACCTGTCTGACGTCCCTTTTGACGCAGATCCGTTCGACAATTTTACAATAGAAGAACTCGGATGTGGTGTACAGAACACGGCCTGCTCCATTATCTGTTTGAACTTTGATTCAGTAGGTGGCAATCCGGGGTTCGAATCCCCGCATCCGACCTGATGCGAGTGGCAACTTTTTTTTTACCTCCCAATTTGACTGATTTCCCCCCATTTTTCTTCCAATGTTTCAGAATAAGAAAAAAGCTACACTTACATGGACTTTCCATCCCATCCAGCTCTCAGTCATCTGACGTTCTATTTTGAGCAGGTTCATTCGCCTTTCATCGGATGTGGTGGATGGAACACCGCCAGCAGCAGTGTAGTAGAAGAGTGCTTGAAGCTGGTAAACCGGGGTTCGAATCCCCGCATCCGACCTTACAATTCGAGTCGCATCCTTTTTCCTGCCAACATGTGACGGTCAATTTGAAACCAGGTTTGTTCGACAGCTTTACAGTACAAGAGCTCGCGTGTGGTGTACGGGACACAGCCCCGGGCCGTGGACTTATCGAAACGCCAAACGACTCGGGTAGGTCGGGGTTCGACTCCCCGCACCGAAGGAACTCGAAGATTGCAGCCTCTTTTTTCCTGTCGTCTCGGAATTGAGTGAAACGTCATTCTACCATTCCCAACACATCCCTGGATGGGATATATTAATGGTAACACCGCCAGCTCTGCCAGAGAATGTTACACGTCCGACTTTCTGAATTCAACTGAAGGCATTGTCTTTTTGGGTACTTCTCTCATTTATATGCCGATTCGTCCCACCGTTTTATAATCCGGGATTTGACTCCCCGCATTCGACCTGCACTGTTTTTTTTTTTTTTTTTTGCGTCGTCAGATCCTTTTTTCTTTTCATCCGTTTTCCGACAACAGAAATTCACCTCGTCCCTCAAAGTAAGATAAGATTCAGAAAAGGTTCGATCCAATTTGGCACGGGTTTATTTCAACCTTCCACAGTACAAGAACTCGGATGTGGTATAGGGAACACCAGCCCCTGTGACGACACAATCCTGTAAGCAGCAGCTGGTATTTCGGGGTTCGACTCCCCGCATCCGACCTGCGATGCGAGTCACGATGTTTTCCAGGCAACTTCGGTGAGTCCCTTTTTTTTCCCACCATTTCCCAGTAATGGAACTTCACCTCGTCTTTAGCAAAAAACAGGTAGACTTACATGTGCCTTGCATGTCGGTCCATCCCTCAGTTGGTGATCTGACCCAGATTCATTTGAGTTTTCCACAATACAAGAGGTGATTAAGCAAATTTTCTCGCTGTGCTGATGCTTCATTTATTCCGGCGTATTTAGAAAACTGCGATGAAAGATCGGGTGTGGTGTGCGGAACACGCCCTCCTGCCCTCCTCGTCTTAGACTGTCATGAACGTAGCATGCAATTCGTGTTCCGCGCATCCGAATGTCGCCGTGACATTCTTTTTCGACCCCTTCGTAGGTTGACTTATCATTTTTCGGTCATTAGCATTATTATTCCTCAATTATTGCGTTGGAACGCAGTCACAATATGACCGGCATCTGAATCCAGCTCTCAGGTCGTCTTTCTACCCCCATCCGAATCCCATCCTGGCTTGGTTCCGATGTACGGGTATGGCGTTTCGCATCCTCTGGCTCTGAGGAAGTCCGATGTCTATGTCGACAACCTCCAACGAAGTGTAGAGGGCGAAATAACCATGGGGTTGGATAGGTTGGAATAAAGATGTCGACTGGATTTAATACTTAATATGAACAGGCATCGCGAGGCACACGCACCACGATAGGTTTCAGTAGACGTCGGGTTGGACAGGTTCAGATAAAGATATGGATTGGATTTAACACGAATCGGCATCGCGGGAGACATGCACCACTGGAGGAACTGAAAGTCGTGTTCCTAGTCGTGTTCGAACCATCAAAAGTTCACATACCCAATTTTCCCAGGAGTCAGGAGGGTTGAGACGAATTTAGTCGGCCTGCTTGCGTTTGGTTGGTACTCATTGAAGTGGATTGGAGTCTTGAGCATTGGATTGGAGTCGTAAGGATTGGAGGTATTAGCATTTGGAAAGCATTGTCGAGCGGCTCTGAATCGTCAGCAGCTCGGGCTCAGGCCGACTCCAAAACGCGGAGTATCCTGGTATCTGGTGTCTGGGATCCGCGAGCCTCATTCCGAAAATTGAATCGAAGGGCCTCGCTCGGGACATGAGAGCAAAACGCGGAGTGTATGTATTCACCGCGTGCTTTTGAAATCCAGGTCGAGCGTTGGATCGTGACGCGTCAGTGGGATGTCGGACTCGGCGCAGACGGGACATGATTTTGTTTGGCTAGCTATAAAGCGCTTGCTGTGGGAGCGGAAAAGCGCATCAGAACAACAGAAGCGTCAGTGAGTAAGGGTCTCGGCAGTTGAGGATGAACGTGAAAGTGAAAGTAGACGCACCAGGTACCTGCTCGCGAGCAAGCAAGCCATATCGGCATCTTGATCGTGTATATTGGAGCCGCCGGACCTTTGAGCGCGTGGACGGACGAAACACGTGAACTTTGAAGCGCGGAGTTCGAAGAGCAGGCAGATGAGGGAGACAATGCGGTGGAGATAGCCGTGGTTGCAGAGTGCGGAGTCCGGGGTGCGAAGCGTGGACAGGAAGAGCGGCGTGCCGCAAGCAAATAAAGCTCGGTCGGTGTAGAGAGATAGAGGGGACGCGGATAAGAATAAGAAGAGGGTGGTGTAAAGATTACGGAGGTGTATGAGAAGAAAGCGAATGGGCGTGGGGAGCGCGTTATAGATGAGTAACGGCGGCGTCGCATCCGCTCCGAGTCGCAGCTGTGATGAGTATGCATGGTTTGCGTTTCGTCGGTGCACAATATTCGACCAGGAACTTGCTGCGTGCGGAGCATGAAGAGAGTTGGGGCGGCGACGCGGTACAAGTACTGGATCCAAATGGGCGGGGTATGACGAGGGACATGCGCGGACACGCGCTCGGACGGGAGGAGCTGTGTATAAGGGGCGGGAGAGAGCCTCTGAGATTGAGACCATGAGTATCAACGAGCCTACCTCGCCGATGCCTCACCCGGCGTCATTGTTGTGTGTGGGCAGCCTAGATATCGGGATGCAGACCAGCGGCGGTGAGAATAGGCGGGTTTAGATCTGGATTCTGCTCGGTCCGTACGTCAATTGCACGTCGAAGTCATGTGTGGATTGGGAACGCACCAGCAGTTGGGTACAGAGCCTTCCTCATGGTGCCGTCTCCATGCGTGCCAGTGATCGCTGCTCATAGTGATTCGAGAAAGCCGCCGGCGTCCAAAAGGGCGGCGGGCGGAGGATGCGGACGTGTCTGGAATCTGGACTGGAGCAGTGAGGCCGCGTATCGCACTGTGTTGGGAATGGCGCAGGGAGCTCGTCGTTACCGGGCACGGGCATAGGCAGGTCATGGGCATTTGTTGTGAATTGCTGCAGTCGCTGCTGTAGCTCGAATTCGCGTAAGGCGTCTGCAAGGCTCGCATCAAGGAAAGAGCAAGAGGCACCGTGAGAGATTGAGAGAGTCGGTGACGTGGTTGCGGCGGAAGACGCCGTCGCATGGGATCCTAAACCGGTTTCTTCCGAGATGACGTGGGCATCCTTTCCTTGTCCTTTCTTTGAAGTTTTCCAGCTAGCACGCAGTGCTACTTATAAGGGGTGGGACGTATGAAGGAGAGCGACAGTGCATTGTTTGTCCCTCAACCGTTCTAGGACGGGAAATCGGATGTGGTGTGCGGAACACCGCCAGTACTAGTGACTTTGAAGTTTGCCCCCTCTTAAAATGACTTATGAGCTGGGTAGGTCAGGGTTCGACTCTCCGTATCCGACCTACACGCTGGACCTCACTTTTCCTGCATACTTCGTTCAATCTCTGATTGCAAATCATTTTCTTGCGACGGAACTTCACCGCTCTAACAGCTGTCAGCAAACGAGGTTGAAACGAGGTACACTTGCATGCATCTAGATTCGTCATCATGAGCGGTTGCCTGACGTTCTAATTTCACGCAGGTTTATTCGATCACGTTAGGGTACAAGGACTCGAATGTGGTGTACGGAACATCGCCCGCAGTCTTCACTGTTGAATAGCTGTTTGAGCCCGGGCAGTTCGGGGTTCGACTCCCCGCATCCGAATACTGCAGCAAAGGATTTTTTTCCCTGTGTTCCCAGGACCAGTCGACTTCGATCTTTATTCAACAGATCAGATAACCCAGCTCTAGCGTCTAACTTTTTAAATCAAACTAAACCACAGTGTGTCCGTCCCTCGGAGCCTCCGAGCTCATTCGGATTTGATCCTGGTTTATTCGCCGTTATCTCAGTACAAGAACTCGGATGTGGTGTACGGAACACCGCCAGCAGTCTTACATCAATAGCTGTATGGATCCCGGGCAGTTCGGGGTTCAACTCCCTGCATCCGACCTGGCGACTCGGAGATGATTTTCGTTTTACCTAGTGAAATTGAGGAATATTGATCCAACGAAGACAATCACCACAAATCCCCACCCTCAAGTATTTCGAATGCCATATCGCTCCAGCCTTGAGTTCTACTTGATCCAGCCTCGAGTTCTATTTCATCCCAATCTCCAAGCAGTATGTACTACATTCAAATTGCCACTGGATCCTGTTTCTGCCTGTTTCATTTGCGTTCCATTCGACGCGGATTCATTCGACCATTTAACAATACTACGAGAACTCGGAACCAGCTTTTCCCTGCGACCTGCGTTGAGTCCTATTTTTGGAACTTGTTACCTGGCCTCTACGCTAATAAAACGAGGTACACTTCCCACCCCGAGGCATCTCTTCGGTGTCTGACATCTAATTGAACTAGATTTACTCGCCTTTTCTACAGTACAAGAGCTGATTGAGTACATTTCTCACTGCGCTGATGCTTACGTTATTCCGGGGTATTTAGCAAGAAAACTACCATGAAAGGTCGGGTGTGGCGTACGGAACACTGCCAACCATCCTCCTTCAGAGTTCAAAGAGTAGCTGGCCGTCCGGGGTTCGACTCTCCGCATCTGAATACTGCATTCAGCTTCCTTTTTTCGTAAAGATCCTTCTGAGTCCTGACTGCACAATTGAGTTACGACTTCTCACCAGTCTAATATGACTGGGGTCGCGACTGAGTACTCCATACGAATAGCGATCGCGAGAAACACCCACGCACCCACCACTGACAGCCGGACTCGCGTTTGAACTTCGGAAATCCATTTGAACTCTGAAAGCCTATTTGAGCTCTGAAACAAAAGGGGTACATACCCAATTTCTCGGGGTCAGTAGCCCGGAGGGTTCACGTCTGAGTGACCAGGTTGTGTTGGTATCGGAGTCATAAGTGTTTAGTATTAGAAACCGTCAGTGGAAGTGTTAGAAACCGTCAGTGGGAGGATAGTGGAAAGCGTAGTCGTCGTCGACTCGTCAGTGGCTCGGGCCTGGGACCGTAATTCGCGCTCCGCGAGTCTCGTTGGGAATCTCGTTGCGAAGAGGGCCCGGACCCCGACCTGGGAGCCAGGAAAAAACGCTTTTCGTGCACATGAAGTCCGAGTCGAGCGTTGGGCACAGATGTACTTTCGTGAGGTGGGGAGTGCGAGGCTGTCGCTGCTGAGGAACAGAGAAACGGAAAGACTGAAAATTAGACACACGCTCAGTCAGTGAGGGACTCGGAAGTTGGAATAAAGGACGGAAGGAGAAAGTACATAGACGTACCTGCGAGATCATCATGCGCATGATCGCGCATATGTATGTCGGATCTGGGTTGAGCTGGAGGCACCGCCGGGGGTTTGAACGCGTGCGCATGGGCGTACAGATGGGGATGGGGAGTCAGACACGAGACAGACAAGACAGACGAGAGGGCGGAGGGCGGCCGAGTTGGAGGGCTTGGATGAACAAACAGCACCGAGCGCGGTTGACTAAGACTCAGATAGAGCTAGGTGCAAACTTTGGCGCAGTGCCACGTAGTGTGATGTACAGAGAGAGTAGCAGCCGCAAGCAAAGAACGGTTGGTGGGTTTCAAACGTATGCTACATGAGACAGCGGGGGTTTCGTGTGGTCGCTGTAGACTTGTAGAGAGAGCGGAGGGCCACCGGGTGTTTGTTAAAAGTAGCTTTGTAACGGCGTCGCGCGCAAATCCCATCTGATGTATAGCGCTCAGAGTCGCAACTGTGACATGCAATATCTGGCGGTTGCGCGGCACATGATATCGGGCCCGGAGAAAATGCCGCAATGACGCATCTAGTGCCGCATCATTGCCGCATCGTTGACGCATCATTGCCGCATCCATGCCCCGACCATGTAATTAACTGTGTATTATGTTGGAAATCATTCTAGTTACTGTTAAAATGTGCCACGACACGATAAGGGTGCACCACAACACTTTAATCTCACAAAGTCGATGTATTTTGCAGAAGTTCAACCTAGATTTAGTTGGAGAGGCACCTTCTCGTCATCGACTGATGTTTAAACTGTTTGCAACCCTCAAATACACATTATAGTTACCTTTTGACGGCCTCGAAGTCATTGTTAAATTCCTGTTTGATGCGTCAAAGATGCAGCAGGGATGCGTCAACGGTGCGGCACTGATGCGTCAACCGTGCGGCACAGTTGCGGCAGGGATGCGTCAGTCATGCGGCAGTGGTGTATCAGGTGCGGCACGATGCGTCATGTTGTTGTATTGTCATGTCAATGCTGTCTCACCAGTAAAGATTAAGTCTAAAATTTAGTTTAAGCCACTATTGACTTGACCTCGATGTCCGGTTTCACGACTCAGAGGAGCTGGTCCGACTACGTTCAAGGCTCGCCCGAAGTCTAGCAGAAAACGAGTCGAACTGTGAGCTGCCATGCACCCCTACTTACTTCGCAAATCCACACTGACACCATTCTCATAGCTCGCAATTTCTCTTCATGCTGTGACGAAGGGTGTTCACTTTCGTCAAAAAATCCACCTGAGCCGTATTTTTTCAACACGGCTTTCTGGCTGACCCAAGGGGATCCCGATTTGCGAAATCCGCACCACACCTCGAATTTTTATTTTCGCGGGTTTCGGTGGACCCGTCCCGTCGTTATGACGTCATATTGCCCGTTTAGGACGTTGATCCGGAGGTTCCCACGGCCTCCAGAAGAAAAAAAAGACCAAGGTGAGTCCTCAAGTATGTTTTCACTGCTTCTATTCATTGTATGAACTACTTGTGGGTTTCACAAACATGCCTGTTTCTTTTCGAGAGCCTTTTCATGCTACCAGGATTGCACATCTCATTACTCATATTGATTACGGCGCACCGGCAAACCTCTCGGGACCCGAATTAGGAAATAATGTTTTTTCCTGTAGCTCAACAAACATGAATTCTGAGGCCTTCGGAGCTCAATTCCCTGTCGAAAGGTGAGTAATTGTTCCAGAATCTGAGGTCTCTTATTTTCTCTTGAATTGACACCCCCTTGGGCTGACCCTCCCTACCACGTGATGTGAATTTCGGCGGATTCCGGGCGTGCCGAGAGATGCCGACACCCGGAACTCATCGGCAACAGTAAGGGGAGTTTCAACCTGACTTGTACAGCTATTGTTTTGTGTGTTTTTCACAGTGATACTTCTCTGTGGTCCACCTACATTCCAGTTGGGGGTTCATTGCATGCCCTAGAAGATTCAAAGCAACCTGAATGGGGTTTTTTCTTTTTCGGTACCATTATACTTGACTTGTGCGGCAACGAAAAACCTGCAGGAAATGCCATGTTAGAAAGAATTCCTGAAACTTGAAGCTCTCCCTTATTATCCAAACTTGAAAAAAAATGAAACTCCACTGTTGCACATAAGCAGAGGTACCTTGATGGACCCTCCAAATACATTGTTACCTAGAAAGCCATACACCTGCATCCCATACAAGAGTGAAAAAAATCCACTGGAGACTGCTCCGGACCAATATTTGGCCAACTTAGGGTGGTCCCCAATTTTTTTTTTCCGGCCTGACGGCCGACCCTACCTCCCTGCCCTCGGTCCCGGCTTGACCGGCCCGAACACCCTTGGCTGTGACCCCGTCATGCCTCGCTTTTTGAATTGCGCTGTTCGACGCTTTCGCGATGCCCTCCCATTGATGCCGCTGGCTCGCCGATGAACAGCTCACTATTTAAGATGCTTGCTCAACTACTTCGGCACAGTACGTCTGCGTCCTTGCTCTGCGATCTCTATCTGTACCGTCTACTGAGTGGTCATCATTATGTCGCGACCTTCTGATGCCGCCCCCCGATTTCCTGATCGTCCCGCCCGCAGAGATATTGAAGCATAACTCAGGCTGAGCAGCAAGCTCCACGCCTTTTGACGCTGGCGCATGGACGGGTAACGATGGATGGAACCAATCGGTGTGTACCATCTCTTTCCTTCTGCAACTTAAGCTTGTAGCCCGCCCGATGTTAGCCCACGACAACCTGACGGTCCACCAGCTCCTTCTTTCGTCCGCATCCCGACGCTCACCCCTCCCAACTCCAATGTAGATGAGGTACCTGCCGAAAAGGCGCGCCGGCTAGCGTGGAGTCTGCATCCCGCTAGGCAGCAGGCGGCTTCAGCGAAACCCAACTCGGCAGCACACCTGCGAATGGATTTTATAGTTGGTGAACATGTCCAGTTGATGTACGTTAACCCTCTCTCGAACCCCAGTCCTCGGATTTTCGTGTTGTCCACCGTTCGCGAACATGTATCTCGACGAATCTAACCGAAACGACGTTCTACACTAGCCCTGTGGCGACGACTAGCACTCTACACTAGCTTTGTAACTGGTGCCCGTCGAGCCATGTCTCCCTCTGTTGTATATCCAGCGCTAAGTATCTCGCCCCCGCACTCCTAAGTTCTTATGTCACGGGAATCTGCGTCTGTCGTCCCGGATGCGTGGCCATGCTGCGGCCTCGCCACGCCACACTACTTGGATATCGTTCGCGCTGTTACTACCACCAGAACCAGCTCTAGCGCGGTGCCGGATACTCGGGCTTCTGCAAACTCTCATAAGAACCAAGCTCTCGACTGAATCGTTCTCGCCACAAAGGCCCGGTCTAAATTCGAAATTGTTTCGCCCCTCATTTATCCGCGCCGTACTCCGATGCACATCCAGCTGCCTCCTTCAGCAGGCGCAACGTGGTCGCTGTCGAATCCCTGCTTCACCTCCTCCGTGTATCGCCACAAGTACGGCGTGTTCGCGAGTGCGCATTTATTCCCCTGCTCTGCTGTAGGAATAGACCGACCTGCACAGATATCACCGTACGCTTTCCGTGTCTGATAGACTTTTGTATTCACCATCCCCTCGATCTCCGCATCCACGTCTGGCTTCCGCTTATTTGCTCATGCCTCGCCGTACAACGACGCCCTCACGATGGTTTCAGGTTTACATCTATGCTCAGTTCGTTAATGTGCACCGTACCACTGTTTTGCATGCTTCTCGGTTCTGTTGCAGATCAATGAAGGTCATCTTAGCGGTGAGGTATACACATTGTTTACTGGGCTCAATCGTTTCCTGAATGCGCCTTTTATCTATGCCGGAATTCGCTCTATAGGACACGTTTCGCTGTAATGGCCAGCACTTGTCCAGGATCGAAACGAACTATTCGTCGACTCGATGGCGCGGGACTGCCCCGCTTCGCCAGGCCTCTATCCCAATATCATGGCGGGGGATTCATCGTCCCGCTCCGATTGGAGGCACGACAACTTTAGTAGCATAGGCGTTCGGACCGAGGCCCGTATGCCTATTGATCCCTCGAACGCCTATCCATCATCCGGGGCAATCAAAGTATGATGGCGGCACTGTTTCTGCCGTATTCCTGCCGCGCTAAGGTTTGGGGTGGTTAGAGGTTAGGTGAAGGGGTAGGGTTCGAGGTAGAGTTTTGGTTAATGTTAGGGTCGGTTAGTGTCAGGGTCGAGGTATCTAAATGCTGTTGAACGAGAGACTTAGTGCAATTTCTGAGAAATAGCAGGAGTGATGGCCGATCAATCGCTTCATCCGGCAATAGTCGTTCAGCACAGAAATAGGCATTCGGAGGCGAAGCCGAATGCCTATGCTACTAATCTTGTATGTACTCCTCCGATTGGTTAGCCGAGTGTTTCACACTCGTTGGGAACTGAAATTGAATGACCATATCGTTTAAGCTTGCCCACGGGACAGACAAGTAAAAAGACATACCTCCACGAGCTAGTTCAGGCGCGGGGAGTCGAACCCCGCGAAGCAGCTGCCAGTGACCAACGGCGGGCTGCCCTGCACCGTGCACCACACCTGATTTGAGGGCTGGAGTCTGTTCATGCCTTGGCCACCGGTGAACAGGACCTGTAGTGGTGCCGTCAAACTTCTCATCTTGAGTAGGACTCCCTTGGTGAACGACGTTTAGGAAGGCTGCGAAGACTTTAAATTGACGATTGAATTGAGGTACGTGGACCGAATTTAGAGAAAGCTCTGACCTTGAATACAATTTGCGCCAGAGAGTGGGAAATGCGAAAACGAAAGTATGGATTCCGAAGAAGCTGGGAACAACGGGTTCATACGCACGTTACTATAGTGTCATGAGTTGGTGAGATTGTACTGCAAGACGTCGTGATTCATATGCGGCGAGCAGCGGAGCGGCTCGAGGAGTCGCTGCACAGCGGAATAAGAGAAGTATCGTGGTGCAGGACGATGTCGGAGAAAGCACGGGACAGATTACTCAAGGAACTGGGTTTCCGTACCGTGTCTGTGACCCATTTCCTCGAAAAATATGTCTTTGAGCGATATGATATACCCTAGGGCGATTTTCGAGTAAAAACACCAGCAGGTCGCCGATTCGTTCCGCCGTGGGTATAAAGTGGGTCCGGGAGATGCTTGCATTTAGAAGGTTGCGCAAGATACAGAAAAGCCGCTGCGCGAGTCGCGCAGCTATTGTCCAATATTCACGTTCCAGATACCCCTCTGGGTCGATATGGCCGCCGCCTCGTCTCTTATCTCAGAGGGGTCGACTGCGGCGGTCCATGTACACGGTCAGTGTGATTTCCTGTCCACATGGGCGGCTGCCCGCCAGGTAATTTATTGAACTGCATAAATAGATGGCCATACTTAGATTACACCAACACATCATCTCTTTCTTGAGCTCACCATGGACAACTCCTCACTCGGCTGCGCTCAGAACGCAGACGGCTCACTCAAAGACGCTTCTGAAATGGAGTTCTTTGAGGATGCTGATTCCACAGTTCCAATTGCGGGTCCCTCCTCGTCTACTGCTCCTAAGCCTCCTATCCACCCGATTTTCACTGACATTCGTCCGCTTCGGCATGTTGCGGGTTCACGCCGTTCGTCCCCTCGCCGCTCCTCTCGTGCGAGTCGGCCCTCTACTCGTGTTACGGACCCAAACAACGCCGAGTCTTCGACCAGCGCCGGTAAACGCAAGGCCGACGAAGCCCCGCGCAAGGCTTTCAAGAAACGGCAGGTTGCTCCGGACTCGTCTGATGCCGAATCCGACGCCGAATCCGCGGACGACCCCATGGATGGTGGCAATACCGATGTGGAGGATAACACTGCACAGGATGCCGCGAATCACAAGGAGTACGAGACCTTCAAGGCCATGGGCGATGCCGACCATCAGCATGTATGTATCCCTCACCCTTACCTATTTTCTTTCGTATATCTTACCTCGTTTAGGCCATCCAGAAAGTGGCGCGCCCTGACCCCACCGATGATCTCAAGACGGTTTTTCAACGAGTCAAAGCCCATAAGAATCCTACGACCGGGGTCGTGGAACCCGGTGCAATCTGTAAACTGTGCACGTATGTACACATTTATTTCGCGGGCTCCATCTCACTTCGTCACAGGCTCAGTGGAATGTCTGCCTCCGATTGCTGGTTCACCGGCAGTGTCTCCACCTTGCGTACCCACATTTCGCGGCAAGTCTTTTCACCGAGTCAATTATCCTTCGTATACTGACAATTTCTTTGTAGTAACCAAGACCATTTTGACGTATATAAGACACGCTGTGAGGAGCTCGGAATTGCCATGCACGAGCGCGCCATTCCCAAAACCTTGTCTTCTCAAAAGTATGTCCTCATTTTGTCGCCCATTCTCTGTCCTTACGCTCTCTCTCAGCCTTCAAGGAACTCTGGATGGGATAGTTGTTGCTGTTTCACAGCCACGGCAGCCCGCATTCACCCCAGATGGTTTGCGCGACCACTTGATCGAGATGATCGTGACTTCAGATGATGTACGTGCCTTGCCTGCATTCATCTGATACCGTGTTGATTCTTTTTATGTACCCGTTTTAGGCGTTCTCAATGGTCGAGAGGCCCAGCTTCATCAGAACCTTGAAGTATGTACGTCCAACCCTAAAGGATTCCGATATCCCCACTCGAAACACCATTCGCAAGTACATTTTGGACCTTTCCAAGGATGTCGAGAAAACATTGCGAGATAAAATTCAGGTACAGTTCGTCGCAAATTCGCCCGCTTCATTGTTAACGATATTTATCCTATAGAAGTCTGCCGGTAAACACTGCGCGACCCACGACGCGTGGACTTCTGAGTCGGGAAAACCATATCTCAACATCAACGATCACTATATTTCTGCCCCTGCTGACCACCCGAACGACTGGGAAATTATTACGGATGAGCTTGCATTCATGGAGATAGAGGGACGCCACACCGGTGCCAACATCGGTTCCGCCATTCTCCGCACCATCGACCGCTATGGTCTTCGTGGCAAAGTTGGCTGGGTGACATCGGATGGTGCCTCCGTCAATCGTTCTACTGCTCGCACCATTGAACAAGGCCTCGACGAACGCGATGACGGTTGGACGGCCCTGGAGCATGATATGATGTGAGTCCCCTCATTCTTTGAATTTTTACACTCTCATTGTGTTGCAGGTGTATCGAACATGCCGTTCACATTGCGTCGAAACACTTCGTTGAAACAGTGGCCCCGACTCCGCAGAAGCCATTGCAGAAGAAGATTCGCACCCTTCTGCAACAGGCCTGCGATGACGGGGAGCTCAACCAGGACGAGGTTGCAAAGCTCCTCGCCACTCTCGGGGATGGTAGTGATACTCCCGAGTCCGAGCTTGAGTCTGATGATGTTGAATGGACAGCAGGAGATGCAATCGGTAAGGTTCTGGCTCTGATTAAACAGGTATGTCCGCCGCGTCTTGAATTCTATTAAATCTCACGATTGCATATAGATCCGCATGTCTCCCCAAGCTCGGGCATTCTTTAGCAAATGCTGTGTTCAAGCCGGCGTTGATGTCCTAGAACTCCTGTTATGGGTCCGCACCCGATGGGCGTCTTTGTATAAGTGCTTGGACCGTGTTTTGACTCTCCGGAAGGTATGTTTTTGCAATACCTCATTATTTTCATATCTCACATGTTCAATTTCGAAGCCCATTGATCTCTTCGTGCGCCTCGCAGACGACAGCGAGGAGGTTCCAGACCTCCGAAACAAATTTTATCGCGACTACACCCTCTCAAAACCGGAGTGGGAAAAGATCCAGATGATTCACGAGGCTCTTCGAGTACAGTGTTCGCTTGTCAGTTTGTCGTCGCATAGTTAACGAAATGTAGGAGCCTGCCGATGTTACTCAGACCTTTTCGAGCGAGCGAACCCCCACCGTCTGGCGGATCATGCCGATACTCGAGTTCCTCATCAAGCGCTGGGAAACGATGGCAACTGAACCGAAATTCAGAGAAATCAAGCATGCACTTCTGGAGGGTGTGAAGAGCCTAAAGAAGTGGTTTCACCGCACCGAATCCACATCCAATGCATATTTCATCTGCCTCGGTAAGTGCCTGATCTCTGAAACCCAGCTTCGTCTTTTCACCGTGCATCAGTCTTGAATCCAACCATCAAAGATGTTTACTTCCGCAAGCATTGGTCTCCTGAGGAGTACAACAAGGGGATGAAAGCTCTCGAGGAAGTTGTATGTTTTATCTTCGCTTTCTATATAATCCTCACTTACTCAGATCTTCCATCAGTTCGACAAATATTACGCTGCAGGCAAGGAAGTCACCGAAGTCGCGGTATCTGCTGTAGTACCTTCCACTGACGTGTCTGCTTCACTCCATCGGTATGGGAGCTCGTTCTTAATGGATGCTGTAAACTCTGTGCAGGAAGAAGAACGATCTCGAGCCCAGCCCCGAGATGAACTTACCGGATATCTAACCTCGCCTCTTGAAGTTACTGACAACATATTGCATTGGTGGGGTGTGAGTAATTTTTGCAACTCTCAACAATATATTTTGATCTGGTTCAGCACAATACCTCTCGTCCTACCATCCGCCGGATGGCCCGCGACTACTTGGCAATTCAAGGTTCAGCAACTCCGGCCGAGCGCGCCTTTTCGAGCGGCAGTCTTACCGATACAAAGCTCCGTAATTCCCTCACCACGGAGGTCTTTGAAGCGCTCCAGTTACTAAAAAGCGCCTATCGGAATGGACACATCAGTGCCGGTGCTATTGCGGCGAACCGCATCGATGCACTCATCGCTGAGTTGGATGCAGATTTTGGATATTATGCTGAGGACGTCCTCATGGCGTAATCCTGTCTTGTAGGGCGCCTGTAGCTTCATTTATTACACGAAAAATGTTAATTCTTTGGCTGTTTCTTGTCTGGGGGAAAAATTGCGTTCGGTTCTGCGTCCGAACGCTGTTGAACGCCGAACCGAACGGCTTGAACCTGAACGCGGCGTTCAGGTTCAACGTTCGGCACGTGCTCGAACCGGACGCCAAGTTCGCGTTCAGCGTTCAGAGGAAAGTACCCCGAACGCGAACCGAACCGAACTTTGCCAGCACTATGCGCGACCGTAGCCATCCTCCAGCCTCGCTGATGAAACGGAGCGGCGCTCGTATTGCGAAACCTCAATGGCTGGTTTCCGAGCGACGAGCGCGAGTCACTAGTTTTTCGCCAACGAACAAGCTCCGGATGCGCAGTACTAGATACAACTCTGCGATGGTGATGGTTTGGAAAAGAAAATGTTCGGATCAATCCGGCACTTTAAGTTGTACATGTTGACGACGAGGCTGTGCTCCTTTCCTTCCTCTTTCCCGTTCCGCCTCAATTCCGCCTTGTTTCCGCCACGGTCAAGTTTCCGTTCGGTTTTCCTACAGCTCTGCAGCTGGCGCTATCGGCGAATTACGGACGAATTCGAACTGCGACGATCTGGATACCCATGGCTCAGGAAATTAGGAATCCGATGTACTTACAACGGCTCCCCTACCACATTGGATTTGTGAATTTCCATTCCTGTCACTGTCGGTTGTTTGTAACGTACACTATTCTCGTCCAAGGTGCTCTGCCATTGGCTCACTCCTGTTGTGATTTACAGCCTGCAGGGACTGAAAATACACTCATGTCGACACACCGCAGCCATCGCTCTTCAGGCGCAGGATGGACAAGACACAATGGCCTCGGCACATCCACCATCCTCCAACGTTGTCGAACTGGTGCTCTGCTGACCACTGCACGCCACCTTCAATGCTCGGTCTTCCACTCATTCGCGCCCCTACTTCTGTCACTAACCTTCCGTAGGTAAATCTTGCATCTATAACTCCTCCCTTGTCGGCACCGGACAAGGCTTGTGAAATCGCATGTTTGTCGTCTGGGCCATCTACTCTGCGTGTATCTCAATCAATTCCGACATCGTATGCAAGCCAAACTATTTTTGGTGGAATTAGAACATATTTCAAGTCCAATTATTTTGTGGCGAGGTGTTCCCGTGGATCGATACCCCAACAATCTGGTACATCTCTCAGTGAAAGCAAACAGTATATTCTAACCCGGTTCTGTAGAATACTCAAACCTGGCTGGCCGATTTCCTGGATTAACCAACGAGAATTGGTAATAGTTACCGTACGCACATTTCCGTTGTGGTTGCGGAACAGTGAACTTACCAAAATCTCGACGCCAAGTCGAATCTTACTACTGACTTAGTCTGCACCTGCTGCCAGTTGGCAGTGGTGAAGTTGGCCGGTATGTCTCGGTAGGTCACATTACCCGACTTGTCAAACTTGACCGGCGTAAGAGTGAATCCAATCCAATCCAAGCCGGTTTTGAGGTATGTACTCACCAGCACCTGATAGCTTCCGAATCCTCGAAGCGGTAATGCCGTTGGCATCATTTGATGTCAGACCCGCTTCCTGCGCCCACAATGGACGACGAGGAGAAGGCAGACTTCGAGAGTGAAGCAGGTAAGGCCGGTGCTTCCGCGTATAGGCCAGTACCGAACTCCAACAGTCTCCGAATCAGATCCCGACCCGCTTCACGAAGCAGCTGCAGCGAAGCTCTGGGCCGTATATGTGACAGAGGCCGAGAAATACGACAAAGGACTCGTTGACACCTGGAAGAGCGATATGCAAGGCATTCTCATTTTCGTGCGTGCCATCTAGATTCTTTCGAGCAAGCCTGAGCATTGAATATTAATTCACAGGCTGGTCTTTTCTCCGCCAGCTTGACAGCCTTTCTCATTGAAAGCTACAAGACCCTAACACCCGATCCCGCCGATCAGATGGTGCTTCTGTTGGCGCAGATATCCCAACAGCTTTCCGCTTCAACAAACGGAAGCAATTTCAACATTCCCCTCTCTGTCCCATTCACACCGCCAGCAAGTTCAGTTGTGTGCAACTTTCTGTGGTTCATCAGTCTCGGACTTGCCCTCACGTCCGCCTTGATTGCAACGCTCGTCGAGCAATGGGCGCGTGAGTTCCTGCACAGAGCCGAAATACGCTCCGCTCCAGTCATCCGTGCCCGCATTTTCTCCTTCCTGTACTATGGCCTGAAGCGCTTCAAGATGCACACTATGGTGGAAGTTATACCCATCCTCCTGCACGCTTCGCTTATACTCTTTTTCGTTGGTCTTGTGGCATTCCTCGTCCCTGTCAGCAGACCCATTACTGTCTTAGCAATAGTTCTGCTGGCTATTGTCACCAGTATCTATGCGGTTCTCACAGTGCTACCCCTTTGTGCTCTGGATTCGCCCTATAGAACCCCTCTCTCTGGGGTCTTCTGGCGGCTCAAAAAACTCGTGATGACCTGGTACTCTCGTAGCCGTTCGGGCCAGTCTATTGCAATCGATGGAAACGCGAGTATCGTCGATTCCATATTCCACAAAGCCACAGAAGTGTCTGATCACCGCGCTGCTCGGGACCGAGGGGCCCTCGTTTGGACTGTGAAGTCCTTGACCGACAATACAGAGCTGGAGCCATTGCTCGAGGCACTGCCCGATGTGTTGTGGAGTGACCATACAAGACGCTACATCTACGATGACCACATCCATGCTTTAATCGATCACCCCGAAACCCGACTATTCGCACGCATTTCGGCTTTTCACGCTGACTGCCACGGGGGACATCTCTCTGAAGAGATAGCAAAACGCCGCAGCATATCTTGCTACAAGACTATATGGGCACTTGGCAGTCTGTCCCTCTTCGATGCACCTTTTGGCCAATCCTTCCCGAATGTACATGCCCAGTACTTTTCACCACGAGGAGATCATGATGTCTGGCATTATAGAGTATCCGCCGAGGCACTGGGTGCATGGGGGAGTTTCTGCGAGTCCCAACCACTTTTCAGGGTGGCTATAAAGCTTCTAAACGAATGGAAACAAGACGCTCTCGCCTCACGCGTGCCAAACTTGAGTCCTCTCAAAAGAGTCCTGGGAAAATTTCGAACAAATGTCCTCAGAGCGGATGGGGATTTTCGCATGTTATTGGACAAATCGGAATGGGAATTGCCATCCAACGCCCAGACCAGTGGTCGGCACTTGAGGCGCCTGGTTTCTCAGTGGGCGGTACCTGGAAACTTTGCTTTCCTCACATTGATGAACTACTTTTGCAACGCTGTGAGGATGAAGTCACCACCATATCGCTTTTGGACCACGGTTCAATTTCTTTCACAGTCGACGTCTGCGCCACTTTCATACGACCTTCTTCAGACACTCCGATGGACTTTGCAATACTGTGCTGGTTCAATCTTACTCAACAAGCTGGAGCTGAAATTTAATATGGACGTGAACAATCATGATTGGTTGCATGCAATCATCGTAAGCTTGATGCGATTCTGGGATCTGGAGACAGAATCGCTGGTATTCCCCGAAACGCTGATTCGGTATATGAATCAATGCACTGAGGACCTCTCACAATGGCAGCCTTTCATGATGTCATTTTCTTTCTCAGGAGCATGGTTGTCGGTCACACCGACCATCAAGGAAGGGCCGTACAAGCCGTACCAGGATTTCAGGGACACCGACACACCGTTTGAGGCCTCCATGATCTTTGTTTGGAAAGTCGTTGGACACTCTCTACCTGGGGCCAGACAGCCAAGTCAGACGCAATTAGAGTCAATTCTCAATGCCGTGACGCTGTCAAAACCTGTCTCGACAACAGCGTCTGTCGTTGCCCGGGTAAAACAGAAACTTTTGGAAGTCCTATTTCGCGATTATGATTCAGAGGAAACATCACCTGCGACCAAAGCTTCAAAATTCTGGCATCCCATCCTACCGGCGGAGACAGCAGTACAATGGCAGGATGTCAACGGCCAGGACCTGCCAGTGCAGGACGCTCTTCAATTACCCTCGTTTATTGGACAGAGAATCATGGAAGGCTTCCTTCACATAACAAGCGAACTCGTAGGATCGTGCATTGCTCCCGATTTTCCATCCCTGGTTGAGGAAACACTGGCCTCAGGGCTCGATTTTATGCCCCAGTCACCCATCCTCCTAACTCATCAAATCCGGTTTGCAGCCAGTATCGAAACATTGTTTGCAACATGGACCCACCGCGTAGGTGGGCAGGAAATCCTTCAGACAATCCCGAATCTGCAGTTGTTTGGGGTATACGCGAAGGATGTTGCCGGGACATTGCAAACCCCTATTCCATGGCTGGACAATCCCGAAGCTAGGGAGACCCTGAAAAAAACATTTACTGCCTATTTGGCTGAGCCGTCGGTCATGAGATACCCGGCCATTTTTGAACGCCTGGAAACCATAATCACCAATTTCGATGCTATGCACCTTGACCCAACAGAAAAACCAATAGGTACGCGTTGGCAGGCGGAAAACGTCGAAGGGGATACTCATTTTCTGAACAGACGACCTTCCTGATGAGGTGCAGATTCAAGATACGGGATACCCGGTAGAGAATGAGTAATCACTCATCGTCGCTGACATGGTTTGCGAACTGTCGGACTGTCTGTCGAAGATTCTTCGTGGATACATAAATAGGCCCTAGCAATGCATTCGGTTTATAAATGTCTTGGAGAGTCCGTGGTTGGGCCCGAGCTGGATGAGCGGCGAGTCACACCAGTGGAAACTCCCTCTCTCGGCAGTATCATGGTGCTGACAGATATTGCTGGTATCTCCTCTGGCTAATACCGTACGTTTATATCGGGCGTTGTGTGCAGTGCCTCAGTCGTCTAGGAGAAATGTGCAAGACTGCACCCGTCCGAAATGAGGTAAGTAGAGCAGTGTTTTTGCACCGGTCATTTTGAACAGTAGATTTTGAACAGTGGAATGTCACATTCTACTGTGTATGTATTTTGATAGTTGATACCGACTGCAACGTTTACCGGCTCCACGGATGAAAGAGCGAGTGACACGCGGAACAATCAGTTATCTGAAGTTTGAACCAAACACGGACCCGGATAAGGAGGGTTGCCGAGTCCTGAACCACCGGAAAACCGAAGTCGGCAGGCTGGAAAGCTCGGGCCTGGAAAGCTCGACGGGCGTACTGATTTTTTCATTGGACACCGTGCCTGCGGAGGTGCAGACTCACCATACTTGTCCGGTTATCCTTGGCCCGTCATAGTTGGAACTTGGCATGGTGGCTTGTACACTGACGAAGACGGTTCAGATATGCCGATGGCTGTCGGAGGGTGTCACGACATCGGGGAGTAGATACATAACTAGGGATACATACAGGTTTCTGGAACTCTTCAACACCTTCGGGTAAGCGTGTAACTGCGTGTTGAATTTCCCTCGCGTGATTCAAGGTTCTAGTAGCAAATTCGAGAGTTGGCTGCTTTGACTTCGGGTTTGAGAGTGATTATGAGCACTACGATATAAACTCCTTCAGTGGAAATGCAGAATTACTTCATGCAATGTAGAAGATTCATGGAATGCTGGTATTAACCCTTGAGAATACTGCAGGGTACAACGTGAGTATAGCGGTACAGGCCGGTGTGGTTTCGATGGCGGGCAGGAGTCATGCGTCGAAGGCATCTAGCGAACATGTCAGAATGCCAGGTGTCACATTTAAATTTCTGTTGGGTCGGGGTGCGCCGCGTGGCACAAACAGTCGTGGTGAGGAGGCCAGATCATTTAGTCTCTCCTAGACAGACGCTTCAACAAAACTTACCTTGTACCTCGGCTTGTTGAAGTCTGTTGGTTACCGGAGGGGTCCGATTGGGTCAGAAAGTTATTACATAATCTTTTGGCGGGTGCTGACCTAATTTGGTCCAATCAATTTGCAAACCATCGTAAATTGACCTGTTTCAACATCCAACTACGGCGTCCGTCGGCCGATTGGAAAAATTCTGAAGAGACAAACCTCTTGCCAGTAAGGCAAAGCATAGGTCTTGGCCTTTGTTTGGTGAAAACAGTCAAAATCCAGCACTCAAAAGATGATTGGTAATAAGGTTCTGACCCAGTCGGGCCCGATCAGTAACAACAGGACTACAGATCATTTCGTCTGCATGTCATTTTGATCAGCTGTATCTCATCACATATGCAAGGAGAGGTCCACCCAAACCCCGCCAGCAAGCCTCCCATGCGTACGGGGTAAATTCGTGGCTATTACGACTAACCGGGCAATCGAGGAACTTCTTCCCGAGCCTCGAAGGCCTAATTGCCCAATGCATTAGCTACCGGCTCGCAACGGCCGATACCGAACCGATATGAACACCAATTGACGAGGAGACTATATATGAGGCATGAGGACAAGCAATAAAAAGCTTGGGGTGAGGGGCGAGAAGACGCGAACTACTTTTGCATCTCATAGTTTGTGTGTTCGGTTTTCAGAAAATGCAGTTCGCCCGTCTCGGCGGTTGATTCATTCGATATGGAGCCTAAATAATTGCACGTGGGCGTTGACCCTCTGGATCCCAACGCCTGCAACGTAACCGTACACACAGTACCCATTGTCTAGTGTGCATCCCACGTTGCACGCTGTCCCCGTGGCTCTTTCGCATCTATTGCAAAATAATTGCAGGAACATCCCACGCAGCTGCACTACAAGTTTCAGACTCTTTCTGGGGTAGTACAGCAAGAAGTGACAGCTGCCACTGAGACTGGTTGGACGGCAGACCACAACCTTCTACCGTCGACGCAAAGCAGAGCAAAAGAAGAAAATGTCCCCGGGCGGAGTCGAACCACCGCTTCCTCGAAGTCATGATACAACTTAAGTTCATGCTATGCGTTTCGAGGGGATCAGCCGCGATCTACGAGGACGGTACTCAGTGTCAATTGGACTTGATTCCATTATAATTACGGTGTCGAAAGGGGTTCACAAAATTGCTGAAAATCAAACTAAGATATCGATATTCGCCCGGTATAATTGAAGTAGTGTCAAGCCAGTTGATACGTGGTACCTGCCTCTCATGATATGAGATATCCAGGAGCTGTAAGCCTCAGTTAAACTGCATCCAGAAATTAAGGAGGAAGGCTCACAAATGCATACGTACTGTATTTAGCGAATTAGAACTGATCCCAGCGCAAAAGATAATTTTATATCGGGCGTGGTGCGCGGTGCACATCCACTTTGTGTTACAAGACACAGCGTACCTTGTGGACGGACGGGGTTCGACTCCCTCCGCGTGGATTACAAGTCTTCGGGTTGCTTTTCCCCCCCTCAGTTCTTCACTAACGGTACGGCCTTGTTGGTAGCTTCCATCTGACGCGCACAGGTCCCTTGCGTACCCGGTCAGTCTGCAAGCTGAGCCAACGACTGTTCACTGTGTCGCGTTTGTGTTGGATATCCATTCCATTCCCCATCCCGCACTCGAACGTGGCGCACATCCACTGCCTGTACCGCCCGTTTCCCAACCGCTACTGGAAGCCGGGGTTCGATTCGCCACGTCCGAATCCAAGGCCAGGGCTCGTTGCTTTAGGACCTGCGTCGACGTGAACTCCGTTGTGGTTCTGCCTCTCTCACGAGGCAGAAAACTGCCTTGCTCCGGGCCTTTGAGGGCAATTCAAACTTCAAACATCAAACTGGGCGTCGTGGAGGTGAATTTCAACAGTGGTGATCCCGACGCCGATTCTTCCTTGCTCCTCACAATAATACGCTAACTGAGCACTATGGAATGAGACGATAGCCGCGCAGCGGGATTGTTAATTCGGGACATAATTCTCAATTTTTCTCGAACGCGTTTCGATCAACACATCGAAATCTATCAAATACTATGTCCTCACAATCAGAATCCTCCCTCCATGCAGCTGGTCAAGGTACACAATCACTTCACGTCCAACGTTCAATACGTGGGCGAAAATAAATAAAAAACGGGATAACTCTCTCTTTCTAATGTTGCCGCGACTCGAAAAGTCGAGTCACGACTCAGGAAGTCGACTCCAAATGCAATTCGACTCGACTCGACTCGACTCGAAATTGTATAAGTCACTCGAAGTCGACTCGAGTCGACTCGAGTCAATGGAGTCGGGGGTTTTCTGGGTATTCCAAGCCAATAGACGTAGTAATTGATCCTTGTATCCAGTAACAACATATTGTACAGAAAATGAAAGCATAGATGGTATAAAGAATTCGCCGCAACTCAGACTGGTGAACTACGCATTAGTATCGTCTTCCGGCATCTCAAGCTGATAATTGTCAGCCAAATCAAAGCTTTCCTGAAGTGCCGCCATCGCCACTTCCCGTGCAATCTCGTCAGAAGCGTCGGCCAGTTGACGCAGCCAGTCCTCTTCTTCATCTGGCAATGGGACGGACTGCCATTCTGCCATAAAGTTTAGCCGTGATTTCTTGAAATTGAACTTCAACATCTGCAGCGCTTCCATCAAATGGGGACTTATCCGATTACGCCGTTTCGTGTCCGTCTCCGCCGACGACGAAAACACCCGTTCCGATGGGACAGAAGTCGTCTGGATTGGTGCGTAATCAGCGAAGAGGCGATAGATCGAAGGCCATGTTGTGATTCCGTGATTCTAGGCCGACTCGGAGTCAGGAGTTGATCGAGTGAGTACCAAGGCAAGGAGCTCACCATCCAATACCCAATGATATCAGTTGATTGCGGCGGAGGAATTGGACTTTGGATGTAGCTTTTTATCTCGTCCTCTGCTGTCCAATAATCCCCCGGTGCCGACAATGTTCCAACCGAAAAATCCAAAGCTTGCTGGACATTGCGATACTTCCGCGCCACGTTCACAAGCATCGCCGGGACGGGAGGAGCACGAGATCGAGACGATTGGCGGGAATTCTGTGTACCAGTACTGGAACCGGATGGAGGGGTGTTTGGGTCCTGGTCGCGGTAGAATTGTATCTTTGAACAATTCAATTGATTGCTGCAACAGAGGAAATTTGAGTACCTTCGTTAGGATAAGCTCTTTGGCTCGGTCCTGTTCATCCTGGCTCCAGTTCTTTCTGATCCATTCGAACCGAATAGACGGGTTGATAACTTCAACAAGTGAGGATAGGGAAAGTTGAAACAAGTTAGCGAACTCACACATGGCAATAATATAAGCATCCGTGTCTTCGAACTGGTTGTAGTATTGCTTGGCAACCTCCAAACCAGCAGAAATAATTCCTCGAACGTTCTCCCCCTGTAAGTCAACATCTGTCATCATAGCCGCCCACGACGACATAAAGAGTTCAAATGCAGGGATTGTGGGGGCCAGAATTGGTGTATTTTCGGATGACATCGCCGTTTGAATAGCATGTGGTTGCTGGACATAAATTCAATAAGTTTAGAGCGCCAGGAAAATTAATATCACACCTGAAGAATCAACTCTAACATTTCGAGTCGATTCCAGTGTCAGTTTTCTAATGGGTGGCTGAAATTATGGGCATCGCGATTCATGGCAAAGAAGCGAGTAACAGGCTAAACACCGAGAATATGAGTCTGCCATAGATAAAACATAGAACCACAACTCACCTGCTGCAGATATCGGAGTCGACGAAGCATATAATATACGGAATCCCAACGAGTTTTGACATCAGGTAGGACTGTAACCTGAGCAAGAGTGACAACTTCTCTCTCGGTATTCTGGGCACCGATGCGAAGCTCAGTCCAAATCTGTTTATCGTTACCATGTTTGATTATCTCTAACAACTCGTCACGTCTCTGGCCTGACTTTCGTATAAAAGCAACAGTTTTGCGGGCCCTACGAACCGGACCCGCCCGGCGCCGGGCACGTACAGGCCGTCCGGAAGCCTCCTCATCTGGCTCCGTCTCCGTGTCGGTATCGGAATACAGATCGCGGCTGTCATCTTTCTCCATCGCGCGTATCGTTGCCTGTGCACACAGATTAATGATGTGGGAAAAGCAACGGATATAGTTTCCTTCAGGGTCAAAGTCAAGAATCCCGCGTTCAGCAAGAAGCATAGAGAGGTGGTTCATGAAGGTTGCGTTATTCGATGCATTATCCATGGTGAAGTGACCGATCTGGGATGAATATTGAGAATGAGCTGAAAACGAGAATGGCAGGTACCTTTTCGAGAATTCCAGCGCGGTCACAGATGTCAAATATAATCCGAGCCAGCCTCTCTCCGCTGTGGGAGCCACGAACACGCCGGACTGTCATCTCGGTGTTCTGTGGTGGTTGCACAAACAATATTTGAGGCTTCCACACACATGGTCACCGATCTATTAGAATCATGTCCACCCTTCTCGAATCCTATTTCAATTTTCTGTCTCCTTTTGAACCATCTGGACCGTCTCTGTGAGATAGCCCAATTTCTAGACTGCAAAGTAACGCCGAAATGTTGAATTCCAAATGTCAACTGACTTCTACGTCGCTGATTTTGTACTGCCGAGTATGCTTCTTACTTTTAGAACTCATTAAAATCACCGAGCCATGACCAGATGACTTAAAACGGCCACCACCCGAGGAGTTTAAATTGAATTCTGGCTCATCACTCTCGCCACAGGATCCCGATCATGGATGAGCGAGACCCGCACACTACATCTGCTCTTCGCCGGTCAGAGGAGATGCCCCACCCTTCAACCAACATCCGAGTGAACTTGACGTCCGATCCTTGGGTTTCGAATGGGGGGGTATTGTGGGTATGAAGTTTTCGGTAATTCTGGGTGGCGCTGGCGCTTACCTTCCCTGTAGGTGGCTCTCAAATGCTTCTGGAGACCACAGGTAAGAAGGACCGAATCCATCCCCCACAGTTCTAGATCCAATCTTTGCCAGGTCATGCCCCAGTTGAACTTCAGCATATTGTCCAGTATCTCTGACGCTGCTGTTAACACCGATTCACCGACCCGGTGGGGCTCTCGCTTGAGATGCCTCGCCCACTTGCAAAATTTGAAAACTCAAATTTACGGGAATCAAATCAAGGTGCGCATCGCTTTGATAATCCATTGCAAACTCCACTCTCAAAATATATGCATCAGTCTTCTGACGAGGAACCAAGATCACAAGACTGATTCTGGTGCATATTTCAACCATTAGACGGGTCAGATATGCTTAACATTCCATATACAGATCATAAAGAGCCCAAAATCTTCTGAATTTGCACTTTGTTCATTGCTTTGACCAGAATAAAATTCCTTGAAACTGTGGAGACTTGTTACGCATGTCATAGAGCAGTTTTAAGTACTATGCGAGCCTGCGTAGGGTTTTATAATAATATCCAATATACCCCCCGACTTGAGTGACTTGAGTCGACTCGGGGTCGACTTCATGTGACTCCGGAGTCAGAGGAAGTCATGTTGATGACTCGACTCGACTCGACTCAAGTCGACTCCGTGGAGTCGACTTGCGAGTCAAAGTCAGGAGTCGCGGCAACATTAAAGAAGCCCCACCAGACTTGAAAGCTGAAACCGATTTCGGGGCGGAACTGGGATGTATCGATTGTTGAGGAGACTTGGGTTGCACCGATGTTGCGACACTGCTGGAGGGCCGACTTGGCACGGAAGATGCGCCCGTGTGCGATGAGGGAGACGGTACGTTGGACGAACGTTTGGAAGCTGTCTGATAAAAGGCATCATCATAGAATGAAATTACATCGCGTTCCGTCGCACTTACTGCACCGTGATGTGCGATAGCACTGGAGATGGAGCTAGTTGATTTGAACGTGGTCTGCAGCGGAAATTGAAGACCTGCTGTGAGGTCGAACAGAGAGCGTGCTGACCCGCGAATGGCTGGAGGATGACGAGTTGCTCAACGCATGGGAGGAAGAGACACCTGCGCTAGACACGGCAAGTCTATCGACAGGTACGGCCGCCGTTATGACAGCCAAGGGAAAAAGAGCGCAAGAGAGTGGAAGATGCATACCCGAGTCGACCAGCGAGCTAGGGATGATGATGAGTGCACCAGGCAATGCTTCATAGGATACGGCGTCTGAAGATATATGTACATAGACAGAGCGGCGACAGCAATAGTACGATCAGTGACATCCGATGAAAGAGAGCGATTGAATGTTCACCAGAGATGCGGGATTTCCAGGGTAACACTGCAATGAAGTTAAAGGGAGTGCATCTGCTGTGCTAGTGGGTGTTGCGGATCTGTCAGGTATCCGTTTGTTTTTCAGCAGAGGACGGTCTCCATGACTGCTTCGATATAAAAAAGCATGGTAGGTATTTACAACTCCCCGAGATTTGAATAAACTTGCACCATTACGTTCCTCGTGGAGAAGCAATGCCATTGCTGTGGATCGGGAGTACATCCAGTAGCCTATGCCATAGCAACGAGATGATTCCACTTGAGCTTGAGAAATAAGACTATTGTCGGCACTAACATACCAGTTCAGCAGCTGTCGAATCGCGAGCCTGCCGAGGATAAAAAAGCTTCGACTCGGAATCATCGGGGGCGGACAGCTTGTTTTTAGCTTGTGTAAAGTGAGCGCCAACCGCAGAAGAACCAGGTAAGTAACACCGACAAGTCCGGATACTGAAAGTGACCTGAGCCTTGCAGAGGTAGCGTTTGACTGCAAGTTGGAAAATCGTCGATGAAGCTCATGACTGTCGAGAGCAAGGAGGGTATCCGGCAATCAACCGGCGATGCGGATAACTACCGGTCCGATGGAGGTGAGAAATAGGACCCAAAAACGAGGTTGGCAGGAAAAAAGGTTGTCGCTCTCGCATCGTAATGGCCGCCTTACCACAAGAGCTGGCCGTGTTCCGTGCACCGCATCCGATTCCTGATAATGTAGACTGGGTGAATCAATTCAGGTCAAATTGCCAGTGGACGTAACGACGTTAGACCAACGTTAGACAACCGTTGGACAACCGAGACCTGGATGGAGATGCAAGCAACGAAGATATAAGTGTACCTTTTTCCTTCGAGAGATAGAGTGAATATCAAAAGAAGGACTCAACGAGGTTGGCAAAAAAATTGTCACCCGCATCGCCAGGTCGGATGATGGGATCGAACCTCGAGGTTCGAGCTGCCTGGTATATTTGGGGCCGGGTCGGCTAGAATTTGAAAAGACACAGGCTGTGTTCCATATACATGTACCATGTACCACATCCGAGTTCCTGTAGTGTAAAACTGATTCAGTAAACCAGCTATGAACGTCAAAAACTGTGAGCTGGATTGAGACGCACTGGATGGGTCTGGGACCTTCGGCCCGATTCACGAAACTCCACCCAACGCCGCAAAAGGAAGTTTGCACTGCATTTCGGACTCCGCTCGCTGGCTCTTCCAACCACCAACTTTCAATGCGTGCCTACTACTTCGACAACGTCGCGGGAGACCAGCGCCTGCCGCATGACTACTCCGTCCCGCCCTGTAGCACCCGAGACGCTCGCAGCGCTCAAGGTCAGCTCGTGGACCATCCCGGTGGAGGGATATGAGCCGCGCGTGGACGAGATTGCGCGGGAGCGGGGGTACAAGAACCGTGATAGGATTAACGTGTCGAAGGAGGGGATGGGTGAAGTGAGTACTATTTCGATCTCAACGAGTCTTCGAGGTGGAGATACGCCACTGACATGGGCCAGATTTACGAGGAGAAGATCAAGGGATTTTTTCAGGAGTGCGTTATCAGTGCAGGTTGACTCTTCAAAGCAGTTCTAATGATGCACACCACAGGCATATGCACGAGGATGAGGAGATCCGGTACATCCTGAGCGGGAGCGGCTTTTTCGACGTCCGAGGTGCGTTTTGCAATCCAACACGTCAAATGTGAATACCCCGCTCATACGACTCGCAGAAACCCCCACCGACGAGTGGATCCGCATCTCCGTGACTCCGGGTGACTTGCTCGTCATCCCTGCCGGCATCTACCACCGCTTCACGCTGGACGAGGCGAACAACATCCGCGCCCTGCGGCTCTTCCAGGACGAGCCCAAATGGGTGCCGTACCACCGCGGCGCGGAAACAGAAGTGAACCCGCACCGCGTGGAGTATCTGCGCAGCGTCGTCGTGGGCGCGTGAGTCCGCTGGTGTCGTTATAGAATGAGGGAAAGTACATTGTGGCGGGTATGTGTTCTCTCCAAGAATATCAATATGTCCCAACTTGAGAAGGAGCTGTGGAAGCGCGACGAGGCGGATGCGGACGCTGTTTGCAAACAACCCCGATGTAGCGATACAGCAGGAAGTTAATTTACTCGTCTCCTTAGCCTCTGCATCGCAAATCGATCGGGAGTCGCTAATGGCCGCGTATTTTCTCCCGGATCGATCCCGCTGGACAAACGGAACCTTCGCGATAACCCCCCTCCACTGGTCCCATCACATACCAGCACCGCATTCCAGTACTTTATCAAAAGTGCGACACATGAAGCTGCACTCATTCGGATCCAAGGACGGAATAAAAGCAACAAGGCCCGGTTGCGCGCGGCGCGCATCTGCACGTCATTGACTATGGAAAAAGGTACAGCAGATATTCCCCGTTTGACTCGGGGCTGGGCCATACGCGTATACCTAGCAAGCTTTTCTTTTCTTTTCTCCCTGTCCGGCTTCTTTTCACCTCATTCCGCTTTACTCAAAAGTGATCCTTCCATCCATCCAGTGGGGCGATACATTCTGGGCCGACGTTCAGATTCTGCGGCCGGACTTTGATTTGCTTTGACTCTTCCCAGTGACTTCTTGATACATATCCAGCTTCATGCTCACCCCTCAGCAAGAATAAGAACCAGTGGGTAAGGCTCGGTGGCGCCCGGTGCGCATCTGCGTTGTATAAAACCATTTGTTTATCCGTACTACAGCACAGACAACTCGTTCGACTCGGGGCAGGGCCATGTGCGAACTACCCCAAGCATTTTTGTTTATCTTTTCTCCTCACCCACAAGAATATGGAGCGGGTATGGCTCGCGCGTGGTGTGCATGATGCATCTCTGTCTGCAACCCGTCAATGGACACTGATGATATTTCTCGCGGCGGACAGCAGATATTCTCCGTGGATTATAAGGTACGCGCTTAGACTCGATGTCATAGAGTTTACTTTGTGCTCCGCTAATAATACCTGTCCGCCCCTTTCCAATCCAGCGAACAACGGCGGCATATACGAAGCAATTGGTATGATATTTTGGACGGCTCCGGTACGGGACGCATCCAGGTTCGCAAATTTTCTGTACTTTTCCTCGCGCTGTTTGCGGATTAAGAAGCTGGTGTACCGCGAGCTTTGGATGCAAAATCGGCGCCAATTCCGCAATCTCAACAATCCCATCACGACGGCCGAGGCGGCATGATGAGTTCCGAAAGCTCACAACTCGACTTTCTCAAACGGCAACTTACATTTTGCCAGAGCCCATCAGAATGGTGATGATGCGACGGCATGATGGTTACTGACATCCAAGATAAAGAGTATCCAATTTTGTGGTTTTTATTACTAAACAGTGCGAACGGTCTATACCCTACGGTTAAACCAAAGCAGGGTCGGAAATCTCCCACTGCTCCGCTCTTCTGCGCTTCAGGGAGGACGACTTCGGCGAGTGTCTAGAACTGTCGAAGTGGCTCAGAATCAAACTGCAATACAGGTGAGGGAAGAGATTAACACACCTGGCATTTCGTACTGCGCGCGAAACAGACCAGCGATGAACTAGCCGAGGAAACCAAGTTTTCTTTCTAGTACTGGAGATAAATCAGACTCCAAATTCTCGTCGGACTGAAGCAAAACGCACCTTGAATCCTAAACTGGAGCCGATGTGCCCGAATCCCGAACTTGAAAGCCCATGCGCATAAAGGCACCGAGATCATGGATGTTCGCAGATCAAGTCAAGAGTTTTGACTTTCAAAACTGCTAATCAATGAAGTTAGAATGCAGCCAGATAGGTTCTGAAGGAGAGTAAACGTACCTCGAACGGCAGATGACAGATTGCATGAAGCCTTGGAGGGAAATGGATTGAGGACGGAAAACATGGTATTCGCTCGATTAGCGAATCGTCCGTGGGTTGTCGACAACGCTGAGCTTTCTTTCTAGTGCTACAGGAACAACAGGTTAAGTCCCTGACACGAGCAGAAAACAAACGACATACCTCAGCATCAAGCACCACGGGCACAAAACACACCCCACCTCGCCGTGACCCACCACGTACTCCCTTACCAGACTCCCGTAACGCCCTGAGAAGGGCGGGGGACGGGGGGGACGGAGGTGATGAGCTGCGGGGTGAATACCTGCACGGTGCGGCGCTGGTTTTCTAGGGTGTTCGCCCTGGTGAGGTGGAAAAGCGCGTCCTCTGCACCCGGCGCGGCGTTATCAGCCGCGGCCGTGTATGCAGGTGCGGGCGGGGCGAGTTTCGACTCGACGAGCGTCTCGGTCAAGGTGGTCGCAGAGCTCGCCGCATCAGTGGCTTTGAGGTGGCGAGTTTTCCATTGCGTGATGAGATCCTTGTGGTCGGCAGGGAGGTCCTGAGGAAGGAGAAGTTTCGTTAGTCGGAGTTGATGAGGAAAGGGGAAAGAAAACAGAATAAAGAAGACGCACCGAGAAAAAGACAGAATTCCATCGCCATAGAATGAACACCATGATTGCCCCGAGGACACAGAGTCCAATGAGGCCGAGTAGGATGGGAAGAGAGAACCCCTCGGGAATGTTGGGATCGATCCACGGCGAGGGGGTAGCCGTAGGTTGATCGAACACGCTGGCGACGTCGTTGGAGTCGAGGTCGCGGCCAGCGAAGTTAAGAGTGGATGTGGGAGCCATGCTAACTGTGAGAGGCTGTGATGAGAATGAAACGATGCTATTGAAACAAATCACTCACTATGTGTGTGTTCTTGAGATGGGGGTGATTTCTTGTGGGTAGAAATCGATGAGGGAAAGGCAGAAAAGAGCGGCTTATATGTGAGAAAAAATAGGGGTTGAGACATTTTTTTTTGCTTCCGCGGGTCTCAGATTTGCTACTTCCGCTGTAATTAGACCGCTCCAGAGCGCTCGAGAAGTGGTCATGACTCTGCGGAGGGTTCAGAATCCAAATACGGTTTACACCAAGGAAAGGGGCTTGCGCGATTGGTTAATCCGAGTTATTTTTTTGCGTGTGTCTGATCTTGAGGATGAATTCGCTCACCAGGCGATTGAGAAAAGGGGTTGTCAAAGGTGAGTCTAAGGCGAGTCATATGAACGAATCGAATTCTGGAGAGGCCGCATTGTAGTCTGCCTGTACATAGGAAAATATCTGTCATGTAAATGTACCTTTTTCTTCTAGGTCCGTCGCAAAAAAATGTCGAATAAATGTAACTTGACTTCAACTTCGCTAGAAAAATACAACCCCATTCTTATTGATTCGGATGGGGGGAGTCGAACCCGGGATTGGCAGTGACTTTCATTCAGTGGGGCCCTCAAAAAAATCAGCATCAGCCACAGCGACATATTCACTCAATCCGACCTGGTCGAATTAGTGGAAGCGAACAACTAACATTCAGAAGAGAAGTGCCCGGTGTTTCGCACAGCAGATCCGTATCAGTGGTAAAAGGGCAGTTGAAACCCGAGCTGCTATCGACTTCTGGTTGCTCTTTTCTAAGAGAGCTAACCGTGTGCCGTGTACCACGTCCGACGTCTTTCTACCTGGCTAATGTTAAAAAAACGCTTTTTAGTGGGAACTACTTGTGTATCGAACTGCACTATACCTATGTGCAAGGTGGAATGTTGACAGGGTTTCTCTTTGGTATATCCCCAACGAATGGAGCGATGCCGCGATGTCAGGATGTCATACATCAAATCCGTGT
Organism: Mycena crocata; assembly: GCA_029281795.1. Lineage (NCBI taxonomy): Eukaryota > Fungi > Basidiomycota > Agaricomycetes > Agaricales > Mycenaceae > Mycena > Mycena crocata. Next base: position 248,073 of record JARJCP010000036.1, on the reverse strand, counting down.
TCGCCACGTGTCACGGACCCACGGTTTCCGCTAACTCGTCTACGGATCCTCTATGCACGCCTGCTTGATGCTACCAGAGATCCTTGGGGAAATATCCTCTAATGTTGACTCCCACGTCTCGTTTCGTGAACGCAGGGAGGCTCTGCATGGCCTCGCAGCACTGGCCCGGACATGCAGAGCATTTCACCATCCGGCACTGGCTGTTCTGTGGGAGGAGGCGACGCTCGACGACCTACTTCGATGCCTCCCAGTGGATCTTGTGCTCGTCGAAAAGATTGGGGACAAGAAACGGATGGTGTGTTCACTACGAGAATTATCGTTACATGACTCACAACACAATCGAATAGCGACTTCTTCGGTCTCTGTGCGCCGAGGACTGGGACAGAGTCAGCCTTCATGCACGCTATATCAGAGACCTCCGGTGCACGGGCGGGACGTCGTTGGATATTCTTCCGGAGATCAGTCGATCCCTTCCTGACAACATGCTTCCCAAACTCACGGGCCTGTTCTGTGATCCACTCTACTTCTCGTTCATGGCTCTGATATTCGGGTCTTCTCTCAAAAAATTCCAACTTCATCTCGAGACACCTCCTCCGATCACTCTCTTTCCGACTCTAGCCCACAAATGCCCTCTGTTGACCGAAATTCGTATCCGCGAAGGGTCAGCTGGCTGGGAGGAAATTTCCCCTTTCTTATGCAACTTCCGATTCCTTGAGTGTGTCGAGGCTGAGTGTCTCGATTGGGACACGGTGTATCATTTGGGGCACCTGACATCGCTCAGAACCCTGGAACTAATCCAGTTGCCCCAGACCTTATTACCGCTCGCGACCCCATTATTTCCCGCCCTCCTCAACCTGAAGATCAGCCCCGACACGTCGGTGCGGCACACAACCCACTTACTGAAATCATTTGAAGCAACACCCCTAGTATCATTCGATGTGACGCCGGGCTTCATGTACGGGGCGGTGAAGGCTACCCCGACGGCTTCCGAGTGGCAAGCACTCTTCAGCACTCTCAAATCAGGTTGTTCCCACACCTCCCTCGACGAGATCCGGATATTTGGCTGGGAACTGGAAGTATTTGGCTGGGAACTGGATAGGGTCGATGTCGACAAGTACATGATTTCCTCGAGCACAGTGCGACTTCTGTTCTGTTTCGCCAACCTCACGGAGGTGTGCATTGAGTCAGGGGTCGGTTTCGAGCCTTAGTAGTAAGATATAGATTAAGTTGTATGGACCTAGCCATGGAACCTGCTTTCTAATGCCATGGACGTAGCCAACCAGTTGGCTAGGTGGCTCGCGGGGGGGTTTTTGCTTATCCATCCGACCGTAGTTGTACGTGTTTGGTCCTCCGGGATCGACTTCATGTTGTATATATTTATCCCTCCAATTCCCATCAATTGATCTTAGATCACTATACCCGGGAATTGTTTTTCTGCTCATACCCTGTCCAAAAGGGGACGTCCCAATCCAGCTCGGCAAATCCCTTGCAATGTAATGTGATCATTATGCGGCACATTCGGCACCCTGGCACAGGTCCCAATCACGTGACTCGTAAATCTCGCTTTGACCGGATTTCGTTTCCCCGTTGCAGCACCCCCTGGCCGCGCAGCCCGGCCCCGTTTCATAGTATGCATAATTACGTGTCTAGACCGTCTATCTGACACTAATTGGAAACCTATTTGACCCCCCCTACACCTCCTGATAAATCCTTTTTTTTCGGAATTAAATATTTCCTCCCGCACATTTTCGGGGCCCCAGCTCTTGCTGGTAAATGAACTACTTCATACAAATGTCAAATTCCACCTCCGAGCTTACGTGCTCTGTGAACCCGGCCATTGGGTACAGATTTCGCTCGCTGTAAAATCCTAAAAATGATAATTTCCGCTTCACCGGCATGCTCGGGGTACCGAGAGCATGCCACGTTTGATTGGAACATGGCATAGATTATGTTTCAAATATACGCGCCTCCCTCCGCAGGGTCTTATGCCATGAATTTCCGGAAACCCACCAAAACACGTGGTAAAAGCGAAATATTACCATATCAGCACTGTTACTCAGGGCTTGCAACGTTTTCAGGGCACTGTTACATCTATTTTGTTAGTTACGTTGCCTCATATCCATTTTTATCGGCCTCTGGAACCTGTTATTTACAATCCAGGGCGTTGTTGTGCCCTGTTGTGACGCAGAGAGACGCGCCAATACCTCACGTGTGCGTCACGTGCAACGGGACTTTGAGAATTTACAAGTCCATCTTTTTGTATAACTTGGGGAAAAAAAGCCCGCATTCACAAGTAAAAGAATATATTCATAGTATGCCTATCTCCGTTTCTTAAATGATTCGTGGAAGGCTGCTAAGCCCTCAAATAACCAAGCTACGTCGTTCACTGCAGCTTCCCAGGCGTCTCTCTTCTCTGGCAAAGTCGCGACTCCACAGCCCCAGAAGTATAGCCCAGCGACAATGCTGAGGACCCCATTCCTCCCCCAGAAGCACAAAGTATCCCAATCCGTTCCGTATTCGCCTCCCGTCTGCCACGTCTTCCCATCCGACTCGGTCGTACGCCACCCGGGCTGCATCAAATTATACCATTCCCACCAGATCACTGCGTATTCGTCCGGCTTGGTCACCTCCAGACCTCGCGCTTTGCGCTCCCCACGAGCTGAATTAATCCAGCGGGTGACTTGTATGGGGCGCCCCGTCGAGGTGAGGGTCTCCCGGAGTTCCTCGAATTTGCAGGCCGCTTCAATTCGGGTCCACGCGGTCAGGAGCGCATGGAAATGGGCACCGAGATCGACTTTCGTCATCTCATTGAGAGCGTTGGAGAACCATTCCGGCGCTCCGCGGGGGCATGCCGGCGCAACCGATGTTGGCACTGTGGGGGTGATGGGAGTGACAATGACATGCGTCGGTGGGGAAGCGCCCAGAATCGGCGCGTTCCAGGCGACATGCACAGTGGGGGCAGGTGTCGGAGCAGGTGTTCGAGCAGCGAGGGGAGGTGTCGGGGCAGCCGCGGGCGTCGGTACGTGCACAACGGGGGCAGGTGTCGCAGCAGCGATTGAAGGCGTAGTGGGGACGGGGGGCAATTCAGGCACGGGAGTCGGCGCGTTCTCTGAGGCGATGTGCACAGGGGTGGGAGCAGCGGGTGAAGGCGTCGAAGGAGGTATTGGATGTGGTGGAGTCGCTGTTGCGTGGTGCCCGGAAACGGCATGTCCAGTGCGTGCAGCTGTCGCCGTGTTGCGTCTGAATGGCTCGTATTCTCCGGCCGAGGTACTCGGCTCAGTGCCGCGCAGAAGCGGGCGGGGTTTTGGGTATGGACGCGCGGGGACGGGGGAAGGCTCGACACGGGTGTCGTCGTCGTCGTTGCCAGGGGGAGCCTCAGAATCGTCGTCATCGTAAAAGTCCGGCCGCGGCTGAATATCGAAGGCGAGAGGGCCGTCGACGTCCATCTCCTCTCCATCGGTCCCTGGCGGCGATGTGCCCTGCGACTCTGCCAACATCGATGCTGCAGACTCCGGACGTTCCAAGCCCATCACAACGTCGACATCTTCTTCCTCGTCGCTACGACGACTGTCCGCACCGGTATCCGACCTGTCTCCATCGATCTCCATCTCCGCGTCATTCTCTCCTCCGTTGCCCAGTCGGTGCGACCGACGCGGGAGCCCTTCGACGACTGGCTTCGCTCTCCTCCGGCGAGGAGGTTTGGCCTTCTTGGGAAGGACGGCCTCCCACTGCTCGCGCAGCTCCGCCTCAAGTAAGGTGTTGCGCTTCTTGTTTCGTGCGACCTTCTGGTCGAGTGTAAGTGCATCATAAGGTAAGTCGTCTGTGTCGGGCTCGGATGGTTCAGGAGAAGGTGCGGATGGTTCAGGGGAAGTAGTCGTGGGAGCGGTGGCAGCATCCGTACTTGCGGATGGTTCTGTGGCAGCGGCGATGGCAACGGAAGCACCTGGATTGTGAGGCGTAGTCGAAGAAGCTGTAGCCGGTTTTTTAGCGCCGCCTCGCTTGCGTTTCGGAGCGATGATGCTAGTGGATTGATCTTGCGCCGCGGTGACTTTGCGCTTCTTGCTCTTTGGCATCATTGACGCGACCAAGTCGTCGTCGGAAGCTTGGGAATCGTCGTCGTCGGAATCCTCGTCTGACTCGGAACTATCGCCGTCCAACCCATCGTCGTCCATTCGATACTTCGCCTGATCCAAGTCGGACGTTTTTGGCAGGGCAGCGGCCTCGCAATCGCTAGATGCTGAGCGCATTGTCAGCACCAGTTCAACACTTGAAATAAAGTCATATTTACAGAACGCGGTGCCTAGAAACTCGACCATAAACTTCAGCACGGTGCTGCTGAACCGTGGCGGGTCCCATTGCGGAAAATGAACCGGTTTGGTGTCCTTATTTCGACCGAACGCGCAGCTAGGGTGCAGTCAGCAAAAGTCGACGCAAGACGTCTAAAAACATACTGTATCGTTCTTAGTTCCCCACCGTATTTCGGAAAGGGGCCGCCCAGGACGACCACAGAATGTAAACCGGTGGCTTCTTGAATTCCGCTGAGGATGGGCCCTAGGAAGTCTGGCAAGGCGTCGATGCATCTGGTATGTATGTTAGTATTGCCAATACTCACGCCCGATTCGAAATCTAACTCACTTTTGGCGGTCTGCCGGCTTGTTTGAAGGAGGGCCCTTCAGGGCGGCCTCATATGCTGCCTTGGCGCTGGCGGCCTGTTCCTTGGCGCGTGCTGCAAAGTCGTCCCGTTCTTCCTTGGCCAGCGCGGCAAACACCTCACGCGCAATCTTTGCACGAAAGCCTGCTTTGGGCTCCTTGTGAGCCATAGTCTCAGGTGTGTTAGCCTCGCGTTCCTCCGCCCATCGTGATGCCACCATTGGAGCAATCCTGTCGGCGAAGCACTCCTTCATGAATTGTTGGTACGCCTGACGCGCTTTCGGTGGTGCGGTAAGGCCAGAGAGTTTAGCGAGAAGCAGAGCAAAAGGGTCTTTCAAAGGATCGAGGCCCGACACCTGACGGCGCCGGCGCCGAATACGGTATACAAACCAGCGACGGATACGCTGAGGAGAAATAAGCGTGTGACGTAATCGATTTGTCAGCGCGCACTTACTGCGTTCAGCAGTTTGATGCGCTTGCGCTTCAGAATTTCTTCCTCGTCAGGTAAGTTCTCCGACACGATGGGCTTGCTTTTGTCGAACGGCAGCAACTCAGGTTCTTCGTGATCTTCAAGTCGCCAAGATACACGAGCGTGAAATTCATTGCAGACGGTTTGCAGGTAGGCGCGTTCTTTTATCCACCCCAAGTCGCGCGCTGCGCTATACCCGTCGAGATGTGGCAGCAGTATCTCCTCCCGGGCACCCTCTGCCCACAGTCTCAGATTTTTGCGCCGGTTCTTGGGGATCCGCGCCCGGGTTTTAGCTTTGCCCTTCGCCATCAACTATCATTTTATAAATGTTATTTCGCTGGCACCGGATCCATTTTGACAACCTACTTCGCAGTTCTGAGTTCCGGTAACTTCGTTTCGATACGAGCAGCGTCAAGAGAAAAAGCCGGGGATGGCGTGGTCAATGCCCAGGATTTCTGGCGATACGCCTCTCCATCACCCCATCATTCCGCGTGCGCCTGGGTCTCCCTCTCCACATGCTGAGCGGAGTTCAAAACTACCATATATAACACCCGCAAGATATGGGCGAGCTCCCTTAGTCCCCTCTATTTTTTCTCCCACTTCTTGCTCACCAAACATGACTTCCTTCCCCGACTCACCCGCTGCCACAACAGAGGCACTTATGGCCTCTGTTGTGGCAGCGGCAACGTCTGCGTCGGCTACTCCGGCCCACCGCGAGGGTGAGACGCTCTCGCCCGCTCTCAATTATTTTTCTGACGATTTTTTGTCAGCTGCGCTGCAATACTTAGCCACCATGATCACTTTGGGCGGTGTCGCTGCTCCTGGTGCCCCGGGTATGTCATATGAAGGCAATCTCATCCACAGTACTATTACTGACACATTTCAAGGTACCTCAGTGGTGCCGGCCTCGACCACAGCGCCTGTTTCCTCCAGCACCTTGCCTGCCTCGGCACCGGCCCCAGCTCCTGCTGCCGCTCCCGCCCCGACGAACATCCCTGTCGGTGAATGGACTGCCGGTGTCCTCTACGGCGAAGTCCCCCGCACGCACCTCGCCACCAACGTCCCCGACAATGGCGAAGGCTGGTACGGTGTTATCAAGGGCCGCACTGTCGGCATCACCCAGAGCCAAGCGGAGGCGCTCCAGGCCGTCGTCGGCGTTTCCAACAACGCCATGAAGAGTCACAAGACGCTCGCTGGCGCCCTCTTCCACTTCAACCATGCCCTCGACATCGGACTGGTGGAACGTCGCAGCTACTGATGGTGAGCACATCGTCCTCGCCTGTTACCGCCGATATCTGATTCTTTTGTTTGAGTTTTAGCCTCAATATCATGGGAATCTCGTAACGCATGCCCTTTAGTTGGAGTCGTACCGTACATTGTTGTTTCGTAACAGTTCGAGTGATTCTGCCAATCAACTGATATTGCACGTGTTAAATTCCGGGCCTGTTTCCGCAAACCTGTCTGCTTCTGACCGCTTCTGGCCTTCTGCGTTTCGTCGCACTCCTCAACGTTCTTGGCGTGTTGGCTCTTTTCCGGTTCTTTTTCGTCGCCACGCGGCGCCCGCCCGCTGGCTCGGGAGCAAACGGGAACATTACGGGTTTATTTATCTGATCTTGTCGTCCTTCCACAGCATTGTGACGCTCCCACTCTCTACCATGAGGAGGACCGCTACCTTGTCCGACACCGCACGAGCTTACACGGACGAAGAATTTGCTACCCTCATCTCCACTCTCCACCTCTCTGAACGAACACGTACTCCATCTCCACCTCCTCAGCCTTTCCGGCCCGAAGCTCCTCCGTTACCAAGCCATTCGGGTGCTTTATACTACTACAGCTCGCCCAACGGCAGCGGTTACACGGACAGCTGGTAGGTGATGCTACACAAACAGGTTTCGTACACTCAAATATCTTACCAGGGCCACTGCCGGAGCTGAGACTCAAGGTGTGCCTGGGGCATACGTCTATGCTGTTAAGAAACGTTCCAAAACGCGCTCCAAAAAGGCCGCGTACGTCATCTTCTTTGGCCGTGTACCGTGTGTTGTTCTCACTTGGTGAGTCGACGTTTCCTTCCAAATGTATCTTAGCTGACTATCAACTCTCCAGGCGCGAGGCTCAGCCGCTGGTGACTGGGGTTAGCAACGCCATCTTTCGTGGATACAAGACTGTCACCCAGGCTCAGGCAGCCTTCGCCTATGCTCAGGCCAGGTCGTGGACCAGGACTTGCAGCTCCCGCCCGTCCTCTCCGTCGCCACCGCCACTTGAATCATTGCCCTCTCCAAGCCAGCCATCGGATCTGCCCAATCCTCTGCATGGCGACGAGGCACTGGACGACACTTGGTATGTCGTTTATTCTGGAGTCCGACCTGGCGTATATCATTCTCTGTAAGTCGGCCTAGTTAAACTACTTTCCATGGCTTACCTGATCTTACTCCAGGCTCGAGGCTTTACTCAATACAGTCGGCATCTCCAACTCGCTGTACGAGTCCGTCGTCGGGCGCGAACAAGCGTTTGCGCAATTTTCCACCGGGCCGACAACCGCCACGGCGCCTCCCCAGTACAGCGCTGTCTCAATTAGTCGTTATCATTAGTTACAGAAAATTCAATCTTGCCATTTCATCTCGAAGGAAATATGATTAAGCGACCCAGACATCATAAGAAACCCAGTGCGATGGTACGAGAATGTCGCTCGATGGACAACTCTCTGACTTCAACACTCCAGAAAGGTGAACGATACAGAAACATGGATACTCTGGCCAACACAACACCTGTCCAACTTCTGGCCACATCCTATGATAGCTGGTGAGTCTCATTCTGCTTTGTACAACGTGTGAAGCTCACATTGTCCGCTACAAGTTGTCCTCACCGTGTTGATGCTTCCACCAAGAAGATTATCTTTGGCGTCGGCATGACAGACGGGGAAGCCGCTGAACGAGCATGGTGCAATCATTTAATTGCCATCTGACTTGATCATTGCGCTCACAACTTTCAGGGCAAGCATCAACATCTGCAAGCCGATGGCGCGCGAAATGGGGCCTGGCTCTCGGCAACCGTTGGACAGTCTCGCACATACTTTGTAAGTCATTTGCAGGCCAATCCCCATCCCCATCTCCTCATCCTTCCCAGCGAAGCTTTCAATCTTGCCAAGAAGTCTCCCATTGATTGATGTACTCATTATTAGCATATGATTCTGTTCGTAGAATTACTGAATCACAGCTGGCGCACAAAAGAAAGCCATTCATTGTCTGGTGTAATGAATCTCAGTAAAGCCATTCATTGTCAATATATCAATTACATGGTGATCGGGTGGTCATCGGGTACAACATTCATGAGCAAACCAGATCTCGGAGAGACGACAAGTGCAAGCACAGCGGATGCAGTCCGGTACCCCGCACTCGCAAGGAGGAAGAGGGCGCCACTGCGGCAATACCATTTTGGTCTGTGGTCGGAGCACGTATCCAGGGGATGAGAGGAATGAGTCGGGGGTAGATGCACACGAGCGGGGTTCAGTTAACGGAGAAGACCGGAGGCTGCGTTGCGGGGCGGGCGGAGGTGTTCGAAGTCCGTCCCGGGAGGATGCCCGCTCCGCAGGGGTTCGAAGGATATCTACCGCCTCTGGCGAACATGAGGCAGAGGAGGGAGAGGGACGTCGTGCAGGTGAAGCAGAAGAGCGAGAGCGACGTCGCGCTCGCTTCGCAGGCTCCGCGTCTGCCTCCTCTTCGGATGTAGTGGACCAGATATCGTGTTTCCGCTTGCGGCGGCGTCCGCGAGAAGGCTCCGATGGGTCGTCCTCTTCTTCTGATGTCGTAGACCAGATATCGTTGTAGTCGGGGGCTGGTGCGCGGGGAGAGGGGCGTGTACGTCGATGTTGGCCGCTGCGTTCGGGACCATCTTGGTCCGACCTGCGCCGACCGGGGGCTCGGACTGGTTGGCGTCGTTCGTCCTCGTCCTCCTCTTCGGATGTGGTAGACCAGATCTTCCCTTCCGGGGAAGGTGCGGGGGGTTTAGCGCGATGCTTCCCTCGCCTTTGTTGGTCTTCTGAGTCAATGGACTCGAGATCTGCCTCCTCGAGGCGCCTCCTGTCTGGATGTGATCACTGTCGTCTGCCAACGCGGAGCTGGACCTACTCAGCTCTTTTCAAAGCGTCGTCCTGTCGTATCTTCGAGCGGTTTCTACGAACCGTCCATCCGGTGAGTTTAACAGGCGGTTATGAGTTTTCATACCTTTCACGGTAACTGGCAGCAATTTTCAAGGATTTTCGGTGCATGGCTTCTTTCACCGCCGGCTGCGCGGCAGCGGCTGCACGTAGGCTGAGATAGGTGAGTGTGAGTGCGGCCGTGTATGCTATATTGTATCGACTTACCGCTGCATTCGCTGACGCGCGGATTCTCGCAAAACCTCCTTATTTCTGTGCAGAGGTGAGACGGTCATATCATGGGACCTCTGAAGGTACATACTTCGCAGCGTATCGTCTGAGCGTCGATTGGCGGTGCTCAGCTTTGAGTTCCGGAGCTAGGGGTTTCCGACCTCGAGCCATGATGGAGGCGGAGTCAAGTGAGAGGATGCTGACCAACCCTGATTTGACTCAATGATCATTCGTCGTTATTCTCGAGTATCGTCTCCCACAGCGGTTCTGAAAGTCCACAAAAATTTAGCAAACATGGTGTAAGATCATTGCATACAAATATGAAAAAAAAGAAAACAGCGGTCGGAGGTCAATGTCAGTAAAAACGAGGGAACTTTGATCCACGCGGAGTTCGCGATCATAATTAGTTCTCAAACGCTCGTTTTCTTTACTAAGCCTTGCAGAGTCTCTGTAAAAATCTATGAATATTCAGAGGACATCCGATGGGTATGGTGCACCTGATTCGACCAAAAATCCCGGGGTCCAACATGAAAATCAACAAAAGTTGACGAAAGTGCGGCGAGGAGGGTTGACTGCTCAAGGCAGTTTCAAGTCTTGTTTGTTCTTTGCTCGCTCGAAGCAGTTCGCGATCAAAAATAAATCGACTTTTAATTCACCGCGGCTCTTCATCACACCGTAGCGTTCCAAAAAAAAAATCCGAGTACTGGAAACTACTCAGGCTAGCTGGGAAAAAATACAATCTGGAACTGAGGACGGTGGGTAAAAAGATATAGAAATTTTTGCAAGGAAAAAGCAAAGTTTCACCATATGCGCTGTATCCGGCGCTCCCAAAATTTGAGGCCGAATGGACAAGGGAATGTGGGCAAACTGAGCGTTGAAAGTGAGTTCGCGATCACAATCAATCCGTTCGCGATAGTTTTAATTCACCGTAAGAGAAACATCAAGTCCGAATATGGCGCAAGTTTTTCTGAGAATTAACACGGTCGTTGTAAAAAAGCATACTTGAATAGCATAATTTGACGGGCATACAGCATAAGTAACTACGGTTTTGACGAGACTATACGTATAGTTCGCTCAGACGGCTAAACAATTTCTTAGCGGATTTGACGCGATCCGCCAAACGTCCCTCGACAGCTGCTTTCTCCTCGGCTGTCGCATACCTATCATAACGCGCGTCCGAACGAAATCCGCGCTCGATGTATCGGTCGATTCCGGCATGGAAGAACTGCTCGAAGAGGTAGCACTGTTCACCTTTTTTGACCCCACTGAAATAGTAATCCGTTACAGAGCCGGGCAGCAGGAAAGTCGAGCCGGGAGGGCAGCGAAAGGCGAGGTTGTCGTTTGGGAGAATGCATATGCTGCTACGGTCGGGATTGAATTTCCCCAAGACAGTTAAGGCACGAAAGCCGTGGAAAACTTCGGAGTGCGTCCGGCGCGTACGCATAGATCCGTCGACGAAGCTAAATTTGGCCGTGGTGAACGCTGAGTCAGGGAAGGGAGGGACGAGGCCGTCGGAGTGCGCTGCCAATTTTTCGAGTTGTGCCTTCATGTGCGAATACACACGAGGCGCCGCTTGCTGGAGTATATCTATGGTGGATATAATCACGCAGATCGTTGATAAAAAAAGCATCACTTACGATTGTGGTAGGCGGAGATCAATATGAAAGTCTCGCTCTGCACCAACGGCATGATGAGGTCCCTGTTTTCGGGAATATTGATGGCCCGGTGCGGCCACTTGGAAAAGTAAGATTGATATTTTGCCAGTGGCGTTGAGAAACACTAACCGCGCCACGAACACCGTGGTCCAATCCCACACGGAGGCACGATTCCGCTTCGCCAAGATGATTGAAGTTTGCGTTGCGAAACACACGCGTCATGTCGCGCGTCCCACGATCAATGAGTTGCGACCAGCGTTCACTTTGGCCCAGAGGAGCACTGGCAATAACACCAATGACGAGTGACTTGCAGTCGACGATGGGACGTAGCTGCCTGCGATGCTGGGTTAAATCAATCATGCGACATGCAAAAGGATGATGTGTACCCTTCTTTGAAATAGACGACCTGTAGCTCTGGCACGTCCACGTCTTCGTCGTTTGCGTCCGCTCCATCATCAGAGGCCTGTTGTTGCGCATTACGGAGACGACGGGAACGACGTGTTGCAGGCACGTGAGGCCAGTAGTTGGGAACTTGCTGGATGCGAGCAGCAACGGGCGCGGCAGCCGCGACGGGGGCAGCGAGGGCGGCGCGACCAGTGACAGTAGATGTCGACTGAAGAAGGTGGCGATCTGCGGCGCGATCAGCAGCGACGCGTTTTCGGTCGAGTTTGCTGTAGGTGATAAGGCGCCTGGAGGGAGGCTGTGGGCCGTAAATCTCGGTCATCGTAGGGGAAGCTGTCCTGGGAGTACGACCGGCGGCAGGCGAGGGCGAAGGCGGAGTTGACATTGACATGCCGGTGAGCGAGCTGGAGCCGCTGGGGGCTGTGGAGCTCGAGGATTGCTCAGGCCCGGCGTAGAACTCGCTGGGGCTGATCTCGCCCAACGCACATTCGATCCACGGCTCGTCAGGTGCGGGGCTCGACGCGGGCTCGGTTGGAGTGAGCTCGCGCGCCGGGCTCGTTGCCGGTTCGATCCACGCCGGGCTTGACGCGGGTTCGGTCGGAGTAAGCTCGCGCAGCGGGCTGCCGGACTCGCTGGGAGGGGGAGCGAATGTGGGAACAAGCTGTACACAGGACTGATGCGGTAGAATCTGTTTTTCAAATCCAAAATGAGAAAGTCAGTTGACGTTCAGAACTGCTGCTGGAAAACCTACCTCGCCCCTAAACACGAGATCGTAGGTTTCCTTATTTTGCAGGCGAATTAACTGTGCGGCGAGCAAGTTGCGGAAATTAGTCGAAAGCGTCGACCTGACAGGCTTGCCGCAAGGTTGGGTTTTGAAGATAAAGCGTGTACCGGAGCGGGTTCCAGGTGAGGAAGGCATCGTAGAGCTAGAGAAACCGGAGACTGAGGCACTTGGAGCGAGCCAGCAAGATGGCTGAGTCCAGATAAAAAGCCTTCGCGTCACTTGAGCGAAGTCGCAATCGGATTCTCGGAGCGGGACACGAGTTTCTGGCGAGGACAGATAGATTTTCTGATGGTGATGCTGATGGTCGACACATAGGGAATGAGAAAATCCCGACGGTCGCCCAGTATGTCGTCTGCGGATTCCGGAAGAAAACAGATGTAAGTTGATTTTATTTTAGTTTCCGGCCTGAATAGTCACTGACCGACGAGGCTGCACGTCGAGTACTTGTTCTGTATCATCCCCAGCTTTCGGGAACCGGGAAGCCAAAAAAAAAAAAAAACGTAGCGGAGCTGGGCGTGCCTGCGCACATGGTTAGAAATCCTGTTCGGTCCGTTCGGTCTGGCTCCACAGCAGGACTATCACCATTTGGCGACCACGAGCGGGCTCCTGAAGTTCCAATCTGTTGGCACTGATGCCAGGGTCCTGCGCCTGAAACACCCGGTGAAGATGCGGCGTGAACATGAACCACATCTTTATGAGCGTGGCTGGTGGCGGCACGGCGAAAGCATCGAAGTCTGGCACGACGAGGGCACTGAGCAAAAATATCTTTGTATAGTTGATTATTCTGTCTGCACGGCGCAGCTGATTCTTTCCGTTCCAGGCGCGAAGCTGTAACTGTGGTTGGTGCAGCACGGTAAAGGCCGGTGGAGCACGTACTCTTGGCAGTGTGCATAGCCGAAGCGTAGCAATGAATGTGTTAATTTTCGAAGGTTACTTGCATGTGTCGCGAACTGTCGCGAACAGTCGACTGTTCGCGATCGTTTCGATTTATCAAATTCCTAATCGGGCCTGATGGAGGCAATGATCGGAGCGGGCACAAGCCTTGTTTTCATCCGCGGAACAGGGCAAGAGAGAGGGGACGGGGGCAAAACTTAATTATAGAGTCAGAAACAACCAGCGGTTTGGGAGTTCAGCTAGACAGACGAGAAAAGGTGGTGTCCGGATATATTGTTACGATGTTGGCAAAGTCTAGATGACGAACAGCTATGACATAAGCGGTCGGGGTCTGTGGGCGAAACACCGACTATCAGCAATGAGCAGCAATCTCGGTGGTGGAAGGTGCTGAACCCAAACGTACGGTTATCTTATCCGGTTGCACGAACATCCGCTTAACGAAAAACACGAGTTCCTCGCTGTCGACAAAAATGAGTTGTCGAACAGGTTCATGACAGTCTCCAGACTAACCTTCTTTCGCGAAGTCATCGAGGAGTGGGACCCGAGCAGAACTCCCCATCCTGTGGCTCAGAGGACATGGGTGCGGCGGGGAAGACCTTGCCGTGGAGTTGGGCCTGGGCGATGCAGATTGCTCGATGGAGATCTGTTACGGTGATTGTTGAGATGGTGTATTAAGGGTTGTTCGCGATTGTTCGCGACCGGATAAGTTTGAGACCGCCTGATTTGATGGAATGGATGTAGATGGAAAGCAGCGAGTGAGTGTTTCAGAAGAGGTGACGGGAGAAAGAAAAACTGGGAAAGCTTGGGAAAGGCCTCGCTGGGCTGGCCAGGGAGGCCTTTCCCAGAGGATGTGGAAGTCAGAAAAGAGTCGGTGAGTGATGAGTCAGCAGTGTGGCGGTGCAAGCACTTAGTGTTGTCCAATCACAATTCCCCATACGTCCTCATCTCCATAACCGCTTTCGCTTATAAGACCTCAAGTTATGCGGCAGCTCCATGTCCTAAGGAGGATTCAGTCATGTAAGTGGGAGGGGAGGGGGCCAGTATTCGCACACCAGCTCATCTTGCACATAGGACGCAAAGGTCGATATCAAGGCAAATGGAAGAATTGCTGACGCCTACAATTGCCGTGCGCGACTACATCATTCAGGGCGAGGGTCCCTTTTCGCATCTATGGTCCCATGGTCGAGCAGATGGTGAAGATTTCGACCGGCCGTGGGTTCTCAGTGGCCGGAGGCCGTTTTTGGAAATATTGGGCCCGCCTAATCTCAACGATATCCCGGAGGAGGACTACGACTGGGAGGCAATCGAGCCGACATTGCCCTCGCCTTTTGCCTGCGCCGCAGCTGCTTTACTGCGCATCAAAGCAACGCGTATGTTCTGGAGTGCTATGGTCGCCCGACGCACCTACGATCTCGAATCCGATATTCCGCCTCCTTTGGCTCCGGAAGATCTGCCTCCAGGTGATTGGTGTCCCTTACAGTTGATATTCAAGTCTGAATTTTTCCCATTTGCAGTTTGGCTCTGGCTAACTCCTCGATTTATCCGACACCTGGCTCAAATCTGGCCCATGTTCGGTAGGTAACTACGTGATGCATGTGCGAAATCTAACGCGTCGTAAAGTAGACTACTTGCCCATCAATCAGAAACTGTTTGTGAGCCCGAAATCGCGTGATGATGAGTCCGATGGGTTTGTCTTTTTGCACCACACCACCATGGCCGAAATATACCGCTCTAAGACGTTCTGGGCAGACTTCCACCGTAATCGCAAAGAGCGCAGTGCGAGGAAGGCCCAGGAGGCCACCGAAAGTCCTTTTCCAGCACTGCACGACCAGGCCCCTGTGTACACCTTCATCCCGAATCGCGCGAAACCGATCACCAGCATCGTACAAAATAATGGACGCCTCCTCAGCGACTACACGCCGGCCGACAGCGCCGCATCTATACCCTCCAGGGTCTCAGCGCCGGCTTCCATGGTCAGACCTCACCAACACCGCTCTCACGTCGCTGTCCGGGCCCAGAAACTTTTGGCGGCTAGAGCGTCTCCGGATGCGATTCTTCTCGCCCGTCTTCAGGAATCAGACGAGGAACGGGCCGCGCGCAAACGCCGCGAGTTTATTGAGGGGATTCGGATGAGACTGGGCAGCAAGCGTGGACCAATAGCAGTGGCTTCGAAGCGATTGGAGAGCGCAAACGGCAAGGAGCACAAGATCTCCAGCAAGATCTCCAGGTATGTCGCTCAGTAGGAATGTGCCTTCCTCGACTGAAATTTTTCAGGCAGTCGAAATAATCATATTTTTTATTCCAAAGCAATCGCAAAGCCGCGAAATTACATAGTACCGATAGTAGCGAGGGAAGGAGGCAGATTATGACGGGAACTAGGCACATGAATGTCGTCCGAGTTACTTTGTATGAGGCAGCGGAGAATACATATTACAGTTCTCGATTATTTGAATGCTCTAAATGGACGGGGTGGCGGTGTCGTGGCGGTGCCGGGAGAAGCGGACCGACTTGCCAGCACACGCGTTTACACACGCTTACTTGCCGGCGCTAACGACTTTGCTCTTCCACTACCCCATGCGGGTTCTTTGAAATGACTGGCGAAATGGCGATTTGCAGGCATCTCGACTAGATCCAGGTGAAACTTGGTTTCCTTCGGTGGCTTCAACTATTTACTTATCGCGGATGTGTTTTTCCTCAGGTAATTAGCTTAATGTAGATGCATTCCAAGTCTCATCAGCGCCAGGGGCGCTTTACCGACATATTTATTTTGTGGTGAGTAGATGGGCTGCGTTTGGATACAAAAGCACTCCAACTGCCCTGATTTTTCAGACGCGACGCGCCTTCTTTCTACGCCGTTCTTGTTCTTCCGTCTTTTTCTGCGCTGGCCCATGCGCCGCAATCCTGGTGGACGCCCACGACGAGGGCAACCCCTCGACGTCGATGTCGACGTCGGCTTTGGCGGGGAGGATGAGATCATTGTCACGGGTGATCGCGGTGTCTACTTTTCTGACGACGGTCGGCGTCGCGAGGAGGTTCTTCTCAATATTGCGCACAAAAAGCAAAAATTGGATCCCAAGCTGCTTGAAGACCGATTCGCGAAGTGGATCCCCGTCTCAGAGTTTGATGCCGAAAACCAGGAGGACGTTCCCGATGTCCCAGCTGGCCAGAAACGCAAATATTACGAGAGCTCGGTGAGTGGCCTCTTTCATTGACTATCCACGCGCTGAGACTATATCAGGACGACCCAATGAAAACGTGGCGGCCTCACATGCAAGATTTCTTGGATGGGCTGCTTTGGCACGACGGCCTGGGCGAACATGTCGATGACGAGCATTTTTGCTGTGCCCTGTGCGACGCCGAGTTCATACCACCTACACCGGGGGAGGAGGAAATACCACATGAGCCAAACAGGGTGCGGTTGTTCAAATGCTGCCTGTGCGGCGAATACCTGCAGTGCAAATCCTGCTGCTTGCATGTCCATGAATACACACCATTGCATGTCCTCGAGGTGCGTCACTCACATCCTTCCATCAAATCGCATCGCTGAGATCGTATGGATTATATAGGAATGGACCGGCGAATTCTGGGACAACATTACACTGAAGGATCTCGGTTATATCTACCAGCTCGGCCACGGCGGCGGCCCGTGCCTCTTCCCCGATGAGCTCATTCGAAAAATGACCATACTGGCGCATCCTTACATCCACGAAATCCACTTCCGTTACTGCAACTGCAAGAAATCGGACCACTTGGACTCCGTGCAACAACTATTGCGGAACAGATGGTATCCGGCCACTGTCGACCTCCCCGGCACCTGCGCAACTTTTACCACTCTCGAGACGTTTCGGCTGCAAAACGTGGTGGGCAATATGAATGTACACGATTTTATCGGCGCTATGGAACGACAAACAAATTCTACCGGTAGCTGTGGGCTGAAGAAAGTGCCGGTGAGTTCCCTGGTGTATCAGAAGATGCGGATGACCAATACGCGTTGCAGCGGAGATATAAAGAATTCATGCGCATGTCACGTCAGTGGGCCTGGCTCTTCCGCATGAAACGAGCGGGGCGCGGGCACGATCCGGCTGGTGTTGGCACTACAAAGCTTGGCGAGGGCGCGATGATTTGTTGGGCGTGTCCATACGACACACGCAACCTACCTCTGAATTGGCGCGACGTGGATCCGAGGTATAAGTAAGTGTGCATCACATTAAGTCGGCCATCGGACTGATCTCTTGGCTAGATTTCTGTACATGCTGATTTTGGCTCTCGACGCCAACTTCAAATTGAAGAGCCGTGTACGGGCGAACGCTCATGATGACCCATCCCTCGGGCCGGGGAGCGAGTATTTCGTTGAGCCCATAGCTTACAGGGAACATTTGAGGAATTATGTTCCCGAGAAAGATGTAAGCGGTGCTTCCTTTGTACCCACGCGTATTGCTGATGCCCAGTGTTTTCCCCCCAAAGATCAGCTCTTGCATCGCGTTCGCCGCCCTACTTCAAAAGGACACCAGAGCCACGGCCGGTCTACGCTGCACGGGAGTTGGTGGGTGTGTATGCGCGCGACATGAGTGCGTGCGCCCGAATGGAATCGGGGACCTTCAAAAGGGGGAAAGGTGCGTCTACTTATCTGTCTTTTACGTTTGATGTACTAATGATGCCAAAATTTGGTAGATACGTGAATATGGACTGGATACTGTTTAACGCCCTCGTCGGCTTCTGCCTGTTATGGCTCACGGTCTCCTATGATATTGCCTGTCAGTGGAGGAAAAACCTGGAGTCACGCATGCAAAAGTTACCGGCGCCCCTTCGGCTACCACTTGGGGATATCGAATTGCAGTGCGCCCTCCCCGTATGGCACGCGGCTTCACACGAAGAGGAATGCCAGAACGCGAACAGCCTCAGCTTCAAGCCTGGTGTTGGCAAGAGCGATGGGGAGGGAGTGGAACGTACCTGGTCAATCCTTAACCCGGCTTCGTACCACACCAAGGATATGAATTACGGTAACCGCGAAGACACCCTGAACGACAAGATAAACAATCACAACTACCTCAAGAACATGGGGCAAGGTGTGTATGCTAGCTTGCGGCAGGGGATCGTCGTGATTGACCTTGTACATTTTCAGGGGCTGCGCTCGAAGCAAAGTTGATCATCGCGCTCGCGGAGAGAGAGCGGCAGGTCAGCACGTTTGTGCAGGTCAATGAAACCCTCGAGAAGGACCTGCGTAGGACGTGGGCAAAGATGGTGGACGCGTGGTTGGCGGACCCGACTCAGGTGAATCCTTATGTCGTGGATAGGGGTGGTGTGTATTCTTCATGACCACATGAGCGTCACTAATCGGTACCAGACACGCCTTCCGAGGTGCAGGTGCGGCTGGACTTGAAGAAAGACGAGGAGGCCGAGGCATTCGCAACGGGTACGCCAATGCACGGCACGAGTGCAACGGCCTTTTTGACGGCAGGTATGCAGCTTGAAGAGGCGCAGTACGTCTTTCAGCTTCATGTTTCAGGTCTCGGACTCACTGAAACAGACGACGGATCATTGCGGAACTGAATGGACGTGTGTTGGTCGCACCCGAACAGGAGAGCCGCATCCAGGATCGAAGAATGGCTCTCCTCGTCAAGCTCGCCAAATTCCGCAAACTCCAGCGCATCTTCATGCCTGGCGCGACTCAAATCCTCGCCGATGAAGAATCTGCACGCGAGTCTGACTCACCAGCTCCAAAAGCCGAGACAATCAAGATCTGGATGCCTCATGAGATGGAGGAAGGCGATCGGGCGACTGGCTGCGTACGGGGTCTGGTGAACATGGAGCACAAGCTGCGAATGTCACAGTGCCTCAACGCGCTGATCGTCCTCCGGAGTCGCCTGCATGCCAAGCGGCATTTCATTGCCTACCGGAACGCCAATCTTACGGGCCAGGTGCAAGCTTCGAGGGCGAACATCTTAATCGCGCTGCTTGGGGAGCGTGTACAGGCTATGGTGCTCAAATATCGCAAGGGTTACGAGGCGTTGAAGCGATTGGAAGGAGACGGTATCGATGGGCAATTGAGGGAGTTGAAGGACGCAGATGTTACACTGGACGGGGATCGTGGCGAGAGCGCCAGTGATGTCGAGTCAGGAAAGAAATTGGCCACGATTGGGACAGGACCATCGGCTCGGGTGCCGAGAAACGCACCAGGAACCACTCGACGGGTAATGTCATGGATTTGGACGGCACAAGGCGGCGCGGTTGACGGGGAGGAGCATTTGCACGACTGTAAGTGATTTCGGTCCGTTTTGAGCGTTTCTGACTATCTGCTAGCGGTACGGGTAGAGTGGTGTCGTGCGCTTGCGCGCAAGACGCGGTGGGAAGAGGAGGTTTTACTGGTTAGGGAGGAGATGCGCCGTGTGTTGCGCTACCTGGATTGGCAGGTGAAGTGGTGGCTGGAGCGAGTTGTGCCGCGGCCGGACGCCAAACGGGAGGTGCAGGCTGGGATCAAGGCATATGCTCTCAAGCAGGCTGCGATTCACAGACGCATCGGCACCTACTTCGAGGACAAGTGGAAGCAGCCGGCAAAGCAGGTGGCGCGCAAGGTGATGGCGGGACCGCCTGATGCGGCTCTTGAGGGCGCCGCCTTAGACGAATTTTTCCAGCAGTAGTTTTGAGGTGTACATCTGGATGGGGTTATATAATTTTTTGACTAGATGGGGACGCATTCGTTCTGGGACTTGAGAATTCGTCAGAAGCAGGGAGAAAAGGCCAGAGGGTCGTGAGAAAGGGACTAATTCCGTTTTTGGACAGAAATATTACGCAAGCCGCTAATAAATGGCTCGATTTCCGTTTCGAGCGATGAATGATAATATTAACGGTCAATTACGGCGCTGGAGAGGGCCGTGACAGGCTACAAGGCCCAATATGGATATAAACTGGCCCGCTAGGGAATATATATAGTCTAAAGTGCATGGCTCTAGCCATGCATGGCTAGTGTCATGGCATTAGACAACAGGTTCTATGGCTAGGTCCATGTGCTTAGTGTAAATCGTACAACTACTGGTGCGGTTTCGACTTGGACGATGATGCTGTGTCCGATATGGCTCGAGCCTGGCCCCGACTCACAATCCTCGAGCTGACAGCCGTCGCGAGCAATGTTCCTCCCCGGGTCACTCTCAGCGGGCTGTGTGTGTTCAAGCAGTATTGCCCGCATTTGCAATCCCTCGAAATACCGTTCGACGCTTCCGATGTTCCGGATCGGGACGCTATTTCAGAACATATCCCCACTGATCACGCTCTAGCTGTGCTGGGTGCTACTAATTGCCCTATTGCCGCAGCTCGACCCGTCTTCGAGTTCATATCAGTCATCTTCCCCAAGCTCTCCACTCTCCGAATAGACTACGGTGGCTGGGACATTCCCTTGGCCGCTGAGTATAATGAGCTTTGGAAGGAAGTCGAATTACTTTTGCCGAAGTAATCACAGAAGGCAGATAATTCTCAACGTTGCGGCCATCTCGGTAGTCGTGAGTCGGGAAATACAGACATTTTATAACGTCCATTCTGACCCTTTCAATTACAGGCATCAATGTGTTTCTCAAATACTTCTTGTCGACGTCCGATACTTCTTGTTCTGCGCCTTGGATTAATCTCATTCTCGTTTCTTGTTCCGCAGAATGATGAATTGTTTAACTGTTTTGGATCGAGATAAATCCTTCTGGGCAAGTCAGCTTCCTGAACTGCAAACCATTTCCTAGGATGTCGACCACAAGTATACCACGGCTGTTCCTCGAATCATACTTGTAACTCATACTTATAACTCACCGCATGATACAGAACAGGCTCTAGATTTCCCCAGCTCACTGTCTCACGCGGGACTTGGAGGTCAGGGTTCTGGCGCCGCTCAGATCTTCGACGCTGGTATGGATTTTACGCACCGAGTAACAGCGATTGTCGGTCTGGTACGTATTATTTTATCACTGACATGGTACCATTTACTCATTAGTAGATCCACTTGCGTAGGTAAACAAAGTCAGTGACGCTGCTCCGCCAACCACAGATCTCGTACAGCTACGCACGGCACTGCAGCGCTTGCGGCCTGCCCTCAAGGTGTGTTTGACAATCTAAACTTGAACCCCCGTGAGCGCTAATATTCTTCTTTCGCAGACAATGTTCGCACGTATCGCACCGCACTGTGGTGCACCCGCACAGCAGCGGGTTCCCGCTAATGCTTGGGCGAAAGCCCACAGCGCACTGGATGTGTGCGTTACGGCGATTTGAATCAAACGAAAGAGAAGTCGAAGTGTAACCTAAAAATGCTTTCGAAAAACTTTCGTGTGTTAACAAATGTACATTAAGCTTCGGTTGTAGTTTTCAAAGTTAGTACCGCCGCCGAAACGACACTGGTTGAACATTTCAAGTTTTTCGGTGAAAAAATTGGTGAAAAGTAGTTTGAGTTTTACACAAATTTTTCACTGAAAAAGTAGGTGAAAAACTCAAAGCTTTTTCACCACTTTCTAACTTTGTTTTAAATTTTTCACCTTAAAAGTGAAAATCTCTGAAAAACTTTCAAGTTTTTCACCTACTTTTTCAGTGAAAAATTTGTGTAAAACTCAAACTACTTTTCACCAATTTTTTCACCGAAAAACTTGAAATGTTCAACCAGTGCGATGTACTGTTGAAGCTTGAGAGCGCGGATGTTCGACCTCTGAAAACCGGATCAATTTGACTTCGACAACCGCGAGGATTGGATTCAGCGGAAGGTACGTGATATACCTTGGAGTGAGGGAAATTCTGAGCGGTGGGTGAAATCGCGGCGAAAAGTGTTCTTTAGAAGGAATAAAAATTCGAAAATAGGTTATTGCCTTTCGTAGTTACTGAACCAACCAATTGTCCGCCTGTTGATTTTACCCAACATTTTGGCTGCTGATCTGCCCTCACTTTTCGTGTTTCTGAAACTGATCTCGCGTTCGGCGGTTATTGAACCGGCTCCATCAATGTTATTGATCCAACCGCGTCTTGTCATTGAAGCAACCAGCCTTTCTCCTTATTGAATCAACCCACATTTTTTGGATTGATCCAACTTCCAACGGTTGTTGAGTCGCCGTACCCTGCTTTTCAGTTGTACTGACTCAACCGCACTTTTTACTTCTTGATTCAACCCTATCTGAGGCAATGTAAGTTATTGACTCAACCGTGGTTTTAAAGTAGGGCAAGTTATTGAATCAACCCTTCTTTTGAATCACTCTACTTGTGGATTCAACCGAACTTTTCAAGCATGTCACGTTATTGAACTTTCCAGTTTCAGTTATTGAATCAACTCAACTTTTCTGTGCGTCACATCACTGAGCTTCACTGAGTCACCTCGAGCTATCGACAACAAGTTTTCGGTGATCAGAAAGCCTTCCCTCGCTACTATTCTCCTCTATGGCTAGGCCTGGGAAAACAAAACCTTCCAAATCGTCGAAGAAGAAAAAAACTCTACGTTTCTTCACCGTAACTGAAGAGATCGACGGAGCCTTGGTGTGCAATTGCCCAGAATACAAGGCTACTGGCAAGCCCTGCACTGAAATCCTTGCCGCTCGACTTTTCATTGAATTTGGACCCGCAAAACCATACCTCGGTTCGGGCATTCTCCATCTTCGGAGACTTATTTGTAACAACTTTGATTTGTAGAAGATCCACAAGGACCTGACACTCACGGGCCAAAGGCCAAAGGGAAAGGGAAGAAGACAAAACAAGCTCCCAAACCTAAGAGAGGTTCCGATGGACGAAACAAACAGCGACCAGCTGCCGATCACAGAGTAGAGGCGGAGATCGATGATTTTCTTGAGCACATAGAAAAGGGCTGGCAAGCTTTCGGAAGTGGTGATGAATCCGACCAGTTCAGCGACGAGGAAGGCCCGACACCCAAGAAATCCAAGCAGGATAAGGAAGGCACCCGAGGTGAGCGTCCCTATTTATTTAGTTTCTGATGTACTAATCCGAGTCGTGTCTTTTTTTTCGAGTCCACGCCATATTCGTCACTTCGTTACTTCGCTTAGCGTTGTGGAAGTTCGTGACTTTGATCCCATTCTGTGAAAGTTCGTGAGTTCAGGTGAGTGTAAGTAAATATCGTCACTTCCTCTGCGCGAAAATTCGTAAGTTCAATAATCACCTGACTGCTACCTGGCCTTGGACCTGGTTCGGGTCTCTTTGATGTACGACTTCACCTGAAAGGGAGCTGTGCCAGTATGTCAGTATCTGGCAAGTATGCGGGACGAGTGTGAGCTCACGTTGACCAGCTCAGTTAATTTGGCCGGTGAGTGACGCTGGAGATCATTCAACTTCTTCTGACCACCGTGGCCAGGGATATCAACAAACATACTGTGCTCGAGTCGCGAGTAAATGGAAGCCCCAGGATTTGTTAGTGCGCTCTTCATCATGGTTGAAACAAGCGGCCGGGGTGAGAAAAAGGGAAAGTTGACCGTAAATCAACCCAACTGACTCATCGAGGCGCCATTTATCACTCAACGCCGACATCGAACCCCGGAACCACATGTACAATCAACGGTGGTGTGCAAATGGTGGTTATGAAAGAAAGAGTAGAGTCTGCGCCTCCGTCTGTGAACCATCAAACAATTCAAGTGACGAGCGTCCAGCGGAAAGTGGTGGAGGTGACGAGCTTTCTCAAGATTCTCACCATCTGATGATCTTTCACAAATTCCCATCAAACTGACGAACTTTCGCACTCCTAAGCGAAGTAACGAAGTGACGAAGGTGAGGTATACTCTTTTTTTTCTTAGTCAGCGCAGGTCGACCTCCAGCCTCAACCCCTCTCCATCCTAGCCGAAGCTCTGCCTCTCCCGCCAAGTTCAGTAGCAAACCTGGGCCGAAAGGCTTGAAGGGAAAGAACTCACTCTTACCTCCTCTCAATGCCAACAATTCACCCAAAAAATCACCGACAAAAGCAGACAATCCTGTGGACGATCTCGGTGGGGTAACTATATACCAGATTACATCTCAAACTTGAGGCTGATAGTTTCCTTGCCGTCAGATTCCAGACAAATCTCCAAGAGCTGCTCTGCCAGCCTTTCGAAGTATTGTGTCCGAGTTTATTCAGGCCCAGGCGAGGCCCTCGAGTTTTATGGACGCGTGACTTGGGGCGCTCCGGAGAAGCTTGCAAATGAAGGGGTAGGCCAGTGGTGAAGTCGAGAATGGTGCTGGTGTGTGGTGAGAAGGCGGTGCCCAGGTTGTTTTTTTTGGTCTGTTTGGATCCTTTCTTTGGGGGAGGAGTATGGGGCGGGAGAAGACCGGTGAGCTGCGCAGAGGAGGTGGCTGCACTATCTCGTTCCCCGCGTTGTGTATGGTTCGGCCTTCCGGATTGAGGATGTGTGGGCTGGATGTATTGCATGAGATGGAAGACATGATAATGAAGAGGCAAGAAAAACGCGCCGGCTTTGGTGCAAGAGCCTCAGGATATTCGTCAGTCAAGTCGGGGAGCTCCGCCTGGCATGAAATGTTTAAATAAGAACGTGGAGCGGGGCGGGCACATACCAGCTTAAAGCGAGGAACTCGGGGTGGTGGCTGCAGAACAAATTATTTTATGGACAGATAGAGTGCAAGAGAATAAACCAACTGTGCACTCTACAGAACGACGAACGGTACTCTTTTTCTGAGGAGACTCGTCTTCGGAATCGGACTGAGGATGTAGTTAGTGCCGAAGGAGAGAAATAAATAAAATGGCACTGACTTCGGGGACGCTGGGAATGGAATGCGACATGGTCAAGAGGAAGAGTGGCCTTGAAAGAAACGTGACAACACATTTGAAAATATGCAGGTAACCAGGAACGGCCGGCCGGGCGAGTGAAACACAATGGTCTTGTGTTATCCTCGAAATGGTCTGATGGCGGGATATTAGCCAAGCAGGATCGGCGCTGAACTGCGTGATACAGCCCCGAATTGACGGCCCAATAACGGCTACAGCTGGTCGGAAGGGAAAATCTGTGGCAAGAGGCAAAGGCCACCGGAATGCTGGTGAAATTTGTGTTGATTCAATAACTTGGCAAGAAAGTGAGGTTGATTCCACAACTAAATGTAGGTTGGATCAGTAGGTATGGCGTACCAAAAACACGAGTTGTTTCAACAATGGAAGAGTCGGCAAATGTGGGTTGGTTCCATAGCTGGGGATGTCATATAAGTTGTGTAGAATCAACAAGCAGGGGCAGCAAGAATCGAGGTGAGGTCAAGAAACGACGCGTCAAAAAAGATGAGTTGATTCAATAACAGGATTGCTCTAAAAGTTAGGTTGATTCAATAAGTCGATACGTGCTGAGTCAATAACCGAAACGGGCCAGATCAAGAGTACAAAAAAGCGGTTGACTCCATTCGAGAAAAGGCTGGGTGAGTCAATAGGCGGTGAGGTGCCGGATCAACAACCGCTCAGAAGTTGGGTCAACAAGCCAGAATATAGGTTGAATCAATATCCCGGCCCGGGTACATCAATAACTACGGAATCAAGCTGATTCAATACCCGTGAAAGGCAATAACTGGTTTTGCATAAAAATTAGCCGTGTGGCCGTGGCTTTTGTTGCGCATGTTTGTCCGTGTTGGCTCTTTTGTCGCGACGCGTAGAGATCACATGTTTTTTCCAGGTTGTTCCTGTCCACATTTTTTGCGCAACGCTCTCGGCCAGGTATGCGCTGATATCCATTCTGGTTTCATTATCGACGGTGACCTTTATTGCCACAGCTTCATCATGACGCCGTGCTGGAAATGTGGGGCACCATCCCATTCGGGGCTTGCCACCCGTTTGCCACTGGCAGTGCCACTGCCACCGGCTCAAGGGCCATCGCTCGATTTAACTCGCCTTTTGGTCACCAACGAAGCGCCGCCAGAGTCTACCATCCCACTAATTTATTGTATCATTTCAGAGGAAGAACGTCTGGTGGAGGATTTGGAATCACAGATCGAGAGGATGCAGGTCGCGCTTACACAGCTCATTGAACGGCGCAAAGAGACTCAAGAGTCCGTGCACCAGCATCGAGCTATCCTGTCACCCGTCCGACGCTTACCCCCCGAGTTGATTTGCGAAATTTTCATGTTGTTGCGGAGCGCCCAAGACCGCAACGCTCCGTGGCATCTTGGCTGGATATGCCAATCGTGGAGACGAATCGCGATCTCGTATCCTCATCTTTGGTGCACATTCTATACCAGAGTATCTGGTTGTATTCCCGGTCTTGAAACCCAGCTCCTCCGTTCGGCGCAGGCACCCCTCTACGTCAGTTTCGACGGAGTCTACGATGAAGCCCTGCAGCCACTGTTCCTCCACTGCGGGCGCTGGAGTACTTTGCGGATACGGGGCTCATACATGGATGACGCATCCAACTTTCTTCACCTCGCCGCCGGCCGCGCTGTTCAGCTCAAACACCTGGAAGTTTTGTGTGGGGATATCGAGGGCTTGGACGACTTTCTTTCGACTGTCACCACACTGCGCGAGGTTCTCCTCACCAACCGGACGTTGATAGAAGCCTCGCCGTTGATCAATATCGCTTGGGACCAGATCACGGTCTATCGAGGGAGATACCGCGCTGAGAATCACCTTCAGATTTTGCAGGCGGCACCTAATCTGCGGGAATGTTCATTAGGTTGCGTGTTGCCCTGGTTGGACGAACCTGAAGCCCCTCCAACCACACCGATTTCACTTCTCCATCTCCGTCGTTTGTATCTCGACGAATATACTCTCGACAAAGACGATCCGGGTCTCCTTAGGCACCTGACGGCACCCATGCTCAAGGATCTCCTTTTCCACCCTCGCGATGGCTTGCAAGGAAACTCACTTCTTCCTTTCATACAGCGCTCGGCTTGCACGTTAACGAAATTGGTTTTAAATTACCGCTGGCCAGGGAAGTCATCAGATCTCATTGATGTCATTCAAGCCCTTCCAACACTCACATACCTCTTCGTGGATGGCGGCTTTGAAGCTGGCGGCCAGACCGCATTATTCCAAGCTATGACGACATCAGATAGCTCCCACGACCTCTGCCCCAATCTCGGCACGCTTTTTTACGGCTCTCGACTCAAACCCATCCCTCACGATCCCTTCGACACCATGATACGCTCTCGTTTTGGGCGTTGCACCTTTGTTCGGATATTCACGTTTGACGATCTTACCCCGAATTTGTCGGCCGCAATTGAGGCGTGGCGCGCCGAGGGGCTCGATGTGGCGTGGCTGGCATATGACGACGAGAAGATCACTGCGGCAGCCAGCGGGTACTGAGTATTCCCGACGTCGCTAATTGCCGTTCAACGCAACAGTTTGGATACTTAGGATGGAGTATAGAATAAAACAGAGGAACTGCGAGAAACGGAAAAGACATTGGGTTAACCGGTTGAATCCACCTGGTGTTCCGTTCTCTTCTCAAGAAACTATGATAATCGTTCAGATTTTTTTTTAGGAATCGGCTTGGAATTGCCGACTTGGCAGAACTTGGGTCGTATCTTCATGTATATGGTTTCTACGATCTCCCAAGACTTGTCTCTTGATTCTTTATATAGATCCACTCTCTTTTCCTCCAAAAGAAGACCGTTGAATTTTTTCTTGATGTTCTCGTCAATTTCAGTCATTCCAGCAAGTATTTGGGCATATTTGTGAATCAGTGATTACATCAGAATTTCCTAGACCTCGACCACCACGAGTGGCAACAACCACTTCTGCTTTACCCCACCAGCTCGCTCAGAATTGACGGTAAAAGGACTTTTGGCTTGCTTATTATCATCCCCTCGCCGGCGTTGTGGCCCCTTGTTCGAAGGCCTAAGCCAGTAGTGCAGACGACCGTCTCCAGCGAATCGATCTTGTCCACCGCCCACATATTTTCCATCGCCTCTGGTTCAAATTTCGCCCTGTGTGCAACAATGAAGGCTTCAAGATCCTCAGATACTACCTGCGTGCCGATTGCCTTGTTAAACTCCAACACCAATCGAGCAATTACCGCAATTCTATCGCCACAGTCTGCATCAATTTTTCTCCGGCTTGGGGGCTCATTTCTGGGCTTCACCAGGATCAAAACGTCGTAGATGAAAGCAAGCAGCCAGTTCTTGACTTCAGATAGGGGCGCGCGCTTGTTGAGCTGTTTCCGCGTTATGGCTCGCCATCTTGCTGCATCCTTGGAATCCTCTAATCTGCGTCAGCGACTTACCGAATCTGGGACATCGATTTGCCTCACCGGAGCGTTGAATTTCTGTGAATAATTCACGCCAAAATTTGGTGGATGCGTCGCTGGCTCTCAGCGCCCAGGAGCAGAGCATGCTATGGCTCCACGCCGACAACGCAGCCTGCAAGGCGATTTGCACCAGGATTTCCGGAACGGACTGGGATCCCCCGTTTGCTAAAAACAGTCCCACAAGCTCGCCCCCTACCATCTGATTCATCCGCTCGAGATCCACCCCCGGCGGCTGGGTCTTGCGGGACTGGCTTTGGAAGTTGAATTCAGACAGCGCGGCTGCCGTTTGGAAGATTTCTGCGTCGAGGTCCTCCATCCTCCGACGAACATCTCGTTCTTGAGATCCGCGCAGCGTGCGACGCAGTGGCCGTTTTGCTCGACTAATTGGGATATCTGCTGTCGACCTCGCGCTGAATATCACTGTTCTCTGCCTCCAGTCTGCGTTGCGCACTTCGCTTGTGCCCGTCATCCCGCGACCTGTACTCTGCTCCTTCGGTCCCCTGGGAGATGGGTCCCCCGGCGGATCGGATACGTGCCGGAGCCAATTCCTGTGCGACGGTGTGTACGGCGGATGGCTGCTCGACGAACTCTGCTGGGACGATGTGTGTTTCGATCCCGGGTCCGTAGCGTCCAATTCTCCCTTGGTTTATTTCGACCAACGATAGCTCCCTGATCTCGCTGGATGGTCCATTTCTACCGGCTGCTGGAGGACGATCCTGGTCCATCTCTTCTCCAACTGCGGGAGATGACTCGGTGGGATAGCGAATGTCTGAAGCATTGTGGACCTCTGTTGTTGACTTTTGCGCTAGGTCCGACATGCCTCTGAAGATTTGGTGAGTGATTGAAGCATCTCGAATGTGCTCGAATGTCGGCGCTCGATCCAGCCAACTGGGCCGCTGAATGCCCACCCTCTGCACACGCAGAAGTCATCTGTCCTTATCGATGAGATTTCATTTTGGTCCTGGTTCGAATAAGCGCTTGACTATTTTTGACTTTTGTCTCTCTTCTGCAGCTGCACAACTCCCGCAATGAACACAAGGAGTACTCCACATGTTCAAATAATGCAGGTGCGCCCTCCGGTCGCAAGGATCAGTTCCCCGTGAAACTGACCGCGTTAAATGTGAAGCGTTGCAGAATTGGACACTGCATATGGCCCGGCGCTTGGTCCGCGCTGGCAATAAAAAGCTCTTATTGATGGGCCTTCGTTTTGGCTCTGGTTCGAAAAAGCGCACCAGTATTATTTCAATTTCTGGCAAATAATACGAGCCTTGGCCCCCGGTTGGCGGAAGTATTCTGGCCTGTGGATCGGAGGGAGGTGCGATGTCCGTTTGTTCATGGCAGACACCATTATTTTCGGGTTCATTTGTTGCACTGTCGGGCGCTCACTCGAAATAATCCAGGGACAAGGCCCGCATCTTCTCCCCTTCGTTGGTCTCATTGTCGCCTTATCGATGGCCGGACTTTCTAGAACTCGATGAAAACGGCCCGTCGTCCCTTCCTTGACCACCATCCACCATGCTACCCGCAAATGCGAATTTGGCGGTGGAAGTAGGATGATTATTGAAGGCCTACTATTCGCCTACCTGGACGTAGTCTTATCTTATACTCAGACTTACTGGCGGCTAGAAGCGCTATGATGCGGCATGCCCTGCCGCCCGCTGTTCGATGTTCTTCAAGGTAGGTAGGTTTTTTCACAACAACGAAACCATCTCATTCGCGCCGTATCCCACCTGCATCATTATTTATCTGCACCCCGATTCAATGTAGACCTCGGCCATTTCGGGCGAACAGACTTTCGTTCAAGTTCGCTCCCGCAGTAGCCACGACATGAAACGTCCAGGGTAAACTTTCATACTCACCTAAACTCCAGTCTCCCAGCTCATCTTTACGTTCAGTTTTTTCGCTCCCAAAGCTCCTCCAGTTCCTCTCTCATGATCACAACCCAAACTCATTCATTCTCGAATCCGTCCATAAATCCTTCAAGACGCCTCCACGAGTCCTATCACCATAGATCTCACTCATATCTTCGGTCTGTCCCGTTCGCCAACTTTCAACGATGCCGCTGACTCGACTTTTTCAGGTTGTACTTATTCCATTTTCCAGAGAGTTCAAACTCGGCCTGCGCCACGGTGCATGCAGGACGTCGGATTTGACTCGTTTCCCTGCTAACGACGCCGATTCAACCTCGGTCTCGGGCTTCTCGGGTAGCTCTAATATGCATGCATCGTCGAACTTCGCTCACGTTTACCCAGTAATCACGATATATGCGAGTTGTCGAGGGGAATATATTAAGCTTCAGCTGCCAGGGCTCGACTCTCGGTGAGTAACCATCATTTCAACAATTCAACCACACCAACTTGTTCGCAGATTCTGCTCCTTTACGGTTCACCAGCGTCTTGAGATACCCAAATCACGCGCTCAGCAAGTCGCGCTCACGGATTCATTGCGTGTCTCTTAGGTACGTGACAGCCACTCAACCGGAGGTCTTTTGCTCATTTCATGTGTTCCAGAACTCTGCTGAACCCATGCGAAGACAGACATCCGTTCGGTCTCATTGAATTCTGCTTTCTTGCTCTCTCTACGATATACTGGTGAATTGCCTTTTGGTGAATTGCCTTTGATAATTATAACCGCCACACATGTGCTGGACTGATGTTGATTTTTTACGTTCGCCTCTCGTTCAACAGACTCACAAGATCGCCAATTAATATAATCCGGACATCCAACCAACCGTCCGCGCGGGTGCGTCTCTCGGAACTCTTTCCAACACATCCTGGATGGATGAATCTTGGGATGAATGCAAGATGGATGCATCGATGACGTCATATGTTTTCCTGCGCTGCCTTCTCCCTCAGGAGGCCTAAAAAAGGGTTGATGTTCCGATCAGCTGGGTTGCTATCTGGCAGTGGCAGTGCTGCTATCTGGCACATTCGTTCATTGCCTCAGTTTGAGGCCGCCACAAATCCTGAGAATAATGTACGTTACATTAGGCATAGATTCAATAGTATCGGACGCTTCAGAATTTTAAAACGAAGTTCCACAGTAATGTTGCGAAGAAAATGACGCTGTGCCAGATAGCAGCACTGCCACTGCTATCTGGCAGATTCACCCATTGCCTCAGTTTCAGGTCTCGACAAATCCTGAAAATAATGTGGGATGCATTAGACTTATATTGAATAGTATTGAATGCTTCAGAATATTAAAATCAGGTCTCATCGTAAATGTTGCGAAGAAAATGACACTGTGCCAAATAGCAGTGGCAGTGCTGCTATCTGGCACATTCGCCCATTCTCACTACCGTTCACCTCGAACTCGTTCTCTTCACACAACAGACCTCCAGCCCACTCCAGAAGTACCTCGCTTCACGTATTTCCTGTTTTCATGGCCACCGGCACAAAATCCACGCGAAATCAGTTGCGTCTTTGACAATCAAAATGGAGGCTGGCCCTTCTGCACGACGTGGACGACCTCCGGGTGCCAAAGACAAGCCACGGAAGGAGGGTATACCACCAAGAGGCCGTCCTCGAAAGCATGCCGAGGTAGAAACTGATGGTGTGTCTGTGTCTTGTATGCGACATTGCACATGCAGATCTCTGTAAACACGCAGATGAGGGTCCAAGAAAGCGGCAGAAATCCAGGAAAAAGCGGAATACATTACCTAGTGGTGCTGGTCCTGTGCCAGCCCGTGCAAACCTGTGGATGCTCCATTTCCGAGTTCGCTCAAAGGAGTAGCATCTTCTTCTCATCCTCAATGAGCAGTTATTGAAGAGAGCGACGGTCCGTCTGTTCCGAGCTCAATCAAGGTTGAGCTTGCAACTTCACATCCACACATCTCACCAATTCAACCACCAACGCTGACACAAAGGGCTCGCAAAAAGCAACCTCAGCGGAGCATACACGAAACGGCCCCGACAACACCGAGCCCTATTCCATCCAGTCAATCCGATGATCGCGTTGAACAATCGGTTGAACTCAGTGTTCAACCCATGGACACTGCACCCGCAGGCAATTCTGACAATCCTAATTCCAATGCCAAATCTTTCGTGTTCAGCCGTGTTCGATGATATGCAGTGGTAAGAGTGGATATTTTGTTCGAAGTTTACAAGCTTCATCACATTTCTTCAGGTCTCCGCCAGCAGATCCGGCATTTCCGGAGATACCATTCAATTTTCAACCATCAAGTTCAAATGCAAGTTCTTCAAACACCAACCAGACCTTGTTAGAATCATATCTTTATGATTGATTTGGACTTAACTTTGCATGGTGCGGCGAACATGTCCAGCAGACGGAAAAACCGCGCAGTGAAGGAGTCAGACTGACAACGAGCTCCTCAGACATGTCGCAAGTGTAAGCAACAGACGTACCCCGGGAATAGTCAAAACTCGCGCTGTTTGCAAGCTGGAACCACCCCGTGCAAAAAAGGCGGCCAGACGGAGGGATGCAATGGAATACTAAATAATGGAAGGAAATGTACTGCGTCAAATTGATTTGATAGTTTCAACTGCATGTCCGGATGTTCGAGTCTGCCTTTCATATCCTGTATTCCTATTTCGCAAGTTCGGGATTGGATGCCAGAAGTCTGCGTGAACTTTCTCATCCCTTTCCTTTTTCGATTTTTTTTTCGCATTTTCGCGTCACGGTACCCAGTACAATGAAAAAAAAACCTAAAAAAGAGAAAAAGCCTAGACAATGCTATCTCCCAGAGACTAGTCTAAGAGTTCTGTACGCGGAAGAAATGCGGCGAGAAATAAAAATAATGTGTCATTGCTTACCTCAGCATCCAAAACCGTCGCATGAGTCTCTTTCTGAGAAAGAGACTCATGCGACGGTGGTGGGCAATCGATGGCTGTCAGAAAATGTTCTCACGATCAATCACATGCTCTCGGGACACATTAACTGACCCAAAGACGCCAACACGTTTTTAAGAACATCCAACTTGAAGATTTATTTTTTGTTGGGGACAAACTTGTCAGAAATCCAACTATCTGTGTTATGGTGGGAACATTTTCCTCAACTCAGAAAACTGAATGAGAAACCGTGTTGTTAGGCAGAGATTTTCTACATATGAAAACATTGATTCTAAAAATAAAAAAACTGTTCCCAAGATAACACGCAGTTCTATATTCTAAGCCGAGTTGCCTGCGAAGTTGAGGCGAAATATTTACTCCAGAGGCCAAAAAACGTGTTGCGGGAATTGACTGTGTTTCGTCCAATCAAGAAGTGACGTAATACCCCTAACGCGCCATTCGACAATTTTTCGACGCGTCTGCGACTTCTTTCTGCTCTCCCCAGCGCATCTACTCGTCCTGAAGCTGTCGATAACACAATTCTGGATTGTTATACCCCGGATGAGTGAGTCAGAATAGTTTCAAAAGCTTAAATTGTTGCTCAGGCTTGTATGTCACTTTCCTGCAAAGTCTCGGCATTGCGCGTCGCAGCGGTACTATCAAGTGGTGCTGCCGCTGCACTGTCGCGCCTTCCACAAGCTTTTTGGCCCTCTCTGGTCTATATCTTCTGCTTGCTCCTATGCTTCCATTTAATCTATTACAGACTGCTAAATTTGGTGCTGCTAATTGTGATTGTTCTGTCGCGTGGATCTCTACTATCTACTGCCTGTCTTTCGCCCCTCACAGTCAGAACCTTAGCTCAATATGCCGGCCAAAGCTAGATCAGTACGACGACCGAAAAAGCGGTCATTCCAGCAAGAAGCTGTTACACTAGAAAATCTTGCTGGAATGAAGAAACTTAAGAGAGACCCACCGCCCCGCAAATCAAAGCCGAGGACGACATCAAAGAAGGAGGTCGAAAAAGCACTGCAGACTACGCAGCACCTTCTTGAAGCTACTCGAACCGAACTACATGATTCTGAAGAGTATATTGCCTCACTTGAACAAGGACTGATTACAGCGGAGGAAGCCCTAACACGAACTCGAACTTCCCTTCTCGACGCAACCAATCAAAACGTGTCCCTGTATCGCCTTCTGCGCGTCGAGCGGAGGAAAAACCAGCGCAATACGGCGAGCAAAGCGGCGCTTTCACTCAAACTCAAAGAACAGTCTGCAGCACTCACATCCTCGCAAAACAGTCTCAAATTCGCTGTCACTGCTCGCAATACCGCTCTCGAGGCCGAAGCCCATGCTCAAGCTTCTCTCCGCCGAGTCACATCACACTCTGAGTCCGAAATTGCGCGTTACAAGAATATTCTCACCAAATCTCGTTCAAAAGTCCGCGGCCTTCAAACACAGAATCTTCGCACGGAACGTTCCCGTAACAAGGCTGTCGAGAAAGCGCTCAAAAGCGCCAAGAAGAAAGAAAACCGATGGAGGCTAGTAAAGAACGGGATGTACACTGGTGATGCGCGTGCTATGGCACGATTTCTGCATAGGGCCGGTTGCACCCAGGGCAAGGTTGGAGCGGTGATCAAATATGTGGCAGAGAAGAGCGGATTGGTGGTGAAGGAAACAATGAGTCGGTGTTCGGTGCAGCGCGCTATCATGGAGGGTGGAGTTGCTGCGAGGATTCAGTTGGCCCATGAGATGGCTCAAGCTGACGGTACGTTGGATTAAAAGCTGACATCTGAACTCAACTTCTGACGTTCATTTCAGGTTTAACTGCAAGCGGCGACGCCACATCCCTTCGTGCCGAAAACTACGAAAGCTCACATGTAATGATCAACAAAAACGGCACTCACAAGAATCGAGTTTTGGGCATCACCTCTACTGTTGACCACACAAGTGAAGGCCAAGTCGAAAACTGGAAGTCTCACCTCGCCAAAATCTCCGACATCTTTAAACGGAGCCCGCTCGGCCGCCGTTCTCGCTTTAGCTTCGAAATTTCCGATTTTCTTCGGCTGCTCAGAGGCATGTTCGGTGATCACGCAAGCGACCAGAAGAAGACGGTACGACTTATGCTCGCATGGAAGGAAGAGGTCGCCCGTATCCTGCTCGGTTGGGACGAGATTTCGGCAAGTGAAGCCTCAGAGATCCTCGAAATCATGGCGATGATTCGCGAGCAAAATATCGCCGAGGTCGGAGGCGAGGCAGAGTGGAACAAGCTCAGCGACGAAGACCGGGATGTCCTCTGCAAATCGTCCATGGATGCGCTAGCTCTCGGCCTTGGCTCGGCTGCCTACGACCGCCTTTCTCCCGAGGAGAAACGTGAAATGAGCTTATTCTTCTGGGCCGGATGCTCAATGCACAAAGAACTCAACTCATGCAAGGCTTTTGCTGATGGAATGAGCGCGTACTGGGTGGTGAACGAACTCGAACCTCCAGTCCTTTTAGCCAACAAAGACAACGATGCGACGATTGAGCTGTCGCGCGACACTGGTACTATCTAATCACATCTGGAACTTGGTTCAATCTAACCTGACATTTTAAATTAAGGTACATCCACCGCCGCTGTTCAACGCGCTTTGAAGGTTTCCGAACGAGGTGCCGTTAAGCTGATCGGACTGTTCGGTGCCTACGTCAATCATAAGGATGCAAAAAAGGGTTGCCACGACACGTACGAAAACCACTTCCGCCCACTCATCGGCCCAGGTGTTCGATTTCCCGGCGTCAGTAATGTTCGGTACCAAGCCTACGGACTAGGTGCCGCCCGAATCATCTCATATTTGGAAGAGCACCGGGACTTCATGCTCTTCATGAAAGATCGCAAGGAGAAACGCACATTCAACCACATGGAAGAAAACATTCTCAAGGGGCTGAACTGCAACAAGACCATCGCTGAAATGGTTGCGTTTTCCCTCTATTGCATGTCGACATGCCATCCCTACGCTGCTCACGCCCGTGGCCTTGGAACCGAAAATTTAAATCTACTCTCGCTTGGACCATATCACGAGGATCTCAAGCGTCACATTCAAAAGCTTGTTGACAACCCCGAGCTCTTACTTTCAGATGCGCCTGACGCTTACGTGAACGCGACACTGGACGGACGATCTTGGAGCGATCCTATCGCGCATGCTGCCTGCCTGAAGCTGGCGCGTACTCTACCCGACGTCAAACCTCTCTTTGTCCATGCAGCGAAGCACACACTTCCCTGCTGGGACCGTTTCACTGCCGAGTTCAAAGAGGGTGGTGCAATCGATTTATCTTCGGAGGCAGAGAAGGATGAAGCGTTCATGGAGTCCACCAACGACAAGAACGAATCGTTGCTGGGCTCATGGCGCAAATTCTCACACTACAGCCCTAGTTCAACCATCGGTCATTTTGAGGATCAAGCCTTGTTCAATCGCAACGATACACAGGCCTTCATGGACCAGCATCTGACCACCGACGAGGACCAGCGGTTCCTTATGCAAGAAGTTCGAACTGCAGATGCTAGCGGAGTAGAGAGGCGGCGGCGGGAGGAACTTGATGCTCACCATCAAGAGGTTGTTGATGCTAAACGTGCTAAAGATGCCGTTCGAGCAGCCAAGGTGACAAAATCCAAGGAACGACTCGCAACGACTCATCACCCTTCAGTTGGACCTTGAGGTCATCGACGAAATGACTAATGCCGCGCTTAAGGACCAACTCGAGCTTTATCGAGAGCGAGGGGACAAAGATGTGCCCATGAAGTCTAAACTCCCTCGAAAGGCAGACTTATTGGCAGCGGTTCGAGCCGCCTTGGGGCGTTACGAGGCATCCATAACATCCACAGTCTCGTAGTACAGTCTACTAGGATTTTTGTGAATCTTTTAACCGCATTTTATGGCTGAGGAGAATCAAATCTTTCCAGTTCGACTCAATACATTCACGACTACTGCAGGATACGACTCAACTGTTCGAAAGCTTCAAAACTGGTTGAATCAGTGGCTGAAATAATTCTTCCATGGGGGAAAACTCTCTTTGTATGTCGAATCATTGTGGGCTTATGTGAAAACTAGGGATCGTCACCGTACCCGTAAATACGGTATACGGTTACGGTCTGTACGGTAACCGTAACCGTACCGTATGGCTCTCGGGCAGCACCCTTACGGTTACGGCCCGTAACCGTAAACGACGCCGTAAGAGGCCGTATACATACGGCTCTTACGGCCGTATACGGCCCGTAAATCTCAACGACCAAAACGATCCCCGGAAGACGATTATTGCGCTACAAAGTGGCTGAAAAATATGAACACTTGAAATATAATTTCGGTGAATATGTGCAGAAACAATATCCCGCTTCCCATGTGGTGCGAGTCTCCAGTAGCATCAACATTTTGCATCAACACTGCAACCTGCCAACCGTGAGAATATCTAATTCGGAACTTTGAATGGAAAAATCAGAGGAAAACAATACCATATTGTTTTATAGCAATGTGGCTCATTTCTTCGATTCCTCCTGCACCCTGTTGCATACAGGTAATGTATGAATGCGTACCTCGGCGGTATTTGATTGTTGTGTAATATATACGGCCGTAAAGACCGTATACGGCCGTAAATTCGACCGTACCGTACCGTAAGAGCCCCCGGGACATGCCTTACGGTTACGGTTACGGCTGTTTCCGCCACCGTATGCCACCGTAAGTCGTACGGCCGTAACCGTATACGGTACGGTGGCGATCCCTAGTGAAAACAGTATCCCAACGGCTGGGAGACCACCCAAATTTGCAACTATTTGACCGTACATGTTGAATGATGATTCAGTAATATCCACTCACACGTACAACTAACCACACCAATGATCTCGGAGACCACAAACCAACGAAGTAGTAAGTCAGTGACGTAAAAAGAATGGATGGAATCGATGTTGTGGTTAAGATACAGCAAGTGAAACTCCTGGGTCAACCAAATCCGGCAAGGGTGTTCACTTTCGTCAAAAAATCCACCTGGGCCGCATTTTTTCAAAACGGCTTTCTGGCTGACCCTCCCTACCACGTGATGTGAATTTCGGCGGGTTTCGGGCGTGCCGATAGATGCCGATAGCCGGAACTCATCGGCAACAGTAAGGGGAGTTTCAACCTGACTTGTACAGCTATTGTTTTGCATGTTTTTGACAGTAATACTTCTCTGTGGTCCACCTATATTCCAGTTGGGGGCTCATTGCATGCCCTAGAAGATTCAAAGCAACCGGAATGGGGTTTTTCTTTTTCGGTACCATTATACTTGACTTGTGGCAACGAAAAACCTGCAGGAAATGCCATGTTAGAAATAATTCCTGAAATCTGAAGCTCTCCCTCATTCTCCGAACTTGAACTTTGTCCCGAAAAAAATGAAACTCCACCGTTGTACATACATAAGCAGAGGCACCTTGATGGACCCTCCAAATACATTGTTACCTAGAAAGCCATACACCTGCATCCCATACAAGAGTGAAAAACTCACCGGATACTACTGCTCCAGACAAACATTTGGCCAAGTTAGGGTGGTCCCCAATTTTTTTTTTCCGGCCTGACGGCCGACCCTACCTCCCTGCCCTCGGTCCCGGCTTGACCGGCCCGAACACCCTTGAAATCCGGTCGAGTCTCAATTAATGTCGCACGTGATCGTCACCGATCGCCAATTGGGATTGCCCACCACCACAAGTTTCTCCCTTCCACCAACCACCATGGACTTTCGCGGTGACCGTCCGCCGCGCCAAACACGCCCACGCCAGTCCTCCCAGTCCTCTGCACCGCCGTCCTACCTCCAGAACAACTTCCCCTCGAACGACGGCTCCCGTGTCGTTTCGAAATACAGAGGGAGGCGCCGCTCGAGTCTCCCAGGACAAGAACGATGAATTTCCAGTCCGCGTACCAGCCGGCGTGCGCTGGGGATCCCGAGGCAGCGGACCACGACCGGGTGTTTCGCCAGAAGAGCCTCGTAATGCCAGACAGAAAGAAGATCAAGCCTGGGCATCGGCAGTGGCACTATCGGTCGACGAGATCGAGGAGGAGAGACATGGAAGAGTGGGAATAATGCCTTGCAGTGCGTACATTTTTTCTTTATCTTATTTCTGGTGGATTTTTGTGGTGGATTTTTGGATCGTCGGGAGTGGTATCCTGGCAGAGATGTCGACGGCGAAGACGCTGCATGTGGCTCTTCCCGGAACCCGAGAATCAGACGTGTCTTTTGAGCGCGAACCTGTTTTCTCCTGGCCGATTCTGTGGGCGTCGATATGGAGAGGGACGCACAAGTCGATGGCTGCAGTCGACCTCGACGCAGCTATGCATTTGGGCTGTAGATGCACCCGTTTTGCTTCTCCCTTAATTTCCGCCGTCTTCCGGGATTCCAGGGACGAACACCATCCTTCAGCTTTCAGCCTTGGAATGAAAGAATGTCGACGTGCTGTCCACATCTAGCGTCTTTCTCTCTATTTTGTCGAGATTGGAGACGGAACGCTGCCGCACATCTAGAGCTCCTTTCATTTTCTCATACCCCGAATCATCTGCATGAATTCTCATATTTTTCCAGCTACCGGAAACTACCCCCAACGAGAACCGCTACGACGCGGCAGGTCGCTCCTCACGTGGCGCGCGAAGAAGACGTCCACCAATCCGGCCTCGCCCTCTTCAAATGCGGCGCCATCGTCCGCCGCAAACGCTGCTCTGCCGCTACACCCCTTGACCCCACCCCCGAGCCCTGGAAACGCAAAGCAGGCTGCCTCGGCGACTACGCGCCGGGTCCCAAGGGCCCTTCGATGCTCTACTGCTACCTCCGCACCGCGTACATCCCCACCCCCCATGATGCGCGCCTGCGGCCTCAAATCCTTCGAGCAGCAGCGCGCGTGGCGCAACAAGATGGGGCTCATGAGCATCGTGCTCGGGCTCATGGCCGGCGTGGGGTTCATCACCTTCGGGTTCACCCAGGCTGTGTGCGGGACGCCGCCGAACCACTGCCACGGTGACGCCATTGGGGACGGGAACATCGGGAAAGGCTCGGTCGTCATCAACGGGTACGACTACGACTTTGGGAGGTTCAGCCACCCGAGGGCGGGGACGACGTTTCCATCGCCGATGGGAAGACGAACCCGCTGTTTGTGGGC
Source organism: Mycena crocata (assembly GCA_029281795.1). Lineage (NCBI taxonomy): Eukaryota > Fungi > Basidiomycota > Agaricomycetes > Agaricales > Mycenaceae > Mycena > Mycena crocata. Next base: position 207,758 of record JARJCP010000036.1, on the reverse strand, counting down.
GGGTAGGCCTCGCGGGCAACGATGCGAGCTTCCTATCCCAAAACGCGAACCAGCACTGTCTCAGGCTCGTCTCAAACCCAACTCGAGCTCGATCACGGGCAGCGGGGTCGCGATGGACTGGTACTTTCCGTGCAATGTGTTTCCGCAGGGAGGGGCGACGAGCCCGAATGTGACGGCGTATGGGGCGAGGACGAATTGTCATGCTAGCTCCAAGGGACAGTTGGCGACAAGCGTATTGGATGATGTGCGGAATACGGGGAGGAGTTTGGCTGTTTTTGAGAGGTGAGGTGTTTTTTCGTTCTTTTCTCTGTCACTTATTAATGTGCCATCCGCTTACAGCTCGGTGCTCGATTTCGAGCTCCTCGCGTGGCTCGACCCGTCGCAAATCACGCCCCGCCGTGTTTGACGAGATGAAGGTGAGGGGCGGAGCAACGCGGACCTCACGATGCTGCTCATGCGGCGGCGGAACGAGATGCAGCTCGGGCACTGTCTCCAAGACATGATCACCACCGGCTCGCAATCCATGGGCTGTGTCACCTCTCAAGTCCTCCCCTACCTCTCCCTCATCTTCATCGTCGCTGGAAAATTTCCCAAAGGAGACGTATGAGCAGCGGATGCAGCGCTCGGTGGAGATCGAGGCGTGGAGTAATGATCTGTATACGCCCGCGCTGAGCGGGTATCGGCCGAATGTGGGCAAGGGCGGGCTGAGGAAGGGCGAAAGGCGCAAGAAGTTTTTGTCGAGCACGGCGAGGTTCAGCCCGGAGGAGGGGAATAGTGGGAAGGGTGGAAGGCTGACGGCCGTATAGACAGCTCGACTCGGGGTCGTCGACGAACTACAAGCGTTCGATGTCGTGGGGAGGCGGCGGCGAGTCCGGCCCGCCCGCCTGGGGCACCTTCGCAGAGAACCCCTGCCCCTTCCCGCTCGACAGCATCGTCCCGCAGCCGCCGCCATGGCGATTGCGGATGGGCATAAGCGACTTCCCGGTGCAGTTCTTCGTCGGCATGGAGCTCGCGGGGCCGCTCGTCCTGCCCGCGGCAATCTGCTTCAAGATCACTCTGTACCTCATCATCATCGCGTCGATCCCATCCTCCCACACCACGCCAACCCCACCGTCCCGTCCCGCTCGCGTTAGTGCTGGGCCTCCCGCCCGTGCTTATCATTGTGACGAGCTGCAAGATCGCGTATATTGGGTGGAAGCTCATCTACATACAAACCTCCGATTTGGAACGGGATACTGCCCGCGTATGAGTTTTGGCATTTTGAAGACTTTCCGTGAGGGCGGACGCGTAAGGTTGCGGGAGATAAGATACAGACGCATACGGGCGATAGGGGGAGGGAGTTTGACCAATGTCGACGCATGTTGTTATGAAGCGCTGGACGGTGCTAGAGCGCGAGCGCAGGTGGACGAGCGGGATGCAGTCGCGCGACTCGGATGAGTATCATAACCGCAAGTGGGTGATTTCTTCGTCTTCTAGCTTTCGTTTCTGACAAGAATACAGGGAGCAACAACCGCTATTCATTAACCTCCGTCTCGGACGCGTGGGGCTTCGACTCCTCCACGCTCAAATCAGCGAGCAACTACGCTGCGGCCCCGCGCCAGCGCCACGACAGCAACGCTCCCCATGCTCGCCGCCGCTCGCCGTGTCGGGGCACATTACCGCCAGCGCGGGCAGCAGCAACCCCATGTCGTCCATCTCCTCCGTCGGCCAGGCGCGCTCGAGCGAGGACGGCTTCGACGCTGGCGCCTCTGCGAACCGGCTCATCCCCAGCCCGCAGACCGCCGTCGACCAGTGGAACGACGCGTACGAGGCGCCCGGTGCGGCTGCAGCTGCGCCCCCGCGCGCCCGCCGTGGGAGAGCTACCGCGCGAGCATGGGCACACCGCCTGGGCTATGGGAGCACGACTCCGTCTATGCTGCGCGGGGCGGGTATGGGCGGCCCGGGAGCCCGGTGCCGTATGATGACCCTGAGCCTGGGGCGGAGTCGCCGTCGGCGGGGCGGGGCGTGAGGCTGACGGATAGCGGGGCCCGAGGGCGCTGTGCACCGGGTGACTAGGCCCAGCGCGCGGCGCCCGACGTCGCAAGTTCCTGTCAATGTGGGTGGCTAGGGCGTCGGTACTCGCGGAACTCGATCGAATTTAGCCTCCGGCACCGCCGTCGGATTATGGGAATCGAGTTTACCCGCGTCACCTTGCTCATCTCGCCTTCTTCATCTTCCCTTTCCTTCTTTCCTTCCTAGTTAATCCCAAGTTAATCCCTTATACTTCCGGCGTCGACATCCCCTCCTTCCCTTTCCCTTCCCACTTATTTCCCTCATTTCACTCGTCCTGATGCTCATACTTCCGGAAATGACCATCCCGTATACTATGCAATGCATGATCCCCCGCAATTAAGTTCGAGCCGCTGGTGAAGCGCCCCACAAGCAGTACCTCGGCGACCCGGAGGAGATGATCATGCTGGTTGTCGAGCGCCTTAGAGGGGGATGCGTGCCGATGAGCCTATCCGCACTTGTCGTCTCCCGGTATCCTCCTAGCTGTGGCAATCTATTACATCTCGCCCAAATCTCGCCTGCAATAAATTTCCGTCTCCTTCAATTTCCTCTACCCGTTCCAAATCGTGTCAGTCGAATGAGTCACTTGTGTTCCACGGAACCGCCCGCCAGCGAACAGTGGCGGTGCCGGGGCGGGGATCTTTCGCCGCCATTTCCACGAGTTGCCACAGGACCCCGGAAAATACCCCAAAATGTTAGGTTCCGTGTTGGACAAAAAATGGACTTTTTGGCTCGGAAGCTTAGGTCCTGGTTGGACAAAAATGGGACCTTTGGCCTGAGATTTGTCAAAATTTTATCACCCAAATTGCATCTGGTGGGGCTTTTTACGGCTCAAAAGCAGGAGATACATCGAAACCAGCTGAAAACACCGCCAAAAACGGATGAAACGCTGGTGCGATCAAAAAGTGAGCACTTTCGGAGGCGTGGGAGCTAGAAATTACCCTTTCAGGGTGATGCCATCACGTCCGGCTAAGTCCGGACCAATCAGCGTTGTTGGACAAAAAATGGCACTTTGGGCAAAGTCGGGACCTAACATTTTGGGGTATTTTCCGGGGTCCTGTTGCCACGTTGACCTTGATCGATCGTCGGTCAAAGCGAGGAATATGGGCGAAAATCGCGCATTCCGGATTGGGAAATTCTGCTTCCGTTCTCATTCATGTCATTTCATGCTCCGTTTGGATGCGTTTGCCGGCTGTTCAGTGCAGCGCTGTTGTGTGTTAATCGGCGTTCATTATTCTCGTCGGGGAAATGAATACTTGCATGTATGATTAATATTGAGGAAATTCGCAATGCAGTTACTGCCACGGAGTGGCGTTTCATCAGAATAATACATTCCTCTCCCGTTCAGCCGCCCAATTCTCAGCAGTTGAAAGAGAGTGCGCGCCATAGAAAATTGATGAGTTACGACAAACGTAGTCTTCCTCGTTCTTGTGAATTCGACTCCGCGGATACAGTGGGATTTATATCGGGTATTGTTTGGGGGACTGCACTATCCAGCACGAGTTCATGGTCAATAAATGCCAAGCAACCGGAAGGGAATTGAAGAACGCACGACGCAGCTTCGTCGGGTCACCCATTGGAATACTCGACTTGGGTAGGCGGATCCAAGTAGACGCCCTGTCATCGTCCGCCCAGTGCCAACCCGTATGAGATGATAAGTCGTAAGGCAATCTCATATCTTGGCCATGGACACTTCGGGAGGACCGTCGCATGGGATCTGTCTCGGTCCTAGCCGTAGCTTTTGAGCAGGGGGTCCTCCAATAATACCGCTCGAAGGAGGGGTACAGGACAGATTTGCTGCGCTTGGGATGAGATGTAGTTTTTCTGCCCCTTAGGGCAGTACAAAAGCTGCGGAAGTAATAGTCATAAGAAGGCCGATCTGATTGCATGTCAGTGTCAGCCAGGATATCCGAACATATATGTGCATAGTCGATGAAGCAGCGACACCTGACCTTATCCGAAGCACGAAAAAACGAAGCTTTACTATAATCTGGTAGTATACTTCAGATCTACACGACCAAGGACTTTGAGCGGGAGCGCGGGCAAGATGCAATGTTTGATAGTTACACGCGACGGAGGATAGTTACACGCGACGGAGCAGCTTGTGGGCACCCGAGAAGACCGAGAAGACAGATCTGATTCCCTGTCAGCGCTCTACTTCGCCTGGATGCAATCATTCGGCGGAGCGACGGTGAAGTTGAACAATATTGAGCAATAAATATTGAATGATGAGCGTCAGGACTGGTAGTGCAACAATACAATTGGCGGGATTTGGCGGCGACCCTGTCTCTCCGAATCAGCATTGCATAGTTTTGACTGTTACGCGGATCCTAATAAGAGGTCGTAAGTGCAACGTAACTTAAGTGGGGTCCGAAACAGGTCACCGTGAAATAGTGAATGCGACTTTGTGATCCTATGACTGTCTCTGAAGAGATACGAGGTATTTCAGGGACCCGGACCGGCGCCTGGTAGTATAAAAGCCCAGAAAAGTGTATAACTCGAAATCGTTCGGATAAGACAAGGATAAGACAAGATGCCCATCATTGCATCATCACTCGTGGTCACCGCCACCTGTCATTCTTGCTTCTTGCCACCATCGCGGCGAAAGCCAAGGCGTGTCCAGGCTATCCTCAACCCCCGATAATCCCTAATAGATGGCAAACCGTGCGGGGCTCGCATTCTTTCCTAACAACACATCCGTTCCAGAGGGAACAAGCATACGTGCTGGGGGGAGAAAAAAGTGACGATGAGCACGTTTGTTTGTTAACCATAATAAGGAGTGGCGTTATCTCACCTTTTATAGCTCTTATCTAGGCTGCTGGAGACTACTGGCTAAGAATGACAATATATCTCGGACTCTGGCTGATCCTGCGGCCCGAAGAATCTCTAGCTACTTTTTTTCTCTTCCTGGAATATTGGTCACACGCATACTCTCTGAAAGCCTTGCTATCGGTAGCGACCCGATAATCCGCCGTCTCTGAATCGCTAGGATTCTCAATCCCCGTAATTGTCGTTCTTAAATGCACCCGGTCACAGACAAGACGCAGATCTAGAGAACTCAAGCAAATTGTTTATCGTTTTCCAGGCACAAATGTAGATCCGTTTCAGGTTCGTTATCATTTCCGTCTGAACCCTCAATCCAATGTACTCCCAGGAACCAACAGTGGCCCCAGCCGGGCATTATTCTTTTCGCCATTCCGCGCCATCCCAATGCAATAGACATCAATGAAAAGCCGATATTGGTCCATTACCGATAAGGGAGCTGATGCGGAAGGTCGCGTGCTTGGAATCTAGTCCGTGGCGTGAGCGTTGGGTGCGAATTGTGCGAATGTCAACGATCGATACATGCGGGCTATCGACCTGCCAAGGCCGGCATGAGGAGGATATGTTGGTTCTAATTTTCCTAACATGCCCAGCGGAACGTGGAAAATCCGAACGATACGACATAATTCAACTCCATCCGATGGCATGCGGCTGTAGTAGGCTGTGTAGGCTGTGGCTCCCCGGAGGCGCATGAAATCCGGACCAGCCAAGGGGTTGGCTCATCCAAATTGGGGTGACTTATCAGCGCGCCGACGCTGGGCGGCGAAAGTCGCCAATCAAATGCTTCGACTTCCGGAATCCTTCCTGATCGCGCAATAATTGAATAAAAGGCAATGCTTCTAACTCTTATCACGGTGGAACCCACAGGCTTCTCTCATCCCCGCCATGCCTCAAGAGTTGGACGCAGGTTCCGCAGTCGCCGACGTTGCTATCCCCACCTCGGGGACGTATGCGAACGCAACCAGCGAGAAGACTGAGAAGAAGCTCACTGAGAGCGGCAGCTTTGACGACGAAAAGGTCTCTGTCTCCGACATTGAGAAGGGTCCCGGTGCCATCGCTCACGGAGATGACATTGTCGACGTGAAAGGTAAGATTGATTTTATGGCCTAGCTTTAGGCGGTAACTCATTGCTCCCAGGTGACGACGACGACCCTGCCTACGCCGCGCTGCCTCGCATTGTCCGCGAGCTCTGCAGTTTCGACGATGACCCATCCATTCCGGTCCTGACTTGGCGGTCCGTCAGAACGCTACTCCACCCTTCTCATTTATTCATTGTACCCCAGGTTCTACGTACTCTCCGCGGCCTTCACTGCACTCGGCGCTTGGTTGACTCAGATGGGTTTTTTCCGCGTACGTTGCCGTTTCTAATCCCGCACTTCCTCTCTTACCTTTCCCTGTGATTCCAGACAACCTACGTACCGTACTCGAGTCAGTTATTCTTTGCATCGCATGGACCCCATGGCGCAATCTGACGTCAAATCAGTCTACTTTGTGCAAATTGGAAGCCTTTACCTCGGTAAACTCTTCGCTGCCACGCTCCCTTCCAAGATTATTGGCTTCGGGCGGTTCTCATTTGATCTCGTGAGTCCAAGTTTCCGAGGTCGTCCGTTGAGCTGAACTCGCGGCGCTGTAGAATCCGGGGCCATTCACTGTCAAGGTAAGTCCGTGTATGCCGTATATTCAGGACCCAAGCTGATGGACCGCTCTAGGAACATGTTGCGATTATCTTGGCGTACGCCAGCCCCGTTTGTCGCCATTTTCCGTGACACTTACGACCCTCCCATCTCCAGTGCCAACACGGGTGCGACCAATAACCTCGGGGACTACGTTCTAGCCCCGCTCGCGGTCTTCTATAATGAGGTCCGTGAACATCGTCCTCTCCCCTCCCCTCTCTTCCCGACTTTTTTTTTTCAGCCCATGAACGGCTGGTTGGCCGTTTTATTTATGTGGTCTGCCGTGTTCGTTGGATTTTCTCTGGCCAGTCTTGCGCGGAGCTTCCTGATCGACAACCCTGCGACCGTACGTTGTTATGTTCCAGCTCAGTTGTGGCGGTGCTGACAGTTCGCAGATGTTCCCGCTGACACTTCAACAAGTGTCTGTGAGTGAGTAGTATCCCTCTCAAAAGAGCCCAACATCATTCCTAAATTCTCGCAGTCAATGCCATGCGTGCCAGCTTCGAAACGGACAGTCACACAGTATGTATTTTCTTCGGAATCCCTAGTCATCTATAGTGGCTGATGATGCGTCCAGGTGAAGAAACAGATGCGAGTATTCTGGTATGGAATCCTAATCTTCTTTTTGTGGGAGGTGGGATTATGTTTCACATGTGGCGGCTAAATTACTTGGTTAAAACGTCCCACAGTTCCTGCGTAAGCAACCCAATTCGGACGGATCACGGACCCTGTTGAAATATTTCTACATATAGCGGCGTATATCTTTCCCTTCACCTCGTCCTTGGCGTTCCTCTGCTGGGTCACCGATAACCCGACGGTTCGTCAACGTCTTTTTCATGTATTCATTTTTTAACATTAAAACTATATGTAAAAAGGCCAACTTCCTCGGTTCAGGGTTTGTTTTCACGGCGACGGCTCTGTTATGTTAGCTAACTAGTCGCTATCAGACTTGGCGGCGCCGGCATGCTCAACATCACTCTGGATTGGTCGAACATCGGCTCCTCGCTTATCTACTACCCGTACTGGTCCCAAGTCAATGCCTTCGCCGCCTTCGTACTGGGCGCCTGGATCCTCGTGCCCATCGGTGCGCTCGGTGGTGCTTGGGGTGAGGATCTGTATCCGATTCAGTCGCAGACCCTGCGCCTCGTCAACGGTTCGAGGTACCCCACGGCGGCGCTCATGAACGCCGACTTCACTTTAAACGAGGAGCTCTATGCCGAGATCGGGCCTCCGATGATGTCCGCCCAGCTCCGCTGGGGGTATTTCTTCTCGTGAGCCCCATTTTCTTTCTTCTCCGCGCGTCAATCGGATGCTGACTTGTAATTACTTTCGTGTAGGTACACGGCGTACCTCGGCGCGTTCGTCAGCTTGATCCTCTTCCAGGGCCCCATGCTCTGGAAGACTGTCAAGGCGGCCCGGAGCGGCGAGAAATTGTACAACGACAAGCTCTGCCAGCTGATGGAACCCTACCCCAAAGTCCCGATCTGGTGGAATGGCGCGCTGTTCGTTGTTCCTACGGTGATCATTATTGCGCTTGCGGCGACGGGAAAGCTGTATCTTCCCCTATACACCGTCTTTGTTGCACTAGGCTTTGGTGCCATCATTGTAAGTTGCTTGTGGCTCTGTATCTCGTCTCAAATTAACGAATCGTAGGTTGTGCCTATGGCGTACGTTTACTCCGTGTCTGGTTACCAAGTCCCCGTCGGGTGAGCTTTCCTCACTTCAGTTTCGCTTGTACCTATAATATATTGTCAGTTACTTCAACGAGCTGCTTTATGGATACGTCATCGACGCCGGCGGTTCGAGACACCCGGTTGGTTCCCTAGCGTACCGCACGATCTCGGGTCAATGCTGGTACGAGGCCTGCAGCATGTTGTCCGACATGAAACTGTGAGTGCAATTTGATCAATATTGAACCTGATTCTAATATCTATTCACAGCGGGCATTACGTGCGTTTTATGATGTTGTGCCCCAAAATAAGCTGATTTTCTTCCTCAAGTTCCACATCCCGCCCCGCGCTACTCTTTGGGCCCAGGTGTGGGGTATCCTCATCGGTGTTCCCGTCAAGTAAGTTTTCATTCATATTCCCTATCCTTCTAACCCATCATCAATAGTTATGCCACCATCCTCTGGGTTGGTTTCTTTCTCAATGTAAATTTTTCTTCGTCCGTGCTTATCTCGTTCGCAGGTTGTAAACACCAAGGGTGACTTCCTCAACGGCACGGCGGATGACCCGAACAACCAGTGGACTGTCAGCCATTTAACTGTATCTACCGCAAACACCTCGCTGACACGGTAGCTTCTAGGGCCAAACGGTTATTTCGCTCAACAATCAGGGCATTGCGTTCGCTCTTGTTGGGCCGAAGGTATGCTTGTTCAATCCTTTTGCGAACTCATCACTGACGAATATCAGAAACTCTTCAACGACCCCATGTACAATATTCTCGTAAGTTGTTGACTCCATTTCTTGGTGCTGTTCTCATGTCGTTCTTAGCCCATCGGTTTCGTCCTCGGCGCCGGAATCCCCATGGTCTTGTATGCACTTCACCGCAAGTGGCCGAAAGCGCGCTTCGATCTATGGAATGTGCCCGTATGTGCTGCCTTGTTTCCTTGAGAAAACTATTCACCCGCAGACGACAGATCTTCGCCACCACCATGGAGAACTTCTACGGCAACATCTCAAACTTCGTCCTCACCTGGTTCATCCTTGGGTCCATCAACCACCTGTACATCAAGAAGTACAAGTACAAGTTCTGGAAGACCTACGCATATATCTCGGGTGCTGCCGCCGATACTGGCTACAACCTGAACATGCTTATCATTTTCATTGCCTTCTCGGCAGTGAAAACGACGACGGCGCCGAATTGGGTATGTTATTTACTTCCAGTGCGATCAGAACTGTGCTAACCTATGTATTCAGTGGGGCAACAACGCCGACTCCGTGGAACGGTGCTTCCCCGCTGGTGGTGGCAGTTAGATTGTATATTATAATGTCCACTCCGTTGCGGGAGTTACGCTACTGGAATGTTTTTTATATTATCGTAATAGCTTCGATCCGAGATTTGCAGCCTTCGATTGAGTCCCCTTTGGTCAGTTGAACTCTAGTTTTACTCGTTTGCGCCGGGCGGTCTTCAACATCTAACCAACTGGCGGTGATCATGAGTGATTTTCTTTCGGCTCCAGATAATCGAATCGAACTCTGGTTGTGCAATGTGGAAGAGACCGGGAGGGGAAGTGATCCGATAACATCCGCAACTGTAACACGTACACGTGGATGTCGGCTTTCAAAACTTGTTCGGCCCTTCTTGTTCCCGGCGGACAATATACGCGCAGCCAAATCCACGATTATTGGCGTTTTGCATCTGTTCAGACGGCCCGAATCCATTCTGGAAGTGAAACTAGCCCTAGCCTTCGAAGGTCGGCTTTTTCAAATTCAAAATGGCAGAATAATGTTTTCTTGTCCTACTGCTCTGACTTTGGGGGTATACTGCATGTCGTCAATTTTTTCTCCGACAGCTTGTGTCCTGTTTCCATCTTTTCCTGGGTCAAGGTGGATTGCTCCTCAGACTTCGTGGGAAGCTCTGCCGGCATGTGGCGTTTCGTACTCGTCGTCGGCATCTGAGACAGTCACAAGGTGCTACTGGGCGCTACTAGGATCTACATCCAGCATGCCCCCCAAACAACAGCCGAGGGATGCAAACCCCGTACCTGCTTTCCCCTCCAAGCAATGCTCAACCCTCTTGGAAGACGAAATGACTCGCTGCACAGAGGTGCCGACACATGGAAATCCCCCTGAGCGCTGTCGTGTACACGATAAGCAGTACCGGACTATGACAAGGCGGTACAGAGGATATACCAGACCCGAACCTAACGAACATTAGCAAACCCGACACATTTTGACGCGACACATACCTTTTTTGGAAGAAACGCGACACATAAATTCGAATGTGTCGCCTTTGATCAGGCATCACTCGGCCATCAATCTTGCCGTCCCACTCAAAGTTTTCTTCAACAGCATTAACATACCTCTTACCCTGACTCTAACCAACCCTAACCGCTAACCCAAACCTCTAACCAACCCAAACCCTACCCAGCCGCTGCGCGGCAGGAATACAGCACCAACCCTAACCAGAACCACTAACCTTGCCGTCAACTTGGCGTGGGAATGTGTCGGGTTTGATCGGAATTCTCGCCCATTTTAGGAATGTGTCGGCTCTGTTTTCAGCCACAATGTTCGTTAGATTCGGTTCTGGTTGGTCCCGGGCGGTACAAGGAGGCCCAGAAGTTCGTCGATGAAACGCTTGCTGGCGCCTTGCTGCCTTCGAGAGAAGACGTTGAAGGATACACCTCCGTTACTATGATTCTGGAAAAGGCGCACCTCGTGAAGAAGTACGTCAATGCGATTAGAGAAGAGCGAGCCGGGCGGGACATCCATCATAAACGATTCTTCCTGAAAAGTGGGTCAAGTTGTGCTTTCATTCCTTGCACTGATTCCTCGGGCAGTGGACGACGGACATAGAATTCGCATCAATGTCCTCGGCAAAAGGATGACAGACGGGGTAGAGATCAGGGACGCCTTGGAAGCACGGGCGTTGACTCTGCACATGCAAGACCATCCCGCTAAGAACTGGATCGACGAGTTTCAGGCAGCTCCCCCGATAACGGAGAGGAAGAGCAGACTCGCTCTGGAGATGACATCTTCTCCTACATCCGAATCAAGCAGACTAGATTGTGGGAGCAGGCTGAAGCGGAAGAGAGCGACGATGTAATTGAATTGCGATTGAGGCGGTAAATATCCTCTCCACTCTGGCCCGCACCAACTCACTGACATTGTCGAAGCGAACGCCAGAAGTATCTCAAGTTCTTCGATCATATTCTGGAGCCTGGAATATTCTGGACTGCCTACTTTCGAGACACCGGCAAGACCCCTCCCTCCGATACTCCCGAGGAGCGAAATCGCAGAAATACGCTCACGAATGCGTGGTTGCAGTACACCCGCCGCATCATCTTTCACGATTCGCATCTCTTCGCGAAATCACTGGATAAAGTCTCGTTCAAAGACTTTGTCATGGATGATGATTTCGGCGCCGACGATATTCTGCGAGTTACAACCATGTATGAGAGGCGTTTGAAGATCGGGTTACGGTGGTGGAAGGATTCTTTGACTGAGGCCATCGAAATCAAAGACAGCTCAGAAGCCAGTGCAAATATGGGAAGTCTTGGTGAGCCGTCGATGTTAAAAACAAACAGATATTTGTCGACCGATAAGTATCACAGCGAACCGTTTCCAGATCCTGGGGGGATGGATTTATAACAACTCCCGAAATACACCTGCACCGAATAAGGTGTGGTGGGTGAGTGGTCATTATCCTGTACGAATCCATTGAATGAAGATATCCGCTTAGACTCTACTCAGTACGGACCCGCCTGAAAAGGACACCGAACATCGCTATGTCCGGTTATGCTGCAATTTCGCCGAGTTGCATACGTTCCTCACATTCCGGGCCTTGATCCAGACCCAAGATACTCCGTCGTTTTGCAGCGACGAATCTGCCGATTCCCTCCGCAACTCCAATACAGCTAGGAACCATTTAAGCCTTTGTGGTGTTGTTCTCGCGGACTTGGTCCAGGGTGCTCGAACGGCAGGTCTCGTCCCTAGCCCCATCCCCGCCAAGAGACGGGGTTGCACAACATGGCTCGAAGTGGAAACACGAGCATACATGTTCGGGGCACTCCGAAACAAGCCAGATCCGTTCACAAAGGCCTTTATCCAGGAGCTCCGTGCACGACCTGATCTCTTCGCCGTCGTAACTCGATCTGACACAGATCCACCGCTCAAAGTAAACTGGTTCGGGAATGTCACAGCCCCAATACGCAGACGGCAGTTTGAAGCACCGTCCCGGCCAACCGAGATGGCACCCGCTGGGCGAGGCAGATGGGAGGTCCTGCGCTCCGCCCAGCATGTATTCTATGGCGGAGGGAAAGGACCGAACCCATCGGATAAATCGGTGGCTGGTCCTGGTTATCTGTCAACTGCAGGGAGCAACGCCCAGCCGACAGAGGGGCGAATGGAAAGATCGTTTTTCCTTCACAAACGATTTCCGGTCAAGTATTTCCTCATCTTGAGTGCCTCGCCCACTCTAAGCTTGCACGATCTTGCGAGACAGGTCGCATGGACAGCTTTCCGAGCGAACGGGCTTGTGCAGGGGGATTATGACAGAGAGAGGTACGACAGGGCCTCTGATGTGTTGTTTAAAAAACATGCCAGAGAGCGCTTGTCCTTTTTGCCTGACGATGGCCACAGATGATATTTCGGTTTGATGTGGATTTGCTGTAACTGTAATTGTATAACGACTGCATTGTTTATCTGTAAATTATCAGACGAATACTTACTATACGCTCTGATTTTGACTGTGATGCGAACCTGAAATCGAGTGATACATAGATATCCGATGGACAGCTGCATGGGAGACTTGAAACCATGTTGAAGTCATCCTAAGTAAGAAAAGCGGTAAATATATTCGATTGTCAACAGATACAAAAGATACAAAAGGCGATTCAGACAGGATTGGTCGACCCGAAAGTCTTGAGCCCGAACACTACGACAAAGGTCTGCCAGGATGCCGGGTCCTTGTTCGGGATCTATCTACAGTATCTACACAACTTGAGCGTGAAGCGAAGTCCGTGTTACCATCTTGCCAACAGAACACGCGTGGTCCCAAACGTTCCGAAGCGGGGGTCTAAATACACGCAGCGGGCGGATGGTCTGTACACGCCGTCGGACTGTCCCAGTGTTTCTCTGAAGGTAGCAAGGGACTCCGAGGGTGCAAAACCAGCTGCCGGACGCTCCCCCGACATCGGTAGACGTTTGTTTGCGAGGGATTGGGGAATTCGGTACGGTGCGCTCAGCCGTCGCCGCCGTACATAGGCTAGTTACGTAGACCTGCTGCGAACGGGATTGGCGTCGGACGATGGCGTTTGGGTGGGGTGGGCTGATGGCGAAAGCGAATAAGGACATGAGCGAACACTTCAGACGACAAAGAGCACCTCACGGAAACCTAGTGGACGATTGATGGCCTCATATCGGTCTGACAATGGATAAGGCGGTTCGGCGAGGATGAAGGGAAACACCGAGGACGAGAAGAGAGTTCGAAACAGAGAGTTCGAAACGGAGAGGAAACTCACCTGCGCGGCAACGTTTGTGGGAGAGAGGCTGAGGTTGGGCTGAGGAAGGGAAGTTGGAGGCTGACTGCTTTGTCATCTTGTTGTCATCCCAACAAAATATATGAAAGCGTGCGCAAACACGGCCAACGTGTCGCGTATGTAGTCTCTCTTGACATGACCACTCGTTACGTCGTTCTTCATTGCGTATGTACACACTGCACATAACCTGCATCCTCAAACAACGCTTTCACGACCAGTTTGTAGAAATTCAATCCAGATGGAAATATTTCACGTGCATATGCCGGTGCCTTGCATATGCCAGTTGCTGAGTTTTCTCTCATCATCCTGGACCCTGGCAGAATTTAGGAAATCGGGAAGCAAACGAGTTGGACATTGAGAAATGGCAGCGGATGGATCCGACAAAATCCGAGTCATTGCGTACATACATGCAGCTTTGGGTAGGTTCAGATATGCATCTGTGCTGTGGCCCAGGGCCCCTGAGCCTCGCCCAGGCTCGCCCATATTGGTTCCTTCTCAACTAAATTTGGCTCCGAAAATTCTCGTGGGAAATTCTGCCGATATGACTTAAGGCGGCGTTTAGACGTTGACACCGCTGGCACAGATACGCTCATCTGCCCTTCCAATGGCCCCAAAGCAGCAGCGGAAAAGGACAAACTCGAAGCTCAGTACTACCCCCAGACAATGCTCCACCCTCCTGGAGGATGACATGACTCGCTGCGCCGAGATTCCGACCCACGGAAACCCGATTGCCGATCGCTGCCGGGTCCACCACGAGCAGTACCGAATCATGACGAAACGATACAAAGATGCCCAGAAATTTGTGGATGAGACTCTCGCTGGTGCCCTGATTCCCTCCAAAGAAGAGATCGAAGGCTACACATCTATTTCCGCCATTCTTGAAAAATCACGCCTGATGAAGAAGTATGTGAATGCGATTAGAGAGGAACGAACTGGGCGGGACATTCACCACCAACGGTTTTTCTTGAAGGGTGTGTGAGCCAGCTGTGGTATTGGACTCAATAGGGCTAACTCTCGATATGTGTACCAGTGGATGACGGCCATAAGATTCGCATCAAAATCCTGGCAAAACAGATGGCAGTCGGAGTGGAGATCCGAGATGCGTTGGAGGCCCGAGCGATGATACTGCACATGACAGAACATCCGGCTGAGGACTGGATGAGGAATTTCCAAACTGAGATCCTCGATAGCGAGGACGAAGATAACCCGGATGACCTCTTTTCATACGCCCAGCGGTTGGATTTGAATAATGATCTGAGAGGGAAAGCTGCAGTAGACGCAGATGATGACGTTATTGAATTGACATTGCGATTGTGAGTTTTTCCTGTACATATCTCCGAGTCATCACCTCAATGTCTGATATGTACTACAGTCAGCGAGAGAAACATCTGAATGCATTTTCAATCATTCTCGAACCGGATACCTTTTGGTCCGAGTTTCATTCAAAGAATGGTCGCGCCCCTCCACCCGACACGCCCGAGACACGGAGCGCGAGAGATATTTACATGAGAGCTCTGGAGCAATACTGCCGTCGTGTCGTATTTCACGACCCCCATCTATTCGCCAAATCCCTCGACAAGATCTCTTTTAAAGACTTGATCATGGATGATAGCTTTGGCTACGAGGATTCGATCAGGTTTGCAGCAATGTTGAAGAAGCGGCTAATTTTCGGGTTGCACTGGTGGAAAGATTCTTTGACTGAGGCAATCGCAATCAAGGATAGTTCACATGCTAGTGCCAACATGGGGAGTTTCGGTGAACCTCCTTCCAAACATTTTTTATCTCTTTCTGATAGAAACCACAGAGAACCGTGTCAAGATTCTCGGTGGATGGATTTATAAGGGTTCTCGCGACAGACCTGCACCGAACAAGGTGTGGTGGGTGAGTATGAGCCTTCCATCCGACCGATATTTTAACGAAATTTCCTCAGCTTATGCTTACCTCCGACCAACCGGAAAAAGACACAGAAAATCGTTACGTCCGCTTATGCTGCAACTTCGACGAGTTGCATACATTTCTCTCCTTCAGCGCATTGGTGTTGAGTTATAACACTCCTTCATTTTGCACGGACCACACCGAGTTTGATCCTCCTCACCGGAGCTCGGGTACAACCCGGAATCATTTGAGCTTGTGTGGAGTCATCGTCACAGATTTGGTTCCGGGGAGCCAAATGCTCAAATTTTCCGGCCCAGTACCGAGCGTCATACCGGCGAAGAAACCAGGTTGCATAACATGGGTCGAAGTGGAAATGCGGGCATACATGTTCGGAGCCATTCGAGATGAGCCCGACGAGTTTACGGTGGCTTTTCTGCGAGAACTTCGCGCCCGACCGGATCTCTTCGCTGTCGTAACCCGTTCTGATTCAGATCCGCCACGCAAGTTGGAATATTTCGGGGCGGTTACTGATCAGATTCGGACGCGGAAATTTGAAGCACCCTTCCAATCGGTGGATAATCGGCCTGCAGGGCAGGGCAGCTGGGAAGTTTTGCGGTCCTCCGAGCATGTCTTATATGGCGGAGGGGAGGGGCCTTTGGATACGAGCCCCGAGTTGACCCTAGCTCGTTTGGGTTACCTCTCTGGAGCGTATAACGATACCAAGGGTGTACAAGGGCGAAAAGAAGTCTCGTTCTTCAAACTCAAACGATTCCCCGTCAAATATTTCCTCATCTTTCCGGCTTCTCCTACCTGCAACAGGCACGATCTCGCCAGAAGAGTGGCATGGGCAGCGTTTGCAGCACATGGGCTTGTGCGCGGGAATTATGATAAAGCAAAGTACGACAAGGCATCTGATGTGCTTTTCGCGAAGCATGCCAGGGAGCGCTTGTCCTTCTTGCCTGAGGGCAGTTTCAAGGTGGGAAATTTGGCGTCATCAAATTAATCGCGTCTCGCTTCCGTTTGTTGTACTTGTAGTGTATAGCTGTCGATTGTTTGTACCGTATTGAATGTAGGGAACATGTTTGTGATTTTTCCTTCTGGACACGGGACTTGAAGAACCATCAATTATATTACTGCTCAGTCCAGCCAACACCTCGTTCCGGCATGTTGCTCCACACATTCAGCATTCACTTTCAGAGGAAATTTCGATTCTTTTCGTCTCATTTCAATGATCATGCTTGCCGCACGGGGCTTCTACCTCCTTTATTTCCTTAATTTTGGCACCCCTAGAACTCTTCGGCGTGGCTTTGCGTCTCCCTTCCTCAACTTCAAGCAAAAGAAAAACCGCAGCATGGGTTGAACATGTAGAGATTCGGAAACTTGGCGGATCACCTCGGGTGTCACGTCTTCACGTGCTCGTGACAGGTCGCGAATCTTATAAAGCCTTTGTAGCTGAGCATCGTCCTTTTACTTTCTTCCTTTTCCCCCACAGCCCGCAAACAAAAATGTCAGAAATCGCGACAACACTCAAACGGAAGGTATATGGCATCATCCAGGGACCCGTATTGGCGCGCTAACTACGGTCATTTATATTTTCCAGCGCGCCGACGTCGATGAAGAGTACGAGCCAAAAGCAGCTGCATCTGCGAAGAAGTCGAAGCCCAAGGCAGCAGCTACTGCTATCGGGGTCTGCTCGCTCAACAAGAAAGACTTTGGGGACCGCATTAAAGCAGCTTTGCGGCTCGAGAAGTACGATGTCCAGCGGATGCGCATCAACGTACGCGATGCTTTTTTTCCGTGACCTTTCTTGTCTAACTGCAATAGCTTACGATGGATGTAACATTTTTCCGCACCTTTTTTGGTGGACACGCGTCTATTACACCGCCAGGTGCGTGCTATCCGATGCCCGCATCCGCCGGAGGGAACTCAATGATGTTCCCGCGCAGATTTCTCACAGGAGTCCCCCGTGATAGTCGCGGAGCTCAATAACGCGCAGGCGGGGGAGGTCTTCGGCGTCAGCAAGATCAAGAACGGGAACAGGATGACGACCATCCACTTGCAGAGCATGATGGTCGTGTTCTATCCTGCGACAGGCAAAGCTAGTGCGTGGTTAACGGTATGACGGTTCGCAGCAAGAACACGAGCGGTAGATTATACAACGAGGATAAATACATACGGCGTACAAGATAATGCAGACCCACAAATTCCACGACTCGCATATCGGCACCAATGCTCGGCCTCAACTATATACACCGGGGATTTACAGGCAGCCTGGTATCGAGAATGTCTGTCAGAATCCTTTCCACTGCTTACCATTGATACAAATGCGCTGAATCTGCGGGGAGCCAATCTCGATGGCCTGCACCGTGAGCCTCGCCTTCTCCGCCTCCGCCTCCTCTGAACCATCCTGGACCGCACTGGCATAATCAAATGCCACATTTACCACCTTCGTAAATCTCCCTAACCGCTCCCTGAAAATCTTCAAGTAGCTCCCAATGGTGCGTGCAATGTTCTCAGGCCCCGTCGCAGTCAACTCCAACGCCGTTATTCTCGGAACCCATGCTTCCCACTCCACCTCGGCGCCGAGCATCTTGTCGAAGGTTCTGAACGGCGAAGCAACTTCAGGTGTGGGAATGAATTGCACACTTAACGTGACAGCTGGGAATGGGTATTCTCTGTGCGCCAAAAGCGCGAAGATCGACGGCACCTCGTGCGCGCTGTGCTCATCTTTTCGCACAACGACATCGATTTGGAGCGCCTCGAGGGCGGGGAGGGGGTTGTTCCGGGTTAGCGTGTTTAGGTACGCCCCGGGTGCACGCAGCGACTTGAGACGCGGGAGACGCGGTCCAGAGGCGGAGGTTGGGAGCGCGTCGTAGTGCTGTACAGGCGCATTGGAGTTTAGCTGGATATGCAGGGACTCCAGCGCCGGCAGCTGGACAAGAAGGCGCACGAGTATGTGGGTCTGCACACGGTATTGGATTGATATCTTGAGTTCACGAAGGGAGGGGATTGTTTTGGCGAGGATGTCGAGGTAGAATTGGTCCTGGTTTGAATTCATCAGTATGTCGATGCGGGAGAGCTGTGTGGAATGCTGGATGGCGACGGTTGCCCATGGCAGGAAGATCGGGGACAGCAGACTGGAGGGCTCGAAAGCGAAGACCTTGAGAGACGTGTGACTGGGCGGAGTGAGGACCACGTTCTTGTTATGCGAGTCCAAAATACGCTGCTTCCAGGCCATGTCGGACGGAAACAGATACGGCGAGCCGGTGACGCTGAGGGAAGTACGTGACTTCGCCACAACGGTGTTGAGCAATTGTTCAAACAGCATGCACCACTGGTACTGCAGCGGATCGTAGGGTGCCGGTCGAGGCGTGCTATCAGAGGCCCCGAAGCAGAGAGACGCTTCCTCCACAGATGTTAATCGTTCCACGAAAGAGATGAGCCGGCGCAGTTGGTCGAGGGAGGGGTAGACGTGCGGCGCCCTGGATATGTCGCAGTAGAGGCTTTTGACATCGAACACGAACAGCGCGATGCTCAATGCTGCAAGGGCATCGCGGGGTTGCGGATAGGCGCCGACCAGCACAGTGCATTTCCCCGTCGACCGGTCCACGACACCCGCCCTATCCAGGTACACGGGAAGAGCGAGAAAATTGAGGCGCCGTGAGAGGAGGCTCAGATCAAAGAGCTCGTCGGAGAGATATTCGAACAATGCAAGGAGGATGTCGTCTGGGAGACCGAGGAAGGTTGCCGCTGTTGTGGTGGACGGAGGTATGAATTCAACCACCGCCGCCGATCTGCTCTGGTGTCTGAGCGCCTCTCGTACGAGGTGCCTACTCAGAAGTGAGGGAATGGCCACAGGTGAACCGTCATCCCAAGTGATCGTCTCTGCCGGAAACAGCCTTAGCCAACGCGCGAACTCACAGGAGGCGCCGAAATCACCCCCCGCATCCCCCAGCGTCAAATATCTGACATGGCTGAACACGTCGGACCACCGCGGGCCCATCGCGAGCGCGAAATCTATGCAGCGCTCGAAGGCGTTGATAAGACTAGCAGGTGCCAGACCTTCGAAGAGATGAAGATGGATGGATAGGTTGATGTGAGGGTGCTGACAGGTCGGTGACAAGGTATCAAGCAGTTCACACTCGAGGAGGTGAATAAGCGCAATCGACACATCAAGGGACTCCAGCTGTGAGAGGAACGCAGGCTGCTGCGAGAAGACGGCGAGATCACGCCACTGGAGCGAGAGCTTCCGTAAATGCGCAAAACGGGGGACGTCGCTTGCCTCTGCCCAGACGGACGGGTATGTGGGGAACCGCTCCAGTGTGAGGCCGGCGAGACGCGGGAGTCTGGAGAGGAAGCGGGTGAGCACTTTGGGCTGGGTTTGCACGCCAATCATGGTCAGCTCTGCGAGATCGGGAAGCGTGGCGACGATCTCGTCGAACATGTGGGCGCACTGGGTGCCCGATGGCAGGGAATACAGGGCAAGCGAGGTGATTGGGGAGCAGCGGAGGGTTGCCACGGTGAGATGGTAGAACTCCGGAAGGAATAGAAGGGGTGTTTCGATGTGGAGACTGGTGAGTGTCGACTTCCCGAGAGGCAGCTCGGACACTGCTCGCCTGGTGGCTAGGACGAAATTGATGTTATTGCGCAGCTGGCGCAGAGCGGCTATTGGCCGTCTTGGCTGCTGAGTCGAGTGCAGATCTGCATATCGCATGTAATTTTGCAGGAAATCCCATGTTGCCCGAATTGTGAACGACGTTACGGATCCGTTCTTCAGTACAGCCATCCAAAGATTTATGAACGATGAATTCCATTGCTTCTGCGCCTTTTCGTCAGCGGCTAGTTTGACGCCTCTCGTGTTGCCGAACTCTAGAGACACCTTTCGCAGCGGCGACAGTCTCTCCACGAGCCTGCAGCAGCACGTGAGATTTCTGGAGAGTTGGGAAAGATCGCCGTTCAGAAATATGAGAGAAAGATGTTCAGTGGCACGGAGGTATGTCGCAATAATGAGCGCGTGAAGAAGGTTGAAGCTGTTTCCGTTGGTGTCTTCCCAATCGACGACGACCTCGCATTTCACACCAGGCTGAATAATGTCGTTCCGCGCGAAATAAGTACCGAGTGCAATCTCATTTAATCGTCGGCATAACAAAGATGCAGATAGAAGATCCCTATCGAAAAGATGTCGACAGAGTTGAGCCAGTACCGCATCTGAAAGGTCCAGCAGACGGAATTGACTCGGAGAGCTGTAATTTTATTTAGATAGATGCGACCAGAAACCTGTAAAAGAATACAAACAGGTGTCCACGGTTCGGCAGGTCCATTGCCTTTAACGATATTCAATTCCTTTCCAACGCGTCTGAAGCTGTGAAAGAAAGAGGAAAAGGCTGCAAGACACGGCACTGCCACATTGTTGACAGAACGCGCTGTTGCCAAACACCAGCTACCAAATCTTTTTTGACCGTGAACTCAACGTGAACTTGCCAATGTTACCATGAACCACCGTATGTTATCAACTTGAATTTTGAATCTAAAACGACCGAAGGGAACATTTGAAACACGGTAGAAGACATCTCGGAGCTGGTGAGAAGCCAAAATATTAACTGGACATGGAGGGATGGACGCTCGTCGTAGGCCCCGGGAAGCTCCACCAAAGGGTTGTCCGAAATTTTGGGTTTTTGAGGCCGAAAAATTGAGACTCTCGTCGTCGTCGCGTTAACCGTCTGATTTGTGCAGATGCCATGTAGATGCGGGCCAGTAATCTATTTCAAGTTTTCACGCGCTGCGGTTTGCGGGAAAAGAATGCTGTCGAAGATGCTGTGCAAGAACAAGAAGAAGAAAAGAAACTATATGCCGGCCAAGAACGTATGATATATATAGTCCTCATCCCCAAAAGCACTCGGCGACCCATCCGAATCCAAGTCAGTCAGTCTCAATTCATCACTCAATTCCCTTAATTCGAAGGCAGCGCCGCCCCGGGCGAGAGGCTGAAGCCCATCCAGTTCCGCGAGTACCGATTTTGCTGCGGCGGCTGCTGCTGCTGGGCGCCCTGGCCACCCGCGCCAAGAAACACCTGTGATGTGTGGCGACGCGCACTGGGCCACGCTACCCGGCGCACACCGCCCTCGGGTCCCGCTAACCGTCAACCTCACGCCCCGCCCCGTGCCACACCGCGCCACTGACGGCGACTCCGCCTGAGGCTCATCATACAGCACCGGGCTCCCCGGCCCGCACATGCCCGCCCTCAGCATAAACGGATTCGGGCTCCCAGGCGGAGTTTCCACGCTCGCCTCCCGCGGCGGAGGCGCAGCCGCACCGAGCGCGTCTGCGGGCTAGGAATAGGGCGGTTCGCAGGGGCGCCCACGTCGAAGCCATCCTCACTCAAGCGCGCCATGCCGACGGAGGACGTGGACGACATGGGGTTGCTGCTGCTGCCTGTGCTGGCGGTACGGCGAGTGGCATCGGGAGCCTGAGGACTCAGGAGCGCGTTGTTGTCGTGGCGCTGGCGCGGTGCCGCAGCGTAGTTGCTCGCTGATCCAGCGTGGAGGAGTCGAAGCCCCGGAGGGCGGGTGGAACGCGTTCGAGACGGAGGTTAATGGATGACGGTTGTTGCTGTCCCTGCTTCCTCATCAGAAACGAAAGATAAAAGACGAAGAGATCACTCACTAGGGATTATAATGCTCGTCCGAGTCGCGTGACTGCGTCCCGCTCTTCCACCTGCACCATTGCTCAAACTCAGCCCATCGCATCATAACAATATGCATCGAGTCAAACTCGCCCTCCTTATCGCCCGTATGCTTCTTATCCCCCGCGGCCCTGCGCGTCTGCCCCCACGAAAAGTCATCACAGTGCCAAAACGCATACGCGGGCAGAATCCCGTTCCAAATCGGGAGACTGAGCAGGTATGTATGTAGATGAGCATCCACCCAATATACGCGATCTTGCGGCTCGTCACAACACAATGATGAGCACGAGCGGGAGGGGAGGCCCAGCACGAACACGAGCGGGACGGTGGTGTTGGTGTGGTGTGGGAGGATGTACGCGATGATGAGGAGATGAGTGAAGGTGATCGCCGCGGGCAGCACGAGCGTCCCCGCGAGCTCCATGCCCAAACGCGCCGCACAGGTCGCGCACGAGGACGAGCTCTGCGAGGTTGTGGATCATCGACTTGACCGCTGCCAGAGGAGCATGCAGAACGTGTCGGGCACAACGGGCTTGCAGACCGCCTGCGGACAGAACGTGTTCTTGCGCTTGAGGAAGGTCTTGTGCATGAGCGTTGTCAGGTACCGATCCTCATCGAGGAGGAGCAGATTCTTCTTGTGGGGCATGTCGACGACGTTCTCGGAGTAGTGCTCGGCGACGATGTCGGGGTTGGTGAGGATGGGGACCCAGAAGCCGGAGTTGCCCTTGGCTGCCTTGATACGGTACATGCTGAAGCATCCCGGAAGACACCTAACACCGCCGAACTTCGACTCGAAAACCTTAGATGTAGTACTCGAAGACTGCATGAAAAAAAATCAGCAACACGCAAACCCAAACGAAAAACGAAAAACACACCGTCATCCACTCATCAAACATCACCGCCTACGAAAACGCCATCAGCACAATCTGGCTGTCCCGCTTCCCGCGATATCCCGGCTGGCCGTCGTCCGCCTTGAGCAGTTTGCCGCACTTCGCAACGAGCATGATCGGCACGCGCTGCTGCTTCGACCGCTCCATCGTCGCGTAGTCGTACACATAGTAACCCGCATACACCGGCACCATGTTATGCCTCTGATACCCATCCGCAATCGCCACATACGGATGCGGCACCACAAACCCACAAACTCCTTCATCATGGTCAACGGCGTCGTCATCTCGTTCCCCGACACCTTCACCATCCCATCCGTGATCACCGGTATGACCATGAGCTTATGGCCGTTCGGATAGTTCGTCGCGAGCGAGTCGAGCGTCGTGCGACGTTCTCCAAGTATACGGTGACGAGGCAGATCGGGTGCACGAGGGGGAAGTTGAACGGCCCGTAGTCGGGCAGCGGCTGCGGGACGACGTTGTCGAACGGGAAGGGGCAGGGGTTCACCGCGAAGGTGCCCCGGACGGGCGGGCCGGACTCGCCGCCGCCGCCCCACGACATGATGCTGCGCGACGAGCGGGCGCTCGGGCGTGCCCATGCCCTCTTCTTACTCGGTGTGATCGACCCCGCGTACAGCGTCGAGCGCTTGTAGTTCGTCGACGACCCCGAATCGAGCTGCCCATACGCCGTCGTCGGCCTTCCGCCCTTCCCACTATTCCCCTTCGCCGGCGTGAACCTCGACGTGCTAGGCAAAAACGTCTTGCGCCTTTCGCCCTTCCGCAACCCGCCCTTGCCCACATTCGGTCGATACTGCTCGGCGCGGGCGCATACAGATCATTACTCCACGCCTCGATCTCCGCAGAGCGCTGCATCAGCTGCTCATACGCCTCCTTGGGAAAGTTACCCAGCTTGTGCGGAACCACTGGAACATGAAGGCCATGGCGAACCGGATCGCGACGATGCCGACGATGAAGATGGGGGAGAAGTAGAGGAGGACTTGGGAGGCGACGCAGCCGATGGAGATGATGCCGATGGCGATCATGCAGGGCCCGAGCTGCATCTCGTTCCGCCGCCGCATGAGCAGCATCGTGAGGTCCGCGTTGCTCCGCCCCTCACCTTCATCTCGTCAAACACGGCGGGACGTGATTTGCGACGGGTCGAGCCACGCGAGGAGCTCGAAATCGAGCATGACAAGCTGTAAGGGAATGGCACATTGATAAGTGACAGCGAAAAGAACGAAAAACACCTCACCTCTCAAAAACAGCCAAACTCCTCCCCGTATTCCGCACATCATCCGATACACTTGTCGCCAACTGTCCCTTGGAGCTAGCATGACGATTCGTCCTCGCCCCATACGCCGTCACATTCGGGCTCGTCGTCCCTCCCTGCGGAAACACATTGCACGGAAAGTACCAATCCATCGCGACCCCGCTGCCCGTGATCGAGCTCGAGTTGGGCTTGGAAACGAGCCTGAGACAGTGGCATGCTGGTTCACGTTCTGGAATAGGAAAGACGCATCGTTGCCCGCGAGACCCCACCCCCCCACAAACAGCGGGTTCGTCTTCCCGGCCGACAACATCGTCCCCGCCCTCGGATGACTGAAACTCCCAAAGTCGTAGTCGTACCCGTTGATGATGACCGAGCCTTTCCCGATGTTCCCGTCGCCAATGGCCCCACCGTGGAACCGATTCGGTGCGTCCCGCACACAGCCTGGGTGAACCCAAAGGTGACGAACCCCACGCCGGCCATGAGCCCGAGCACGATGCTCATGAGCCCCATCTTGTCGCGCCACGCGCGCTGCTGCTCGAAGGACCTGAGGCCCAGGCGCGCATCATGGGGTGGGGATGCACGCAGTGAGGAGGTAGCAGTAGAGCATCCAGGGGCATTTGGGCTCAGACGTGTGGTCGCCGAGGCAGCTGCTTTGCGTTGCTTGAGTGGGGTTGAGTGGTGTGGCAGCGGAGGAGCGTTTTCGTCGGAGGGTGGCGGCGCGTTTGAAAGAGGGCGAGGCCGGATTCGTGCACGTCTTTTTCGCCGCTGAGGAGCGACCTCCCGCGTCGTAGCGCTTCTCGTTGCTGGAAAAATATGAGAAATTGTGCAAATGATTCGGGGTATGGAAAAAATGAAAGGAGATACATGACGAGTAGAAATGAGAGAAAGACAATATGTAGACACCGTGTCTACATTCTTCTTCCGCTGTAGACATCTACTTGCGGCCGTCCAGAATCGGCCAGGAGAAAGCGAAAATTCGCGCCCGAAAGACACCCCTGTTTCCAAAATTAGGCGCTCTTCGGGTGCATCTACAGCCCGGACGCATAGCTGCGCCGATAATCCCGACAAAATTGGAGGGTTAGAGGTCGGCTGCAGACATCTACTTGTGGCCGACGACTTGTGGACGTCCCTCTCCATATCGACGCCCACAGAATCGGCCAGGAGAAAGGAAACATTCGCGCTCGAAAAACACGTCTGCTTCTCGAACGCTTCGAACGGCAACAGCAGGACTTTGCTGTCGACATCCCTGCATCATGATACCACCCCCAGCGATCCAGAAATCCGCCACAAATGAAATAAAAGAATGGCACGCACTGGAAGGCATTATATCCCCACTCGTCCCTGTCCCTCCTCCTCGAGCTGAGCCACCGTCGACCGATAGTGTGCCTAGGCTCTCTATCTGGCCGCATCAGGCTCTTCTTGCGCAAAATCCGGTCGCGGCCGCCGCCTCAGAGTCCACAGCGCCCGCCGGCTGGTACGCCGACTGGAAATTCGTCGTTCTTGCCCTGGGAGACTCAGGTGGTCCCTGCTCCGTATTCCGAAACGATACATTGCCGCGGGAGCCGTCGTTCGGGAGGAGGTTGTTCTGGGGGTACAACGGCGGCGCGGAGGACTGGGAGAACTGTCTTGGGTGCGTTTGGCACGGCGGACGGTCACCGCGATAGTCCATGGTGGTGGAAGGGGGGGAAACAGCAGATGCGACGGTTTTGGACGCTGAGGTAAGCAGTTCCCGAAACGGCCACATTATTTTTATTTATTCAGTTTCCGCCACAGTATAACTTGCTGCTTCTTTCTACGTACAGAAATCTATCCTGCAGGGGATATAGCAGTGTCTAGGGTTCTCTCTGATTTCTTTTTGGCCTCCTGGGCTCTCCTGGGAGAGCAGCAAACCGTCATGATGCGGGCATGCATGATGTCCGGTTTATACCACTCAGCAACGACGGGGACCAGGACAGCGGTGCCTAGCAGACTTCCCCTCTCCGCCTTGCTCTCCGCTAGCAAATTTTCAACGAAAAATAGATCCCGAAACGCGCTGGAAATTCCGGGCAACTTTTTGCGCCTTCATGCAGAAACCTTCGTTAGTGAGTGTTTTTTGAGTTTTGCCAAGTTGCTCACCATCGTTTCACTTGCGTTCGGGCACTCCTCCCCGCCAACTTCTCGCAGCAGTCGAGATTCGACAATCCCCGCACGGAGGATTTGTGCCGTGCCGACCCTGCGCTGGTCAGCACTGGGGCCAAGTGAACCTGCCGGGTGCCGATGTGAATATTAATCCCTATTCAGAATCATACCTTCGAATGCAAATTATTAATTTCGGCCCCGGAATCAACATTCGGCACGCAAGACGGGATGCCTTCGGGATATCAATCGGCATTAATAGTCCTACATTATGATTCGCATTCGACAGGACAGCACCCCTCCGACTCCGCAGCCGCCAAGCTCCCATGAGTTCTTGATCTCGGACAACTGGCACGAATCAGTGCTGTCAATATTCAAGACGAATATTAGTCGGTGAATAATCAGGGAATGAGTCACTCAAGAACCAACCAGGAAATAATCAAGAAGTATTCAGCAATTAATCACGAACAGCGCAGGCAGCAGGAGGCTGGAGTCGGCAGGCGATGGACAAGGAAGTATGTATGTGGCACGAAGGCGCGCTTTGATCTCTGGGGCATGCATTGAGCGTGGAAGTTCGACGTTCGACTGACTCACTTACCTTCCGCATCAGACTGCAAGCAGCGAGAATGCAACACTTCACACCGACAAACCTCCATCCCATCGAACATTCGTATACACCCTCCACACAGCGAATTTAGCCCATTAAAAAGACCTACGTACTATGTGTCAACTTTCAACTCGCCCGGCCCATGAGAACAAAAAAACACTCACCGAAATCACCTCGCTGTCTTCGCTGTACGCACGAGCCGCTGTAGTTGAACTGGCATCAGTCATCACTGCAGACCGTCGTGGACGCGAGTGAAATCGAAGAATGAAAATGACTTGTCGGCGGCATCAAAAATGCAGTGAAGTCAGTGGCGTCCACAAAGACTGAATTGACGCGTCAAAACCGGTTCAAAGCCAAATCGAGAGAAAATCAGTGCAAGGCGTTGAAAAGCTGTTAAACGCGAGGTCAGTGGGCACTGGCCATCGATTGAAGCTGTTATCAAGTGTCAGTGAAAAAGCTGGAAAAAATGGATTGAACGAATAGATGAAGTGCGTTGAAAATAACTCGCCGGTGTCAGTCCTAGCGTGCCGATGCAGTATCGTCGTGCTGGATATATATCGGGGCGCGAATTTGGGCCGCGGAGAGAGAGATAGATTTGCAACTGTCAGGGCGTTAATAGATAAGACAGAGGCGCTTGATATCTGTTGTTCAACGGGACATGGGAGATTGTTGTCAACGTCGAGTTGCACAGAATACAGAACAAGCCTACCTTGAAAAACTTCAAACAGCGGCCGGGCGGGTATCACAGCGCTTCCAGCGGCGGTCAGCGCAGTAAGCCTGAGTATACGTCCAAGTTGGCGAACAGTAGGCGTACAATAATCGTCCTACATGCAACCGTCAAATTCGCACGTTGCTATCTATAATCACCGGCCGGAAGGGTGGGCTATAATATGCCGAGGCACAGGAAGAGGCAATGTGATATGCCGAGGCGGACGATATGAACTTGAAATCCGAGATGGGGCGGACATCGGAGTAGCGCTGGTAGCGGGGGTAAGTTAGAATATTGATTGTATAGCATTAGCTTCGGAAGGGCGTTGGAAATGTAGAACCAGAAGAGCGCAGCGGGAGTGTCGGCAACGAGGAGGATCATCGCATCACAGTTGAAGACCGTAAGCAGAATAGGATGTTGGCATAAAATCGTATGGGTGGACACAGCGTAGTCGCACGGGAAAGTAGAAGCGTAGAGATCGCAAGGGATTGGGAGCGTGGTCCTAGTATGTCGTGGTATAATATCATCTTGATTATCGTTGCGCGCTGGAAGTGGAGTGCGATGATGAGGAAGCTGGATTTGATGCGAATATTCATGTGCACGCGGGAATCATGCACCACCATAGGAAATTCTAATCTCTTGAGAGGGGTCTTGTTTGGAAAGTGTATGGTAACCACGTATCATCGCACCCTGGCAATAAGGCACTCCGCCTGCCTGCTTTGCACTCTGAGCCAGGAACCACAGATCCTTCCGCTGTTCTAGAATTCCAGAGAAAGAACGCAGATGCAGTAGGTAAGGTCGCGGAGCGCGGATTTCGTCAGAGGGGTCGGTGAACGCTGGCTGGAAGAAAGAAACCTTGGATGGTAAAGCAGCTAGAAAGGACTTTGAATCGTTGGACGTGTTGAAGAGGAATCGAAGATGCTGCGGTAGGAATGTGCAGACGAGAAGGGCGCCCCCCGACGAGGCATTGGAGATATTACGAGAAGATCGGCGCGAGAACTTGTGCGTACACCTTGCGGGGATTCGTATGGGCTTGAGGGAAGGTGAAGAGTTCAAACCGGGCCGAGGACGATGCTTGAGGTCCATCCATCCGCACGAATCGCTTAGGCTCTGAGCAGTGACTCCTAGTGCAAGCTTAAGCCTAGTAACTCAGGATTGGACCAAAGTTGAATGAAGAAGATGCATGTGCCGAACGAAATCCATTGAAATTCAAACGGGCCTTTCATTGGCATCGAATGAACTTGAGGGAACAAATGCACCAGATGCTGTGCAATGTGCATGTGGAGGTTGAAAGAAAGAAGAGACTCACGTAAGTTGTTGTCATCTATGTACAGCTGTGTACGTGTTGCGGAGTTTCAATTATTTTTTGGCACCGACCACAACATGGACGTTAACTCCACCCTCACCGAGCCACAGCGCGTCGGACAGCTTTGGTTTGAGGATGGTAACATCGTCATTCAGGCTGGAAACAGCCAGTTCCGCGTCTTTCGCGGCATTCTTGCGGCGCAGTCTCCCGTCTTCAAGGATATGTTTTCGTTGCCACAGCCTGCAGACTCGGAGGCCGTAGACGGGTGTCCAGTCGTACGCCTTCATGACTCTAAGGAAGACCTCACGGTGTTTCTGAGAGCGATTTTCGATCCCGAGTAAAGCGACCTATCTGGTGTCTCTAAAGTTTGGCGCTCATGTGCTTCAGATTCTTACAACCCTACCCCCGCTGGACGGAATTGACCACCATTGCCAGCTGTCTCCGTCTCAGTCAAAAATATGAGGTTAACTTCCTCCGGCGCCGTGCACTCGTTCACTTGTCAGCCCGCTACCCTATCCGGCTCGCTGACTATGACGAATATAATCCGCCCGTGCCGATGCGGGATGTAAACCACCGTTGGGACCGCTGGATGCCTCATATACATGCCATTCAATTGGCTCGTGAAACCGATGTCCCCTGGATTCTACCTCTCGCGTTCTATAAAGTATCCAGTGCATTCTCTGACGAGGGTAGCGTCATGGAATTTTTTGACGCCCTTTCCGGCCGCAATAATGGTTCTCCTCGGCTGTCTGCACAAGACCGACAGGTTTTTCTTTTAGGACACCATCTTCAAAGCCATATGACGGTCACACACATCCTACGATTCTTGTTGGATGGTGAAATCGTCACGGGCTGCATAACTCCGACACACTGTGTCTCCGGGCGAAACTGGGTCTACAAGGACTGTTTGGACACTCTAAAAACCGATTCTAACTCTCCACTTGAATTCTTCTGGCAATGGGCAGAGCTGGAGGGCAGGGTGTGCTCCATTTGTCTGGCTTCCCTTGAACAGACACACCAGGAGGCACGGGAGAAATTGTGGGCAGATTTGCCTGCGATGTACAGCCAGCCGCTCTGGAAGGAGTTAGAGGAATTGCGAGAAGCCGCGATAGGCGACGAGCTGGCAGAGGTACATATACACTGACTCGTCTTGACATACAGTAGATTCACAATGGTATTGTCGTTGGCTCGACCTTTTGACCGGCTTTCCTTTCCAATTCCTTTCAAAGTTATTTTCTTCCTCTTCTTTTTTCTTGATAGAATGTCTATGCAGCTCCCCGAGCTGGTTGTGGAGACTTCTTTCCATTGGGCAAGATGCCCTAATAATTAATTTGCAGGACAAGGAAACAGGCATATACACAATCTAGCCCCTATTCGCTCGTTCATCTCATCCATTTGAGTGCTCGGAGG
Organism: Mycena crocata; assembly: GCA_029281795.1. Classification (NCBI taxonomy): domain Eukaryota; kingdom Fungi; phylum Basidiomycota; class Agaricomycetes; order Agaricales; family Mycenaceae; genus Mycena; species Mycena crocata. The sequence goes on along the minus strand of JARJCP010000036.1, from coordinate 177,151 downwards.
CCCTATCATTCTATCTCGAAAGTGAAATCGTCGACAAGCGACGCACACCCACAGCGCCCTACTCGGGAATCCTCGCCAGCGCGTACCACGACGTGGCTACGCGACTTAACTTGCTCGCAACCACTGAGGAATCACTACGCTTCGCGTCCTCTATCCAACACTGGCCGTTCTTGGATGATGCCATTCCCTGTTTGCGACAGCTTACTGTAAGCCCTTCATACCCATTTTTGTGGCCCTCGCCGATATCGACCACGAAACTCTCTGCAAGACCTCTGCCTTCCTCCGGATCGCAGGGTACGTTACGGAGGTACACACCTGGGACGCGTGCCGCGCTTACAGGCCTGACACGGGTACACTTACGCCCTCCTTTATGCACCACGACGAGATGGGCGTGCCCCGACGCGCTGTCTCGTGTCCAGCAGCCTCGTCCGCGATATCGAGCCGGCGGGGTGGCTTAATGTTCCCGGGATTTGGATGCGCTATTCCACGAGTATGGCAGCACGACTGCCTGTCGTGGCCGGTTCCGTGGCGTGTGCGGTATAGTATGCAACGCTGCCGGCCGTGGTATCTGGAATTTTGGCTGCGCAGGGGATGGCTAATAATATGCACGAGCAAATGGGGCTGTCGTAGATCGTCCATACTATTTAAGAAACCCTCCACCGCGAGGCTACCAGCCTACTCAATTTTAACCGTATCCCAGGAAAAAAGTTGAACATAGCGCACTCTCTGCGCGCTCAAATTCAGGGCCCGACCGGGCATCAACCTCAGCGTCGATTTGGTGAATATTCAACGGGGACAATACGCTTGTGCGTCACAAGCTGTGTCTCGGTCCTATCGCGCTCATTTGAGACGCCCCCCTTCCATGTCTTGTGTGTGCCTATGGTTTCGAAATCCAGGATAATCTACAGCCGAGGGACAGGGAATTGGATAACATTGGTCAAACGGGAGAGACATTTCGGTGCGCAATTTCAATTCAGTTTCAGAGGTAAAGTTGGGTCATTCGTGAAATTGTAATCGGATCGAGCAGTGATGATATCGTAAACGTTGCGGACATAGAGACATTTATAATGACGCGACGCGACGCGTTTGGTTGGTGGTATTTGGTCCCGGAGCAGGTCGGATCAGAAGGCGGGGCTGTTGCTCTTGCTTCTTGCTTCGCTCCTTCATCTGGGTTTGCAGCTGCCACGTGTGCTGATGCTGAAACCGTGAAACGTCTTGGAAAAGCTCAACATGTTGTCCCTGGAGGCGCTTCAAACCGCAATCCGATGAGCACGCCGTGCTCATCGACTGATGGGTAACCAACCCGCGCCCGACCAGTATACGAACTTTCAGCATCGGGTTAGCTGGTAAAATTCTTCTTATCCCAGGCGAAAGCCTCATGGTGGTGCATTCCGTGGGGAGGGTGAGTTGTTGGGATATCACGACCTCGCGCCGAGTGGCGCACTTGACGATTCCCGGCCTCCGAGTATTCGCACCACTGGGACCATGTCTGGACATCAGAGGAAAAGCTCTCATCAGTGCTTGCATCTCGTCCGTCCTCCCTACTTCTGATTAAAGTCTATTCATTCGGCCCACAGATTTAACGAAGAGCGCGGAACTGAACAAATGGTGGCAATCGAAATCGAATATCGGGACCGTGCTCACATTGCCATGTCCCATACCATATCCGCGAAGATGCGCCGCGTTTCTCTCATGGCCTCCTTTTATATCGATTCCGTGGCGATGGGGTTGTTCTCATCCCGGGAAATACTTTCTTGGGATATGCACTCTGATTCCACGGTCATTTATCTGCAGTGCGTCCACCAGTAGCTCAGAATGTAGATCTTACATGTGCAAGCGAAAATTAGGTCGGTCCGGGCCAAGCCATATGTCTACCATTCAAAGAAGTCATCTATGCGATGTATTGGACTATGGGTCCCGATAAAAATCATGATGTTCACTTCACTACGCCCTCTGCGACTACCCTACCAGGCTCCCCTTTAAAGCTCGCCGTGGACCCCTGCGCCACCTCCTTCGCTCAGAGAGCTTACGAATCCCGTGGAGGCGGATGTAGTACTATTTCCCACCGGCGGCGCCTGTGCGCACCCGACTACGGCGTCTTTGGGGTCACTGGGGACACAGTGAACTCAATGTCGTTGATCCACTTTTGGACTGCCCATGACGAACAGGGACGCCTGAAATTCGGCCCGGGATTTGCATACAACCATCCCGGCAGAATCATCCACACATTCGTCTGTGCCTCCGGGGCATACGTGCTCATCCTTGTCGAGCCGCGCCAGCCCGAGTTGAATGAGGACGAAGGATATCTCGGCCTGGTGCATTTCAGTCCTACTTCCGTTCCGCACACTACGTTCCGGAGGCTGGAGAATATCGTCGACGATTTCACCGCATTCTTGGATGCGTGCATCGACATTGCATTGGATGATTCTCTGGGTATCATTGTCGCGATCAACACTCGCAACTGCGCAACGGTCATCTCATATGTATGACCACCCGTATGCAGAAGTTGACCTACTTTGGAAATTAGTCTTGGATCCATAGATATCTAGAACTTTTGAATTCACTGCTCTCAGACTAAATTTTCTGACACGCTTCGGAGTTTACGGCATACTCGTCAATGAGAACTGGCAACAAGACCCCGTCGCCACGGCGTTATCAGCGGGGAAACGGGGCCTGGTCGCTGTTTCAAATTCCCTTCCTGGCATACCCTTTGTATTTTACAGAATATATTTACGGCCTCAAGACGCCGCTGTCCATCTGTCGAAATATTTTCGAATCAGGAACAAAGTCACAACTAGGCGCACATATCGCGCTGCTGGGCGTGCAGTTGCATAACTCGGAGCAGCTGGATGTTCAGGATCTCCTGCATGTTTCTCAGCATCTGCGGGTGCATATTCAATTTTAATTTCGAAATGTAGAGCACCCGTGCCATTAATATTGAATGCCACCACTCACGGGGACCCACACACACAACACACACATCAAATATCGAAGTTGGCTTTATTTCCAATTTCGGCAGTCCCTTTCCCGAAAATCCACTTGGGATATGGGATACGCAGCTCAAGGCCGGGTTCACAAGGTCATTTTACAAGGTTGTCTCCGCAACATGAGCGGCCATCATACTTTCCACTTCAGGGCATTGCCTTGTTTTCTCTCAACATAAAGAGGCGCTGGAGCTGCAATGCAGAACCAACTCTATCCATCAAGTCTACCGTCCCCATACCCATCCGACATACTCGCCTCCAGTCTCTAATAACGCCACCCTTCATGCAATTCAACCTCCACGCCACGCTTATCTTGGGCTTTGGTGCGCCTCATTCTGACCCCCGATTGCGGCGCTCCTAACACATCCCTTTCAGTTGTCGCCTTCTCATCGGCTGCACCAGCACCCTTGACCCCTCCGCTCGATGTAGAAGCTCGCGAGGTGTGTTTTCTTTGATTTAGTACCAAATAATTCTCATCACTCACACAACACCGCCAGGTCGGCGAAGTTGCTGCTCGGGGTTGCAGTTTGTACACCTGCATCTGAGGGTGGATTTTTTATTGAGCAGTGAGCTACTGCGGCCGTGTATGATTCGTGAATTGGCGTCTGATTCGCGTGTTCAGGACTATTTATTTCTGCGGCGGACGACTGTGTCTTTCCCGCCACTTTTTTCATCGACGATTTTCTTCTCCTGGTACTGGTTATCTGTTAATCCAAGTCGTAGTAATTACAACCTGTATCCGCACACCTTTTGTATACATCCCTCTCGATTCTCCTAACTCAATGAAACGGGAAGTAAAACAAAATAATGTGGTTCACCTTGGCTAACAAAGATGTCGTCCTCGATTTCTCTGCATTACTGAATGTCACCAGGTTGTTTTCGATGTTTTGGAACAAATAAGTTATCTGGCAAATGCGAAGAACACAGGACGACGGACGGAATGGGACCTGTCAACAATTTGAAAGCTCGTTCTTCGCCGGTGGTGCATCGTCGCTGTTTCCTTTCAATCTGTATGGAAGCACTGAGGTTCTGAGCAGTTCAACAGGCCTGCTGCGATCTTCGGCGGAACAGTTTTGATAGAAGCGCAACGCTCAAGCAAGGTTTTGACAAGGTGTGGAAGGCTGTGGGAGCTGGCCGTGTGTGTGTGGACAGCTTTGAGCGATACGACTTTGATGTTCGCCAAAACTGCTGTTGAATTCACAGCCTACATAAACACAGAAAAAAAGGATTCAAATGGAGTAAGACGGGTGTCAATCCGTTTGATGATCAGACTCGATATATTTCGACTCACGCCAGCACCACCACCACCGTCCACGACGCACAACGCACAGGCGAGCCGCTCGTTCTTCCCGCAACGCACAGAGGGAAATCGATATCTCAGCAAATGATTTCGGGAGCTCCTCCCCAGCTTAAACGACGATCTTTCTCATTCCAGAGGCCCATTGCTATCCGGCAAAAAGGTGGAGAGAATATTGAATCGCAAGGCGCATGGGACAGAAAATGCCGCAGAAACGTCTGTCGAGGAACCTGGAGTTGACAGTGAGGCTCCAAGCTTAATCCCAGCGTCGGAGTCTAGCTTTGATCCTGGATATCGGGATGCTGGGAATAAAGCCGACGATGCTATTCATACATATCTCGCCCTCCGGCGGAATTTGTCTTGGAAATCTTAATCTCTCCCCATCTCTCGAGGACAGCAGATCGACCATGCGAACGACAGCGCCATAACATCCCCATCTATCTCACCCAGATATGTTCGTCCTGGCGTCAGCTAGCTTTGAACACCCCCGAACTCTGGAGCAACGTCTCGTTATATTTCAACCGTCAGACCGCTCAGAGTACTGGCAACTTGATCAACCTCGCGAATACCTGGCTTTGGAGAGGTCGACGGGGGCACTTGCCCTCGAAATTAACATGGACTGGATTCTGACAACAATCGCATCGACAAGGAGCCTATCCGGAACCTCATTTTCTCCCGTGCAGGTGATTGGCAGAAATTGGCACACTCCGAACAGTATGGCGCGCCTTATCACCAGCATCAGCGTTTCATCTCACTCGAGGAGATCGAAATTGACGTATATTCGTCTGACTGGGACGAATGGTGCTTTGACGACACTCTTCTGTCGCTTTCCTCGCTGCGTGGTTTCGGCTTTCACCCGTGGCGTAATACTTCGTCCCCAATCGATATTTTCAGCCAACTAGTCCTTCCGTGTTCCCAGCTCAAAGGACCGTCTCTATCAGTCCCAGTGAGCGGAAAGGATCTTCTCTCTGTATTGCCAGTCTGCTCCAACATGGAAACACTCGACGTTGACACCCTGCCTGAAAATATCGTATCCCGCGAAATCAAATTTCTTCAGCTCTCTCAACTCTCACTCTATATATTCCCTGCCCAAGAAAAAACGCTCAATCCATTTCTACGGGCGTTACGGGCCCCCATTCTTCGCGAACTCAACTTGGATTTCGCCGGAAACGCCAAATACAACTTTTATAGGTGCGCATTCTGGGCATCCCATTCACACCGGCTGCGTAAATTCAGCCTGTCGAATTTTTACGTCCACGACCGCGCGTTGCTCCAAACGATGCCCAATCGGCGCACTCTTGTGTTGTCGCAGCGGAACATTATCTTGTCCGCAAAGACGTTCGACACGATGCGCACGGAGGCGCAACTGTCCCGCCTGACGAGGCTTAGCGTTGCCGTTGGATTCCCTGAACGGGGTGTGGACCCAATGGATTCCGTACGCGCCGCAGTTGCGTTAGTCGAATCCCGCTTCACGTCCCCTCATTCCGCGGCGGTCGCTCGACTTGCCCACGTCGATCTAGACGATTGGACTGACCGGAGTCCCGTTGGAAAAGAATTGGCCTCGGAACGGCTCGACTCGGTGCTGGAGCGACTTCGCGACCTCAAGAATCGGAGCTGGAGCGACTAGGCCACCTCAAGAAGAAGAGGTGAGATGTTCGATGGCAGAAAAAGGGGTGCGACCTACTGGAACGCGATGGCAGATAGGACACGAACCGATCTGAATGCGCTGACCATATGATATGTAATTAATCTTCTCCCCATACACCGAATGAACGATTTTCTGCGATCAATACCTCCAAACCTTCTGCAGAAAACGCGCTGAGGCGTTTAAGTGCGCCACCACTCCAAGCATCTCGAAAGGCGAGGGAAATGCTGTTTAACCGTTGGCATGAAGACTGGTCTGGAAGATGCCAGCGGGATTCGATCATGTCGATAATCGCATCTTGTTCAACACTGGTGTAGCAAAAGATATTGAGGCGCAGTGTCCGTAGACACGGCAGGATAATAGGGGAGGTCTTGCCGTTGAGTTCATGGATAAGGCGATTGATTGCATCGGGCGCTCCAGCTGCCCTATGCCAACCACCTGCAAGGTCGATATCGAGCGTCGTCAAATCCTGAGTCTTCAGAACGGCGCGGAGTATATCGGCAGTAGCGGGGTTTGGAATGAGAAGAAGCCCACGGATGGAGCAGGAGGACCGCACTATCAAGGAAGGGAGGTGTTCGGTAGTGCCGCATCGGATGGCGCGGAAATATTCCAATCGTGGGGCTGTGATGCATTGCAGATACGCTGCGTCGCTATGCAGCTCTTGAAGTTGGGGCAGATATATTCCGTCGGTGTATAGAGTCTCGTAGTCGAATCCACGGATCATTAAGACGACGAGGGAGGTCGCCGACCGCAGCACCGGTGCTACTTGTTGGAACCGGTCGTACATTGAAATATGCGTCAACTGGGCTGTGGGAAGTTGGGGAACCGGCTGAATTGCAGCCAAGGTCACCTTCCGCAATTTCGGCGCGACCCCAAATGCACCCCACACCATTCTTGCTGGAATGCGCACATCCAGATAAAGACTATGAAGACTCTGGAGCCTCCGTCTCACAGTGGCAAGTTGTCGCATAGCCGCTAGAACGAGGGAGTCACTTTTGGGGTCCACCGATAGGTTCAAATCCAGCTCCCGCCAATGTGGTGAGACGATCATAAGAATCTCGAGCAGTTTGAGGGTGTACAGGTTTGCTGGCCGAGTCATGGATATATACAGGTGTCGATGACCTGCTCGATGGAGCTGTGTTTCGAGCATCAAGAAGGGTGCTAACCGGTGCTTGACAAATACGAGTACGGTCCACAAGCTGGGAGAGGACAGTGCGACTGCGCGCCAGTGATGACAGATGTGCCCAAGGATCCAGGGACTCCTCCGGACATGGAATGAGCCGCAGCCTTCGTGGAGATAATCTTCCACTGTAGGGGTAGTCCACAAAAAAATTTCACCCAGGATTTCATTTGGGAAACTGTTAAAAACCGCCAGAGCGTTTGGATCCAATGCATTGGGTGATTGTAAGCATTCTAGGCTGAGAATCTCGTTAGAAATCATGTGTGGAGAAGGAGTTCGGGATAATAACCTGTGAGCTGCAGCCTGAACGAGCATCCCTGGATCTCGCGTTGTGTCGACGTTGTGGGCAAGTTGTGGGCGCAGATCCCGATGATCTCCGTATCGATCCGACGCAACCTGACTTAGACAGCAGTCTGTGCGCAGTACATACAGAATTAGGAGCATAGGCATTACGTTGCAGTGGTCGGCTGTGGTCGGGTAGGCATGCGAACATGCGACCATAGCACTTGATTGGAATTCGCCGGAGTTCAGCGTATCCTATTCAGGATTAACCTGATTGACCTAGGATGGATTTGAGCTGGATGGCAAGCTATGGCAAGACAGTCTGGACTTACAAGGAGATGATGGTTCGGAGCCAAGAGCAAGTCAAGAGCATCAATCACTGCATCAACATAATTAAAGTTCCGCTGATCACCCCGCCCATGCCGTATGATCTACAAGCCGAATTCAACTTGGTTGAACTTCCAGTTTTCTTCGGCCAGCCACAATTTACAACGGGTCATATATATGTATCATTTCATAGCTTTACAGAATGCGGACCGAACTCGTGCTCAACATCCATGTATCCTATCGTATCCTCACATCGCAGCCTCAAAGTAAACAATTTTTTGTTGCAACGATGTGCAAAAATTAATATCAAGCCCGTGTTGCCGTCCTGAGAAGCGTCGCATCGTCGGGATATATCGGTCCCTCTGCAAACCGAGATAATATGAATGCATATGGGAAGCGAAAACAAGTACAGAAAGTGGAAAGGAACTTACTCAACCCGCCGATCGCAAGCTCCTTCAAAGTCAGCCTAGGCTGCATGTTGTGCGGCCCTCGGTCCAGCTTAAGGAGCCGCAGCGCGTTCTCGCGGCCGATGGAGAGGAGGTCTGGCTGAGAGCTATATTCCCGCATTCCAATCTCAATAACTGACAAGTAAAATGGAAAATGGAGAGAACACCCACAGCGGAAGCGTATCGAACCAGGTGCTTCCCTCCATCAGCCCATCTTCATACGGGTAGTCAACGGAAAACATGATCCGCGACGCGGAGAGCTCCGCGATGGCGCCCTGCAGGGAGCGGGTGGAGAAGTTTCCGCTGGCTAGAGGCGAATCAGTATGTAGCTCAAAACATGGACAGTTCAATTATATACTCGTGATGTGCATATTGGTCGCAAAGTAGTCCCGAATCGTCTTGTTCTTCGCCATCCGCATCTCGGGAAAGCGGTCGCCTGGGAGACAGCGTGAATATTCTTAGGATAGCAGTGTTGGATGTACGCACGGTCGAGTTTGTGGTCGAGCCGCCAAAGATCGAACGGGATCTAAAATTAATCTGCTGAGCGCCGTGTGCTATTACGAACAGACCGCCTACGTGTTCCCCCATATGCCCAAACACCAACTGAACACCGGGAAATCGGTCGAACACACCGGACGTCGCGATACCGAGAATGTGGATCGACAGCTGGTTCGCGAAGCCCCACGCCGACGCTTGGAGCCACTTCCGCTCGCGGTAAAGCTCGTCAAAGACGCGCTTCGACGGCAACCTCGGATGCATGTAAACGGGAACATCCAGCTCCTCCACGGCTGCCCAGAATGTCTGAAAATCATGAGCAATAATCTCTGTACAGAACAGTTATAAAGTATTACGCACATCGTAAGAAGGATCGTCGTAAAATAGCATAGTCTAGTTTCACTGAATGAATATCCTACAAACTCAAGAAAATGACGGGGAGCTCACGTTACCATCCGGCCCGCCGTTCTGGAAATCGTTGAGCATAACACCCACACATCCAAGCTCGACAACGGCCCGCGCCAGCTCCTCCGCTGCCTGCTTCGGATCATGCATCGACACCGCCGCAAACGCTGCAAACCGCGCTGGATTCGCTTTCACCTTCTCCGCGATGTAGCTTCGCGAAGATTGTTAATATTCGGCCGGAGTAGCATGAAGTTGAAGTTGGTATTGACTCACTTGTTGCTTTCCACTGCCATATTGTGTGCTTCAACAGGATCCGAGATGCCCTGGGGGCCAGGCGCGGTCAGTGAGAGCACCTGCATCTCGACGCCCGCCTCGAGATAGCGTTAATTTTCTGCAGTGCCCGGGAAAAAAACGATACAACGAACGCACTTCATCCATAGCTGCTATACGTCCCTCGATGTCGGCTAACGCCTTGCCTAAACGGGCCGCGGCATGGACAGAGGCATACCCCTTTGCTTCCCCTTCCGCTAGTCTTGGGAGGTTCCACGCCTCCTCGAGGATGATTTTGCCCTTCATTTCAGCAGTAGCAGTGGTGGGAGCTGGTGGGAGATATAGTGAGAGCGGTGCCTATTCGTTGCTGGCTCTTCTGTTCTGCCTATAAGTTCGGTTAGGAATCGGGCCGAGGAGAGAAGACCTGCACATGAGCTCGGTATTGCCAAAAGGAGGCCGAATTTTGGTCATGGGTGCATACTAACGAGAGAAACATTGCCGACACAGGGTTGAAAATCCCACGCTGCTCCAGTTTCCGTTCCATTCCCGATGTCGAGCGCTTAGACTTGTACCTGTACCTCACCGTCCGAGTCCTCCATTCCCTCTTCCAAACTCCACTATGGACGCGACAGAAAAAGGCAGCATCGAAGCGGAGTCGGAAAATGTTGGAACTGGAACGCCGCCGGTAGTAAAACTGGACCAGAAGGGTCTTCCGCTCATTCCGCAGCCATCAGACGACCCAGAGGATGTGCGTACGCCACGCAGGCAAATTAATAGCTATCGTGTCTGAACTCACAATAATTGCAGCCGCTCAACTGGAGTCGTAGCCAGAAGTACATCATCGTCTGCATCGTGTCTCTGGTTGCGTTTTTCGTACGTGTTCTCCGGAACCATTTCCATGTATTTTATTTCTGACAATTCATTAGGGCATGTTTTCGCTCGCAAACCTGAATCCTGCATATGCACAAATCGGATTAGCTCTGGATAAAACCGCCATTGAAGCGTCATATATTGGTGGGCCGACTCGGAGAATCACCCCACGTTCATGCGCTTGTTCATTTTATTTTATTTTACTTCAGGGACAATATCCATCGCTTCCGCCGGCATCGGGAGCTTCATCTGGGCGCCCATAAGCAACGTCTATGGGCGCCGCCCGGTGCTCATCGTCTCCCAGGCGATCGCAATCGCCGCGGGATTCGGTAGTGCGTTCGCGAAATCCTACGGCACCATAATCGTTGGCCGGTTCTTCACGGGCCTGGGTGTCGCTTCCGGCAATGTAGTGTCGTTCGCGGTTGTGTCCGACATCTTTTGTCTGCACGAGCGTGGAAAGATGCTCGGGATTGTGACGGTCGCGCTCATAAATGGGGTGGGTTACCTCCTCATAGAAAATTTCTTACCTGTTGACCGTCGGTCCCCATTTATAAAGCCCCACGTCGCATCGCTACCCGGCGGATTCATTGCACAGAACGTAGGCTGGAGGTGGACGATGATAATGCCCGCCATCACAGCCTCCGTTTGCTGGGTCCTTATTGTCGTGGGCCTGCCGGAAACACTCTATGTGCGCGGCCTTCCGCACGTCAAAACAACCGGAAAGTATCACCGCCTGCGAATCACCGGCGCACGCGCTCACCGCAAATTGCAACTCGTCGACTTCTGGCGCCCCTTTCAAATGTTGAAGTACTTCCCCGTTGTGGTCCTTGGGTGGTTTGGAGGTGCGACTATTTACCGTGTCGTTTTTCAACCCAGTGCTTATCGGTGAATCTGGATAGCTGTCGCATTTACACTGGGCAGGTGAGTTCTGCACTATATACTTCAGCTTCGTACATTCTCATAGCAAGAAATCTAGTGTCATGCCAGCGCAAACTGTCTCCGCATTATTCCGAACATACTACAAGTGGGGCTCCGCCCGCACCGGCGTCGCGCTCAGCGTAAGTACCACCATCGGCGGCGTTCTCGGGGAAGTGGTCTCTGGCCCAGTCATCGTATGTCCCTTCTCTTGCCTCCCACATTCGAATTCGTCCCTCCATGATATGCACACCGATGTAGGACAAACTCATGGAGCGGGCGAGGAAGCGCTCGGGGCGCGTGCGGCCAGAGTCTAGGTGCGCGTGTTCAAGCTGTTGGCTTATTTATAACAGAGGGAAGAAAGCCAATTCTAACCACGCTTATGCATAGATTGCACGGCATGTGGCCCGCGATCTTCCTCCTCCCAGCAGGTCTACTCGTGTTCGGTTTCTCGATCGAGAACCACGCGCTAAACCACTCGTACGTCGGCGCCACCGTGGGCATGGCCATAACGTGCAGGTATCCTTTGTTCTTCTCAATTTAGCTTTCTGAGTTTGCTTTCTGATGTGCAGGCTTCGCGGTGCAAATGATCACGACGCCGATTATCGCCTGTGAGATATTCCTCCCTCTTTCTTGACCTTGACGCTGGGGATGTTGATTATATGCTACCACCGAACGATTATATGCTGACACGCTCACGCTTAACGCCAAATAGATTGTGTTGATTGCTACAAGCCGCAATCAGCCGAGGTGGTTCAACTCTTGAACTTTGCGCGGCAAGGTTCGTTTTCTCTTTTTCGGCTACATCAACGTTTCGTGTGTTGAATTTTCAAATTTTGAACAGAGATGTCATTCACGGTTGGATTCTGGTCGATCCGCTACGGTGCGCTACCTCCCCGGCTCTCTCCGAGTTCAAATTCACACTGTTCGCGTACGCCCAGGCGACAAAGTCGGCTTCCAATTCAGCGGCGTCACATACGCTTGCGTGTCCGTGTTCTTTTTCTTGCCTGTGTTGTGGATCATGATGTGCGTCCCTTACCTTTTTTTCCCTTGGTTGACTTTTCCTTTCCTTACCTCGATTTACTCGTTCCGCACCTTGACTTATCGGACGCAATTACTTACTAACCGGAATTCATCCCACAGCTACGGCGAACGATTGCGGCGCCACTTGGGCGAACCGACCTTCAACAAGGAGATTTAAAGCATCGAAGCAGATTTACATAGTTGCTGTTTGTTGCATTGCATTGATGTCCATTCGAGCCGGAGTCGTATTCATAAACATTCGAGTTGTATTCGAAATCTACACGTAACTAATGTCGGGATGGGGATGAGTCGGGGTTTGTTCGAGGGCGCCAAGCGCGATGGATGTGTTTGGAATCAAGATCTAAATATGAAGGTATTCAAAATTCAAGATGTAATTTCGTACGGTGAACTTGCTAAGGGAGGGAAGGGGGACAAATGAGGTGGGTTATGGTGCATTGCGTTGGTACGTAGCGTTCAAAACGTAGTTCGTCTGGGAGACTTGGAATGCAATTAGAGGGGAAGACACAAGAAAGAAATAGCGCGGCTGCAGACCTAAGACGCAGTCAGGCGGCGCATGCCTCCCATGAGATCGTTCATAGTGTTCTGCACCACCTTGAACTTGGACACCCCGCAGCGCTCGCTCTCGATGTGTTGGCAAAGCGCACTGAGAGTGGTGAACGACTGGCGGCACGTACTCAGGGGACAGACGTATATCTTGTCCTGGTGACGCGGGCTGGCGAGGTGCTGGTTCAGCGCCGCGAGCGAGCGGTAGTATGGGAGTAATACTGTAACATTATTATTACATTTTCCCAAGAATTGCATCACGGAAAAAGACACCACTTTAAACATAGTGACCCCCTGTAATCTCACAAGGAAGATGCTCAACCTCAATGGATCTCGAATATTCACCACTTGAACTTTACACCAGAAAAAGGCATCACCATTGGTTCATGTAAATTTATGCACCCCTGGGGTTACAAAAGAAGACATCACCTTCGTTGCACAGGAAAACTTGACTGTCTTCCGACTCCGTGAGGTCAGATCTCCGAACTTCCGCCAGCTATTCCACCATCATGATAACTCTTTCTCACGGTTCAACTTTCCTTGCTGAGCCTGTGTCTGCATGTGAGATTTGAACCAAGAACGTACTGCTGCTCCTCAAATAAACAACCTCGTGTGCTGTCATCAAACAAACCCATTGCAATGGCTGATCTGCTGACTGCTTGAATTGAAGGATGGTCCACCCCCATCCTAGAAACTTCATATTCAAATCTTTCGCTCAAATTCACTCGGGGCGCAAACCGGCGAATCCAAAATGGAAGTACCTGACTGCCAAATTTCAACCGTGGGAAGATAATGCCGAACTTTCTGGCACTAAGTTCTATGAGGTACTCCCAGTGGTACATATTAAGCCATGATTGGGTGAGGGTCTGGTTCTCCAAAGAAGAGGACCAAGTGGTGCATCTGAGAAAGAATATCAGTAGTGCATAGTCCTGTGATGTGGGCGTCAGTGCCGCTCGTTAAATCGACACCGGTGCCTTTTGTCAACAGGATTTATTGAAGGAGTACTTCAAATACGACTCATCCAGACCGGTGCTCTTCCTTAAGCGAGGGAGGTGTGTCAGGTTCAGCGAAATCTGGTAGGTGGTGCATAAAGGAAAGAATTCTCCTAAAGCAGTGATTTTTTCAAGGAAAATCACAAAGTGGTGTAACTAATGATAATGTTACAGTATTACAGCCATACGGTAGCCGCCATGGCACAAGTAGCACTCGTAAGCGGACCCGTTCCACGAGGCGGCGCTCGCCATGTAGTTGACCTGGTTGTCTCCGCCAGTAAGGAGGCGCGCGGGGTTGGTGATGACGTTGTTGGTGTCGTACTGACGGACGATGCGGTTCACGGTCTGCCGGTTGGACCCCGACGAGCATGTCCCCGCCTCGAGGTGGAGAAGGAGCGCAGAACGCGTCACGAAGCCGAGCCCACATCCCCTCCCCGGGCAGATCACCTCCTTGGGGCGGTGGGTCGACGAGTTGAGGTGCGATTGGAGGTTGCTCGCCGACTGAAAGAGGCGCTTGCATGGCGCGCAGTAGTGGTGGAGGTCGGATTGCCTGTAATGCTCGCTCAGCCCCAGCTCGTTCTGGAAGAATCTACGACATTTGCCGCAGTAATGGTGCTCCTGCTGGTAATGATATTCCAGTTCGCTGGGATTGTCAAAGTGCTCGTCGCAGCGCTGGCAGTAGTCATGCACACGACTCTGGACGTAGTGCTCTTTCAGCCCGGTCCACGAAGTAAAGTCCACATCGCAGTCATCGCAGATATTGTGATGGGGCGAGTTTCGCTCATGCTGATAGAGAGCCGAGTAGTTGTTGAAGAAACGCTGACACCGGCTGCAGTATTCCATTGTATGAAGAATGCCTTCTGTGATTCGACTGCGATTCCGAGGCGATATTTGGAAAGGATGCGACTTAGCTGAATGAAATTGGAGTGAAATGAATTTCCGTCAAAGAAGACCGGCAGCGAAATGGTGCTCACGAGAGAGAACTAGTCTTTTGGGCCCTTTTCCCTCGCAAGAACAAAAAATCGACGTGGTGGCAACGTGGTGGTAGTGAAAAGACGTTGTAGTGTGACGAGTGTGTCACAGTTACGATGACTGATTGGTAATCTTGGTTGCGAACCTGTGGTTGGGTTTGGCTGAGCAGAAATTAGCTCGGAGACGTAAATGGCTAGTCTTGGCTTTTTGAAATTTGCAAGGTATATGCAAGAACTCAAACGTAGCTCAAAAGAAGACGCCTTCGGCACACAAGCAAAAAGTTCAACTTATCAATGTTCCGTTGTTGAATGCAAAGATATCTACTTGGGCCCGCCACCAGAGCGTCGTTCAGTATATACCTCAGAACTGAGTCACTTCAAGCCCAGTCATTTCGAATCATCTAATGCAGTCATCTCGAGCCATCGTATATGGGTCGAACGTCGCAGAAAATTCCAGAAGGTTCTATCTAGAAAATCGTCAAATAATATTGGAGGAAAGAGGTCAGTAAGCAAATAATCAGGAGTGATTTGAGGCGTCTTTTTCAACCGACTAGTTCTGCTAGTGTTTCAGGACCTTCAACAGCTGGAGAGAGAATATTTACGATTTTATCACGCATCGATGATGCAGACGCGCGGGTATTAGTGTCCAAACCATTATGGAAAAAACGAAGACGGACGCAAAGTCGATATGCTGAACTTGAAGCTTCCGCATCCGAGCCAAACCTCGTTACCACCCCGAATGTATATTGCCAGGTAGCAGCTTGTTCGGCCGTCAATACGCATCAATCCTTGATCAATTCCGATGTTCCGAATTTTGCACTTTCAGGACCAAACTACTCCATTAGATGCAAAGTTTAACTGAAATTGAGCCTAGCGCAATCTTAGCCTTGAACTGAGCCCTTGTCGCCAATTTCTGACCCAACTTCAACCAGCCGAAATTTCGGCAGGAAGATTACATGATTGCGGCAGGGTGGTGCCGGACCATCCGAGCTATTTATACGAAGACTAAAAATATCATCCCTCCACTGCACCCAGGCTTCAGTTTGCGTCATAAGTGTCCATTTTCAGCAGCCAGTGGTGATCCATCGTTCTCATAATTCATCCACGATATGAGCTCCCCGTTCACTAGATACTAGTAACTAGACGTTGAAAACTGAAACTTCAATGGGCTACTAGTCTCTTTTGCCGAAACTTCGAGGGATGTTCAATTGGAAGAGGCCCCTGTAACTGTAGGAGAACAGGATGTAAGATGGGGATTAGGATCTTATGTCCTACGGCCTCCAGATTTGTGTTCATTTTGTTTTATTTTACTTATAGACTTATATCAAGCCGACGAGGTAAATTACCTGAGCTATAACTAGCGTAGTCGGTCGTATCAATCGTATCTTCGTATCTTATAAACAGATGCTACAGCTGCTAGCTCGCAAGCTCGCGATGTTGTAATGAGCTACCTACAAGTTGAACAACGCGGCAAAACTCAAATCAAAATAGCTTGAGTCAGAAAGGTGTGAAAGATGAATTCCACTACGGCAGGGAGACTTACTCAGCATGATTTCAGATTCGCTCTTTCTCCCAGGAACGTGTCCTCCCTTCCCTTGGACATATAAAAGCCTGTCAGCCTGGATCCCCGACATCATCCTTTCTCCTAGTTCCAACAGATGCATCCCTCCAAACTCGCGTCCCTGCTGACACTCGCCCTCGTCGCCGTTGGCCAAGACACCTCCATTCGTGAGGTGAAAAAGGCTTTCAAGGCGGCAAACGTACGTACCGCTAGGCGAATAAGTATCATCACCCTCGGCCGTAACTATTTTCTAGATCCCAGAGGACCTGGCTATCGTCTTCAAGCCCACCGCTCTGCTCGAGGTTTCCCTTCCCCAGGCAGCCGGGCCGCCCATTACCCTTCACGCAGGAATCCAGGTCCCCCGAAATGGTGCGTGTGCGCGTACATCCCTCCTTGGTCGAGGTTCAAAAATAAATATGACGATTGCCATTGCGCAGACACCGCCGGCCCTCCGACCTTCCGCGCAGTGGGGAATGTTGGACGCGGACCATTCGTGGTAGCCACGGTGGATCCCGATGCCCCCACGCCTCAGGATCCCACTGAGGCACAGATCCGTCACTTCCTCGGCGGGGACTTCTTCAACCGCGGCGGCCTGCTCGTGAACACGACCCCCGCAATCTCGGAGTTTCTTCAACCGACGCCGCCTGCAGGATCGGATGCGCATCGGTACGTGGTAATATTGATGTCTTTCCTTCAGATGAGATTAATGACATCTTTCGTTTCAAGGTACATCTTCCTGCTCTTCAAGCAGTCTCGTGAATTCGCGACCCAGACAGTGGTTAATTCGACAACCTCCATCTCTTTGTTCAATATTAACCAGTTTGCGAACGCCGTGGATTTGGGGAACCCCATCGCCGGAACCTTCATGCGAGTTGCCCCCGCCACTTAAACGAAAACGGCATCTGCGTGCGGTTGCAAGTAAATGAACAATTTTTAGGTTTCATGGATAATCGAATCGGGACGGAAATTCCAGTTGTTCCAGTTGTACATTGAAATAAACACGTTGCTACCGACCATTGCTCTATCATGCCGATCTTTCCTACACTGGCGAATATCTAGAAATACACTAACCGTCAAACTACCTCCGTAGGTACCTTCGAACCATCATGATTGCCTCCCTCAGGGCGCAGACCTGATTCAGAAATCCGGGGCTCAACGAAATGAGCTGAGGAAATGGTGCAAAGTTGAATCTCCCGAGGACGGGCCCGACCACTGTGTGCTTGCACCGTCCTCGAATAACTGTCCACACTATCAACACTTTTGCCTAATCCAACGCGAACGGCAAGAATTGTCGGTGCTATTCCCTGCATTATCGATTAATTGTAGCGATGACTTTTGAATAGAAAAAATATGACGGACCACCAGCTGCCCCAAGACGGCACCGCTTGTAATCTAGGCATCTAAGTCAGGGTTGTGGGAGGAGAATGAAAGGAAAAGGCCTTACAACCGGATTCGTGCTACTCGCTTCTCGAAATGCGACGATAATGAATGCGATTCCGCCAAGACAGTACAATGCACCGGATTCCAAACTAATTATGCGAACCAGCAAAAGTGAGAATTATGAGATGAGGAAGGGGGAACGCAAGACGTACATCATAGCAACCACCGTGTAATATTTGTCCGTTACCCGCCGTCCCAACACATCCTGTGCCTGGCGAGCGAGCCACCAAATTCGTCCCGCTGAAAAAGTATTCAGTTGTTGATTCCGAGTGAACCGACCTGGAATAACATGGCATGGACGCACCACTCAACCCCATCAGCAATATCGTCGTGAAAAGCGACACCGCGATAGAGAGGTCGAATAGGAAAGTTATGATCACAATCGAGGTCAGACGGCCCGAATCGAAATAGCCCAAACCTCCATCAAACGAATAAATAAGCGATTATACATGTAGCTCTGTGCATGGTAATACAAACTCACCTGCGACAGCAAGAGTAGACAACAGCGGGACGACGATGATCTTGCGTTGAAAATTCCATATGGCATAGCATCGAAATATCTGTACATGAAATGCTCAATCAGCCACACCGCGCCTCAACTCATCTTACGGAGAGGCGCACAAAAATACTATCTGCGATCACACTCCCGGTCAATCAATCAGTTCAGTGTACAAACTGTAGTAGACGATGAAAGGAACCACGCACTTGCTAGTAACGTACATCACGTTCATAGTGCGGTTCATCTCGAACTCGATGTAGCAGGCATGGGACTGTGGTTCTCCCCCGAGCGCGAAGGCCTCGTCGGCGCGGATGCGAAGAGGGATGCACGCGAGGAGGAGCGCAAGATGCGCTGTGCAGAGAATGAAGAGAGTAATTGTCGCCACAGCCAGAAATTGGTTGCTCCGGTGGGTACTCCAGATTCGGCGGGTGCGCAGAACGTGTAGATAGCATCCAAATAAAACGGCATATGCACCTGGGAGTTGTAGTTAGGGAAGCGATCTGCAGGGAAACGTGAGTGCCACCCACCATACAGAATCCCCTCGGCCTTTCAAAATAATCGGGAGGTTGTAGTGACAGATCGAGAGGAGAACTGACCATGGTCAAGTACAAAGTGAGTTGAACGTCATCGACGAATGCCTTCGTGCCACAGTCCCGGATGGGAGCCATGGGAGGTCGTGAGGGAGAGTATGGGCTACAAAAGCCCCAAGCCTTATCTTCCTTATATAAACCGATTTATTGGTATTCGTCGTTACGACTGATCAGCTCGGCGAAAGTGGGCGCGGTGGGGAGTTCGTTCCAAGATGAAAATCAACAATGATGATCTTCTCCCGGATGCGGCTTCCCACCTTGTGTATACGGTGAAAACGACGCTGAGAAAACTGAAAGCTGAAGAAGGAAGCAGGCGGGGGTTATTCGGGTGGTGACCGTTTGAAGCTGCTTCACAAACACGAGCATGGCATCCGTCTGCGGGGTTACTAGGCCTAAGAACGCCGACGTTTATGAGCGGATGCAGTCGCGGCAGATCCAGAAGGTCAGCACGAGGAACCTTTGATCAGAGCGGAAACAGAGCAGTGCGCATGTTATCCTGAAAGAAACAGCGAAGCAGGCGCAAGGCGGCGAGAATAGAGTGATATTCAGAATCGAGCCCCGCTGTTGCTGATCGTCAAAGGTGGCGGAGAATCTTTTGTTATTGATTGATTCACAAGCTCGGAAGGTCTGAAAATAAGAGTCAGCCAAGGCAAGAGACCGGAACTCGTTTGAGACGTGGGAGGTTTGACGAGGACTACGCATGTTTCTGCGAGTGTCCAACAACTTTGGGGGAGCCTCGCAAATTCGGTGCGGGACGATCCATACTTGCGACTTGCATTTCTGGGAAAGCGGCATACCCACCACCAGGGGGTTTGAGGAGCTCCATCTGCGGCTGTTTCAAAGGTTTACTTTTGAACCCGTATACACATCAAAATTCACAGGCGCTCCTCCATGCATCATGTCGGCGGCGAGCACCGAGATCGATGGAACGCGATCAAATGGCGGGAATGCGGCGGTGGACCTTTTTGGGGCCTACGGCGGGTTCCACGGTTTGATATGGACTGAGTTATGACCGGGAATTCACACTGGACGCTCCTCCCCGAATCATGTCAGTGAAAGCGACAAGTAGAACCAAGATGAAACCAAGTGCGTAGAATCGGACTGCCACAGCAGGGAGCAGCTCTAGGATCCCTTGGGTACTTCTGCTCGCCGAACATATACTGGAGGAATAGATGGCTTACCGGTGCATTCGAGACACATGAATGCGTGACCGGTGCATGCCACCGAGACGAGATGGTGGATACGCTCGGCCGAGACCGGGACTGGGCCAAATAACCTGGGGATTAGTCTCTAGAAAGAGCTCGTACCTTGAGGCTTGCTTGTTGAATGCAAATGGCACTGTCAAAAAAACTGCAAGCAATACGCAAAACGGTCGGTGTGCTCAGCTTTGACATGCTTTCTCATCCTATAGTTGAGCGCTCCGCAGTTGATGACCAGAACCCTGAATTTTGGAAGGAGGAGGCTGCGGAGAACAAGTGGGAGAATCGAGATGCGGACAAGATGCGGAGAAAGTGCAGTCGGTCACGCAGGTCACTTCTGTGACCGGTCACTCGGCGATCCCCGGCCCGGGACCGCGCATCTTGGCTTTGACTTCCATCTTCCCAGCTTTGCATCGCAATATGCATCATGAATGGTTCTTAACTCAACTTCGCACTGCTTCGGTTTTAACTCCACATGAAACCGAGGATATCCAAGCCCAAATTCTCTCACTTTCGATGGAGTTTGCCCATCTTGAGGCTCTCATCCGCGATCTCTCAGCTCAGCGCGACGAAATTCAGGAATCCATTGCGCTGCGTAAAGCAGTCGTTTACCCGATTCGGCGTCTGCCCGATGATGTACTCCAAGAGATCTTCCTGGCTGTTCTCCCACCACTAAATGCCGCCATGAGCGTCAGCGAAGCACCACTCCTGTTGTGCCGGATTTGCAGCGCTTGGAGGGCGTTGGCTCTCGATACACCGACGTTGTGGTCAACACTACACATCCATCTTGGTTTCACTCTCCTCACAAGCACAAGGACACATGCTGTCCGAGAGTGGCTGAAGCGATCCGCTGCATGTCCCCTCTCCCTCTCAATATCTGGCCCTCCCGCAGACTTGAACACTCCAGGTTACTCCAGTCATACGTCCCACATTTTCCTGTTCGACACATTATTTCGATCCGCAGCGCGCTGGCGCGAACTCTCGCTGACGGACATATCCTCAGACTATTTGAAAGAATTGGGCGCCATCACGACTCCGCTGTTGACGGCCATCCATATCGATGCATCCGAAGACATAGAGGACTGGATCGACGCCATCGAAAAATCTAGTATCCGCAGCCTCTCGCTGTCGGCGAGCCCCGTCGCAGGCCAGGCGCCGACTCTCCTCCCTGCCCTGAAACATATCACCCATCTCTCCATCTCAAACAGCTGGCAGTTGCGAGGAGTCCCGGGCACCCTCGCGACTGCAATCCTCCACAATCTGCCTCAGCTCGTGTCTCTAAAGCTCATCATCTCGGACATGAAGCCAGCAGCTCAAACAACCACCCATCTCCCCGTCCTCCAGTCATTGGACCTATTGGATCATCACCGAGACACTCCACCCTGCGCTCGCCAGCCTCTTCGATGATCTGGTGATGCCCCAACTGCATCATCTGAGCCTCAAGTCGACTCTCCTGACCGAGTCGAATGCACCCCTCTTTGCGACGCTCAAAGAGCGTTCACCACTCCTTCACAGCCTCAGTATCAACCTGCTGAACTTCACGCGGAGTGCGTTGCGTGAGAGTCTGGCGAACGTACCATCTCTCGCGTCACTCGTTGTACAAGATGCGAAGGAGCGGCGCAACGACCCGGACCTCCCGCAGGCGACCACCACATATCTTCTCGGCCTGCTCATAAACCGACGAAGCACCCCCAGTGTTTGTCCTGTGTTGCGCAGCCTCGAAAGCACGGGATGTTTCGGCGTTGACCACGCGGTGCTGTCCGCGTTTTCGCAGGCACGCAGTCTCGATTTGTCTTCGCAGACGCAGAATGTCGATGTGTCTTCGCAGACACGCCCTATCGATACGTCTTCGCAATCACACAGACTCAGCGTCCCGCCCCCATTCCGACTTGCGATCGACTTTGGTCCCAGCTGCGTGGTTGTTCCCGACGTGGAACGATTCCGTTGTAGTGGTCTCCATATTTCACTCACGCAGACGCGGCAGTGGCCAGTGGTTCTATAAGGATGGATTATTGCACGAATGACGAATTGATTATTGCAAGAATGACGGATTAATGGCTCCTATCACTGGTTGAACATTTCAAGTTTTTTGGTGAAAAAATTGGTGAAAAGTAGTTTGAGTTTTACACAACTTTTTCGCTGGAAAAGTAGGTGAAAAACTTGAAGGTTTTTCAAAGTTTTTCACTTTTGAGGTGAAAAATTTAAAACAAAGTAAGAAAGTGGTGAAAAGATTTTGAGTTTTTCACCTACTTTTTCAGTGAAAAATTTGTGTAAAACTCAAACTACTTTTCACCAATTTTTTCATTGAAAAACTTGAAATGTTCAACCAGTGTATGGTAGTAAGTATGTAATGCAATTTTGTGTAATATTCGTCCGACCGTGGTATATATATGTTCCGCTTCATTGGTGTATGCCGATCTAGTTCGGAGCTGGACGCGAGGGAGCTTTCCTGTTGCCACAAAAGAAAGATTATATTGTCGGCATGCGGACTTTATTGTGGGCTTCAGACAAGTGATTTCAGGTTGCCCAGAATTCACCCAGTCGTCCTTGAACTGCCGTCGCAACGGCACGTGTCAGTACGTTTTCCCGGACAATTCCAGAGGTGCTCTCGAGTAATTTATCTTGAAGCTCAAATTACAATGATTGCGAAATCGGACACTGATTGACTGGAGAGTTACATGTATTTGCTCGGAGGCTTGCCCATAGTTTCTTCTACTAGCACGGCCCAAGTGTTACGTGACTGTGAAACAAATATTCATTTTAATTTACTCCCAGCATCCCGACGCAACTTGCGACGGAGATACCGGTAGTAAACACGGGGATTGACATCCTTTACAACAGCACGATACCACAAGAAAAAATTACTGGAGACAGATTTGCAATTCAGGCAGAATTCTGTCCAAAACTTATAATCAGACATGGCCTTCCAAAATTATAACTCCTCGTTGGCAGTTGCACCGAAGGGTGGCAAATGCAGCGGGAAGGTCGTCTTCTAGAACCCGTGCAAGCGCGCTTCGGTGTCAACCGTCGTGCCCCATATTGTTCCTCCCGCTGTGAGGAACTTTGAATACCTGTCATTACATCAGTCCTGAATATTGAATAAGGACGCCGATTCTGTACCGTATGAGTGGCCGGCTCAAGGGTGTTCGGGCCGGTCAAGCCGGGACCAAGGGCAGGGAGGTAGGGTCGGCCGTCAGGCCGGAAAAAAAAATTGGGGACCACCCTAAGTTGGCCAAATATTGGTCTGGAGCAGTCTTCGGTGAGTTTTTCACTCTTGTATGGGATGCAGGTGTATGGCTTTCTACAGGTGTTTGGCTTTCTAGGTAACAATGTATTGGAGGGTCCATCAAGGTGGCTCTGCTTATGTATGTACAACGGTGGAGTTTCATTTTTTTTGGGACAAAGTTCAAGTTTGGAGAATGAGGGACACAGGAAGGATAAGCAGAAAAACCATGAGAGAATATGCAGAACATATGGGAAACATATTTACAATAAGTTTCAGATATCTGAGATGGGCAAAATGAAACCTCATACAAAGAAAGTCTTGAACAAAGCAAGAACAAAGGATATTTTTCAAATATGTTTTGCATATTCCACCCAACAGTGGGCAACAATCATCTGGAAGATATTGTAAATATGTTTCCCATATTCTGTCAATAATACGGCTTTGATTTTTTGCTTATCCTCCTTGTGGGAGAGCTTCAAGTTTCAGGAATTCTTTCTAACATGGCATTTCCTGCAGGTTTTTCGTTGCCACAAGTCAAGTATAATGGTACCGAAAAAGAAAAACCCCATTCAGGTTGCTTTGAATCTTCTAGGGCATGCAATGAACCCCCAACTGGAATATACAGTTATCCACCGGTCAATGATACACTTTATTTAAATCACTAATCATACCTGTCTCACCCAAGTTAGAGAAAGTCTGAGTACATCAAAACCTTCGAATATTGGTGTAGTTTAGCTGAATATAAACGTTCATTTTTTGCGTGTGAAATGAGGGAGTTATAGCCTGAATATCTGCCACCACTCAATGATACACTGATCACATGATTCCGGCATTGTGTCGAAACTGAACCTTTTCATTGCAATCTTGTCCCCTGTTACCTTCGTAGTATCAGTTTCAGTGTTGAACCACGTTTGTCACATCAAATGGGTCTGGAGCAGTCTTAAGAAACAAATTTCAGAATCAGCAGCCTGTTCCCAATCTGGATATGACCGATCATCCTTCCGAAAATGGACAACAAACTGGAATTCAATTCCTTTAGACAGGATACTAGCTGGAATCCTGTGGAAGGTGATGAAAACATCCAAGCAATGTATATAACTCATTCTGTGTCTTTACTTCAATTTAGTACCTTGATTCAGACACTGTCTCATCTGATTTTCTCTAAAGAGTATTTTCCAGGGGAGGGAATACCACTTCAGAGGTCTCAATTTTTTGGTACAGTATATCACATAGCTCAAGCATGCCATCAAAATTATTTCCAATCTTTTCGGTTAGAATTGCAGCTCCCAGTAATATTTTATCTGACTGTATCAGTGAGCGGTGGTGTATCACTGACCGGTGGATAACTGTAGGTGGACCACAGAGAAGTATTACTGTGAAAAACATGCAAAACATGCAAAACAATAGCTGTACAAGTCAGGTTGAAACTCCCCTTACTGTTGCCGGTGAGTTCCGGGTATCGGCATCTCTCGGCACACCCGGAATCCGCCGAAATCTACATCACGTGGTAGGGAGGGTCAGACAGAAAGCCGTTTTTGAAAAATACGGCCCAGGTGGATTTTTTGACGAAAGTGAACACCCTTGGGCCGGCTGTCTGCGCAGTGGGCCAAGCTTCCAGGAGGCGCCGTGAACCTCCCTCCAGCCCTTGAGTCTAGAGAATCCTTTGCGCAGGAGGCGCCTTCGAAGCCGCTGAACCTCGGGTTCTCGTTTGGTTCTTGTAGTATGACCTCGCTATCCAGTCCCGATGGGGACGCGACAGCTACGCGGTGTTTGGTTGGCGGGGATCATGTATCTAGTCGAGCCTGCTGACCGATCTCTTCAGTCTGAAGAGAACGGTCGCAGGTGAGTAGCACTGTATCTGCAATACAATCAGTCTGAAGAGAACGGTCGCAGTGAACCAGAACTCTCGACCTACAACAGGTTATGGGAACCCCGGATGTTTCCAGTGTCCACTACGCGCTATGCTTTCAATCTGCTCGATAACAAAAACTGGAAGACTTTTTCATTCAAGGCCAAGTCCCCAAGTTCGTGGACGAGAAGCGATGGATATATATCGTAGACCCCCCCGTTTCACCGACAATCATTGTCCAGTCCCCTGCCGTATCTCCAGCGACGGGTTTTGTGGACACCGAGATGGCCAATCCAGCTTATGCTGCCTGGGTCGAAGGGAATGAGAAGACCATGCGTAGGATTACCGAGATGGTCAGTGATGACCAAGTCGTGTACATCGAGGATGCTACAACGGCCGCGGAGATGTGGAATAATCTTCGCACGATTTACGAGGCCGTGGGCATGTTTAACTTTACATTATGCATTACCTTCGAATTCCTTAGACTTGTGTGTGCTTCTGATGGAAGGTAGATTCCAATGACATTTAAGTCCGCCAAAAGATCGAAGATAACGGGTCCAGAGCTTTACAGCGCCGTCAACCCTCTCAGTCTACCGTACAGGCGGAATTTCTATTATTTCTTTGCCTTGGATTTACGTAAGTTCAATTCGTACGTAAATTCGATTCGCCAATCTGCTTGGCCCTATTTGCGCGAGTATTGTCTTCATATGAACCAGCTCTTTGACGCACACCACGACGATGCACAAAAAACTATTTTACATAAGACGAGTCCTCTCCTTGTTTCGTCTTCACTCAACCAGTTCAAGCCGCGTGTGAATTTTTCACCCTTTCCCTGTCTTGACTCCTTTCCTGAACTCCAATAGGCACGATAATACTCTCCCCGTCTTGACCACGACACCCACGACCGAGAATCTCTCTGGTCTTCTCGTGATGCCCTCTTCGTCACCACCTCATTGGCCCCACACCCGTGTGACGGGAGCGACTAGGGTGACATTCTTTTCAAGTCTCTCGAAGAAAAATAATAATACGTGGCAGAAAATCCGACCCCCTGGGCCGAAATGGAGAACACCCCATCAACGCACGGTCTGCGAGCACTTTTTCCGCTCCCCAAACAAACTTCCTGGTGGCTTCCAAACGGACTGGGAGCAGTGGGCGGAGTATAGTATCCTTGGGCACATCAACTGGTACGACCGCACGCCGATGGACGTCTACCAAGCTGAGCTTCGTTTCGCGGGCACGGTCCGCCCGCTCGCGTTCTTCCGCTGCAGCGAAGTGTGCTTCCTTTTCGAGGCCGGCGGTAAATACTACCTCCTCGATCTCGAAGGCGACTATCTGGGACATTACGGGGATACGGCGGGCTTTGCATCGGACGAGGATTTCCTCGCCCGTCATCTCGATATGAACCCCAGGCGGCAGAGGTTTCCGCGTGGCATGGATGATCGGTACTTGAAGGTCGCCAGGAAGCAGGAGACGCTATGGATGAAGAAACGCGAAGGTGGAGCCTTAACCTGACTTGTTTCTTTTTTTGCCGCGCAGGCTCGCTGTCGTATCAATCAAATCGTCGTCCCAATTGTTGTATACATTTTGTTTTTTAATGCATTTCATGAAATTTCTTTCCACTCACCCCGAGTGATATACCCCGGGCAGTCCCCAAACGGTTTAAACGGTTATCGGGTCAACCACCGATGAGCACTAATTGATAACCCCCAAGCATGATCAGAGTCTTCGAAAGTGCTGAATATGCAAATATTGTAGCCAGTTATTCCGTCTTTTGAGCTGATTTGGTGATTTTGGGTCGTTTTCAGAGTAGTCAGCTTCTGAGCTGCACAATGGCTTTTGGGCCGTAATCACCTTTGTGACCCTGAACATGCCTTACCTTCACAACTTGGAGTTCTACATTCAAGATCTACCTTCCCAGAATATTTTCACCATTGCCTTGGTGCCCAAGGAATTTACCTGTAAAAATACCCTTTAGAAACTGTTTAGACGGTTTATAACCGGTTTCCGACCATTTCCATTTAGTTTGGGCCAAACCCAAGCCAAACCGCAAACGAAAACGAAATGGTTGGAGCCTTAGTGCCAGGTAGACATATTCAGTGTAGTCCTGTTTGCAGTTGAATTCACCCCACAGCGTCCGAAATTCCTGTCAGGAAACGAATCTGCTTATGAACGCAGCTCTGCAAAACATGTCAAGCTTGCTCTTCAATTAGTCCCACCTACCAAAGCTCATCGAGGCAGCATCTTTTTCAACTGACGTCTAGTCCTTGGACCCCTCGCGATCTAGATCCCTCGTGTGGATGCTTCGCGACGCAAATTCGAAACCGTATTTCGTTCCAGTCATGCTTCGACATCTCGTCACTGCTGAGCGCTGAACAGCCTAAGCGAGTCGTGCGGATGTATGCACCTCAAGCATCCTCCTGGTCCGGGATTGGAGTCTCAAGTTGATGCACCGTGCGCGCACAAGTTCTCGCGCCGATCGTCTCCTCCAATGGCCTCGTCGAGCGCGCCGCGCGTCCTTCTCGTCTTCACATTCCTAGCGCGGCGTCTTCCATTCTTCTAAGCTCTTCAGCCGGCAATCCCTAGCTGCTTTATCATCCGAGGCTTTCTTCGTGCCAGCATTCCCCAGCCCCTCTTGAATTTTGGAATTAATTCATGGTGGACTCCAGTTGAACATGGGACCTTCTAAACTTGAAGAGGGACGCACTCCGGAATCAACGAGAAACTTGGGTTCTCTATTTAACAGTACAAAGTACAAAATCTCGAACATTCAGTCGAAAATATCGGTCGCATAACGCCCTTTCGTGATCTTCTCGAACTTCTCCGTTGCCTCCGCGTCGTCAATGTTCTCCCCTGCCTTGATGATATCGACAAGGGTGGTCTTGACTCCCTTTGCGACGCTGGCGGACCCACACGTGAAGAACTGGCCAATTTTCAGCATTTAATCGATGCTGTCCGAGCGAAACACGTACTGAAGCCCCCTTCCTATATGCTGCCACAATATCAGCGCTGTCTTTCCAGACACGGCTGAAACGAACCAGATCAGTAGAGTATGTCAGTCCAAGAATTACCGCTCACTGTTGCACGTATTTGCATCCCTCCGAGTCCTCTGTCGACCGAGAGAACGCCGGCCGCACATCGACCACACCCTGCTTGGTCCACTCCGCCAGGTCGGTGTCGGAGTAGAGGAAGTCCGTTCTGGGGGAGCGGCAGCCAAAAAAGAGCAGCATCTGCCCGACCTCCCGCCCAGACGCCTTCTGTGCCGCGCGCTCCTGAATGAACCCACGCATCGGCGCGATCCCCGACCCGCTGCAGAACATCACCACCGGCGTGGATGGATTTTCCGGCGGGTGGAACGCAGCGGCGGACGGCCGGACGGCCATTTGGACGCGGTCTCCTGGAATTAGGCTCGCGAGGTAGTTTGAGCCCACGCCGAGGAAGGGCTGGGTTGCCTTTCCGGAGAGGGACGGCGCGTCGAGCACGCTGACGGTAACGGTGATGTGGCTCGGGTTCCAAAGAGGCGAGGACGAAATGGAGTACTGGCGCACGCGCATGGACGGGAGCATCTGCAGGAAAGCGCCGATGGAGAGCGCAATATCAGTGTGGTTCTCCAGAATTTCGAACACGCTGAGCCTTTTTGCCAGGACGGCATGGCTGTAAGAAGATTTCAAATCCTCGAGATACGAGCGGGTTGAATCCGACGTAGCGGCCTGCATGAGGATCCCTAAATCGCGGGTCGTGGCAGGTTGCGATAGCTCGAGGTAGCCACTCAAGATCTCCGCCAATTTGACCGGCTTGCCCACCGGGAGGGAGGTGGGGCCAACCGACGAGAGGACGACCTGGAGACGAATTAGCTATGGCTCAATGATCTGTGAGAACTATCTTACCTCTTCCTCGTTCGACAAGCTGAAGCGTGCGAGAACACGATGAACGTCCCGGATAGGATTTTGCGGCAGGCTATGAAGTGAGTTCAGAAAGTGGCATGCAACTAAAGATTTCCCAAAACATACATGGCAATATAATCACCCGCTGCGTTTATGATCAGTTCTACAGTCCAAAGAACATATTAAAACAAGCGTACCTCGGGCGGTGGTGCCTTCCGGAAGTTCAAACTCTGATTAACGCAGTCAGCAAAATAGAACGTCCAATAACTTCAACACACCAATATGCCTCTTCACCGGCCCATCCTTCGTCAAGACTCGATTTTCAACCACACGCCCAAGCAGCGCGTCCGCCTGTCGCAGCGCCGTGGCGCGCTCCTTTCCAACATCAACCGTCTTGACCTCCAACGTCTGCGCGAGCGACTCCGAGCGCGTCGTCGAATATTCCTACAAACCCGTGAACTCCAAATCAGCGTCATGTCCACCTCTCCAACCATGAATATGATCCCGACGCACCTTCGACAGCGTCGCCCAAAGCCCTGCCTCAAACTCATCAAACTTCTGGAAGAAGTCCCCCGCGCCCGCATCGCCCGACCCGCGGGGCACGAGTCTGCTCCCGCCGCGCTTCTCGAACAGCTCGTCGCACAGGATCGGGATCTTCTGGTACGTTGACGTCCAGTCCGAGTTCCCGCACCCAAACACCGCAAAGCGCACGTTTGCGAACTCGTCGCCCTCGATGTGCCGCAGCCAGTCCACGAAGCGCGCCGCGTTGTCTGCGGGCTCGCCTGCGTAATTGTGATCATTGCCAGTCTTCAGTTTCAACCCTTTGAGGATAAATGGAAGGGAGACGAACCCTCGAACGAGGCGGTGATAATCACCACGGGTCCATCCTTGGGCACCTTCCCCACAGCAGAGTCTAGCGTCCCGATCGACGGGCGGAATCCTGCCCCAATAATGCATCAAAACCAAAACTCCCTCTTACACATTGAGAACACAACACACCATACGACGGCCCCTCATTCGCGATGCGCTGCGCAAACGCTTCCGAGGTCCCCGTGTTCGAGCCGTACAGCACGTACAGCGGCACGCCCGTGCCCGCCGCTGCCGTAACATCACCCTTCGGTGCAGACGCCGCAGAGTCGTGATCGCGGTTCGCCATGAGCGTAGACGACGGCGTAGCGTAGAGGTGCACCGCGGCGGCCCGCGGTGTCGCGTGGATGTGCAGGCCCTTAGGCTTTACGGTGAGCGTCTGCTTGATGGCGAGCGTGTACGACGGGTCCACAAGGGAGAGGTCGAACTTCTGGACGATGGAGGCCATCACGAGGGTCCTGATACGTTGTTTTCAGGTGAGCTAAATAAAGAACGAGAGAGAGGCAGGAACGTACACTTCCTGCCATGCGAATGCGCTGAGGGAGGCAAATTAATACATGTTCAATATTTAGATGTATGGTACGCACCGCCCAATACATGCTCGCGCGCCGAAGCCGAACTAAACCAAAATACGAGTGAGCTCATGTGAATGGAATAAGGATTCAACCACAAACAGGCTGCCACGCATTCGGCTTCAAGGTTCAATCCAACTCCAGTCAGCCTATACTCATTCTCAAGTCAAATGAAACACGCACCGGAAGCGCCTCGAACTTCCCATCCAGCATCCGCTCAGGGCGAAATTCCTCCGCCTGCAGAAATTGTAATCAGTACCCTCGTCTGTTGGTTGTGAAGCCCATAAAAGGAGGTTCCGCCCAACAAAAAGAGAGAAAATACACGCACATCATCCCCCCACACAGCGGGGTCGCGATGCATCTCCCACGCCTGAATCGCAATCGTCGTGCCCTTCTTGATCGCGTACTTGCCCCCGCCGATCGTCGTGTCCTCCAACGAACACGTTGCGCGCATCGGCGCCGTCGCGGCCAGGCGGAGGGTTTCGCGCATTACGGCTGTGAAAATCGTAGCGAATTAGCATGTACACATTGCAATTAAATCGTTTTTGTTTGAATTCGAAACAAGGAACGACAAGGTGGTTCGGAATAAAAGATGTAGAAGGTGGAAGTGAAAAGGGACGTACCAATCAAATACGGCAGCTTCGCAAAGTCCTCATACTGCACGGGTCGGTCACCAAGCACCTCGTCGACCTGGGCGCGCAGCTTGCGCATTTTGTCGGGGTTCTTGAGGAGGAAGTACACCATGAAGGTCATCATGCCGGAGGAGGTTTCATGGCCTGGGCGATTCGTTCAGTATGTTCGTCTAATCAATAAAAAGGAAAGTAGTAAGCGTACCCGCAATCAAGAAGGTAAGGAGCTGTGAAAGTGATCAGCAGAGAAATGAACGGCACAATGGTACAGCAACGCACATTCTGCGAAATAGACTCGGCGGACATCGCCTCTCCCGTCTTGGGATCGCGCGAGTTGAGCATCGTGTCGAGCAAGTCGTGCTTCGGGATCGGGTGCGCCTTGCGCGTCGCGACGACTGCAAATGTACCGTGGATGAGAATTTCATTGGTTCATGATACACAATCATAACATCCAACGCACTCTGATCCGCCAGATCCCGCATCTTCTTGATGTCAGCCTCGTACTTGGCGGTCGTCCCGCGCATCACGGCCTGCAGAACACGGGGGCGATTCGCCCGCAGGCCGCTCTCCGCGAGGAAGTCGCCCATCGCGACGGTGAACTCGGGCTGCTGCTCCGTGTAGAACGAGTTCAACCTGGGGCAATAAAATTACGTATTCAACAACCCGGCGATTATGATGCGGGTTCAACTTACCGATACGACATGGAGCAGTAGGCGATTGCGTCGAGCGCGACGCGCGTAAAGTCCTCGGAGGGGTCGATGATGGCTTCTGGGCCGAATCTAGAGGGAGTTATGCGTAAGTGGTGCGGGAAGAGCGGCGGGAAGCTTATCATGCTCACCGTTCCCACTGCCAAAAAGAATCAACAACTATAATAATCGAAGGTGGGATTGGATGGACATTGGACGGACCTTGAGAAGCAGCTGGTTCGATATATCGCGCATCTCTTCCATCATGCCCTTCACGGCGAGGGTTCCGAAGGCGGGCATCAGCAGACGGTCTGTGCGTCGTCAGGGTCTGGTCGCAGTTAGCGCGCAAAGACTCACGAGCAATCCCCCAGTTCGGCTCGTCGGGTTGCGCCTGGAGAGACGATGTGAGCAGGCCCAAAATAAAGCGAGATTAACGTACCGTGAACAGCCCATCGCCCACGAGATTCCTAACCTCGAACAGCCCGCCAGTAACGCGCTTCTGGAAACGTGTGTCGTCCGATACCTCGTTCACCAGCGCATACGACGAAACCGAGACGAGGTTGCGGCCTACAACGTTCGATCCCCGTTTCATCGAGAGACAAACCACTCACCTAGCAGGTTTAGCTGATATATTTCGCCGTAGGTTTTTGCGAGCAGTGAGAACGAGTAAAGCGGGACGTCCTTTTCGAGCGCAGTGACATTGCCTATGAAGGGGATCGCCGGGGGTTGGGGAATCGGTACGCTCATTGTTGTTTGTTAGCAGACCGTCCGGGTAGTGGGTACTTATAGTTGTCGATATCAAGACGGGAGTAAAATTAGAAACACATGTAATGATCGTAGTGCACCCTCGGCTTCGGCCTTACGAAACCAGCTCCATTGGTTCCGCTTCGTTGCCGAGCTGCGATGTCGGAGTCTGGTCATTTCTGGTCATTTCCATTGACACTTGCGGGCCATCCCCTGCCATCTCCGCCAGCGAGCGGACTTTTTTTTAAACTCAAGTACAGCGTCGGAGAGGATCCTCCGGAGGATCGTCACCCGGTGAGATCACTGCCGGTGCTGTCTCGTTTCGTTTCGAAACCATGACGACGGATGTGGAGAATTGACAACATGAGATGTGTTCGAATTGTGAAGCCAAGCCTTGTAAGGGCAGCGAACTCTTAACGTTAACGAACGCAAGAAAACTTGAATATCTCCGTAATACTTGTGCAGCATCGCAAGATAAGTGGCGGATGAAATTTTGCTATACTAAAAATGGCTGCAACGGAGAAATCGATTACGGCTGAGAGGATAGGGTCCACTGTACACTTTATGTCGTTGAGGTCAGGCGGCCGCGTATTATTACAATGTGCTGACTCCCTAGCCGACTCGGATATTAATGCCAGGCCGTACCCTAGACTTGAGTTGAGGTTCGCGTTCTAACCGGTCGGGTGAAAAAGTTCTCCGCCAGTGATATTCATGTAATGTTCTCGGAGCATTTTGAACCTCAAAGATCATGATGGTTTTCTTACAGCCACTCGGAGTATTCCCACCGCTCAAAAAAAAAAACCTCAGACCTCGAAAATGAGAGGGGGAAAAGATCTGAACGCACACGAAATGGTTAGATGCAAGTGCTCGTTGCTCTCGATTCAGGTGTTTTGGTTTCGACCGTATTATTTCCTTTTTAGGTACAAAGCGTTCAGTCGCTCTTTTGGCAGCCGTTAGGCCACAACCATCAAGGAGAAGTAGCTATCTCCCTTCCCTGCATACCCATACAAATGCTGGCCCTTCAGCAAGTGAAGATTTGCCAAAACGTGATTACGTCTCATCAATGACTACAGTGCATATATCACCCGCGTCTGCCGTGCAGGACCGATACAGGTTGGTAGGGTCATCGGTGGAAGTCAGCGGAAACCCGGAAGTGAGTAAAGCGGAACCAATATGGTTTTTTGCTCACAGGCTGCGCTGATATGGCTACGCGGATACGCGGGTAGTAGCGTCGGGTCAGTTCGGGTTGCGCGGATCGAGACGGAGATTGTCGGGGTCCGGCTTTTTGATGCCCGGAGCTACCGAGACAGCGGCGAGACTTGGGCGAGACCCAAAACAAGCCCAAAAATATTTCAATCAAATTTCAACCCAATTTCAACCTCGGCGGAACTTCGACTCAGACTGCGAGATGTATACTTTTGCTCCTCACACTTGATCAAGATTTGCCTCCTTTCCCTCACATCGGTTATTTTCTTTTTGCGGCACTTTAGCGTTCAATTTTGGTTCAACTTCCTTGTCAACTTCTGTCCTTCCTTCTGATCCTAGAGTGACATGGTATTGAACGGCCTTTCCTGTTGCTCCGAGCACACATATCTGACAGCTATCTGTTACTAGCTCATCCTGGCAAACCACCACCCTCCACATCGTCGTCACTTGCCTCTGCCAATATGCCCCACGAATTCCGCCTCAACCATATCTACGAAGACTGCTTGATCCATCTTGGCCATAGATTTCCATTGTGGGAAGCGGATCCTGGGCTGGATAAGGAGATCCAAATGGGGGACATGGGCTTAGACTTTTACGAGTGAGCTTCAGTATTTTATAGGTATGGATGCCTTATTACACCTTATCCAGAGAAGGCCAATTTAAACGGGTAGAAAGATTGCCGCTCCGACTTATATGTGGCGACAACTACCTAGAGCCCCCGAAACTCAAACCTTTCCCTAAACGCAAGCAGTTGAGCAAACAAGTCCGGAAAAGCCGAGAGGGAAATGCAGGGCTGAGTTTCAATCATCTGTGAGCATGGAGAGAAACACGGGATGCAATAGCATAGCTGATTTATCACCCAGTCTAAAAGTTGGTGGGAAATGCAGCACCTACCGCCGGCCAACCTACTTTACCATAGTGAATGCAGCTCGCACCATGTACGCCAAGCTTTTAAAGGTTGGAAAAAGGGGGAGATTATTGGTGATTAGTGCTGCTGAAAAGATACGAACAGTTCCACCGAAACGCTTTGCGCACAAACCGATGTCAGGAGGTCCGAGGAGGCCCACAGAAGGTCGGATTGACCACGGAGATCCTCGGGATCTGTAGCCGAGTTAGCGCCTAGATACAACTTGCCAACAACGTCGCCACAACCCGAAATCCAAGGATAGCCCTTCACCCAGCAGCTCAAGGTTATTTTCTTAAATTCCTCTCTACGGACGCTGCGCCTCGAAGTCTTTTGCGATACCGGTGTCGAACAAGATGCGATCGAACCCACTGGCATCTTGCAGATGAGTCCCCGTGCCGGCGGTTATACAGCATTTCGCATGCCTTTGGTGATGCCTGGAGCAGGGACGCATTTGAAAGCGTCAGTGCTTTTTCTGCAGAAGGTCTGGAGGTATCTGTCGCGGAAAGTCGTTGTGTGTATGGGGAGAAGAGTAATCAAATATCATATGGTCTCTGCATTCTTTGCAGTGCATGTATATAGAGTCGCGTGCTATCTACTATCGCGGTCCAGTAGGTCAACCCCCTTTTTCTGCCATCGAATGTCTAGTCCCTTCTTCCGAAGCTCTTGCAGTCGCTCCATCTCCACGTCGAGCAGCTCCGAGGTGGGCAAGCCTTCTGAAATCGAAGTCTTGTCAGTCCAATCGACTACATTAACATGGGCGAAACGGGCGAGCGGCGCCGAAGAGTCACTGGGCGCGATGAAGCGGGATTCAACGAGCGCAACTGCGGCGCGTACGGAGTCCATTGGGTCCACGCCCGGTGCATGTGATCCAACGGCAACGTTAAGCCTCGTCAGGCTGGGCAGTAGCGCCCCCATGCGCATCGTGTCGAACGTCCTCGCGGACAATAGAATGCCTTCACAGTAGGAGAATTTTTTAAATAATCAAGGTTGAGACGACAACTTTTTTTAAATGTGTTTTTAAATGTTTAAACAGTGTATACTGTGTATTAAATCAGGTATTTGATTCCAATGACTGGGCCCCCCAGCGAAGGACCAATTTAATCCTGGTGTTTAAACACACGTGTTTAAACTGGGCCCTTTACTCGTCGTATTTAAAGCTGGTGTCTAAAATACATGTTTAAACCGGGCCTTCAAACAAATGGCTTTAAAGTTCGATGCCGAATTTAAACTTGGATTACACTCACAGATTTGAAACCTTCCGCCTTTCTGCCGAAGTCCCTCCCAGTTCATACTGGATGCGCGATGTCAAATTGGGAAAGTATCAAAGAATTACTGACCACAGACAGCCGGATTTCTGTTTGAAGGTGCCGACGAGAAGTGAGTGTCAGATCGAACAAGTCATGCCACTCGCCACTCGCACTCAACTCCTACATCCTGCCAGAGGCTCCACCGGTGCTGTCCCATCACATCCTCTCACTGCACTGCAGCAAGTGTTCACAGAACTTGAAGTGACAGATGGAACTGGAAGTGCGACGTTGGTGAGGAGTGGCGACTGGTAGAACGTGGTGGTGGAAGACAAGAGAAAGCAGACACCGCCACTGATGTGATTCACTGATTGATGAAGGGCTGTAGCTGGGGCGGTCAAAGCGAATCGCATCAGTGGCAGTGTTTTCCTGCTCTTATCTTCCACTGCCATGTCCTCCGGTCGCCACTTCCTCACCACCTCCCAGTTACAGTACAAGTCTCTACTCGGAACGCCTTCTGCATTGCGTGAGAGCATACATTGAGTCAGCACCAGCGGAAAGTCCAGGATGTGGAATTGAGTCACAGTGTGAGTGTTGAGTGGCAAACCTGGCATGTTGGTCGTTCAATCTAACGCTACACTGGGGGCAAAATCCAGGGCACCTGGCTTCCAGGTGCCTCCGAGGCATGTGGTCCACAGGTGCGAAGGGCCCAGTGTGCACAAAGGAAATAAAGGGATTCTCACCTTTATTTCCTTTGTGCCAAAACACCCATCATGACCTTTGATGGACATGCGTCGGAGGCACCTGAAATTCAGGTGCCCCGGCCTTTGCCCCCAGTGCTATCTCGTAGGAGCTCGTTCCAACCTCTCGCTGTTCCTCTTTGGTCGGTCATTGTTCATCGTTAACATTGCACATTGAGTGGCACCCACCACGACCCATTCTTCCGCCCTCAACTTTAGAGTATTCAGGTTTCTGTCAAGACCCGGTTTAAACACATGTTTAAACACCAGCTTTTAAGTACGACATATCTAAATGCCCGGTTTAAACATGTGTTTAAACATGAGGCGCTTTAAATCCGATTTAATGGTGGTGGGGTGGACTCGATTTGAACACCTGACTTAATACACTGTTTAAAACCATTTCGCATCTGACTAGCTATACTATGCAGATGGGTTAGTTGTAGCACTAGTATTAAATCTTTAAAAATGTATTTAAAAAAACTTCTGGTCTCAACGTTCATTATTTAAATAAACCTGGTCCTGTTTACTTAGAATGTCCCGCGGCGACAGCGCCAGAGAACGCAGGTTGGGCATCGTGCGGAGTAGTGAGCACGGGTCGTGGACGTATAAGTTCGACAGGCTGAATTTATGCAGCTGGTGTGAATGGGATGCCCAGAATGCGCATCTATAGAAGTGGTATGTGACGTCTCCGACGAAATCCAAATTGAGATCGCGGAGAACGGGGGCTCGCAACGCCCGTAGAAATGGATTGAGCGTTTTTTCTTCGGCAGGGAACATGGAAAGTGAGAGTTGAGACAGGCGGGGAAGGGTGATTTCGCGTGATGCGATATTTTCAGGCATGTCCGCGAAGATGTCAGCGTCGAGTGTTTCCATGTTGGAGCAGGCTGGCAATATGGAGAAAAGCTCCTCTCCGCTCACTGGGACTGATAGAGACAGTTCCTTGAGTTGTGACCAGGGAAGGAGTAGTAGGCTGAAATTGTGGATTGAGGACGAAGTGCGCCACGTGCGAAAGCGGACACGACGCAGCAAGGGAAGCGACAGAAGGGTGTCGAAACACCATTGGTCCCAGACAGACGAATATACGTCAATCTCGATTTCCTCAAGCGAGATGAAAAGCTTGTCTGGTATACTGGTAATAAGGCGCGCCATATTGTTCGGAGCGTTCTTGAACGCCAGTTTTTGCCAGTCACCCGCACGGGAGACAATGAGGTTCCGGATAGGCTCCTTGTCGATTCGATTGTCGTCAGAGTCATACATCCTGCCCATGTTAATGTCGAGGGCAAGTCCCCCCGGTCGACCTCTCGAAAGCCAGGCGGCCGCGAAGTTGATCAATTTGCCGGTACTCTGGGCGGTCTGATGGTTGAAATACAACGAGACGTTGCTCCAGAGTTCGGAGGTGTTCAAAGCCACCTGACGCCAGGCCGAACATATCTGGGCGAGATGGATGGGGATATTATGTGGCTGTCGTTGGCAAGCTCGATCTGCTGTCCCCGAGAGATGGCGACAGATTAATATCTCCCAGAGAAGTTCCGCCGGGAGGCGAGAAATATATGAATGCATTGGATCGGCTGCAGCATCGTCGGTTTCATTCCCAGCATCCCCAAATCCAGGATCGACGCCAAACCCGAACGCTGGGATTAGGCTTGGAGCCTCACTGTCAAGTCCGGGTTCCTCGACAGGTGCTTCTGCGGCATTCTCTGTCGCCTGCGCCTTGCGATTCAATATTCTCTCGACTTTTTTCCGGACAGCAGCCATGGGCCGCTGGAATGGGAAAGTTCGTCGTTTAGGCTGAGGGGGAACTCCCGGAATCATTTTCTGAGATATCAGTTTCATTTCATGCGTCGCGGGAACGAGCGGCTCACCTGTGCGTCGTGCGTCGTGGACAGTGGTGGTGCTGGTGTGAGTCGAAATATATCTGATCATCAAACGGATTGACACCCGTCTTACTCCATTTGCGTCCTTCTTTTCTGTGTTAAGGCTGTGAATTCAACAGCAGTTTTGGCGAGCATCAAAGTCCTATCGAGCTGTTCCACAGCCTTCCACAGCTTTTTCAAAGCCTTGCTTGAGCCTTGCGCTTCTATTTTCTGAGTCCGAACAAAACTGTTCCGCCGAAGATCGCAACAGGAGCTGTTGAACTGCTCAGAATCATAGTGCTTTTGCACAGATTCAACACGGTGGACAACTTGAACAAGCGAAACATAGTGAGGCGAGAGCCGGCTAGCCTCGGCTAGCCCGGCATTTCAAGCCGGCTGCGCGGAACTAGCCGATGTCTGTTTTAGGAACCCGTTGAACGCAGTGAAATTTGAATTGTTTAAGTAGTCTCGGAAAGGCACATACTCTCATGACATGCCAATTTGGGAACCAAGCAGCCAATGGACACCCAAACTCATCTGATTTATTCGTGGGAAATTTCCATCAAATGTTGCGCAATATGTCCTCAGAGACCCAGACTCGTTCCCAAATTGGAATGTCATGAGAGTATGGGCTTTTCTGATACTATGAATTGTTGATGTCTTACTCCAGAGAACATTTGCTCTTGGTGTTTCCTGGATAACAGTCATTTGCCACGATCTCGAAAACCGCATGGACATTTGAGAATGCAGACAGATTGAGGACAACATCTTAGCAGCCAAGTTGAACCGCACTACGCGAGGAAAGAAATTTTCTTTTACTCCCAGTTTCGTTGAGCAGGGTCAAACGGGGAGGGGATGTATGCATAAGGTGTGCGGATGAAATTATTATCAACAAAGGGCAGATGGTGAGAAAACATCATGCATGAAGCAAATAACCAAACGGTCTGCGAGATGCAAATCAGACGCAAATTCACGCATTATAGTCGATAGGAGTAGCTCACTGCTCAACCAAAATCCACGCTCAAATGCAGGTGTACAAACTGCAACCCCGAGTAACCACTTCGCCAGCCTGGGGGATTTTTGTGATCGATGAGATTATTTGGTAGTAAATCAAAGAAAACGAACCTCGCGAGCTTCTACATCGAGCGGAGGGGTCAACTAACTTAGAGGCACCACAAAATGAGACGCACCAAAGCCCAAGATCGTATGGGAAATGGGAAAAACGGTGATCGTAAAACGGCGGATCGTTCGGGAGAAAGTGCGGGGATTATATAATATGAACACGGCATCTCGGCACCTGCAGACACTGTTTGATCGCCGCGCTTTGCCGCCGCACTTGCCGCCGGTCGATTTCCCGGACTTTCCAAAGCCCATACTTTTACCGATAACCGTGGCGAGGAGGTTGAATTGCATGGTGAAGGGTCGTGTCAGCAGAGAGTGGAGAGGCGAGGCGAGTAGGATGGGTTTGTGGAGTGAAGACTTGGTGGTAGATCTAGAGTTGGTTCTGCATTGCAGCTCCAGCGCGTCGACGCGACGTCTTTATGTTGAAAAAAATGGCTCGAAGCGGAAAGTATGATGGCCGTTCATGTTGCGGAGACAACCTTGTGAAATGACCTTGTGAACCCGGCCTTTAACTGCGTATCGCATATTCCGAGTCTTCGGAATGTATTTTGAGAAAAAGGGATTGCCGAAATGGGAAGTAAAGCCAAGTTCGATATTTGATGCGTGCGGGTCCCCGCGAGTGGTTACATTCAACGGTACGGGTGCTCTACAGTTCTCGAAATCGAAAATTCAATGCGCCCAATAGATGCTGAGAAACATGCAGGGGCTCTTGAACATTCAACTGTTCCGAGTTATGCAACTGCATGCCTAGCAGCGGGATATGTGCGCCTACTTGTGACTTTGTTCTTCAGTTGATATTTCGACAGATTGACAGCGGCGTCTTGGGGCTGGAAATATCTTCTCGAAAAAAACAAAGGGTATGCCAGGAAGGGAACTTGAAACACCGACCAAATCCCGTTCCCCGCTGATAACGCCGTGGCGCCGTGGCAGCGGAGTCTTGTTGCTAGTTCTCACTGACGAGTAGGCCGTAAACGCCCGCGGGTGGAAAGAAACCAGATAACATCTAAGTAGAGTTTTAACCGCGGGGATATCTTCAACCTCGCGAAAAGATTTGGCGATGTCTCGGACGAAGAGTATCGAGATTTGGTGTACATACACCTCCCTCATGGGCATCATCCATTCTAACGTCGCGTATAATCCCATCTGTGGCGCCCGGGCTGTAAAGATGCAGGTGATCGCAAGACTGGTCTCATCAACCTATTCATCAGTGGCTCGAGAGCTTCGGCCAGACCGAGGACGTTAACACATTTATTCGGAGGCCATAGATACCTTGAGGTGCGCTAATATTTCTTCAAGACGCCATCATAGCAGCTGCGCGACACCTCCAGGAGCTCCGTTCGCGTTAACAGGACATCCGCGCCCAAGTCCAGATACACCATCGGTACAATTGTAGTGGCGCGAGTTATAATCCGCTATCTCCTCATCTCACGCGCGGGCCTGGAGATGTCAAGGTCCAGTGAAAGAAGTGCTTGGTCCGGCGAGCGCTTCCACTTCTTCGATTTTCTATGACAAAGTGATGACCGACGGACTTGTGTGAAGTAGGTGATTTACTTCCGCAATGCAGATGAGCGAGGAGAGCCGCCTGCGAAGTTCACGACGTAACTAAAGTATTCAGGCGTTGGATGACCTCCAGACCACAGATCCATGAATTCTCCATACTTCGAGACTTTGCGTCTGCGGTAAACATACCTGTGGAGCCGAGCACTCAGCGGTTAGTAAACGGGATCGTGGGTCATGTGTCACAGAGCTGAGCGAGGCACGACACGAGACCTTCGCTGACCTTCCCTGACTTCCAAATTACCATCCAAAATAATAGAAGGGGCGATCTATGGAATGACATCAAACAAAATGCATCAAGACTGCCCGCTTTTCACAGACTCATGGATATTGCCGGCCATCTCCTTCGCAGCCAGAATTCCGGATATCACGCCCGGGAGCGTCGCATATACCCCACACGCCATGGAGCCGGCATTGACAGGCAGTTGTGCGGCCATACTCGTGGGATAGCGCATCCAAATCCCTGGGACATTAAGCCAACACGCTGGCTCGATATCACGAACGAGGCTGTTTGACACGAGACAGCGCCGGCTTCGGGGCACGCCCGTCTCGTCGTGGTGTATGAACGAGGGCGTAAGTGTGCCCGGATCAGGCCTGTAAGCGCGGCACGCGTCCCAGGTATGTACCTCCGTAAAGTAGCCCGCGACGAGAAGAAAGGAAGACGTTTTGCATAGGTTCTCGTGGTCGATGTCAGCAAGAGCAACAAGAATGGGTATGCGGGGCTTTAGACTTCGCAAACCGGGGAGGACATCATCGAAGAGTGGCCAGTGTAGGATGGAGGACGCGAAGCGTAGTGATTCCTTGGTGGTTGCAGTCAAATTAAGTCGCGTAGCCACGTCGTGGTATGCGATAGCGAGAATCTCCGAGTAGGGCGCTGCGGGTGTGCATCGCTTGATGTCGATTTCACTTTCAAGATAGAATGACAGGGCCTCCGGGCGCTCAAATCGATGAGATGAACGAGCGAATAGGGGCTGGATTGCGTTGTATATACCAGTTTCCTTGTCCTGCCTCTGCGATTAATTGTGAGGAAGCGCTTTGAACGGAGAACGTACAATCAAAGTCCCGTAGATATCGAAATAGATTATCTGCAGGGCGCGGACATCAAGCCGCGGCGGCGGAGGTAGTCTTGTTAGAACGGCGGGGAAGGACTCGTTGCCCCACTCGAGGTCTTCGTCTTCCTCCGCCAGTTGATCAACAATCTGGTTTGTCTCCTCGGGTCTTTCGAGGGTGGCTGAAAACTCGACGAGAGACGGATTGCACTCTCCAATATCATCCTCGACGGGAGGTCCTGGTGGACAAGACGTCTATATACAAATCAGCGCCAGCATAACATTTTTTTGGAAAGTACACGCCCCTGATTGATGGTCCACTGGATTGTCCGATCTGTCTCTGGACGCGAAAACCGAGCTCTGACTCTGCGGAGTACTCAGCTGTATGCAACACTGTTGAAACGGCGACAGAGCACACCTTTTAACTTCGATCTGATCGTCGAAACATTGCCTGGCTGTCGGGAGGTAATTCAGACATTCGATGTTATAGCGAATTTGGGCGCTGATCCAGTCCGGAGAGAAGAAT
This sequence comes from Mycena crocata, assembly GCA_029281795.1. Taxonomy (NCBI): domain Eukaryota; kingdom Fungi; phylum Basidiomycota; class Agaricomycetes; order Agaricales; family Mycenaceae; genus Mycena; species Mycena crocata. The sequence goes on along the minus strand of JARJCP010000036.1, from coordinate 134,538 downwards.
CTGCCCGGCGGTATTTCCGCGATGAGGCTGTTACGGGTTGAATCAGCGGTCAACCGAGAACCCTCAACAGAGTTTGCGCCCTCCGCCTCCCGTTCTGGTTTTTTGATAGGCATCCGCTTCGCCAAATCTCCGAGGTATATGCTACTGAAGTAAAGCGCTGAATCGTGGGGCAAGATGTGTCCATTTTCGAGGTCGGCTAAGGGTAGAGCGAGTTCAAAGTGCAGCGGTTTGCTCGTATCGATGACGCATTCTTCAAACGGCCACTCGAAGCCAGGATCCAGCGGTTCGCGCGAGCCCAATCGGCAGGGTAGGATTGGAAGGAAATGCTCCGGTAGAGGATGGTGGGATGGCTGGACCACAAAGGCGATCGTCAGCGGACCTGGGCGATCAAAAGGGTCGAGGATGACAGCCAGATATTCACTGCAGTTAACTTGGCTGGCAGCGGCGGTAGCATGTACCGAGCGCAAGTATCCCACGGAGTGGACGGCCGAGGGAGATATCACCCCCCATATAAATCGCAAAGAGCCCATGGTCGTAGCAAGGAGTTGCCTACTTTTCGCCGTGGTCACGTGTTCCTAAAAAGGAAATTCGCGTGTCTTGTGTACGCAACGACCGCTTTTGGCCACGAACCAGTGGTCCTTTGCGCGCCAGCTCGTCTCATGCAGGCGAGCCATTGTTTGATTTACAGTGGCTTTTTTAGCCACCCGTCTTCGTCACCCAGTAATACAACTTATCAACAACTTATTTGGAAATTCCGTCCGGAAGAAATACAGAAGAAGACTCAAATTATGCATTCGGCGGCGGATAGTACATGGCGGGGTAATACATATTAGGATAAAATGAGTATGAAGGCATAGGTTGACGCTGCCCCTTCCGATAATGAGCTTGGATATTCCTTACCATGTCATCATTGGAACGTGCAGTGTCAATATCATGTTTCAAGCAGACGGCGCGTAACTGGCGGTTATTCAGCAATTCAAGAGCCTTATTGTCGGAGAGGTCGAAGGAGTCCACGTCAAATGCCACCAGAGCAGCAGAAGATTTCGTTGATAATGAATGGAGGGTGGAGGTGGATGGCTGAGTCGAGACAGGGATATTCGGCCGAGGACGGTAGTATGAAGCCTGCGAGTTCGTTGCTGTATCCGGAATCGCAATTGTCGGTTCCGTCGGAGTAGATGGAGGCATAAATGACAGCTCTCCAGTGGCATCAGTTTTCGCTTTTTTGCCAGACTTCTCGTTGCCACCGTATGGCCCATTTTCTGCACGTCTCTTGCTTTTCACGGGAGCATTCATGACTTCCCGTGTTTCAGGCCAGGAGTGCTGATTCGGAGCGATTCTGGCCTTCTGTCGAGGTAGGATGACGACAGGCGTGAGATGAGAATCCAGGATATCCAGAACTTCGGTGGCATCGAGTACTGATTGACGAAGCTGTTCTGTCATCACTGACGGCGGATTGAGGCAGGAGAGGACCAGAGACTCGAGGCGGTGGGCCAAATGATCAATGTTTTCCCGGTCCTTCTGTGCCTGGGTGAGTTCCGGCACAGATCGGGCCTGCGGCTCATCAAAATCTGAATCTTCAAATTCGTCCGGGGCCGGAACGATGAGAGCAGTGACTGGAATTTTAGCCTCGGCCTCTGGGAAATGGTGTTGAACGGCACATACGTGTTTGCAGAACCGAATTAGAGGAAATGATAGACATGTGCAGTCGTAGGCGTCAAGATCCACCTCGTAAAAGATGTCCGGATCAGACAGGGAGCGGATGATGTATTTCCGGGTCTCGGGGTCCAATTGGATAGCTTCACGGGGGATTGTCGACGCCCGTTTAATGACTGCCTTCCGGTGTTTTAATGCAAGGTCTGGGCCTTCAAATCCCAGCGATTGGCGGTGGTGTCTCGCAATAAAATGAGGGATAGCGATATCGCAGAGGGTGTGAATGAGATGGTCAAGACGTCGGTTCCATTTCCCCTCCAGGAAATCCCCTTTGAGCAGATGGTGCCAAGCTTCCACCAGCATATTTGTGTCCCCAAGGTCGAAGATGGTGCGGTCAAGACGAAATACAGCGGACCAGAGTTCCACTACTTTCATCCAGTGCTCCTCGAGATATGTGACGACACTGGGAGGAGCGAGAGACCGAATTTCCGCCCAGCACGCATCAAACTCATCTTGATCGGTGATGCGTATCCACGCCTGCAGCTTCTCCCATAGCAGCGGATGGTGCTGGGTGACGAAATGCTGCTGCCACGCATGCAATACGTGCCACCAACAAAGTAATAGTTTTGATTTGGGGTAGCGCCGACGGATCGAATGTAGCTGTGGCCAATTGTAGTCAGACATGAAGACAAACGGGCTTATTGTCGGGTTCTGGAGAAGGATGGTCGCAAGGAAATAGTCGACGGTGGTCTCCTTCGAATTCGAAGAAATCATCCAGGCTGCCGGCATTCCTGTGGACGCATTTTGAGTACCATATATATACATATGTATTCCGCAACTTGCTTACCATGGCCCCAGTCGTCGCGCACCATCAATGTGAAAAGTGTCGTATTCTCATAATGAGTGGTATTGTGCGTGCCGTCGATCCCTGCGAAGCGAGAGCCCCATTTTTCCCAGCACTCCCGTTGATATCCAGTCTGGATGATGAGAACGAAGCTGTCACGATCCAAATTAGATCCTGGCGGTGGTGCTTCGTCACTCCGCTTCAGAAATACAAAATGACCCGCTTCTTTCAGCTTGCTAACCCACTCGAGGACTGATGCTCCATCCCCAGATGCTAGTCGGATAGTTTCTTCCTCAATCATTTTCTGAATGCGGCGAATATCGGCTCGGGTAACAAGGTGGCGTCGGTTCTTCTTCTTTGATCGCAAATCATCGAGATTTTCTTCCCGATACATATTGCGGGTGATCTGCTCAAGCTATATAAAGGGAACAATCAGGAATTGAGAGCGACAGGGTGAAGTAGCAAGCATACCACTTTCTTTGGCTCCACACCCATCCGCAAGTACTTTGCGATCTCCTCCCGTGTTTCGACATCAAGACGTGTGAATTTTAAGTTCTCGTCGCCGATGACATGCGAGTGATCCTCCTTGTAGTAACCTAACACCTCGGAGGTGTCGGGATATGTCTTGACTGTGAGGCGGCAGGGACAGCCAGTCCTTTTTGAATCAATTTTGCGGTCCCAATTGTGCTTTGGCCGATATGCGGAGTGGCCCCCACTGCCCTGTCTAGAACACACATAGACATGAGTCTCCTGCCAGGTTGTTGTGTTAGGGTGGCGCGGCGGAGACTCCTTCTTGATAAATTCGATGGATTTATCGCGTGATTCAGCCTTCATCCAAGCCCGCATCGCGTCAATGGACACCCAACGGAGCGTGTAATTATGCTCCAAGTCCCAATCGAAGCTGCCACGAGCTGGACCGGGAGGAGGCGAGGATGATTCTGAGGTGGCATGACCAGCGTCATAGTCTGGTACCGAGAATAACGGAACCTGGGTGGCGGACAACGCGTCGTGTGGCAGCGTCGCGTCGATAGGGGCTGCATCAAGAGCTGAAAGGCGAAAAGGCGGGAGGGCGGACATGGGCGGGCTGGTAGATAGTAAAGACGAGAAAGTATGGTTTCAGGGAGCCTGTGTGGCATCCTGGGCCACATTCGGTGCATAATGGGACGGCGAGCCAGGCTGCAGTCGGTTCAGTTCTGAGTTCCGAAAGCGGTCAGTGCGTACACAAGACACGTGAATTTCCTTTTTCGGAACACGTGACCAGGGGTTTTTTTTTTTTTTTTTGTATCTGCATTTCTATACCGCAACAAGTAAACGAACTACTAAGACGCGGTGCCCGAAGGCAATAAATAGGGATGGGAAGCCGTGGATGATTCTCCGGAGGTGGGTATAGCAGAGTCATGGTGGTTTTGGGTTGCGTGTCCAGTCTAACTGGTCGTGTGCTGTGCGTGTGGCGTGCGCATAGACATAGGACATGAAACATAGAGGGAGGGGGAGGGGGAAGGTCGGATTTTATCGGGTGTAATGTGCGGGTTTTCTCTTGTTCTCCAGCCGTGCGTCATACAGCCTTGCTGTCGACTAACCATACTCATCCGTCTCGTCCTCAGAGTCTTCGGGCTCCGGTTCGTCCTCGAAGACTGGCATCTCCGCTTTCGCTCGCGGTCTACCCGTTTTGGTGAAGGCCCCGGATTTCTCCAGGAACTCAGCCAGGGCGACAATCCCTTCTTTCGTGCCCAGAATTTCGGGCACGGAGACATCCGGAGACACCTTGCGCAAGATGTTCCGTTGGTCCTCGTACTTGGGACACTCGCGTAGCAGGTGCTCGCGCGTCTGTAGATCCTCGCCACAAGGGCAGTCAACGCTCTCGGAGGGTACAAACTTGCTGTAGTACTCGCCTATGTATCCATGTCCAATTCGGCATTGAGTGACTCGTCCGAATATCTCCCGTTTGAGACCCGCGAAGTGAGGTGTCGGTGCGTGACCAGGGCGAAATCTCAAAAGCTGTAGCAAGGCTGGTCGCAGTGCTTGGCTCTAGTTGGTTCTAATTGGTTCTAATTGGTTCAATGGCTCATGGCTGCTCACATTTTTCGACGTGAAATAGCAAAACTTCTCCTCGATTTCTGTAAAATCTGAAGAGATAGAAGTCTTGCCAGCAAGACAAAGTACTGGTCTGCACCGCTCCGTGGCAGAAACACTGAAGTGTTATTGCTATAAAACTGATTGGTAATAAGGTTCTAGCCCGATCGGACCCGATCGGTGCTGCAATTCAGCCGTCCCCCTTCCAAAAAGAAAAGAGAGCTTTTAGGGATTTTTGCTGGATGGCCGATCATGTTACCCAACTTAGATGAAATGAGGCAAATCATGGGTACGTGCAAGGTACGTGCTCAAAGTCGTTCGAAATTCGAACTTCTATTATCGGCACATAAAATGCCTTATTTTGAAGTGCAGTTGTCCCTGAAATTGTATATAACCCACTGCAGCCCCCGTCTTTCTGTCCCATCCCGCCATGCCAGGCGTCCCGTACCGCAGCTTCGACGACTTCCAGGTCGGTTAAATCGTGTGGTGTGAACACAGTAGCCTCCTCATACACGCGACGGCGCTGTCACCAGCAGCGTTTTTCGCGGCTGGCGGAGTTCAAAATCGGACCAAGATTCGGCCGTGTCTCATCGTCGACATCGATGTTAGCATGGCTCGGAGAATATATGTCGTACCGATCACTAGCTTTGCGCGGGTAAGCTTGAAAGCTGGTTCGCCCGCCGGCCCACTAACAGTGTCTACCAGGACGGGCACCCCGGATGGGAGCTTCTCGACCAGATCCCACGGATCGTGCACACCGGGTGCGCTACCAGTGTCCGCATCTGCGTCGGGACGCCGGCTCCCGTCGACATGCTCCTCCATAATCCCGAAGAAATGTACCAATCGTATGGGAATGATGCGTCGAGTCGGCCACCCACGTCTCTGAATAACGTGGCCAATTGGCGCCTCCGACATGCGGCGTATGGGACGGACGAGGCCGGTAACTATTCTCATGGTTACCTCCAGTATTCTCCTTTTTCATCCGTTTCACAGCCATTACGGAGGCACATTTTAATTCGGCCGGAAATCCTGGCGGACAAGGTTCTTATTTATGGCTTTGGATTCACTCACTCCTCCATTCATGCTTCTTACAGAGCCGGTCAGTACATCAGCAAATTGACAAGTCCTTATTCTCCAGCTTCTCATGACTTTTTCAACTTTCAACTTTTTCAACCGCTTTTTTGGTAACTTTTCAAACAGCTTTCTCCTTTCAACAACTTCTTCGGCTTTTCCGGTTTGGTCCCTTTTTGGTATTGTTTTGCAGTAGTATGTGTATTTACGTCCCCGTGTCTACTCGTACAAGTGAGTTGCCTCCATTGAATGAATAATTAATACACAACAAGGATACAAATTAAGGATGTAAGTTAAAATGCAATCTCGTGGGCGTGATGATCTGCGTATTTGTTAACGTAGAATGCCTGGAAAGCATCCAACGAGTCAGAAAAATCGAATCGATGGACTGGTATAAAGTCTTTCCCCGCGGCACCGATGAGGTGGGCACCGCGAAGGATTGCATCTAAATGAACGACGGCGAGAGATGGACCCCCACCTCGTTCGGAGTCCGGTGTGACGATCCACATCCCTGTATCTGGACATGGATTGTCGCCCCGAGCAGAGAACCAGTGGATGAGAGCGCAAGGATACTCAATATCCCGAAATTTGAAGCGGAAAAACAACCTTACACGCGCTGCGTGCAGGCCACGGAATCCAGCCGCTTCGGTGTCGTGTTTGAGAAAGATGCAGTCATACCGAGCTGGACCGCGATACCATGATTTTGTTGCTCTGATACGTTCATGGTGCATCCCACCAACACCGCTGATGTCGCTAGGAGCATAGAAAACGGCCCGCGCTGAGTTGAAGATGAATACGCGTTCTGTCGAGAACTCCGGACATTGGTCGAGAGCGATGTCCCCGCCAGATACAGGTGCATCTGGATTGAGCTGGTCAAACAGAAACCGTCTAATAAGCTCGCAAAGGCGTGGCTGTTCGAGGTATGCAGCCAGCTCATGCACGTTCCGAGGGACTTTGCGTACTATGAATAGCTTAAGCATCAGATGTACGGTCATAATAAATGGGTAACTTGCCGTAGGATTTGGCTAGCTTGACTTCCCCGACGCAGGTAGGTCCCTCGATTGCTCCTGCATCCACACGCTCGTCGTTGGGGTCCTCGGGTGGCGGAGAAGCCGTGTCTCGAGGGGGAACAGGTGGAGGCGGGAGAAGAGAACCTGCCATCATTCCCCGCGCCGTAAAGTCTGCACGCGCAGCGGCAAGTTTGTCCAAGCGCTGGTTTGTGAGCAGCATCTGGCTTAAGGCCCGGTGGTGGTTAGTGCGACGGTAAGGCCGTTTCATCAGGGAAAACCTCTTTCGGTAATTTACCTGGAATACGCCTAAATTTAGATGGTGGTTGGTAATTTAGGGTAATTTACCCAATTTACCTTGATTGCCCTTGTTACCTCTCATTATATTCCCAGAGACCTTCAAAACCAACACACAATGCTGTATTTCCAATAGAATGCTTCCAATGATGGCCTCGATGGCCCCTTTTGCAGCACACAACGAACGGACACTTTTTCGAAATCTCCGCAATGCTTTCTCAAGTCTTTGATGAGCCGGCCCTAATGTGCACGTGGCCGCGGAAAACACGTCATCACCACGTGTGCACGGAAAAATGGTTCGTTTTGATGAAAACGACAACAACCTACAACACCTTTCATCCTTTTCCCCCATCTTCCTCACTACATCCATCGTCGTCTACTATGTCCAGCCACTGCAGACCAACCCAGCTTCAGCTCTGAGCTCCTCTGGAAGTGTCAAGCCTTCTCGGAACCCTATCCTTGCCTAAATCTGTCTCAGCATCTGTCTGCATTCCACATACTGTCGGTGCGTCGCCGTGTGCACTGACTATTTATACACTAACACATTCTCTACTTTCAGTTCCTGGAGAGTGCTCGACATGTCATCCATTTGGTTGATAGTATGTCGCTTTGAGCTGTGTTCTTGATGGAAGCTGGCTGAGTTACCAGCGTCGGTGCGTGTTATGTACCCAATTATTCCACGTTATGCTGATTCGATTCAAGAGCCCTCACTGTTAAATCTGGGACCTCAGGTGTGTCCCCACATCTCGATTCTCGTTGTTTTGGAGGCAACTATTCCGTGACTATATGATGATTTTTGTTTACAGACCCGCAACAGCAGAGTCATGACTTATATATCGTCGTTGGTATGTCTGTTCCATCCACATTCTTCCTTTACGCAACACCAATCTTTGACAGGTTTGTTTGTGGCTTGTATGTCCCAACTCAGGTCAGGCATCCCTTCGTCACGGTGTGTCGTCGTTGTCTGCTACTTGAACTTCACTCACCCCTCTATTTATTCATAAACACCTGTCTTGTTTCACCTTCCGCTTCCGTGGACCGTGTTGTAACAATGCCGCATCGTTGTTCTCCGCTCCCGGCGCTCGAGACAGCATCGGATCCACATGGTACGTCGCCGTTGAATGATGCGTGAACTTCATACACACACACATGTTCATTTGTCTATATACAGTTGCATTGTTTTGCCTGCCACTTCCGTGGATTCCGTAAAGATGTTGTATTGCCGTTCAACGCTCCGAGACAGCTTCGGATGCTGTTTTCCCTTAGTCACACATTGTTTACTCCGTCTTGTATCAGTAGCTCTACCTTGAATATAAACACTATTTGCCACATATCGAGAGGATTTCAGGGATAGAAAACCAGAAAAAATGAGGATAACACCCAGTTGAATGACCGGTAAACCGAGGTAATGGGCCTATAATCAGGTCGGATTTATAGGGACCTTTTCAAAGCGGGTAATCGGTGTAATGGCAGTAAAATGATAAAATTACCTCCAATTACCCGTAATCCAGGTAAATTACCGAAGGAGCATTTCCCTGATGTTGACGGCTTTGATGTGTTTAGATTCGGTGATCGATGAACAGAGGCCATTTGGCGCGCCAAAGTTTCGAATAAGTGGAGGATAGTGAATAATAGAATGTTGACGCGGAAGAGAAAACCCGTCCGGACGGGATGTGAAACGAAAAATCTCGCGGTGAGCATGGAAGCGAGCGATGGCCGCTTCGATTGAAGCTAGGGTGTCCTCGTCAATGACGGAACGACGGACTAGATAACAGAACTCGATGATGTCTGCAACAGCCTTGACCACCGGGCTGGGAACGTGCCCGGCGATCGCAGGTAGATACACCTACACCGGTTCAACAATACATTTTGAAGAGCGGAAAATGAGACGCACTTTCATCAAGCCCTTTGAATCGTTCCCAGTCCATTGTTTGTATCCACGGCCAGTATGGAAGTGACGAAGACCCGGAAAAGGTGTCGTAATGGCGATTCTACATTGTTCAATAAATTTTTATGATGAACAAACCAGTGGAAAAGAAAATACCGGCGGTCAATATCGGCCAAAATGCGATCAGCCTCTGCCGGTTCATGCGTGGCGCGAATATACTCTTCCACCCACTCGACAACATGATCTTTGAAAGTGCCCTTGATGACTTGGTGGAGAAGATCCATCGAAATCAACTCGTGTATATTCGCTCGCGGAAATCCAGCCGTAAATGGCTGGAAGAAATAAATCAGATGATCGAGAGTTCCAGGTAATTACTTACGATTAGATCCCCCACAATTCCGAAGTCATCCCACAGCTCTTTCAGTGTACACGCTTCGAGCAAGGCATCTGTATGTTCATGAGAACGGCGCCCACTCGGGCGATCCAGATCGTCCGGAGGGGATAGACAACTAGGAAACATTGTTAAATTCGAGAATGACACAGCCAGAGTGTCTTAAACCTACCGCGCACACCACCCCTGTACAATACTCGCCAGTAACGCCTGTTCGGGATAATCCGCGATGTATGGCCCCAGTCCATATATAACGCGGCGAAAATGTCCGTCGGCACACCGAGTTATGCGAGGAACGGTCATGTGTGGTTTCAACGGTTGAAGAATGCGACTGAGTGAAGCGTGAAAAAGTTGGCGGCGAAATTTCCGGAAAGCAGTGCTCCCTGCATAATCGCGAGTTGCTGGGGACGCTTTAGAGACAGAATTTATTGTTTCAATGGAGCTTACTTTTCGGTATAGCAAGAAACGCCATCGTAGAAAGACCATCTCGATGTGCACGGCGTGTGGAATTAAAAATGTTCCCAACGCCCCCATACATGGGGTAAAATTCAGTGTTTCCGGTTCCGACGGAGACAGTCGTCTTGTCGCTTCCGAGAACACCAGGCACGTACATAGACCCGTGTGTGCTTGGATCTTTCGCAATCTCGTCCTGAGAGGTCTAATGAGCTGTTGGAATCAATTCTAGAATAATAATACGTACTGCTTGATTCCATGCCCAATTACCGGACAATAAATCGACGAATTGACGCTTGCCGTCTTTGAAGATCCGCTTGGGTGCCCAGTCCATCTCATCTTTAAAGTCTGGGTTCGCAAGCTGCTTTTCAAAAAGCCCCAGCGGAGACCGATACCACACTTCATACTTTTGCGTCATTCATTCCGGCACCTCACCCTCCGGAAGCGGTCCCGAATACGTGACAGAAAATGACTCCCAAGGTACGTCGCCCTGCTGAATTGCGTCGATTGCACTGAAAAGATCTTTGTGATCCGCAAATGGAGGGTCGGTCCCCTCGTACAATGCAGCGAGGAGTTGTGAAAGACGATCAACCCGGCTCTGCGCCATCTCTTCGTGCGTGAACAGAAATTCCGCAAATTCAAACTGGGCGCGACTATCAAATGGCGAGTAGTCGTCCGGATCGCGCTCATCCCATGGCGGTGGAGGCGAGTCAGAAGGGAGATCGTATCCATCACGATCGCATGGTGTACCTGCATCAATAATTAACAGATGCATGGTACTACAGGGGGGGGGAAAATGGACTTGCCGTCTAACAGGTCATGGTAAATTGTTGTAGCACCTTTGCGATTCGGCGGAACGGTCTCTGCTGGAGGTGGGGAATTTCGAGGACTCGGGGGCGGACTCGGGGGCGGACTCGGAGAAGGCGGCGAATGAGCATGATTATCAAGTTCATCAGCATCATTAGGCAAGGGCGGAGCCGCAGCCGCAGCAACCGATTGCTGAGGAAGACGTGGATGCGCTGCATCCTGGTGCTGCCTTAAGCCCCAGGTGGATATACATATTTTTTTACACCCTGGCTCTGGGCAGGCGTATGATGCAGCTTTGAAGGTGCGGCGGCGGGAGGCCATGAGGGTAGATGGAGAGAGTGTGAATAAAATGATGCGACCACATGCATCAGCTGGCGCTCTGAGTCAGACGATTTCAAAAAAATTACAAGTCACGGGAAATCCAAACCTTCCTCTTTTCCGTCACTGCATCCACTGTACAATGGCGCCAGCAAAGCCTCCTCCTCCACCGCTCTCCTTCAAATTGCGAGCCGGACGAAGCGAGCACCCAGGAAATCCAGATAAGCCAGCGACAAAACGGACCGCAGCCGAAAAGAAGAACGACGACGAAGCGGCAGCAGCCAAGAAGCAAGCAGAATCCGAGAAGAAGCAGCGGGGGATTGAAAAGGCAGCCGAGATCGAGGAGCGCCAGGCAGCTGAGGACGAGGGCGAAGGCAACAACCCACCGACAACAAAAATCAAGAAGGTGCTACGCCCGCGACCCGCAAAGGAACCTGACACATCCGAGACAGGTACATTCTCCACATCATTGAATGCAGTACTGACATGCCTGTACCCCAGCCAATGACGTGGATTTCAACGACCCTATCTCGGAGGGCCCAGGAAGCAGCGACGAGTTCATTCCCAACAGCATACCCCACGAGGAGGACGACGCAAGCGATCTCGATCCATCTGACGACGAGGATCCACACCGCCCCAAAGCCAAAGCTATCAAACCTGCTGCCCGCAAGAAAGGTGACGCCAAGAAAGCCGTAGAGGCAGCCCGCTCGAAAATTTCGAAGACCAAGTTGGTGTCCAAGGGTAATGGGAAGCGCAAGATTCCCCCGGGGTGCGTCAACGCTTCACTGCAATCCCTTTCTGACCAAATACTACATTATAGTGCTGCAGCCGCTCCGCCAAGCAAGAAATCCAAATTCCCCTCTATTGGAGGACTTCGCGCCGAGTACAAGCGGGGGAGAGCGTCGGGCTCGTCTGTTTCCTCCCAGCGATCCCGGTCTGCCGCCTCCGCGATGTCTGTCGATGCTTCCAGCGAGAACGAGTCGGTCCCACCCAGCGAGTATCAAGATTCCAGTGAGGGTGTAGGGGGCATAGAGTCCGATGACAACGACGAGGAAGAGGCGGCCGATGCTCGGCGAAGCAGTGAGCACCCAGTACAGCGTCTGGAGAACTTGTCGAAGGTACGAGGAAGCCAGCTTCCGCTTAGATAAGCTGACATTTCCTTTTTTGGAAGATTCACTCTCTCGCTGGCATCGTCGAAACGAATGCACCTGGTCTCGTCCCACTTCGCCCCAGCAAGTCCGAGTCGAGGTTGAAGAAGGCCGACATACGCCTCAGTCATCTCCCTCTCAGCACTCAATCTGACTTCGGCACAGTCTATACGCGGGATCTACTGCTTTACATTGCGACTCTTCCGCCTTGGGCAAGTCTCGAGGGCTGGCAAGAGCTTGCAGAGATCTGGGACCCGCTATTTCCACTGTACCCGCTGGCTAGCAACCAGTCCTTACAAGTTATCGTGCTCAAATTGGTGAGTCTCCTGTCATCTCTTGTACACCCACTTCACAGTCTTCCAGTCCGAAGACAAGATTGCAGCGTATCGCAATGGGTATTCCACAGCGGCTGTCAAGGCTCTGGAGGATCTTTACGCCGCTTGGGAGGCCTACAGCCCGGAGGATCGCGCTTCGGTCGTCGAGTGTCTCCAACGGGGTGATGACGCAAGTCGTGCGTTCTACTACAGGGAATACGATGACGAGGGCGAGGCGGTGGTTAGAAAGGTACGTAACAATGGTGCATCGTCTCTGCGCAGCGCTCTGACCATCGGTTATGGACAGGGTCTTTTTCAAGGCTTCCTCGTCACCGCCTGTCTCGCTACCCACTATGCTGCTATCCGCACCGCTACCAGTCCCATCGAAACACCCGACGCCTCGGACCCCCCCCGAGACGCCTCTGGTGTACTCCATTCAAGCAGTACGTCACTGCTGCTTCTCACTGCCATATCTCACGAATCGTACAGGTCAAACGTGCGCTGAATTACAGTGTTACCGGCACACTTGTTGTTCCCGGACAACGCTTGGGAGAATTTTCGAAGGCCAATTGGGGCGACCGGATGGTCTATCGCGAGGGTCGCCAAGTCGTCGATGATCCCACATCCAGGATCTTGGACGTTGTACGCGAGCTCCAGAACAAGTCTCCGGTCATTTGGGAGAAGATCATGGGTGTGGCTATCGAGGCTTCTCTTCCCAAGAGGCGCCCTGGCATCAAAGTCGAGGCAGCTGATGTTGCCGCCAAACCCAAGAGAGTTGTCGAGCTCGTCGACGATGATTCTGACATTGCGGACTGGTGTGTATCGCGCTTATTCATATAGAATTCAGATTAACACGGTTTCTCATTCAGATTTTTGTCATGTGCAACCATTCTGTGCTACACATCGTCGTGCCCATCCGTCCTATAGCCAGTATTATAATATTGAATAAATTACAGTTTTCATATGCCCTAATGAATACTTCTGAGTGGCCTTTTTGAATATCTAGTGTGACTTTTGTTATAGCTTTGCAACACCTTTTCGCGTCCTTTGGCCCTTCTAAAAGGTAAGGGCCCTGTCTTGGAAAAGGTGATTCTCCTTTTCGACTTTTGCAGCTTTTCGTCCTTTGAAAAGTCGAAAAAGCCATGAAAAGGTGAACTGTGATTTTGCTGATGTATACCTTGACGTCCTTGTTTATTTTGTTGACTTCTAACACGACCTTTGCCCGGGGACAATTAGGTCCCGGTTCCGCATGTCGAAGAACCACGGCCCCTTGTGGCGGGTCCCGAGCAACAAGGCGTCCCCGAAACCCTCGGCGGTTCAGTTAGTCGACAGAATCCTTATTTTTCCTTCTCAAAGCTTACCTCGTTCGTCCTAGACCACGTTGAACGTGAGTGTCATTTGTTGAATTGTGAATTAATTGAGGCAAACAATTTCTGGTGCGCAGGCGCAGGCCCCCGTCTTTATCCCGGCGGTGCGTTCAAATTAATCTAATAACGACTTTCACTGATTTTCCTCTTAAAGTCGTCGACAGGAACACACTCCCTGAAGGCACGTATTTTCTCGTTGTTTTAGCGGGACGAGAGAATTGACTGTGGCTTGTACAGCCTCACGCGAGCCCGTTCGTGCCGAAAAGCTGATGCCTGTGAGTCGAAATCACTTCAGCTTGATACCTGTTGTGCGTTGACCTTTCACGCAGCCTCAGGCTGGCTCCCGCTGGATTGTGTATTATTCTGGTTGTTTGTAAATTAAAATAGAATTAGAACACGGCGAAGAATTTGCGATCCGCATCGAAGCTCGTCAGAGGACACAAAATTCCCTACTGACTTCGTTACCCGCAGGTCTCGACTCGGGATGCGATTTTCACCTCCAAGCGCCGCGATTCTGCCCCGCACAAAATCGACGCGATCCCGCCAGCAAATGCTGCGCGCCAATCGACACATTTAACCCCAAGAATTAGCCTTGAAACAACGCCGATCCTGTTCCTCGCCGTCTCCGGTCCGGCGAGCCGGAGGCCGCAGACTACTCGGATGCTATTCTACGATGATCCTTCTAAACGATGTGGGTGATGCTTCATAATTACTCTCATGTACAGAGAATGCTCATTCTTGGCAGCCGTGGAGGAGCTCGATGTTCCCGTTGCATCCGAGGTTGCCGTCATCAGGAAAATGTTTTTCAACTGGCAGAACTGGTACCAGATCTGCCAACTCAGCCAGCTCGCCAGAATGTCAGTTGGCCCCATAAAAAGACAACAGGTCCCAAAAAGTGTTCTGGCGCCAGAATAGCGCCAGAACATACGATCTGGCATCAGAACCGCTTGATCATGGCATCCCAATCCAGTGCATAGAACGGATGAAATGGAAATATATTGATGCAAGGTATGTATGTACATATACATTAAGTGACGAAGGGAATCTATGCGACAGGCTAGAGGGATCCGGAACAAGATAACGGGTGGGCGGGAGCATCATGCATCAGGCGGATATTCAAACAATCCGATAGTGAATAACATACCGGGTGAAATAGCGGCGACGAGACGATGTGGAGAATAGAGGCGACTGCATGCGGTGTAATCTGTGGTGGAACGAGATCAGACGATGGCAAGTTGCGAGTGCGGAAAAGCATACATGTATGGACATGGACCGATGTAAAGCAACCACCCTGAAGAAGCGGAAAGCGGAAACTAGATGCATAGATGTAACCATCTTGAAGGCAGAGGCTTGCGATCCAAAGTCATCTTGCACCAGTCTTGCACCAGCGGTAGCTGAAGGACGAGGAGCAAAAGAGATTCATAGGAGACTTGATGAAACCTTGAAGTAAAAGACTTGGGACGGGCACGGGCAGCTTGACGGGACCAGACACAGCGGGAGGGGGGACGACAGTGGGCGACATGAGGGGGAAAAGCAAGAGACGTGGCACATTTGCTGATCGACAATCACGCCATTTGATGCACGTGGATGTCGGAGTTTGAAAGACTTGTGAAGATTTTCCTCATCTCGCTGGCCCCGCGCATCGTCAAACAAGTCGTTTTCGCGAAATTTACAACCTGCTGGTATGCCGCTGTCTCAGAAGTCATTTCCCCATGCTTTAAAGCTGTATACACGACAAATTCAAAATGTGAGACAACCAACCATTCTGGCAAATTCTGGCTCGAGCTGGCGGATTTTTGACTCTGGCGCCAGACTTCCAGATCACCAGATCCGCCAGCACTCGCCAGATGCAAAACATTTTCCTGATGGTAGAAGCGCGTCTTCGACGAATTGTACCGCGAGCGTAAGTGGCTTCGGGCAGCGGCGTGGGGCTTCGCGAACCAGCTGTCGATTCACATTCTCGGCATCGCTACGTCCGGTTAGTGATGTCCAGGGCCCGGCTCGGCCTGGAAGCCCCGGCTTGGGCCCGGCTTGATGCGGCTTGGGCTTCAAAATCTCAAGCCCAAGCCCGAAGCCCCAACCAGGGCTTGCAAGCCCGAGGCTTGGGCCTGGGCCCGGGCTTGCCCAGGAATTTTTCATTGCACCTTGAACATGCATAAAAGTGTGTAAATCATGGCCTTATTAATAAATGGGGTCTATACCATAGGTCAAAACATTTACCGAGCTCCAATTCACATCTTTCAAGCACACAATGGTACAATTTCCATTTCGGGATTCCGTGTTGAATTTTCCAAATACGTTGCAGGTGCCGTATACCTTGTTCTTTTCAATCAGTGCGGCGAGGTAGCTTCATAAGCACATGCAAGGTGATTAAGGATCCAAATTCCAACGGTATTTTGACTTAAATTTAGTGGCCAAAAGTTATCTTCACCCCGTACTTACAAGCCCGGGCTTCAGGGCCCGGCTCGGGCCTTGAAAACTCAAGCCCAAGCCCCAAGCCCGCTCAAGCCCGCTGTCAGGCCCGGCTCGGCTCGGGCTTCCAGGGCCCGGCTTGGCGGGCTTCCGGGCTTCAGGCCGGGCCCTGGACATCACTACGTCCGGTGTGTTTGACCGATTTTCCGGTGTCCAGCTGGTGTTCGGGCACATGGGCGAACATGTAGGCGGTTTGTAGATAGATGCTAGCGCACGGCATTGACACTCACCAATTTTAGATCCCGTTCGATCTTTGGCGACTCGACCACAAACTTGACCGTGCGTGCGTCCAACATTGCTATTCTAAGAATATTCACGCCGTCTCCCAGGAAACAGGTTCCCCGACATGCGGATGACGAAGAATAAGACGATTCGGGACTACTTTGCAACCAATATGCACATCACGAGTACATGGTTGAACTGTTGATGTTTGAGGTACTGATAAGCTTCGCAGCCAACGGAAATTTCTCCACCCACTCGCTGCAGGGCGCCATCGCGTAGCTCTCCGCGTCCCGCATAATGTTCTCGGTTGATTACCCGTACGAGGATGGGCTGATGGAAGGAAGCACCTGGTTCGATGCGCTTCCGCTGTGGGTTGTCTCACTTTCGTTGGATTCATCACTAACATTGGGGATATGTAGCTCCCAGCCAGACCTCGTCTCCATCGGTCGCGAAAATGCACTGCAGCTCTTCAAGCTTGATCTAGCGCCGCACAACATACGGCCCGGTCGACTGAGTGAGTCCCTTTTCACCTCCCGCGCCTGTATTAATTAACTTTCCAAGAGGGACCGATATATCCTGGCGATGCGACGCATGGACTAGCCCGGGAGGGCCAGTGAGGTCGTACGGGGTCGCAGGTACGTATAGACGCGGTGGCTCTGGATAAGCCGTGATACATACACGTGGTCTATCTACTGTCTAACATGCACACACGGCGCGTACGCGCATAAGCTTTTGAGATTTCGCCCTGGTCACGTGTTCCGAAAAAGGAAATTCGCGTGTCTTGTGTACGCACTGACCGCTTTCGGAACTCAGAACTGAACCGACTGCAGCCTGGCTCGCCGTCCCATTATGCACCGAATGTGGCCCAGGATGCCACACAGGCTCCCTGAAACCATACTTTCTCGTCTTTACTATCTACCAGCCCGCCCATGTCCGCCCTCCCGCCTTTTCGCCTTTCAGCTCTTGATGCAGCCCCTATCGACGCGACGCTGCCACACGACGCGTTGTCCGCCACCCAGGTTCCGTTATTCTCGGTACCAGACTATGACGCTGGTCATGCCACCTCAGAATCATCCTCGCCTCCTCCCGGTCCAGCTCGTGGCAGCTTCGATTGGGACTTGGAGCATAATTACACGCTCCGTTGGGTGTCCATTGACGCGATGCGGGCTTGGATGAAGGCTGAATCACGCGATAAATCCATCGAATTTATCAAGAAGGAGTCTCCGCCGCGCCACCCTAACACAACAACCTGGCAGGAGACTCATGTCTATGTGTGTTCTAGACAGGGCAGTGGGGGCCACTCCGCATATCGGCCAAAGCACAATTGGGACCGCAAAATTGATTCAAAAAGGACTGGCTGTCCCTGCCGCCTCACAGTCAAGACATATCCCGACACCTCCGAGGTGTTAGGTTACTACAAGGAGGATCACTCGCATGTCATCGGCGACGAGAACTTAAAATTCACACGTCTTGATGTCGAAACACGGGAGGAGATCGCAAAGTACTTGCGGATGGGTGTGGAGCCAAAGAAAGTGGTATGCTTGCTACTTCACCCTGTCGCTCTCAATTCCTGATTGTTCCCTTTATATAGCTTGAGCAGATCACCCGCAATATGTATCGGGAAGAAAATCTCGATGATTTGCGATCAAAGAAGAAGAACCGACGCCACCTTGTTACCCGAGCCGATATTCGCCGCATTCAGAAAATGATTGAGGAAGAAACTATCCGACTAGCATCTGGGGATGGAGCATCAGTCCTCGAGTGGGTTAGCAAGCTGAAAGAAGCGGGTCATTTTGTATTTCTGAAGCGGAGTGACGAAGCACCACCGCCAGGATCTAATTTGGATCGTGACAGCTTCGTTCTCATCATCCAGACTGGATATCAACGGGAGTGCTGGGAAAAATGGGGCTCTCGCTTCGCAGGGATCGACGGCACGCACAATACCACTCATTATGAGAATATGACACTTTTCACATTGATGGTGCGCGACGACTGGGGCCATGGTAAGCAAGTTGCGGAATACATATGTATATATATGGTACTCAAAATGCGTCCACAGGAATGCCGGCAGCCTGGATGATTTCTTCGAATTCGAAGGAGACCACCGTCGACTATTTCCTTGCGACCATCCTTCTCCAGAACCCGACAATAAGCCCGTTTGTCTTCATGTCTGACTACAATTGGCCACAGCTACATTCGATCCGTCGGCGCTACCCCAAATCAAAACTATTACTTTGTTGGTGGCACGTATTGCATGCGTGGCAGCAGCATTTCGTCACCCAGCACCATCCGCTGCTATGGGAGAAGCTGCAGGCGTGGATACGCATCACCGATCAAGATGAGTTTGATGCGTGCTGGGCGGAAATTCGGTCTCTCGCTCCTCCCAGTGTCGTCACATATCTCGAGGAGCACTGGATGAAAGTAGTGGAACTCTGGTCCGCTGTATTTCGTCTTGACCGCACCATCTTCGACCTTGGGGACACAAATATGCTGGTGGAAGCTTGGCACCATCTGCTCAAAGGGGATTTCCTGGAGGGGAAATGGAACCGACGTCTTGACCATCTCATTCACACCCTCTGCGATATCGCTATCCCTCATTTTATTGCGAGACACCACCGCCAATTGCTGGGATTTGAAGGCCCAGACCTTGCATTAAAACACCGGAAGGCAGTCATTAAACGGGCGTCGACAATCCCCCGTGAAGCTATCCAATTGGACCCCGAGACCCGGAAATACATCATCCGCTCCCTGTCTGATCCGGACATCTTTTACGAGGTGGATCTTGACGCCTACGACTGCACATGTCTATCATTTCCTCTAATTCGGTTCTGCAAACACATATGTGCCGTTCAACACCATTTCCCAGAGGCCGAGGCTAAAATTCCAGTCACTGCTCTCATCGTTCCGGCCCCGGACGAATTTGAAGATTCAGATTTTGATGAGCCGCAGGCCCGATCTGTGCCGGAACTCACCCAGGCACAGAAGGACCGGGAAAACATTGATCATTTGGCCCACCGCCTCGAGTCTCTGGTCCTCTCCTGCCTCAATCCGCCGTCAGTGATGACAGAACAGCTTCGTCAATCAGTACTCGATGCCACCGAAGTTCTGGATATCCTGGATTCTCATCTCACACCTGTCGTCATCCTACCTCGACAGAAGGCCAGAATCGCTCCGAATCAGCACTCCTGGCCTGAAACACGGGAAGTCATGAATGCTCCCGTGAAAAGCAAGAGACGTGCAGAAAATGGGCCATACGGTGGCAACGAGAAGTCTGGCAAAAAAGCGAAAACTGATGCCACTGGAGAGCTGTCATTTATGCCTCCATCTACTCCGACGGAACCGACAATTGCGATTCCGGATACAGCAACGAACTCGCAGGCTTCATACTACCGTCCTCGGCCGAATATCCCTGTCTCGACTCAGCCATCCACCTCCACCCTCCATTCATTATCAACGAAATCTTCTGCTGCTCTGGTGGCATTTGACGTGGACTCCTTCGACCTCTCCGACAATAAGGCTCTTGAATTGCTGAATAACCGCCAGTTACGCGCCGTCTGCTTGAAACATGATATTGACACTGCACGTTCCAATGATGACATGGTAAGGAATATCCAAGCTCATTATCGGAAGGGGCAGCGTCAACCTATGCCTTCATACTCATTTTATCCTAATATGTATTACCCCGCCATGTACTATCCGCCGCCGAATGCATAATTTGAGTCTTCTTCTGTATTTCTTCCGGACGGAATTTCCAAATAAGTTGTTGATAAGTTGTATTACTGGGTGACGAAGACGGGTGGCTAAAAAAGCCACTGTAAATCAAACAATGGCTCGCCTGCATGAGACGAGCTGGCGCGCAAAGGACCACTGGTTCGTGGCCAAAAGCGGTCGTTGCGTACACAAGACACGCGAATTTCCTTTTTTAGGAACACGTGACCAGGGCGAAAAGTAGGCAACTACGCGCATACCGGGCCGATCGGGGACCAGTGGCCCAGGGCCACTGGTACATGTGCCCACTTCCCACAAAGCGCGGTCCCCGCGCTTCCGAACGCTCAACCAACATGCCTAAACCACCCAAGAGCTCCTAATGCTCGTCCAAGTTCCGACAACAAAGGATCGCGATCCCAATCCAAAGTGTGAAGCCGACCGTTTGGTGGATGAATACGTGTCGTCGTGGCAGGTTTACTGTGTGAAATGCCGAAGGGATGTCGCCGCATGATGATCGGGTGGATGGGAACTGAATTCGATTTTTTCTGAGCATGGTGAACAGACCGTCGTGAACGTGCAAGGCGGCGCTGAAGTGTGCCGAATGGACGCGTTGAACCTGTTTGTAAGGCCGAGAAGTCCCGAGGGATAGGAACATCCAACGGAAAGATAGGCGCCTCGGGCGAAACTGTCGGAGACGGTAACTCCTGCGGTAAAACAACCCTGGCGGTGGTATCTGTCTGAATGTCTGTGTCGGCAAACTGACGAGAAACCGGAGAGGTAACAGGTATCCCAGCTTCGGCTGGAACTCGCTCCTCGGGCGTGCGCTCTTCTTTTCCTGTCGCAATACCTTCTGATCGTCCAGTCTGCCACCCGACTGCCCATCCAACCTGTAGCGCGAGCGTGAGGAGCTCTGCCAAGATACCTTCATCTCGATTTGCGGCAGCAAAAGCTCGCTCCCGATCGTCGAATGATTCTGCAAGGCTGTCGAAAATCCAGGACGGAAGCGAAGGTATGGCGAACGTCGAGGTACCAGGAGCATGAACGGAGGGAGAGACCGATGAACGCGCCGCTGGGAGTACATGTGCAGATTGGGCCTCCAAGTATGGCGGGTCCAGATGAGATAAGGCAGCGGGGAGATTGCCAGGAGAATAATTGGAATAATCGTAACTCAATGTCGACAGAGGTGCGGAGGTCGTTTCAGGATGTGCAACTGCCACAGGAGATTGTGCTGAGGTTGTCATATAGAAAGGAATGTTTGTGTCGATTACGGTGGTAGATGTCAAGGATGGCGCTGATGGTACGGGGATTGGCGCGAGGGATATGTCATCGGTGTCCACTGCTGTGGATGTGAACGTTGCTGTAGAGATCTCCAGCTCACGTCTCGTCTCCCGCCGCTCTTTCTGCTGTCTCTTTCTCTCAAGCTCCCTTTGCTTCTTCTCCTCCTTCGTCCTCCCCACTATCTCTGTCGCAGTCTTCGGCACAGGAATGGGTTTCCAAACGTTTTTCTTCGGCATAGTAAGTCTCGCAGTCTTCAGTCAAATTCGCCGTCTCCGCAAGGTAATCGGAAAGAATCGGTCGGTCGGTCTCGGTCTCAGATCAGATAGTGCAGTCACAAAAACAAGAAAAGCGGAGGATCGGGGACGGCGTGGTCGCAGAACGTCGTCGAATCGCACTCCGATCACCACATGGACTAGCCCGGGAGGGCCAGTGAGGTCGTACGGGGTCGCAGGTACGTATAGACGCGGTGGCTCTGGATAAGCCGTGATACATACACGTGGTCTATCTACTGTCTAACATGCACACACGGCGCGTACGCGCATACCGGGCCGATCGGGGACCAGTGGCCCAGGGCCACTGGTACACGCATCTCAGGACGGCAACACGGGCTTGATTTTGAACATCATCCTGAAACTGAGGAAATTGTATAGCTTGGGCGGTGAGGATAGGATATGATGTTTCCGCCTCATTGCACCTATGAAATCTCATATCGTTGTATATTCTGGCTGGCCGACGAAGAAAAGTGGAGATTCAACCCGGCAGAGTGGAACATTAATATTCGGCATGGGCGCCGCGATCAGCGGAACTTCAGTTACGTTGATGCGCTGATCACCGCCTCCGGGCTCTTGGTTCCGACCACCATCAAGATCTTCTTCCAAGTCCCGACGGTCGTTCTTACTGCGTGGTTCTGCATTGCAGCATCCACAACCGTAACGAGATTATCAAGAGACTATCTAACAATCCAGCCCAAATCCAGCCTGCGTAGACGATAGGATATACTGAATTCCGACGGATTCCGATCCGCTGTGGTAGCATGGACATTGGATGCTACCCGGCCAGTATCTCCATTCATCGGACGGTGCAAGACCCGCTGAGAACCTGTTGGAATCCGTTCCTGGGAGCCTGTACCAAGAGCTGCATCATTCAAGCTCAGCCATGCACCGAACAACTGGGAGAGTAACGAATCTGACTCGACACTGGACCCCATCTACAACTCAAGACCCTCGACAGGGGAAACCCTTTGATAGTTCGTCACTGTGGGTACAGGCTGAGAACTTCCGTGGTACTACCAGTAGGCCGGGAGCACCTTTCCATACTTGGGGAGAAACTCCGTATCTTGGCAATATACCCCCATCGGATTCGGTGCCAGCAATTTTGCGACTTACCTCTATGCTCTTCGACCACCTGCGTTTGGCTCCCCCAGATCGCGTCGTCTGCCCCGTCCTAAGTCTTCCTCCCG
The DNA here is from genome assembly GCA_029281795.1 of Mycena crocata. Classification (NCBI taxonomy): domain Eukaryota; kingdom Fungi; phylum Basidiomycota; class Agaricomycetes; order Agaricales; family Mycenaceae; genus Mycena; species Mycena crocata. Next base: position 111,771 of record JARJCP010000036.1, on the reverse strand, counting down.
AAATCACAGCAAAGATATTTAGAAGATGCATCCCATTTGGATCCCCTATTACACCGTCGCCCTTGCATGCGCCAATGGTGTTACTTCACGTCTGTCGGGCGTGGAGAGCGCTCGCGCTGTCGACACCTGTTTTGTGGACTTCGCTTGATCTCGATGTCGCACAGAAAAAAGGGAAATCCATCCCAGAACTAGCGCTATCCTGGCTCAGCAGATCCGGCAGTCTCCCCATCTCTCTGCGACTGTCGGGATCCACGCCGTTGGAATTCGATCGTGTGAATGCCATCCTTCGGGAGCACGCACTGCGTCTTCAGCATCTCACCCTCCTCCTCGACTGGGAGGATTTCTTCAAACTATCCGACCTCGGCCCGCTTCCATCCCTCTCCACCTTAACTCTCGGGTCCGCCTCTGCGGACCGAAGAACCAGGCGAGACAAATCTGCCGTGTCGCGCCTTCAGCAACGCGGCGCAGCTGCACACTGTGAACATCAAATTCGGTGTCTACCCGCGCATGTTCGCGCTCCCGTGGGGCCAGCTAACCCACTTTTTTGGTGAAGGGCTCTTGGTGGTCCAATGCCTCCAGCTCCTGCGCGACTGCCCCCAGCTCAAACAATGCCGCTTCCACTTGATCTACTGCCTCGAAGATGTCGATACTGGTGCTGTCCACCATGCAAGCCTTGAAGAGCTCGCTATGTCAGGCGCCGCCAATAAACTCGTCCATGCCCTCCACCTCCCAGCATTGCACACGCTCGCCCTCACAGAACCGCTCTTCGACGCCCAGCCCAACTGCTTCCCGCCCTTCCTCGCCCGCATCGCGAGCTCCCTGCGCACGTTTTCGTACATCGACGACCCTCCCTCTCATCACGGGCCGTCGATCGATGCTTCCTTTCTCCGCCCGCTGCATGCACTTTCGTCGGTCTTGTTCACAGGCGCGGTGTTCTTCGGCTTCGCGGCCGTGCTGAGCGACGACGATGCTTTCCTCCCGCAGCTGCGCACCCTGACCATCACGGACGTGCACCGAAGATTCTTCGTGGACGCGGGGGTCCTCGCGGCGCTGCGTGCGCGGAAAGTCGAGTCCCTGCGGCTCGTGTACCACTTCAGGCTACTATGAAGTGACCCCTGATAGGCTATTTTGTCCCAATTGTGGACTGTACCTAAGAGGGGTCACTTCGGTGGATTCATTCCACCGCATATGGATTCATCCATGGGCTGGATGAATCCACCTTGCGTCACATCACGCTCACCTGGATTCATCCACCGGCCCTGGGGTGGATTCATCCATGCTGCGCTCGCGCAGCCCGATTTCGGATTTTCGGGGCCCGTACGGGGCCCATTTGGTGCCTCCTGCTGGGTCTTCTCTCAGGGTAGTTTACTGTGCCCTTCTTACCATGTATCATAGCCATTGCACAATATAACAGCTGCATTTGTGCAGCTCAATTTTGCAATTGTTGTGCAGGTACAGGGCCATTTTCCTAGGAATTTTGGGATACCTCCGATATCCATGCACGGGTTCGCCTTTGATATCCATGCACGGGTTCGCCCTCGATATCCATGCACGGGTTCACCCTCGATATCCATGCATGGCTCCGCCCCTGATATCCATGCACTTTTGCCAATTTTTTGGTTTGGGATGCCATGTGGATGAATCCAGGCTAACCCTAATTATGCCTTCTGGATTCATCCACTCCACTATTTCTACTCACATGGATTCATCCATGCACATGAATTTTACTTATGTGGATTCATTTTTTTGCTGCATGGATTCATCCACGTACATGGACTCATCCACCCTCCAGTATATTGTATCTACCTGGATTCATCCACCCTACATGGACTCATCCACCTGTATTTTTCTTCCACGGTGGATGAATCCATGCAAGTATTTTCACACCTGGATTCATCCACCATTTTTTCCTTTCACGGTGGATTCATCCAGGTGATATTTTTTGCTTTGAAGCGGATTCATCCGCGTGTTTGTTTGGTTCCCACCTGGATTCGTCCACGCGTGGCTTACTAGATGCATGGATGAATCCAGACCTTTGTTTGCTTTCAATCAAATTTTATAGTCTTTCTACACACATTACACCAGATACTTACCTGTCTAACAAATCACCATCCCGCCGAATAGAACTGCCTCACGATTGACGAGTTTATTGCGATTTTTATCGACTGGCACGGTTCATTTTCGAACCACTCAAACCAAAATTACTATATGCAGACAATAACGGTTGTTGTCTCTTGTTTCAAAATGACGTAGCTTAAATCAAAGTTAACGGTCCGCGGGCCAAAATAATGGTTGCTGAGGGAGTCGAACCCTCTTCACGTGTTAGGCAAGTTGAGTTGTGTAGCACTGTACCATGTCTAAGTGTCATGCCGTTAGACCAAGCAACCTTAATAAAGCCATGCTTGGCCCTCACTCAAACCTAATAAAAGATGTAATTACTCACTTCAGGTTACCCTTCTGGGCACCCATTAGGGGTGAATTTTTATTGGAAAGTAACTACCCCTAGAGGTACTTTTTTTGGGTGGGTGTCCTAGGGACAGTGGGACGTCCCACAGTATATGGGAATGATGGCATGGGCGTGCCCGCCGCCTTGGCGGACCATAAAAGTGGGACGTCCCAGCGCGCCGCAGGCGGAGAAAGATTTCTGGGATATCCCACATGTGTCACGTCACACCAGCGCCAAAATGCGCATTTTTGGGGCACCGGCTCAGCCCTTGCCTGGGGTGCAGGTGATCCAAAGAGCCTGCAACCTGGGCCTTCTTTTTGGACATAAGCCATGTGATTTCCTTTTAAATATTGGGGCTCGATTTTCTGCAAAAAAAAACCACTTATCCAGCCACCCCCCACTACACCTCCGCAATGCATACCATGTCAGCTTGCTGGGATCACTTAAGATATACTAGGACATCCTACTTTTCATCTCAAATCCGTGGGATGTCCCACTTTTCTTATGAAATCTGTGGGCTGTCCCACTTTAAATACATATAACATGGGACATCCCATTTCTCCCATCAAGATTGTGGGATGTCCCACTTTTAGACTATTTACCATATGCTGTCCCACCTGCTTTGTCGAAGCCTGTTAGTATCGTTAAATGAATATATATCACATAAAATACCTGAAACTGTCATCAGTTGCTTCCAACCCTTTTCTTATTTTTTCTCTATTTTTAGCTCTTCTCAGATCTCCTTATTGGGACGATATTGGTTGTTTGTTACTGATTGGCTCCTGCCTAAATTTCACTGCAAAACTCAATCATAATATACAACACACAAGTATAATTCATAATTAATAAGATTATATATAGAGCTTAGACTACTGTACATCCCTATACTGACAGCAATGGCAGTTAGGACTGTAGCATCTCCAGTGCATTTTTGATGACTGCTGCTATGACCATGATGACTATTGTTTCAGTACAGGGATGGAGTGCCGGCATGTGTAAGCTTTCTAAAGAGCACGATGCATGTGTGCCCAATCTTTCTTTCCTTCCTAACTCATACTTACCATATTCCTTCTAGCTTCCATTTGACTAGCTCAATGGGTCTCTAGAATGTTTTGTTGTGCTGAATACAACATTGAGATTTGGATAACTGGCAGGTTTACCAAAAGTATAGAAACTCAGATTACTTCAATTCCTTTGATTAGGGCTGTAGTATTTTTAATACTCATGAAATAGGTCAGTACCCAGATTGAACAAACAACAAACAACAAACTTCTACAGGAATTTCCTTATTGGGAAGGAATATTTTTGGCAGTTTTTTCGAAATAAAATCTGTTCCAACAATTTGTAGACCCTTGGACCATCTGGACTTAGTTTCATAGGTATTTATCCACCGGAATATGACTTTTAGTGCAGTTCTATGCACAGGTTAGACTGTTTTTAACCATTTAGTATGGAAATAATATTTGAAGCAATACATCTCAGGTGATGCATCTGGCGTGTTGATTGTGATATATGTGCGAGGTGTCATGTATATAACTATGTTGACCGAGTTATCAACCTCCAATATAAACCCTTCATCAAAAATAAAATCAGTGATTATATTAATTTTCACATTGGTAGTGCTATTACAGGTGCAAATGTGTAGAGATGATGTTTATTTCTTGATCGAAAAATACTTCCATATCATCGGTATAACATATATCAAAAGTAGAAGAATCTGAGAAATTATGTTGATTGTCAGTTTTCTGACTATTCAGAAGCTTTTTCATGTAGGCATCCCTCAGTGAACAACAGTAGAACTGTGGTTCCCTGATATTTTTTGTTTTTTATAGTTTGTATACATACTGGTAATATAACTACAGTGTTTAAAGTGATCTGGCTTAGACTGGAGCCTTGCAAAACACTGTTTAAGCACTACAAATCCTACTTATGACTGTTTTCACTCATTCCAGGCTAATATGTTGGATGTTGATATATCAAAGTGCATTGAAACTCATATAATGTATGCCTGGATTGAATGAAACATTGCTGCAGCCTCAATTGAGCCAGAGTGATCTAACCATGAATGCAACCTAGACACAAAATTTCTAATATGCATGTCTAGTCAGGTTAAATGAATGCTGAGTAGCAGAAGTAGTGTATGAAGTATATACACAACAGGAGCAAGTCATCAGACTCAGAAGTTAACAACTGGCTGTACTATATATTGGGAATCCTTCGAAGAAGTAATTAATTTCCTTTTTCAGACAAAAGTGTTGAAAATAAGTGATCGATCACATGAATCAGTGGCAGTGCTATCACCAGATATGGCTACATCTAACATTTAAAAAGGAGAATGTTATTTTCTCCTGCATTGAGCTTATCTTTTGGAACCCATTTAGCCTGAACCAAAAAAAAAAAACATTGACTTTCATTTCTATTGTGAGGACAATACTCTACCTTTGGGATTCTATTTGTTCATTTCTTCTCATGCAGTGCAACAATGAATCCCACATTATAAGAGTCACTTATATTTTATATCCTCTCCTAAGCTCAACAATATAGCCTTTGGGGTCTTGTTCAACTTATAGGTTTAATGTTTCTCATTGGCAGCATCTTTGATGTGATGTAGGCTTTGGAATTCACAGTACAATACCAGTGCAACTGAAACAAATGAGATGCCCGACTTGATGTGAAAAAGCTGTGGGACATCCCACTTTACATGACAAGGCTGTGGGATGTCCCACTTTGCATGAAAAATGGTGGGATGTCCCATATTACTTGAAAACCCTGTGGGACATCCCACTTTGCACAGAAAAAACATGGGACATCCCACTTTCCATGAAAAAATTGTGGGATGTCCCACATTGCATGAAGGGATTGTAAACTGCAAGCAGAGGTTGAAGAGGTTATGTGTGACTGAATGGAGTAATTTGAGAGCTGGGATGAAAGCACAAGATGGGTGGCAGGTGGGCATTATGTGTTAAAGCTGCAGATAGAAATAGTTGCAAATATAGTAGGTGGCTGTGGTGGGGGGGAGTGCCTGGATAAGTGGTGTTTTTGCAGAAAATCGAGCCCCAGGATTTAAAAGAAAATCACATGGCTTATGTTTCTCCGCCTGCGGCGCGCTGGGACGTCCCACTTTTATGGTCCGCCGAGGCGGCGGGCACGCCCATGCCATCATTCCCATATACTGTGGGACGTCCCACTGTCCCTGGGACACCCCAAAAAAGTACCTCTAGGGGTAGTTACTTTCCAATAAAAATTCACCCCTAATGGGTGCACAGAAGGGTAACCTGAAGTGAATTACTTTGCAAAAAAAAAAAAAAAAGGACGGTCAAAAGAAAGCCCAAATCTGGAGTCGAACCAGAGGAATTCCCCATAATCAAGTTCCTCTCCAAAGCGAAACTGTAGAGATTAAGGTGACTTGTGTTCTTCTGCGCAAATGCTTCCTAATTACCGGATGATGACCGGGCACAGCCACTGATTGAACGCTACCCCCGCCACCTTGATTGGCGGCGGGGATCAAAATATTGATGGGTGTACTCGCCGATGGACGAGGTACAAGGATTACAGTGATGGGTATGCATATTATGGAATATACTGACACTAATGGATGATATATATTAGTCTATATCTTTTGATAGTGATTGAATGGTACCCATGCGAGAACCCAGGAATTATATATCAAACAGCAACAGAAGGTGAGGGGAAAAAAATAATGCAGCGGATTAGTACTTATTGAGGAAGAAGTAAAGGCTGCGGGGACCAAGGGTATGCTTTAACAAATGATAATGGGTATGTATACTGATACTAGACACGGTTGCTACGGTAAGGATTTTGAAAAATTGAAAGTTTGGTGGGAATCAAACAAAGGCATGGATTCATCCATGCGACTCGTGAGCGACGCATGGATGAGTCCATGTGTGAACCAAACAAATGGGATGGCTGAATCCATATCGAATGTGGATGCATCCATGTGGGAACCAAACAAAAACATGGATGAGTCCAGGTAGAGGGGGGGAAAATGACATGGATGAATCCACGTTAGAAAAATTCATGCATGCTACCGAATATATTTAGCATGGATGAATCCGTGTGCTACGTGGATGGGTCCACCATGAAGTAAAATTCATGTGGATGAATCCAGCCTGCTGTTTTTAGGTTACGTGGATTCATCCGTGAGGTGGATGAATCCAGGTAAGTGAAAATAGTGAATGTGGATGGATCCACGGGAAAATAAAGGGAAGGATGGATGAATCCATGTAAGTGTTATGGATGAATCCATGGCAGAAAAAATGGAAGGATGGATGCATCCAGGGTATTAATGTGGATGCATCCACGTCAAAGAAAAAGGCTTAATGCATGGATATTGAGGGCGAATCCGTGCATGGATATTGAGGGCGAACCCGTGCATGGATATCGGAGGTATCCCAAAATTCCTAGGAAAATGGCCCTGTACCTGCACAACAATTGCAAAATCAAGCTGCACAAATGCAGCTGTTATATTGTGCAATGGCTATGATACATGGTAAGAAGGGCACAGTAAACTACCCTGAGAGAAGACCCAGCAGGAGGCACCAAATGGGCCCCGTACGGGCCCCGAAAATCCGAAATCGGGCTGCGCGAGCGCAGCATGGATGAATCCACCCCAGGGCCGGTGGATGAATCCAGGTGAGCGTGATGTGACACAAGGTGGATTCATCCATCCCGGGGATGAATCCATATGCGGTGGAATGAGTCCACCAAAGTGACCCCTGTTAGGTACAGTCCACAATTGGGACAAAATAGCCTATCAGGGGTCACTTCATAGTAGCCTGAAGTGCGTGTACTCGAAGTCGGAGGATATGCAGGCACCACAGGATATCACTCGTGTCGTCGACTGGGAGGTGCTGCGCGCAGTTGTGCCGGTGAGCGGCATGGATATTCATGTGGGCCCGCCGGAGAGAAATCTACTGAACGACCAGGTGTGTTTTTTTGCAGCCCCGGCCGAGTTCTGGGTGTACTCATGGTGTTTTGGTTGGTCTAAGGGTGGAGTGCTCTGAGTTTTCCTCCTCGAACTCGAGCCATGCTTCCCGCCATCTTGTCTTGAGGTCGCTGGTTTGGGCCCCTTGCCTATATATAACTAAAAAAAACAGGGAGCTCTCTGTGGCCGTCTCCAACGCAAGCTAGGAATAGCTACATACCAGCTGATGCAATACCAAAGCTAAGTCCTGCCATATGGGGCGCTGCTCCCGCCGTTGTCCCCGGAGGTTTTTGTTCTCCGCTAATATTATAATTCCCCGCCCCAAAATTCCTTGCCAAACACGGACTTTGATTTTGTCACCCTGTGGTCTATAATTACCGCAGCCTTATACTTGTCAGCGCCCACTGGTTGGTTTATACAACAAGGTTGGAATCTCCTTTCAACTTCAAGGAGGTTGACTTGCATCTCCAGCGCACTGACTTTGCCGGCTCTTAGTGAAGAGTCAAGGTCTCTTGGAACAAGGCAGCAGGTAACATGATGGACGAGGCATTGACAAGAATTCAATAGACATCAAATTGGAACGTCATGCGGCGACTCATCCCACAGGATATAAAGATAGGCTCAGCAGGAGGCAATCTCCCATCTCATCATGCCTCTCCTCACTCTGCATGTCTTTGGTGCAGTTGCTGCAAGTGCCTGCTTCTTTCTGGCTATCGTCCTGCCAAAAAGGCGGCGAGATTCCCTCCTACCACCAGGGCCCCCTGGAGATCCTGTGATAGGGAACCTGCGACACATGCCTACAGCAGACTCAGCGAGCGTCTTCCACGAATGGGCCAAAACTTACGGTCAGTGGGTTTTTTTCCTGTTCAGGCCGGTTGCCCATTGGAATTTTAGGCGTGGTCATGTACCTCGAGGTCCTTGGACGGCCCATGGTTATCCTCGACACACATCAAGCTGCCGTGGATCTACTGGAAAAGAAGAGTCTGATCTACAGCGACAGGCCAAAGTTCACTTTGTATCAAGTGTGCGTAATACGCATTCTCTCACAACCAGCACGCAGTAAAAATTTGAATCGATCGCAGCCTCGGATGGACACCTTCGCTTACCTTCCTCGCCTACGGGAAGCAATTCAATAGGCATCGGCAGATGCACCACTCATATCTGAATCGCCAAAAATCCGCGGACTTCAAGCTTATGCAGACACAAGAAGCACGAACACTGGTCAAGCATCTGATGGAATGCGCCCCAGACAGATACGAGAAATTCCTGAGCCGGCATGTATCCTTTCCATTCATTTGCGACAAGATACGTCCGTGATCTGAGAAAGCGTATAGATTTTCGACGGGAATAATCACGCAGATAGTGGCAGGGCATCGAATCATCTCAGACGATGACCCCTACCTTCGCATGTCGAACATGATCTACGAATCATTTTCTGTCACGGGGTCACCGGGAAGCAGTCTCGTGGATTTCTTCCCCATGTGTGAGTGAACTAAAAGTTGATTCGGATTCGCGCTTAACGCCTGGTGGGTCTCAGTCAAGTACCTTCCTAGTTGGTTTCCTGGAAATCGTCATGTTGGTGTCGCACGCGCGTGGTGGTCGACAACGCGCGAGTTGTATGATTTCCCGCTGGATAGCGTGAAGAAGCAGCAAGTAAGCCAGATATCAATCACAGCACTATTTTCAGGTTTATGCGAGTCAATACACAGGAAACTGGAGACGCAGAGCCGTCATTTATTCTCGAATATCTGGAAGAGGGGGAGAGCGAGGCCGACGAGAGTGATATCAAAGGCGCTGCAGCTACTATGTTTGCAGCCGGAGAAGCCACGGTTTGGATTTCTTTCTCTTAGTCTGCCAGAGGACAGCTGCCTGAATTTCCGTCTCAGACATGGAGCACCCTGACTTCGTTCATTCTCGCCATGGTGCTGCATCCAGAGTGCCAGGTTAAAGCACAGCAGGAGATTAGTTTCGTTGTCGGTGACTCCCGCCTGCCCGACTTTAAGGACCGAGAGAACCTCCCTTTCGTGGAATGCCTTTTACAGGAAGTGCTTCGGTGGGCATTTTTTTGTTTCTATTGGTTGTTTCATCCGCTGAATTCCAGAAACATCGTCCAGGTGGAATCCTGGACTACCGCTAGGTTTTCCTACTCCCCCGGTAACGTTCAAATTCACTCAACAACAGATCTTGAAAGGTGTTCCTCACCGGGTCATGGAAGACGATGTGTATTGCGGAATGCTGATTCCAAAAGGCTGTCTCGTCTTTCCCAACATCAAGTATGTATATTTCCTCAACACACGTGCATTTTTCAATTGCGACGACCGGACGGTAGGGGAATGTCTCTTGATGATAAAGTATATTCCGATCCGACGTCCTTTGTACCCGAGCGGTATCTTCCGGCACCAGCCGGCAAGGGTGAGCCTTACTTCAGCAATGTTGCATTTGGCTTCGGCCGTAGGTTTGTCTATTTACATAAATCAATCCTTGAAGAAGACTGATTTTGGGTATCTACTTCAAAACCAGAATTTGCACAGGGCAGTACTTCGCCGACAACAGTCTGTGGATCGCCATTACTTCGATTCTCGCGTCTTGCACTATCACCAATGCCATAGACGACAATGGCAGCATTATTGTTCCTGAAAGAGTGATGACCGACGGACTTGTGAGGTAGGTGATTTACTTCCGCAATGAAGAATTTACTCAAATTTAAGGAAACCTTTCCAAGCCATCCAAGTGACTTACGATGCGTGATATATCCACGGTCCGCATCCGCGAAAGAACTCATCGTGGAAGCGGCGGGATGATTCAACTTGATCTGTAAAGGGTTTATACCGCTTGTTATGTGAACGTACTGTAAGTATGACTGAAATGATCCCTGTATCAGGTTATGCATAAAATTCGAACATATCTTCGCCCCTGCTTTCCCATTCAATTGGAGTCTTTGCTCCGACTCACTTGGATTAGTCCAATCGACGAACCGAACAATATCTGAATCGTCGCTCCTGTACGGACAATGCCTGCAGGAACGGCTAGAGTGAAAGTTCTGCTGTAGTGGTAGATGGCCAGGCGCAGGTCGCATAGCATCGGAACAACGACTTCGACGTGTTTAAACACGAGCAAGGCGGTATATTGTTTGAGAAAAAGGTGCAACTTGAAGTATTTCCACCTGAACCAAGATTGAACTCAGAAAAGACGTAATACATTTGGAATAACCCACACCCACAGTACAAATGGCTGGTGTGGGTTCTCGAGTGTTTGTACTGAATTCGAAGACGGGGTACGAATAAGTACTGTAGATCCACTCAAGGGAATGATCCGGAAATACACGAATGTTCAATTTGGATTCCGATTTCTTCCGATCACTCAACAAAACAAAAATCAGGCGTTAGCTTCCCGAAACCACTGGTATATCCTGGAAAGCATTTAAAACTTATGGGCTCGACGCGACGCAGCCAACAGACCGAGAGAGGAGCCCAAAATATCGGACTTGTACGCATGTGCGTTCCTCATAGAACGAAGGTTTCTCCGATTATCTTCTCACTAAGGGTCCACAGCTTCTCCCCATTCGTCTAAAAATGACACCCCGTCAGCGCTTAGCGACATCGCAGGAATATAGCGGGGTCGCAGGTAGGCAGCACGCACCGCATCGGAACAGGCCGGATGAACGAGCTCGTTAGCCGCCTTGTAGTCGTCGAGATAGCTTCCAGGCTTGTCTGGAGTTGAAAAAGATTAAATTAAGGGGGACAGTAAAACGGATGAATGTATGATTTACGGACCATTGAGACTCGGATCGAAGGCTGCCGCCACCGTGCTAGGTTGGATAAAACATGAATGAGTAAAATGAGGCTCAGGGTCTCGGCTACGCACGTCGCCGCCCCCTGTTGCAACGTCTTGAATGGTACTTCGGGATGTGGCTGCCCGTCGGGGCCCAGTACCCTAGCATATCTCTTAATTCTTTGTTTTTACTTCAAGCAGCAAGACGACGTCCGGCGATCCCCTCTGAAGTTCTATGCATTATGTGGTGTAAATGGCTGGGGGGTGTCGTTAATATAACGAAGCAGCAATATAACAAACACCCATGTAGACGTACGGTACATCCCTCCTGGGTGCAGACTGTACCCGTTGATTCGTCCCCTTGATCGCTTGGAGAGCTCGATGCCAGTAATGATGTTTGCTGCCTTAGACTGACTGTAAAATTGATCCCCTCGCACATCTCATGCCCGACGGAGGACACGAGCACGACTCGCGGCGTGTAGTGTGCGGTGCCCGTCGCGAGAAACTTCGCGGCAAGCAGTTTTATGAAGAGGAACGACCCGATGTGGTTTGTCGCCATCTGAGTCTCGAGGTTGTCTGCGGGTGGACTGTGGGCTGTATCTTGGTTGTATCATGGAGACCTCGCAGTGTCTCAGAAACCCTCATCGGATGTCGTTGCCGGTAGAATTTTTCATCACCTGGCATCCTCTCACAAGGAGAAGCTATGACCATTGGAAAATAGAGATGATATAAACTAATGGGACGTTACCACTCAGATACTAAACCGCGAATGTTGTTTGTGTAGGCAAAAAAAAATTCCTGACCCAACTTCAAGCTTGCCACCAAACTAAAGTGTCAGGCGGCTGTTCATCCGCTGCATTGAAGGTTGAAATTTGGTAAGACATCAAAGATAAGGCAAAGAGAAAACGACCTACCAAGGGTATCGGGCTGGAGATCTAGGGAAGGGATCAAATTGCGACGTGGTACTTATTCCTGCTCGAAATGCATACCTGTGGTGCCCATCTGCCAACCTTATAAGTAGGCTGTACATCTTTCCATTCATTCTCGTTCGTGTTGTTGCCCATCTGTTTACGCTTGTCTCGGAGGTCGTTCCTTCGCTTTCGATCCTCCGTGTGACAGTGCCAATTTGCGTCGTGATAGATGCATGTTGCTTTCTTGCTGCAGAGATTTCAGAAGAGCGTCTAGAACCCGGACGCCGGCTCCCATTCGTGCACGTACTTCACGGCCTTCATCAGGAGTTTCAACGTTGGGCAGGGCTCGGATTCTGCGAAGTCCCATTGTGTTAGACTGTCTCCTGTAAGCTATAAACAGATACATACCGAGCACACAGATAATTTCCTGCAAAAGAAATCAAATGCATCCACCTCGCGTTGAAAGTGACACGCACATTGAGCATCGAGCATCCGCGTTTCGCGAATATGGTCTCCGCGTCCTTGCATGCGGAAAAGCATACCTGGAGAAATCACTGTGAGGTAATTCTAAGGCTGCCGAGGACACTCATGACATCAGGAGTTGAGTGGAAGCCGGTATCCGGCCGCAATAACCGCTACGATTTCGGGATCCCGGCCAGCTCCCTGAGTCGGCGGACGGCTCGGCGGACTTGTGCATGTATGTTCTTCAGTTCGCTATAATAATGATAGGTAGGATGCAACAGATACTCACACCGGCCCAGCGTATTACACATATGATACTCCAAGTCTGGTTTGTTCAATCGATTCAGAGGGGGAGGAAGGAAAATGGTAATGTTCTATACCGAGTAGGGTTCCTGAATGACAGGCATCGAAAAAGGCCTGCGTGTAATAATAATTGAGGCACAGGTACAGCCAGAAAATTCTTTTAGCTCACAACCAGACGGCAACCCGGGGCTAACGGCTTGACCAGGTAATCATGAAAAACCTGTCATAGTGAGCACTTCAATAGATACGATCATGATATCAAATGCTTAGCTCACATCGTCCAAGATTATGACGGAACCGTCATTGGGATCGTCGCAAGTTATAATGGCTTGAGGATAGATATTAGTTGGTCACCGAGATCTGAGGTGCATAACGTACCCTCATCAAGGCCATCCTCCTCCGATCCATCGATACACTCTTTCTGCGTCCCGTGGCCCGCATCTGCAGTAATGAGACGCAGAAAGAATTTCGACTAGATATTCAACGCACAGGCAAATACGAATAGATCGCCGGACTGTTGTCCAAGAAGCAATCGTTTGAGCTTCGTCATCTCCAATTTCACGGAAGTCATTCAATACTTCAGCAACCTAGAGAGAATATCGCGCTCACAATATTAGCTCTTGTAGGCTGCTCGCCCACGCCATCGTCGATCATTACTGTTATATTTCCGGGCTCGAAATCAAACTTCTCTGTCGCCGTGATTAGACCAGGGCCGATTGTCTATCAGCGGACACAAACCAATGAGAAGCGTCCGAAACCGCCAAATATCTTCATGAGAGCTCGGGGGTGGATCTGGATCGCAGACCTTGTTACCGATGAGGAATGCTCGCTTGCGTGGATGTCGAGGAAGAGTAAATTGGGTGAGGCCAAGCTGCGTCGTGCGATGAACATTATCAGATACAGGCGGAGGGAAACACAATCTGGGCAGTTACTCACGTTGACGAGGGAACCAGAAACGTCGTATCGCATCCACGAGAGGACAGTGTACTAGCGGTGCCACAGCAGAGAAGAAGAGAGGTGGGGGAAACAGGAAAGAGGGTACCGTCAGATAACGACCTTAAGTATGTCAGAACTGAAATAAGTGTACAGCTTCGGGCAGTACACCGCGGTAGAGTTTTGAGGTTATCTCCGTAATGTATTGAATGCAGTTGAGCTCTGTCGCTTTTTAAGTAGATCAGAATTCGCATGAGGGTTTCGAAAGAACGCACGCAATGTTCGACAAGACCGCTGTTGTTTTGTAGGAGCCCAGAGTTAAGTCATCACTGCGCAGTCTCTTTCTCAACAGCATTCTTCCGCGATGGGTTCCCGAGCCGCTCTAAGGGTGTTGAAAACAGCAATACTGGAGGGAGGCGCACCACAGCCAGACACACCAGTGCTGTCATCGTCGGTGCGCTACCATATTCTCCATACCCTATGTCGGACTGAGGCGGTAACATGAAGAAACAGGTTTTAAACCGTGAGACGGGGCACTCGAGTCTCGCCGCAATGATGTGAGCTACATTTGTCAAAGAAATTTCAAAACGAAAAACTGCGAGTGCAACGCACGTGGTAAGGGACAAGACGATAGTCTCGGCCCGTAAACTGCCGGCCGAAGCAGTGTACTGGGTTAGGGTTAGGATCTTTTAGTAACTCTCCATTTGCTCTTCATCTTCTGTCGTCGCGATTGTGGACTGGGAGATGGGTGGATGGTATTACGAATATTGGGAGTATACTCAGGCATACTTCTCCAATCTTCTTTATCCGGAGGGATTTTGGGACCTTTTCGAACAGGAAGCAATGCCGGAGAAATATCCGGACGAGCTTATTACCGAGAGATGTTTAGCTTCTGAACTTGCGCGCTGCTAGCATGTAACACTTGTGCGTCAATTCAACACGGCGAGAGTGCGTTGGATGATCCGGTTAACACAGTGTGTCTCGATTCTATTTCTCTATTTCCATCCTACACCGCACCCTTATAAACGCCGAAACAGAACGGGGATGTTGGTGATGGCGAGTGTGGCCAAAGTATGTTGTGCGGCCAAATCGGTGAGGCAGGACTACGTTGTACTTTTGTCTCAATCCCTTGTTTTGTGTAACCATGCAGAAAAGTTTATAAGGCCGGCAGCGTCGTCACCGAAATCTTCCAAATTTTCAAGTTCTAGATGACGAAACCCAATGAAGGTCGCAGGCGACCCCGAAAGCCACCACACCCATCAAAAGAATCTGTGAGTCGTGCCGAAGCAAGCTCAACGCATCGCAAAGCCGCAAGGGTTCTTACACTAGGTAGCCTTGTACAATCTACTGTTTCTTTCTGCGTATATTTATTTACATTTCTCATCCAGTCCCGCCCGATCTTCGAGACAAAGTCAACCGTGCACATTTGATCCTTTCCATATTTTGCGACGAGTCCCATGAGCAGGAAGTCCGAGCATCAGCAAAGGGTCATTGTGTCCAGTTTGTCAGAGATGAGCTCCTTCAAGCGGATGTCGAGGATCGTACCACCAACTTATGGAAACTCATGTTCGATGTGGCCACAGCGCCTGGCCTGAAATTTCGCGACGAAGCCCGAGAAGCCATCGTCTCCAAATGGAACTTCAACTTCCGAGAGATGCCCCTGCCTCTTGACGAGGTGCAGACCTGGAACGAGCCCAACCCAGTCCCGAGTCTCGGCACTCACGATCCGAGCCACGGTGAGCCACCATTGCACCCGTACTCCTTTTCTCATTTTATCATCGCAAACTCACTTGCCTTCCCTCGCCAGCAAAACTCGCATACCAGACTGAACTTGGCTGCTTTGAGCGCAGAGTGGCTGTGGGAGGATGGGACGAGCAATCTGCCGAGGAAGCCCAACTCACACTTGCACGCACGATTCTTCTGGGCGTGTGTGATGAGGGGGATCTGGACGGAGTTCGCGATGCTGCGAGGAAAGGATGCTGTAAGTTCGTCTTGACCCAGAATGCAACGTGCGTGCGGCCACTGGACGCATTGGGAGAGATACGGGATATCGTGTTGAGAGCCAGGTGTGCCTGAGCGACGTTTTTGAGCCTCCAATCAAAGCCTCAATGATGGATTTTTACCAGTTTACCAACGGAAGTGGACGGATATTTAAGGAAACGCTGGAATGCACTCCTTCCGAGAATGCGTCTCCAGCGGCAACTGGCCGCAGACGTTCTGGAGAAATATTCTGTGTACGTAGGACATGGGCATCTGATGGACGGGGAGGGAGAGGAGAGAGATGGTCTCGACACTGTAGAACTATGAGCTCAATGCTCTTCTCGTCTGTCTAATTGTATCAATGCCGGAACATAGAAACCCAACCAAGACTCACCACGTCTCTCTTGTCTTCACCCCGGGCATTACCCTCCACTGTAACATCTTACTCTTCGCATCGGGAGTATATGTACCGGCAATTCGCTCATACTGGTTGCTCCTCGTGGGTTCTGGGACCTTTTCGATCCGATCGTTGACGTGAAAGAACCCCATGTATGTCGTATCCTCCTCGGCGACACGTTGACTGAACGGGGACGAAAAATGCCAGACACCATACTCGAGATCAGCTAGAAGGTACCGTATCTCACGGACCTCGTCCGCGCCGCAGCCTGGATAGACCGTAACGGGCTCCGTGGACGGTGTGACCGAAGCAGCGCCGAAATCAACAAGGATGGGCTCAATCTTCGCGGGCCAGTCGCTTAAAATGATATTTGGGAACCGTCGGTCATTATGCAGGCATCTATGTGCCTGGATCATCCGCACGAGGTCCAACACTCGCTGGGAAACCGTCTCGGCTTGTTCTTTCGTGATGTTTTCCCCGATGTGGAGATCGTGCATGGGTGTACCGTTGGTAACCGAAATGGCGATTCCGTTGACGAAATTGACGGCGGGATGGAGATATTGGAAGCTAGGGTTTATTAGTAGACGAACTTGGAGGGAGCGCAGGTAGCGGTACGCAAGCACTTCATTGAGGTGGTGTTGATACTTGCACCTCCAGGTGTCCAGCTCTCCCGTCCACTCTTCCATTTCTCGGGCCTCGACAGGTTCATGCGGTCCGGGGAAATCTTCGAAAAAAAAGGGGGATGGGTGTAGTGCGTTGCGGGTCTAGAAAATTGCGAATCCCTTCTACCAGAAACGGCTCAGGTTCAGGACTCCGCATCTTGGCCTTGGCGTTATAATGGAGTCTGTTTCCAAAGCGCCGATCATTGAGTTGAGGATGAAGCGGTTTGGAAGGGACGTGTCCGGCGGTAGGTCCGCAGCTTCCACCTCGAGTACCACGGCAAGCGTGAATGGAGCGTGAGCCTTGACAACGGAGACTTGGAGCGGGGAGAACCCTCGATGCCAGTCCGGGGACTGATCGTTGAGAGATTCGGAATCCTGCAAGTGGAAAGAATGATCTGGGTCGGCAGAGTTGTCGGCTTCTTGTTTGATAAGTAATTGAAGACGTGCGCCGACTGAAAACGGATCTGAGGCAGCAGAGCTAGTCCACTTTCGCACACTGGCTGGAGCTGTTCGACGAAAAATCGCAGCTTGGCAGCCGTTGATTGGATAGGGCACTTGAGTAAAGGAATGTCGAGGAATATTGCAGAATTACACGGACTCGCATTCCTCTGAGAGTTAGCATCGTTGAGATTTGCCTTCGTTGGCGGGAAGAAAGAAGTGGGCGCCTATTTGCCTTTGTTAGGACACTTACGGAACGCCAACCCGACGGGCCGGACGGCAATTGCGGTGCGGTTGTCAACTCAGTTTCGCCTTTGACTACATAGGAGCGTCCTCTCGTAACCAGCGAGCCCAAATTACAGCAAAGCACCTGCTTCAATCCTTTTTCAATGTGGTTGGTCACGACCGAGTGTCGGAGACTACAAATTTGCTACTAGACGTGGTGGACCAGAGGATCGGTCACCTATGAGGCTACCCCGTTTGTTGTCGAATCGAGTCACTGGCACCTCCAGGTGGGCAAATTTTCTTCCTCGTGTTTATGATTATTGGGGACTACTCATGATGGTCGCGGTTAACAGGATGTACCCGTGTATCTCACGGTGACCTTTATGCCTGACCGCAGATTTACACAGCACATTTTTAGGGTTGACATGTCCATCAAG
Source organism: Mycena crocata (assembly GCA_029281795.1). Classification (NCBI taxonomy): domain Eukaryota; kingdom Fungi; phylum Basidiomycota; class Agaricomycetes; order Agaricales; family Mycenaceae; genus Mycena; species Mycena crocata. Next base: position 93,861 of record JARJCP010000036.1, on the reverse strand, counting down.
TTCTGCAGATTGGGGATCGACCTATTCCAGGTGAATTGGACTGGTATGTACTTCCATGAAATGTCAAACCTCTCGGTACATAAGAATGCGATCATGTTCAATTGACTGTTTCAGCCATGACTTGTTGCACCGCCCTACGCCGCCAACAATCGGGGACCACGGTTAGATGTCACTTTGAGAGGGATGAAACAAATACAGGCTGAACGTCTTGGCTCAGGGAGGATCTATAAAATTCGAAGATGGTTGAGTGCAACCTTCACTTTCTTAATTCTTTTGGCTCTCGCAAGCCAGTCATTTCTCTCCATTCCTTTCACCAAGATGATGTTCGCATCTTTTCTTCTCGCTGGCTTAGGTCTTGTCCATTCTGCCCACGGCCAATTTGACTGGGATGATACCACCCCAAACACAAATGTTTCTGCGTTCGCTACACTGTGGAAATTTAAATCGTGCAACCGAGATCAAACCCGACAAATCAACCAAGCCTTTAAAGACGCCGCTGTGCTGGCGTCTCAGGTCGCAAAAGATATCGACTGGAATTCCATCGCAGCCTTTGACTTCTTTGGACCGCCAGCCGAGAACACCATAGCCAGGCCTTTTGTACAAGGTGTGTTGGGTACTTGTTTTTGATTCGCAATCCTCTCAAGCACCACAGATAACCTAGCGAGAGCAGCTGTCTATCAGCCGGGCTGGTTCGACTGGCTGACAAACTCCTACGTTGAAATCCATTGTGATGATCCGATGCTAGAGTGCAGTTGCGGACCAGAGACCACCGTCGCCTATACCGTGAACGACTTCCCGCCAAACAGATATCCAATGATCAACCTCTGCCCGGAGTTTTGGAACCAAAGGTCACTCCAAGATGCGATGGCGTTTGCCCGCGTGGCGGACGTAGCAGATCTGCGGAAGTATACAAACCAAGGTCCGTCAATTTGTCTGAATTCTCTTTTATACTATTAACCATGTGTCTACTCCCAGGCGGCACATTTTTGCACGAATTGATGCACATCGATTATGTTGGCCAGCCTCACGGTATGCATGCCTGCAATCGGCATTACTCACTGAACTAATACCTTCCAACAGTCGGCGACGTCAGCATCAAATTAGGAGGGGTAACACGCAAGGCCTATGGCCCGCTCTTGACCAAGTTTTTGGCTCGCAATACAGTAGGCCTGGACACTGCTACTAATGGTATGATCAATTTATCTGGTTGGTTCAGGATACCCACTGAAAGTCCGAGCAGCCGATAACTATGCTTTGTTCGCACTGTGTCAGTCCTCGCTCAATTGAGTTTCTAACCCGGCTCATAATTTGTCTGATACACAGCTATGTATGTGCAGAATCAGGTTGGAAAGTACGCCCTGTGACTTTCAACTTTGTAACACACTGAAAATTCTGCCTTTCAGCTACCCGCATAAACCGGTTCTGGGTCGAGGATTTGACGACGCCGCCAAGGCTGCGATGTCCGACCCGGTGGAAGACGTTAGCGGCGATGGATGTATCGCTGCAACGGGAACAATTGCGCCCGATCCGACTGTCACTCCAACAGCGTTCTGGCCGGATTCCTCGTATCCTGCATCGTACATCTCCCAGCTGCAGGCCTGGCAGAGCGAAGCCCAACCTCCGACACATGTACCGCCATCACCCAGTGCAGGCCCGCCGGCGCCGCCCAGTGCAGTTCCGTTACCGCCCACCAGCATACCCCCGTCCCCCAGTGCAGGCCCACCTTCGCCAAATTATAGTTGTGCCAAGGACTGTGCCGGATATATCCCCAATTCGGACTGGTGTGTGGCGAACTGCCCCTGCTTTACGCGCTACAGTGTCTGTTAATGCGGGGTGTCGTTACCATTTTCATGTAGTTCTGTGTTTTCCTTGGTGAAACTAAACGTACGGTTCACTGCTTTGAGGACAGACTGGTTACGAGTCTAGGTGTCTTGACTTTCAAAAACTACTAGTATTACTCCGATTATTCTTTGCGGGATGTACTATTGCTTAAGTCAAGGTCAATCGGCGGGATTGTTCTATCTCCACAGATACTCTTGATTTTTTGCCATGTTCCTATGAAACGCTTTGCGCCTGCGCATTTGGGATCAAAGGGCGATCACAGTACCGTGGCGGGCAACGGATAGGGGGTTGAAGTCTGAACCAAGATCACATGACAAATTCAACCATCGCAGCAAAAAAAAAAAAAAAAAGCTGCGACGCCTGTGGCCCGATTCGCCGGCGCCGCACACAAAAAAAAATCAGAATGAATGACTCTATTGGCCCTTTGGCATCCAAAACGGAGCAATGTGGTACCTCCACAGACCACTGAGATCTTCAGGTACAGCCCGGAGATCATGCCTACACAGCATCGAGTCTGTGAAGGGATCTTCGGCCTCGGCGCCTCGCATCATGATATGTGGCCACTTGCGCCCACAGTCCTGCACAGCGCTCGTGCTATACTCTCGGGTCACGACTTAGAATCTCTTCCTTGCGGTGATCTCGTTCTTGCTCTGTGGCCCGTATGATGGTCGCAATGGGACGCGTGTCCGTCAGCTATATAAGGACGGCGGTTGCGTATAAATACTCATTTTCCTCCCACCAACCTTCCCCAGACTAAGCATGGATACTATTACAGGTCAGCAGACTCAATGTACCAGGAATACCACTTACTTACCAGCTATATCTGATGGACAGAATATAAAAAGCACAGGAAGATCACAGGTGCCACCCTCCTTTGTTCACAGATCGGAAGCTTACGCATATCAAAAGTTCTGAATGAAGACACGGCGAGAGCAGACAACATTATCATGGGCTACATAAAACTCCCCGCTGTCAAGATATGGAATAAAAAAACCAATTCTTTTGAAGATGAAGGACCTATCGACTCGGATACACAAAGGTTGCGCGATTTGTTGGTCGCAACGAGGTGCATATTTTCGGTGTCCTTTGCTATACAAACGAGCTCATTATCAACGGTAGTGACGGACTAGTGAGCGACCTGTTGGAGTATATATTCGAAGACTTCTACGGTGTGGCGTGGTTGGCGGCATCCCGGAGTAGTGACCATATTAGGTTCGCATGTCGTAGCTTAGTCATCATCATCTGGGTTTCTTCCTGCTTCCACCCTCCCGCTGCGAGCCCCGTTGGCTCTTTCCCCCTGAGAGGCTCTAGGCCCTCTCCATCTGGTGATTGGACTGGTATTCGCTCTTCTCCACGCGTCCTTCGGCCCAGATAGGCTTCATCATCCTGTGAGAGCACCGACTCTCGACTCGACTCGCATCTGCTGCTAGCAGATTTTCTGTCCTTTTTTTTTCGACCTATCCCCCATCCATTAACCTCTTGGCATATACTGGCACCGGCTTACTCGTATCGACCGCGTCTTTTGGCGCACATTCACCCACCGTCGCTTTTCCGTCAGGTCTGTCAACGACATGACACACATTTCAGCGGCAGAAAAACGGAAGAAGAGGAGAGAAAAGAAGCTCCTGGAGGAGGAGCAGCTACGAGTTTCAGAGGAGAGAGCACGACAGACTCCCGTGAGCACCCCCATCCCGTCGTCTTCCTCTTCGACCCCGAGACCTGTATCGTCTGCGGCCGCAACCGATGCCGAGACCGTTCACGTCATCAACGACGGCTTCGATGCGGGCGTGCGCGCATTTCCTCCGGGACACCCAGCGACACATTATCCACCATGGATGCAGGAGTTTATCTATGGGCCCGTGTCGCATTCTCCTAGCCCAGCTCCCACTTGTCTCCACCCTTCACCCGCTACCCACGATCCCAGCTGGCACCGCGACGACGACGTCATTCCAGCAATCCTCACGGTCCATGCTTGTCCCGTGTCAACGCCGCGTGACTTTTCTGCCCTTCGCGGTGAATCTGTGCATCCGTGGCGCACCATTCGACGTCGCAATCAACGGCTCCTCCCACAACGACGCCCATTCCCCCGCTCATTCCCAAAACGGATCCCTCCCCAGGAGTCGCCGCCACCGATACCATCGGCGCCCATTCATGTGCTCATTACTGGCCAAGACCCAAATGATCCAGTTCCAATACTGGCTCTACCGCGTCCGATTCCGATGCCTGGTGACCCATACAGCATCCTTCCCTTCACCGCTGAACCACCATCCCGCCCGCTACCTGCGGAGACTGCATATGGAACGGTTCACTCACTACTTGCGCTAGCCTGCGCAGAGCAGTTTCCCTGGCTATATGTTTCTCTGGGGCACATTGCAGAGATTGCATGGGGCCCACTGTCGGGGCCAGACGTACGCGAACACGACCTGATGCTTCTTCCTGCCGATCAGCTCGTTTTTGTCTCTGCGCTCACGGAAATGATTCACCTCGAGCCTGACCTCGGGATTTTCTTTGAGCGTGGAATCACTGATTTGGCGAACGCTTGGGTGGATCACTGTGATTCGGTTGGTTAGTAGGATGGCGCGGGGTCGCGCCACGTCCCTCACTTTGCTTGGACGTTTTTTGGAGGGGGGTGACTGTGGCGTGGTTGGCGGCATCCCGGAGTAGTGACCATATTAGGTTCGCATGTCGTAGCTTAGTCATCATCATCTGGGTTTCTTCCTGCTTCCACCCTCCCGCTGCGAGCCCCGTTGGCTCTTTCCCCCTGAGAGGCTCTAGGCCCTCTCCAACGGAGACCCAGAAATGGCGAAGCCGTTTGATGAACTGATAAAGGAGGATTATTCGCAGGCCCGAAGTTAGTGCACACTTGTCGTTGCATATATGCAATTGTAAAGCCCTCGCATACTTCGTCACTACATAGGATTGTGGGACTTCGTAGGATGAGGTGGAAGTTTGTCAGCTTCTAAAGCAAGCTCGTCGCATGCCAAGTTGGGCAGTGTGAATGCGGAAGTTCGTCAGCTTGCGGAGCAAGCTCGTATGTTCAACTACTTACTTAGCCGACCCGCTACCATTTTCACTTTCTGGGTAGCCCATCTTTTTGCTATTGACTCCTGAGTCAGCCCAACTAGGAATCGCAAGCCAGCGCCGGCAGGAGACGATTGAACACAGTTAGGATGCGTGGAACGGTATGAGAAAGTTTTATTAAATACGAGTTAGTTCGCCGAGGTGGCTCCAAGTAACCTTAGTGTTCATGTATGCGGAGGCGGATTTCTAAAATGTAAACAGGTTACTAACTACAGACAGGTGTTACCTAGTCTCAGGATTTTGTCGATTGTCTTCAAAATCTCGTGGAGTCTGGCTATGGGAGACTAGTTACCTAGGTCCTAATTACTTACTAACTACGGGTGGCTTCCGGACACATTTTGGATGTCCCAGAGTCCACAAGCCCTGGGGGAAATTAAAATGAATGTGTAGCAAGACAGATGTTAACAAAATCGCGCGCCGGTTGATTAGCCTGAAAGTTCAACAATACCTACAGCATGAAGGCAGTCTGGCGGAATTTTGAAGCAGGGTTTTTTTTCCTGGGCCTGGGAGATGGGCCCGGAGAAAATGCCACAATGATGCATCTAGTGCCGCACCAGTGCCGCATCACTGACCCACATCTCAGGCTGGTGCTGAACTTTCTTTATACCCTGCAGATAATACTGGTGATTGGTGATGAGTATTGAACTTTGAATAGATGGCTGCATTGGTGATTGTTTGTTTTGACCAGCCCTCATGGTGGATGGGAGAGAGACGAACATATGTGCTTAAGGGCCTGCGAATCACATTTTGGTTCATTTCGACCGAAGAAAAATGTCTCCCCAGAAAGAAATTGAGGCCTGAAGACCCAACCGACCGTCCGTCCCACGGTTCGGCATCTGAACCCCCTTCAATGGTGAGAATGCCACAACTTGGAAAGAAGCAGATCAGGCCGAATATTTCCGAAATGATCCGATATCATCCGCGTTGCAGTTCCGTGGATGATCTTTCCTCGAGGTCTGTTTGTGATCTATTTATAGCAGGTATAATAGTGGAGGCCGGATATACTGGGACGCCACTTCCCCGGGGAGGGTTTGTGTTTGCGAGCATAGTTGTCAAGAATTCAGGAATACGAGATATATCGCTCGGTCGTCGTCTATTAGGTACGTACGCGGTGGGTATCAATCGCAGTGTTGTCGCGACCCATTTCGTTATATCTGAGGAGAGTAAATTAATGACTGATACCGACTGTGAGCGATGCTGAGATGTCGTGGCCAGTGCAACTGCCGGGTCTCGGGAAGGTGAAGGTCCGTCCGTGCCAATATACGATATGATAGCATGTGCCTCCACGAGACGTAGAATGCGCCTGCCTATATCTTGTTTATGTAACATCGAATGTGAGAGCGGCTTGTCCATGCAACAACGAACCTAAGCGTAGAGCGGAGTTTTCGTGCCAAAAGCATTAGCGAGTGGAGTCGTTTGCTGGTTGACTCATTCATTCGTTGATTAATAATTCATTTGCCCGAGCGCCATTCGAGCGAGCGAGCTGTCTGCCCGCCTGCCTGCTTGTTTTCTCTCTTTCTCGGGGCCAGGTTTTTGTGCTTTTGCGAGGCACTTTGTGAATAGGGTATTTCAAGTTGTTGGCACTTGGTATTCGGGGTTGTGATTGCGGTTGTGCGGGTAAGACCAGGTCAATAATCAACCCAGCAGAGAGTGACGAGCATGAGGATGAATTTTGTTAAGCAGAGACAGGAATGCCGTCAACCAGCGACGAGAGTGGTGCGAGTCCGACATATCAATTTGTTAAGGGTGATTGTGCCAACACGAGCGCCGAGGGAAATGTATACGAAAAACGCCGTCTTGCGAGCGCCGTTTTGCTTGCGATGTCGACACAAACGCCGGCCTGCGAGTGACGCCGACACAAAAGCCGATGCCGACATGTACAGAAAAGCCGGTCGTGCTCGGTGGATCCGACGGAGAAGCTCCGTGCTTGGAGGAGCGGCGGACAAGGGACAAGGCCGGCGGGTGAGTGGGTATGTGTACGAGAGAATTGCGACATATGTACACGTCTGGGCTGAATTGATGTGCCAACAACTGACGAGAGGAAGATTGCCTGCAAGTTAGTTGGATTGGCAGGAAAAGTGCCTGCGTACGCCGGCCTTGAAGAGGAAGGGTAAAAGCGAGGCTGCTTGCTGTTTAATTCAATTCTTTTCGATGGGGTTGTATCTAGGTAGCTGTAGAAAACGGGGGAGCGAGCGAGCTGCCTGTCTGTCTTGTGGAGAACTCGGCATTCATCGGGAGCGTCGGGAGCTGGCGCCAAAAAGAGGAACGCTTGTGCCTGACGGTACAATAAGATGTTAGTGCCAAGAGACTATTGCGCTGTTGTTGTTGTAATAATCTACGAGCAAAGAGGATTTTAACGTGAGCAAAGTAGCTTTGAACGTTCGAGCGAGCCGTCTTTCTGTCTTGTTAGCTAAGTCGGGCGGGTCGGGGTCAAGGGGTCGGCGTCGGGAAAGTCGGAATCGGGCGGAGAACAAGCGTATGATAGTTGAAGAGCGACATAGATGACATAGTCATCTGTGCAGAGTGTACCAGAGCGACAAGAGAATCTGATGCGGGCGTGTATCATATGTTGATGCCGCTGTACAGAGATCTAGAGGATTTCTGCAGAACAGGATGATATTAACGGCCGCCTGCCCAAAGACGAAGATTGCACGGCTTGAAGCTTGACTGATCATCGCACGGGCTTCAGCAAAGCTTGAAGGATGGCAAACGTCGATCTCAGGGCTGTCGAGCCGGGGATCTGCACATGGACGTACGGCGGGGCCAGAGCGCTACTACCTTTCGGAACCCCGAGGCAGTGAGTCCGCTCCGAAGCAGATCGGCGTTGAAGCGCGCATGCTCTCCGATCGGCGTTCGGGAATCGGGATTGCTGGGGAGTGCTAGGGGTCGCAATATAGGCTATACGGCGGGAATTGCAACATTTTCTCGAACAGAGAAGGTATCCACAGAGACAAGAGATGGCAGTAAGAGACAGAAGAAGGTTGCGAGAGATCGAAGAGACAGAAGAAGGTTGCGAGAGATCGCGAGATCATGACGGGTGATTTGTCTGATATTTGGATTCCAGCAAGTCCCTCGAAACGGCGTTCGGGATAACGGGATTTGGAGAGGCCGTCATGATGCATCAGGTTGGTTCCTCTGAAAATATTGAATATATGTGGGATCAGTGTTACACACCACCGCATCGTGATTCGTCGGGATTTTTCCCTTCTTTTGCTCGTTTTTCGGGAGGTTTTGGTTACCATTTGAGCGATGACGGTGCCAAGGAGGCCCAAGCGGCAATAAATGAAACATTTGCGCAGGCAGCAGGTCGTGAGGGGTGGCTGACATCATGGGCCTAGACGCCGACAGCCGGTAGATATAACAGATATCAACAAAGCGCCTTGCCTTCTTCGCCCATCATTCGAGGAGAGTGCACAAGCACTTGACAAGCACCCACAAAGACCCACCCATTCTGGGGACTTGCGGAGGGTACATTGCACCAGAAATTCCTGGGGTTCTGCTTGTCAGCCACCACGAAGCACGCGGCACTCTCGTGTACGTTTGCAGAAGCTAGCCTGGTTCTCACTGCTCAGCACTCGCTCGCTCGCCTTCTTGTGCTTTCTTTGTTGTGCCTACAGCTCGTTTCTACCACACCATCGCTTGAAACGTATCACTGCACGCTCCACAACTTTTTTGGGTGGCGAGGAGACTCAGGTATGTCATACGTATTTCCATATGGTATATTCGTTTATTCGCTGTCAGTAACTCGTAACACACCCCATCCACTCTACGGGGACTTTCAGAGGTTACATTACACCAGAAACCACTGGGATTCTGCTTGCCAGCCACCTCGAAGCACCGTGTACGTTTGCAGAAGCTCAGCCTGATTCTCAGCACTCATTCGCTCGCTCGCTCGCTTTCTTTTGCTTTCCTTGTTCTGTCTACAGCTCGTTCCTACCACACCATCGCTGGGAGCGTACTATTTCACGCCCCACAACTTTTGGGTGGCCAGGAGACTGCCTATTACACAGGTATGTGATACGTTTTCGTTATTTCCATGCAGTATATTCATTTGTTCGCTGTCATCTTCTCCAGCGCGTTTCCGCATATAATCGCATTTAACGAAACGACACCAAAACTAGACGCACGATGCCTCTCCTAGGCGGCCTCTTCACGCGCGGTAGTGCCAGCAGCAATAACGCCAGCAAGTCTAAAAACAGCCTTGACCCATCATCACAAGCCTACTCTTCCTCGCAAACGGTGCAATCGCAGCCTACGGGGTCCAGTTCGCATCCGTCGAGCTCGCAACAGTCGTCTTCTCAGGCGTCCCCCACGGCCGAATACGTCTCCTTCATCCCAGGGCCCGGTCCCTCATCTCCGAATGGGCGTGGCCTAGCGTACGCTGGCGAGCCCCAGAAGGACCGACGAGGCCTTGGATTTTTCGGGCGGAAGCGCAGCACGAACGCGATGAGCAATAATAATGCATATGATAATGGCAATGGCCCCGGCGGGATGCTCGACGTCTTCGCGAACGACAGCAGGGGCCCGCGGCCGTCGTACCTCTCGCGTCTGAGCACGTCCTCCGACGTCCCCCCATCCAGCGGCAGTGCCACGTCCCCGCGCTCCCTCCGCCCACCGCCACAAGGCATGTTCAGCACCTCCACGCGCAGCCTTCCCCCACCGCAGCCGTCGCACTCCATGTCCCACTCCTCCTCTGGCCTCTCTTCGCAGCAGCAATACACATCCTCCCTTTCCCCGCTCTCCCCATCCATCAGCCCCACAAAGTCCACCGCCTCGGGCTGGACCACGCGGTCTGGCGCAACCACCAAGACGAGCAAGTCCACTGGCGCCAAGGCCGGGCGTAAGTTCGCCTTTTGGGCCCGCAGTAGCAAGTCGCCCTCCCCTGTGCCGCCCTCGCCGACTTCGCGCGACTACGATGATTCACGAGGCGGGGAATTCAATTTGCGTGCGTTCCGGCATGTGCAGGCCGAGCCCTCTTCTTCGCCTGCGCCCTCAAACGGTAAGGGCAAGAATGGTGGGAAGAATGGGAACAAGGGCAAGAACGCACCCCTGACGGCGACGAACCTGAGCAGCCTTGGTCGTGAATACGACTCGGGTGGGGAGATGCAGCGTCCGCCGCCACGCCCGCGCGGGACGAGCGACGCGTCGTCAAGGATCAGCGTCGCGGCGTTCCGGGAGGTGCATGCGAGGCGCAGTCTTGCGGGGTCGCCGGCGCCTGGGGATGGACCCGGGCCTGCGCGCGCGCCGAGTCCGGGGCCGGGGATGTATAATTTGAATAATGGGAGCGGGCGCCAGCACGTACCGCAGTCACCCGGGCCGCCGCCGCCGTCGAAGAGCAATAACGATATTAAGAAGAAGAAGGAGTCGGGCCACCAGCGGATGAATAATCAGTGGGAGTCAGAGTCGGACGAGGAGGAGGAGGACGAGGAAAGTGAGTCGGATTCTGGGGGAGGAAGGGGTGGAGCCGGGACGACAAGGCGGAAACGCACTGTGAGGACGGCGGCGAAGAGTGAGGCGGGGCATGGTGCCGGTGGACACGGGGGTGCAAAGCAGTCGACGCTAGGAGTGTATGGGATGATGGGGCCGAGTGTGAGTGCGGGGAATGTGAATGTGGGGGTTACATGTGAGTGGTTTTTTTTTCGGCTTCGCGACCTTTTGTGTCTTTCTTTCTCTTCGCTTTTATATCTTCTTTCGCTTCGCTTGAAACGACGGCGAGGATCATGATAATCCCGATCACACTTGCCTCTGCGGTTATTGGCTGGCGCTTGCGTGGTAGCGCTTACTGTGGACGGTCTCACGTAGCCGTCTTCGGATGTGCCAGTCGCATCTATTTTCGCTCTACAGTCCACTCTCCTTTTAGCTTGAATTCGTCTCTATTTCCATTCCTTTCCCTATTATATAGATCAAGCGCTAATGACTTGACTTTAATTTAGCCAAACGACTCTCGCAGGGAACGCTGCCGCCCATACAGCAGAAACAGACCTCACAGCCGCAGCCGCGACCACAACGAGCGCAGATGCCTCCACAACAACAACAAAAACCGCGCCAGCACTCCACGTCTGCCTCGTCGTCAGATTCTGGATCAGAGGATTCGGACGACGCACCCCTCGCGACACTCGTTGCGCCGCGCCGGCCGGGGAGCTCGTTATCGCTCGCGTCGAACTCGAGCCGCGGCAACGGCTCGAATGTGAATCTGGCTATGGGCAGCCATCCCAACCTGCACTCCAACTCCAACCTCGTACCGCACTCGCCGCTCGCGCCGCACAATACGGGCGGCAGCAGTAACGCGAGTAAGGGCCAGCCCAACAAACCCAAGCCGCTCATCGACATCGCGGCGCTCACGGCGTCAAGGCCTGCGGTGTTCTCGCAGAAGGAGCGGGATGGGGATGGGTTTACGGGGACGGGGATGCTTGCGGGTGGGGCGTCGAGAGGCGCGGGTGGGACGGCATCTCCCAGTACGAGTGCGGCGGCGAGTCCTGTGCTCACGTCGCGCTCGCCGCCCGTGACGAATACCGGGCTGGTGCATTTCCCCTCGCCGCCTGGGTCGCCTGTTGCGGAGACGCCGCCCCGCGTGGCTGGGCTGGGGCGGGTGCTGGGTGGTGCGCTGACGGGTGCGGGGGTGAGCTCGCGTGCATTGAAAGACGAGCCGCCGAAACGCAGCAGCCCGATGCGCCGCGAGACGGCGTCGTCTGCTGCTAGCCTCGGCGCAACCACAACGACCACTAGCACCAGCCCTAGCACGAGCCCGGCTGTGAGCCCCGTTAGTGCACCGAAGCGCGATGTGCTGAGCGAGCGGTTGCGGGCGGTGGCGGCGGCGAATTCGGAGAAGGAGAGACAGGAGAGGCTGCAGAGGAGCCCACCGCCGTCGTTTTCTAGCGTGACGGCGCGCAAGGCGTTCCATAGAAGGTCGTCGAGCGATATTGTTTCTGCGACAGCGAGGACGTGGGGCGCTGAGGATGATAAGGATAAGGATGGGGACGCGGATTTGGGGCGCGACCTTGCGGAGATGCTGGGTGGGGGGATCTCGTTGCTATCGCGTGCGGGGGAGATGTCGCCGCCGAGGATTAGCTCGACAGATGCTGTGGCGGCGCTGGGAGGGGATTGGGAGAAGAAGGAGGCGGAGGCGGAGGAAGAGGGCGAGAAGGACAAGGACAGTATTGCGCCGATTGTGATCAAGCAACGCTCGCCCCCGCCGGCGTTTAGCGTCACGTCGCGCCCGTCGCACCAGGCACATCAGCAGACGCGCAGTGTTAGCGCGTACGGCGATTTGGGCATCCGGCAGCGGAGCAGCACGATGGTTCCCGTTTCGACTCCCTCCACGTTCGGTGGCTCCAACCGTTCTGCGACCTCAAACTCTAATTCCAATTCCAACTCGAACTCGACCTCGCACGCAAACTCCACTGCAGGCTCGGCTGCGACTTTGTCGACGTCGGGTTCTGTCGCGAACGATACGCGGTCAAGTACGGGGACGGGGACGGGGCTGCGCGCAAGGCAAAGGAGCAGCACGATGATGCCGCTGGGGAGCGGGAGCGTGGTGTCGACGCCTTCCCCGCCTGCTACTGTGTCGCCGCCGTCGATGCTCAACAACCCACCGACACGGCCGTTTGCTGCCCCGCGCATGGAGCGCAACAGCCCCGCGAGCTCGACGGGCGACTCGAGCAGCGGGCCCGTTCCGCTGACGCCGCGGGATGGGAGCGACTTTGGGAGTGGGGGGAGCGGGAGCGTGAAGGAGGAGAGGGAGGGGTGGAGTGGGGGTGTGAGCGGGCTTGTGCCTGTGGGGGCGAGCGGGAGGAAGATGCACCACCAGAGGCGGAGCGTAAGCTTTGACTTTGAGGAGGAGGTTTCAGGGGATGGGAAGGGGAAGGCGAATGCGAAGGCCAAGCCGCGCGAGACGCCTGTACAGGAGGAGGAGCGGAGGCGAGAGAGGAGAAGGAGCGAGGCCAGGGCGGCGATTGAGGTGAGACTTTTCTACTTCATCTTCGCTATCGACGAGGGTCGCTGATGTATACGAAATACAGCTCGGGAATGTCATCAACGGCCGGGGCCCCATCGCCGACGAGGACGAGGACGAGGATGACGACGACGTGCCGATTAACCAGACGCGCATGAATACGATGGGCAACATGGGCATGAGCACGATGGGGAGTCCCATGGGCATGGGCATGAGTCCTATGAACAACATGATGGGGATGAACATGCCCATGGGCTTCAACAACTCGCCTCCCACCATGTCGCCAGGCTGGCCCGCGTGGCAGCAGCAGCAGCAGGGCTCGCCCGGGATGCTCAGCCCCGCGCAGTTCATGGTCCCCCCGCCCGCGGATCCCAACTTCTACGCGGCGCACCAGCAGGCGATGATGATCGCGAAGCAGGCGTACCAGATGGCGGTCGCGCAGCAGGCGATGGCCGCCGCGGGCGACGAGTGGGAGCGCGGCTCGAGTGTGGGTGGGTTTGCGGGGAGGGGGAGCGTGTATGGGGGCTCGACGGTGGGTGGGCCGGCGCCGTCTGTTATGGGGTCGTCGTATGGGATGGGGATGGGGATGCAGAATTCGGGCATGGGTGGGTGGTCGTCTCCTGGCGGAGGAATGTTTCCGCCTGCGCCTCGGTCGATGTATGGCGGCGGCGGTGGTGGTGCGCGGAGCGAGTATGGCGGAGGGGGTGGAGGCGGGGGCGGGTGGAACTCGTCGAGGAGTGTGTATGGGGAGACGTTTGGGCCCTCGACGGAGCGGTATTCGCGGACGGTGAGCAGCGGCAATCTGGCTGCGCCGGCGAAGCAGACGACGAGAGAGTCGGGGTATTTCCCGCCTGTGCCTGCCGTGCCGCAAGGGCAGAGCGGACGTCCTGGGCCTGGGAATCCGCGGCAGAGGACTGCGAGCCAGCCTGCTAGCCCCTCACGAGGAGCTGTCGCGCGACGAACCCCGCCGCCGTCCAGCTGGAAGGCATCCTGAGGGCGAAACGTTCCCTCCCCGCCCCCAATCATTCAAAAACTATCCGACGCGACGTCTCTCTCTCACACTTCTCGAACTCTATAATCATTGTACTACTTACTCATCGCACATCCTACATACATACATACATACATTCCCCATACAGACTCACGGATCGTCATTCCTTTATTTCTTCTTTCTTTTTTCTTTCAATTCACTTTACTTATAGGTACACTCTTTACTTATAGGTAGCTAGCTGCACGATCATCGGAACGCTCTCGCATAGTAATATTTTGTACACTCTTGGCTTTGGTTTGGCGACGAAGGCGAATTTCGCGTTTTCAGCGGATCCGAGGAGGATGTAGGGGACGGCGATGGCATGGGAACTAAACATGTGTCAATGGGATTCGCGCGAGCCCCTAACTTGAACTCCTACTTCACTCCTACGGCTATCTTCAAGTCAAGTACTGCTTTCAGACCTACATTATAATGGTGTGTTCAGACCCGACAACTTGTTCACTCACCAACAACCCCTCAGCAATCCCGAGACGTCTATCCTGGGCGCCAGCCAGCACTCGCATCCGTAGTCGTCCCGGTACAAAAACCCCTTTTATTTCTTCGGTGGCAACACTCATTCGTTTCAGCCCGGGGTGGCAGACACCTTGAGTAGGGTACTTATCGATGCTGGTGCGGCACCGCCTACCATCGCGGAAACCGAGGCCCTCTTCACTGGCGCCGGTTTTTCGCCTGAGACCGTCAGGCAGCTCGAGGCGAGGTTTGACGCGATAATCACCGGAGCAGGCGGACGCCTTGACTGGGCGGGCGTAAGTCATTTCTAATCCACTCCAGTTTCAGCTAATTGCTGAATCGACGTGCAGGCAAAACCAGAGATGATTGGAAAATCCCGCGGAGTTTGGCTTTACGCTATTCCCGATTCGAACCTCACGGTCCGTGCCTTCCCCGGCGACACCGACCCTCGGTATGGCCAATATTACTTCGACATTTATGATTCCGAGGCGTGCCGGGCGGTCAATTCCTCGTCCACGTTCTCCTTCTACTGCGCCGTCAACGACGAACAGCTTTTCTCGGTGGAGGAGACTGCGGGATTTCAGCGTAGTGAGATACTGGACGGCGAGGAGCGGTTCTGTGCACCACACGGAACGAAGTGCGTCTTAAAGCGGACCGATGAGGCTGACATGTTCTTCAGACTGCCGATTTACGAGCAGGCGCCTTTTGTCCATGAAGAAGGACTCACGCGCCCAGTAGAATTCCCGCTCCATTCGAATTTGTAAACTGCTGTATGAACACACATGTTCTCGTCAGTCAGCGCACGCCGGGGAAACAAACAAGTATTCATACCAGTCAGAACATCCGTAGGTACTTAGCCTAACGGCGAGCACCACGTAAAATCTGGCTCGGGTTATGTTGACAGATTTTTTAGGAGATGAAGACAAATAATTGTTTCCTTGCCTTCTGAACGTCACATTAAATTAAATTAACCAATCTGAGCACCTCAAGTCATCTCTGTTACTTTGTCGGGTGATTTTCGTGAAAATGATTGGTGTTTCTGAGTGTCCTGAATTCTTGCAATGATCATTCTATGGTGTCGGACGTTTTGTGCTAACTCCGCATGATGCAACATCCCCAATCTCCTGGATTCTGTGTTTCGGAACGACGGAATTACGAATTGCCACTGAATTGCCTAATTTGGCCTGCGGCGTAGTGCACAGCCACTGTATCGGATCTCTTTCCTCCCTCCACTTTCTCCCTCCCTTCCACCACCGCCGAGGTCCTCACCATGCCCGCCCCAGTCGCTGTGTATGTCCTGGCCGCGGTTGGTACGATTGCTGCGAGTTTAGCGTTCAAGGAGGTGCGTCCCGTCTCTGTCTACCCCACAGGGCGCTTATCTCACTCGTGTGCTCTCCACAGTTTGTGTATGAGCCCCATATCGCACCCCGGGTCGAGCGATGGGCAGAAGAGTTTCTAGAGAAGCGGAGGATGAAGAAGGCGCAGCGAGCGCAGCGCAATGCGGTTGCCGTGCCGAGCACGACTGGTGGTGGGTTCCGCAGCTTCGCTAAGCGCTCCGACGACGGGCATAACGATGGACATACAGACGCCGCTGGCGATGCAGACATCAAGAGCACATATGAGCTCGAGAGCCTAGTCGCGAACGAGGTAAGACAGTGGAGGACACAGGTCGACGTCAGCAGAGGCGAGGGATCCGGCTTAAGGCACAGGAAGAATGTCGGCTCCTCGACGACGGGATCTGCGTTGGATGAGGTATGATTGCTGGCCAGTTGCTGCGTTATTGCAATGCTAATGAAGGGATTACAGTCGAATATAATAATCCCGTACTCTCCCTTGATGCCTACACACGTCCTTTTTGACCCGACAGACGGTCTCACGGTCGCCTCGTCGCCGACGTCGACCATCAGCAGCCGCGTACATACGCCCTCACCCCACAGCACCCTCTCGCACTCGACATTCCGGACGCCGCCGCCCGCAGCGCAGGCCCCGCCCACCCCCGAGCCCTCCGTGCGCGGCTCACCCACACCTGCAGCCTCCACCCCCGCGCGCGCCCCGAGCCCGACGCTCGACCCGTTCCTCTTCACCGCCAGCTCGCCGCACCATGTCCCCAGCCTCTCCCTCTCCCACCCGCTCGACCTCGACTCGGAGCACGATCTCGAGCTGCTCTCCGCGGCGTCGTCCTCGCGCCCGTCGTCGCCCTTCTCCGAGTTCTCGCAGCCCACGACGGGCGACGAGCAGTTCCACTCGTTCACGCTGTCGCCGGAGCTCGCGACGCTGTCTGCGTCGGAGACGGGGTCAGAGCTTGGCGAGGAAGTAGAAAGGTGGAGTAATGCCGGCAGCGAGATCTCTGAGTCGAGCTGGGCGAGTGCGGGTGTGCGCAGCCGCTAATTGCCCTCGTCAGGGCATACATACATGATTCCGGTACCTGCTGCGTATTGGATGCTTGTCCTCCATTGCCGTGGCTCGATTCACAGTCGTATTGGCTCGCCGTGTGCCGCTATGCATACTACATACACGCTCCGTGTCGGTATTTATCCCCTCTTTTTGCTTGCTGTTGTACATACCCTTTATCTCTTCCTCATCTCATCTCAATCTCATCTCATCTCATCCTCTTTCACTCATCCGCAACTTACAAGAAAACCCAAATACGAATGACTGTTGTAACAATATAATGTAAATAAATGAACTGAAATAACCAGCTAATTTGCCCTGAGGTGCGCAGCTCAGGCTTTGCCAACTTCCTTCATTCGCAACCTTTTTTAGGTTAGACTTTCAAGCTTCAAGTCCCCTCCTACGGTCCACGGATCACAAATCCTGATTACAGATTGATGGCGGCAGGAACGCGGAAGCTATGCCGGTTGAGCCGATGGATGAGGAATGATGTCATCGGTGATGTGAACACTGCGGATATCGATGCCGGATGAGTAATCAACTTTACAGATGATGTGGTATGCCGTCAGGCTTGTTCCGGACACCCACTTCCTGAGTTCCGATTCAGAGTACTTATTTCTTCCAGTCAATCCGCCTGCCTCCGGCGGCTCCGATATGCCTTCACACTCGAAAAGACGAGCAGCAATGATTCGAAGGTATGCACAGTATGCCGCTAGCGATTCCCGCTCCGCTCCGAGTTCGCCGTAGTGGGTGACTCCATAACTTTTTTTCGTCAATTTTCGATTGATTTTTCGTCATTCTAGACTCAGAACTGAGAACGCAAGAGCCTGGGTCTCCAAGAATAAATCCATGTATGTCAATGCGTTCCTGACGTATCCTCGCTGTTCTCCCTTCTGTCTCTTCGACAGCTCAATTTTGATCTCCGTTCTCCGCTTTAGAACATTGGTTGAGGCCTCTTCGCTGGAGGTTGGTGTAAGACTCAAGTAAGACCGTGTAATAAGAATCTATTGAATGTATCTTTATGCCCAACCGGATGAAAATAAAAAATAATTAGGAACTTCCACGGGCTTTACCTCTTCTGTCCTTTGTAAGTTGGCCCTTTCCTGCTCTGTGACCTCTGTGCCTCCGATGCTGATTCTGCTCTAATGGCCCAATGATGCCCTCTGATGCAACAGGATGCGAAGTAAAAGGAAGCAAAGCGGACAAGCGAGATTTGCGTTGATAGGCGGTGACTTGCGAGATAGGAATTGGAAATGCGGAAGAAGCCGGAGGTTGGAAACAAAAATGCAGCTCCCGGCGAGTCCGAAAGCTGAGTGGATTCTATATCAGGTAACTTTCTGAAAAGCTGAGCTACTTTCCCCGATTCCGCGCTCTTGTTGAGTGTTGAAGCATTCGAGCAGAATTGCAAAAGTTTTTCTTCGGCTACAGCATCTGATGGGACGGATGTTGGACATATGGCAAATTTGAGCCCGCCCCTGGGCCCTCGGTTAGCCTAGGCGAAGGCCTGCGATAGGCTGCGATAGGTTGAGCCACTGAGCCAGGGCCCACGCGAGCGCACGTCATTTTCCCGTTGACGCAATCTGTGTTGACCTAGCCTAACTAACGTACAACCTATATATATCTGCGAATCAGGCGCGACATGTGCGATTTCCCTCCTTCCCAAGGACTCTAATGTCGTCCGAGATACCCCCCCACATTGGGGAACGGTGCGCCATCCCGTTCAGTGTTTTGGCTGGAGCTGATGACGATATTCGTTCCTCCCTCGTGAACTTGAATGTGGATGTAGAACGGCGCCCGAGGTGAGTGTCGTTTTTTACCGTGGAAATACGCATAGCTGAACATCAGCTACGTACCAGCTCTTCGGCATGTTCTTCAATTACGGACTAATGGGCTCGCTGGTCGTGCAAGTATGTGAGTGCGAACCCACTCAGTCACTACTGCCTGCTTAATGGATGACCGGTAGACCAGTATTACAGCGCCTTCCCTAAGGATCGGAAGCTGACCAAAGCCATCGTATACACCGTATTCATCCTCGAACTTACGCAGACGGGGATCATGAGCTACTTTGCGTGCGGATCGTTTTTTTTTCTTTTTCTTTTTTTTCAACTTGAACGTGCGCATCGCTGAGGCGTCGATTGTTAGGTACACGATATTTGGCTCGGGATTCGGAAATGTAGTAGAGTTCGACAAGAGTGCGCTCGAGTGGTTCCCGGTGTGCATCCTGGGCTCTTTGATAGCGGGTATCGTGCAACTCTACTATGCGTACCGGTTGCGCCTTTTCTCGAGCTCGAACGTTGCAAGTGGGATCGTCGCTGTGGTGAGTTGAATTTTACCGCTTTTTTTTACGGAAGAGACTCTCATAAATATAATCATCATCACAGTTGGCGGTAATTCAAATCGGTTCAGGCATTGGACAAGGCGTAATCAGCAAATTAGCCACCGAGAGGTCGAATTTGTCGGGGAAGCCCATTTGCGTTACCGTTGGTTTATTTTCTGCCATACGCCATTACCGATCATCGCTGACTGCGCCCTCAGATTTGGCTACTCAGCAGCGCGCTGTGCGACCTGATGATTGCGGCCTCCATGGCGTTTTATGTGAGTTTTCGTTGTACAATCATGATATCCATTATGAACGATTAATTGACTAAATGGCGCGTGCATATGTAGCTCAAGCAAGGATCACAGTTCATTCAGTCTGCCAAGATGAAGGACTTCATCACGCGAATCGTGCGGTACACTGTTGAGGTACGGTCAAAGTCACTAGACTTGAATTTACTTACAATGCTGATGTAAAGTCTGTTTAAATCTAGACGGGAGCCATCACAGGTGTGTGTGGGTTCATTACTTTTTCGGGGAATACTCAGGTTCACGGACCGTAGCAATCGTCGCCGTCGTCCAGCTCGCTGTTTTCCTGGCGTACCCGAATAATAATTTCTTCGAGACGCCCAACTGGACTTTGGGTAAACTGTACTCGAACAGTCTGCTGGTACGTCCCACCTAATGATTCCCCTCGCCAATATTTATAGCCACCCACAACACCATCTCAGGTCCTACTCAACGCGCGCGCAATCACAATCGGCGGCCGCAACTACGAAGCCATGTCGGAGGTATTTGCCAACGAGATCAACCTCGACTCGCGGCGCCGCGTAAGTGGTGAGGGTGGGATCGAGAGCCACCTCAGTAGTGTGCGGTTTCATAACAACCGAACCGGACAGACGCATGGCATAATACCGGACCCGCAGATCAGCAAAGAAACAGAGGTGAAACGATATCCATCTTCGAGTCGGACGTTGCGGGAGCCTGAACCTTCGAGATGATTCAAGTTGTATGATTTTCAGAGCTGGAATTCGCAATTCAACTTCGTCAGCCTCATACATATTAAGAATAGGCCGGGGCACTCAGCGGGGATGAACGACGAACCGCACTACGATGAGGTTTCCTTGCTGCTACGACATGGCGAGGGTTTTGAACTGCACGCTTATCTTATCTTATCTTGATAGGTATCGGGTGACGGCGGATCATGGCAGCAAGGCTGTGCCGATTAAATTTTCACGTTCAACTATTATTACTAACATCGTCTCCGTCCGGTTGTTCTCCGGGCTCAGCGCTCGTCCCGAATCCGGTTCCTGCTCTGTGTCCCTGGAGCTTTAACTTCAAACGACTATTGATAATTGGGGACTTGGACGAAACCGCGTCACTGTTTCTGCTAGATTCAATTGGGATTCAACCAAATCGCAGTATCTGACCACTTGCGGCTTGACCGAACCAGGATGACACGTGCTTGCTGGATCGCGGGGATCCTTCAGGATCCTTCACATGTTCCTGCGCATTGTCAAAGCAATTTTCAAACCGGGCGGGGACCGGCGTCGCACTGAAAGCGGGATTCGTAATCTGCCGTGAATCAGATGAATAAACAAATAGATGTCAAACCATTATCAAAAACGTGTTTCTCCGCTCGTGTCCCCTCCTGACATTCTGCGACAATGAAGAATACGCACCTCGTACTCACTACGCCCGCCCCCGGGACGACGATCGCGCCAATTCACCACTACTCGCCAGACCAACATGCCCAGATCGACGTGTTGCGGCAGGTGCGCACGTTTTTATTCTTTGTTTGGCCTTTCGACGATTGACGGAGCATATCTGTGAGCAGTACGCCGACACGTTGATTCTTTCCGAGAACGACCCTTATTATGTATGGGAGCGCCGGTGGCTCGACCGCCCAGACACCCTCCCGCGCTACATGCGCGCGGCAAAATGGCAGATGGACGATGCGAAAAAACGCATCAAGTTGACTTTGGAGTGGAGGCGAGAGTACAAGCCCGACTTGATTCGGCCTGAGGAGGTCCGCATCGAGAGCGAGACTGGGAAAATGTGCGCTTCTTTCAAGTTTCTTTGTTGCACTTCTTTCATCTTTATCTCTTCCGTCTTTTCTTTTTTAGAATCATCAACGGCTTCGATAACGAAGGCCGCCCGATATTATACGTCCGTCCCGGGCGAGAAAACACGGAAACGAGTCCGCGACAAGTCCGCCATCTCGTCTGGTGTCTGTACGTGGTGCCCACGCGCCGTACTTATGAGACCAGCTGGCTAAATAAGTTGAATATGCGGCAGGGAGCGCGCGAAGGACCTGATGCCGCCGGGACAAGAGTCGCTCGTCATCATCGTCGACTACAAGTCTACCACGCTCCGCACGAACCCGTCCATTGCCGTCGCACGGAAGGTGTGTACTGACATTCTCCTTGCGCATATCTGAAACACGATGCTCACGGATCATACGCAGGTGCTGACAATTCTCCAACACCACTACGCCGAGACACTCGGCCGTGCGCTCGTGGTTAACCTCCCGACGCTGCTCAGTTTTTTCTACAAAGGGATTTCGCCGTTCTTGGATCCGGTTACGCGCGACAAGGTGTGTGTGTGGTATTTCTCTATTTCAACGCGCGTCTCTACTTCTCTCTCTCAAAGCGTGCTTGATCGGTACTGATTTAATTTTCTGCAAGATGCGATTTAATCCCAACCTCCTCGAGCTCGTCGACGCGTCCCAGCTCGACTCTAACTTTGGCGGCGATTTTGTGTACGAGTTCGAGAAAGACAATTACTGGGAACAGATCGTGCGGTGCGTTACGTTGCGTTGACTTTCTCCTTGCATATAATTTTCACATTCCTGCACACCAACCTTCGTATTTACAACTTGCAGGGCTTGTGGGATCGCAGACGACGGCACGCGCACAACCTACTTTTCGGACGAGAAGTCGGATCGGTTCGTCGTTTTACATGCTTGGATGCTGCAGATTTGATTTCATTCGTGCAGGTTAACTACTTCCCTACCTCGGAAAAGCACGGAGAAGGTGTCTCTCACGCCTCCCGTTGTGCAGGATTTCGTGTTGCCGGCGGTGGAGATATAATAATCATAAGCTCTTCTCAAAGTTGTGCCATAGGTAGATTGGCCTGCCCTAGATGTATTTAATGTACCTGTACTTCTTATGAGAGTTGAAGGCCAGCCCCTTGGAGGTCCGCAGCACTTCGAAATGAGTTGAATTCAAAATTTCTCGCCACATTTCGAACTCCTCTGGAATTTTGCTGACTGGCCGTAGTAAAATCTTCACTGTACTCTACTCAGTGGCCAGAAAGGTGAATATGTCGTGCCTAACGCGTCTGCATGTGCTAATGAGCTTCTCAAACCTTGGGACTGGGTAGGTTCTGTGATCGAGAATTCAGTGGTTGAAAATCTGTAGATAAGAGCAATGTTACCAATCCCTTGTAAAGTTCGCTGCGTCGCTGCCTGGCCCGCACGTCCGCGGCTGCACGTTCAGCCGGGTACATCTCGCGTTCCTCGTCCAACATATCATTTATCTCGTCCCACAGTTTTTGGATGCCCTCCTCATCATCCTCCATGGATTTGTCATCAGATGCCACCCCGAATCCAATGCACACAGGGCACGGCATGTTCAAACTATCATAGCGGTCAGACTTTGACATAACAACAGTGTTGTTGAATAATGCCATACCCGCAGCCAGATCTTAAACAGTCAAATCTGTGTCACGACGGTCAGCGTTGTGGAACGTCGAGTTGAAAGAACCGGCCTTCTGGAAAACCCTCCGCAGCCTGGGCACACAGAACGACCATCGGAGCATTCGGGGCAGGTAAACCGGATTCGGAGCAAACAAGCGGTCGCTTTGACGAGTCGTCCGCGCAGGGCAGAGAAGTCGACGGACTTGACTTCGCGAGTCCAATCCGCTTTGGTTTCATCGCATTCAATCTCCGGATCCATTTCTTCTACAGTTAAATTAGACAGAGATATGAATATTTGATAATCGGCTGGCTCGGCGCTGCCTTCGTCGTCGTTGGCCATGAATTTTGGGTAGTAGATATTGAGCAAAATGCGGTCGCGGGCGGTGGGGTTCGTGGGTTTATCGACGCGCACCCCGGTGCTTATGAATAGTTTATACCCAAGTTCTTCTGGTTCCGCCCCGTCGACGAGTAAAATCGAGATCTTCTCTTCTACGTCGCGGAGTTCTTCTATTGGCACATCGAGAGCCAGCAGATCGTTGAGTATGCGGGCAAGTAGACGAAGCTGGCGCTTGTCGTTGATATCAAGATGGTCAATCGCCAAGAGTTCGAGCTCTTTAGAAAATTGGCCATGGGATATAGACCCAAGAGTCGAATAGGGGTATTGATGTGGGCGGAGCCGATAACTTCCGAACTTTTTCCGCTTTGTTCCGACGTGAAAAGAAAACAGATAAAAATGTGTAAAAAAAAAACAAGTCGGAGCAGTCAGTGCTGCAGTCAGCTTTTGAAATTTGACCGCTCGCAGAACGGAGCACGTATCGTCGTCTGACCTTCGGTATTCCTTGAAAGGTGAATAATCCTCCACGTTTTGTCCACGTTCAATCAGAGCCGCGAGGCGCCTGAAACACCCATACAGAGATGGAAGAATACTGGTCCCAATGCATTCATATTAGCGTCTACTATGCGTCCCGACTAATAAACGAAAGTCTCGATGGGGACACAAGTGTCGAAAGAAGTATGATTAATGATCCCTTTGATGAGCCACTCGCTGCTTTCTTTCGCACGGCCATGCTCTTCACGATACTACTTGCACTAGCTCTGGTGTTTGTCGTCTTCGCGAGGTATCGCGCATCGAAGAAAACCACCCCACTAATGGAACGAGGCGATGAAACCAGTGACGAAGACTCTTCAGTTCTTGCTGCCGAAAATCTGCCACTCAAAGAAACGACTGCCACCGTTTCAGACCGCAAGGTTGCCACTACGACTGAAAATGGCGATATGGATATTGTTCCCCCAGCAGACGACAGCGAGAACATTCAAATCGTGCGTCACGGGGACCGAGAGGTTCAACATGTCGTCCTTCCTGTGGACACAACGACGGATATCACACCTCACGAGCGGAGAATGATGGATGTCATGGATTCCGCTGGCTCAGGAGAATTTCAGTACATCCGACAGCGTACGAATCCCTTGTTGTTTCCCACCTCGCGTTTCTGACGTCCTCTCAATTAGTTGCGAGTAAATTTGAAGAAGCCGTGCAGGCGGGAAATATTGCTGGGCAAAACCAGATCCGTCTCTCTGTCGGCAGTGTTGTGAGTTCCGATCCTTCGCGATGTCTGTTGAATACCATCTGATCAATTTGTTGCTCATTCAGTGCTCTTTTGTTCAATGCGGCAAGCCATGCTTGAATGCCAGCGGAGACAAATGGGTTGTAAGTCGCCAGTCTATTACCATGGCGCGCTGATCTGACTCGCAATATACGTTCAATAGCCAAAGCGATGTATGGGTTGTCTAGTAAGTTCTTCGAAGTATGTATCTCTCAAAACTGATGACTTTGTTTCTAGAGCAATTTGTATTGCAGTAAAGAGGTAGGAGGGCCTGGAAGCTATGGAACGACTCAGCTGATTTCAGAACCAGTGCCAACAAGCAGATTGGAAACCCATCCTGGGAAAGCCGAAGCGAAAGAGCGCGTACCACAAAGACTGGTGCAAGATAATCAAAGTAAGCTTGTGTCGGAAATTTATTAATTAACCTTCCAATTATCCACAGAACGAATACATGCCGCAGCTCCCATACTTCCAACGCGAGCTCCTCCAATTTCCCTGGGGCCGCATCGAGCGGGACGGGACCTTCTCGCACAAATTCCTCCTGGCGCGATTCGGCGTCCTCGACGCGGACTACCGCAAGGTCGGGTTCTGGACCGTCCCCGAGCGGCTGAACCCGCACGACGTCACCGACGACCCGTTATACAACGCGGGGCTCCAGAAACACGCTAGTATGCTCAGTACCAACCCGAGGGGATACGCGCACGGCCAGATCATGCTTGCACATGAGGAGTGGCCATCCGACATCGATGTCAACGGGTGGAAGCTTCAGGACGAGGCGCTCATCCCCCATTTTTTTTTCACGAGCGCGTTTCCCGGCCGCGTCCAGGCCAAGTCAAAGATTGGAAGTCGTGGTATAAGTGGCGCGGACTGAGCCTTGCGTCACCCGCGGCGGTGCTGCTCAGCCACGTCCTGACAACGTATCACCTCCTCACGGACACGCTGAAAGTCGTGGACCCACACCGTACCTCACGACAAACCCAGGTCGTGGACGTGAATTATCTCGGGGCAGAAACGGAGCTGAATTACCTCCCACTGTAGGTTTAACCTGTTCTTCTCAAGTCCTTTTTTCCACCTGATGTCATCGTTCCGGCGGCCAAGGTTTTCCGAGCTCGCGCTCCTCCTGCCCAACACGCACATCAACCTCACCGTCTTCTCCCCCGCGACGCACGCTCTCTTGACACGCGCCAAACAGCGCTCTCCGCGCTCCATCGCCGCGCGCGAGGGGCCCGTGTGGGAGTACACCGCCCCGCGTACGACGGGGGGCGGCTCCATCGCGATATCGCTGTACCACCCGCCCCCGCGCCCGCCGATGCTGCGTTCCCATCCCGCGTTCAAGGGCGCGTGGGACCGCTCCGTGATGATGCTCGCGCCGAAGGACCCCGACGCGCTCATTGCGCTCAACGCGGGCATCCTGTCGTACAGTACCTGGTTCGAGGTTGTGCCGTGTGCGACGATGTGCGTTGTCTTATTTCTTTCCACACGGATCCTGCACTCGAACTGACTAGGAGTTTATTTTGTTTTTGGCAGGACCAACATCCCCTTCGCGTGCACAGACTACGCGCAGCAGAGCGTGAAGGAGTGTGTGGGCTGCGTCCCTGAGTGGCTCACGGATGCCGCGCCGCGATTCAGGGACAACCCAGATCTGTATCACCAGTTGGTGAGGGAGCGTGGGCGCCCGATCACGGTCAATCCGTTTCATCGCCCGGGACAGCGACCGATTCCCATGGTGGGTTGCATTTTTTTTCTTTCTGCGCCGGATGGTTTCTGTTCCCAATGGTGTCTCAATCTCGACGCAACTCTCATCTGACTACTGATTGTTGCGCTGCAGGTGCGATCCCCGAACGTGGGGAATGGGTTCATTGCTCGGCTTGTTTGAGGTCATTATGTGCGTGCGACGGCGGTGATTGTTTAATGGTTCGTATGTCTTGCGTATATCTTGTTGTATATTGGTATGTTGTAGTAGTGTATCTTGGAGCGGTTAGCACCGGCGTAGTGCGCGTATATATTTCTAAGTCCGATTGAACTCGGTGAGATGTGAAATTCCAAGAACTGGAGATCACACCTAAAAATCTCGACTAGTGCTGAAAAAAGGGCAAATAGTTGCGGAGGGTACATTGGGGCTGGTTGTATTTAATAATGCTCACATTTTGGTTGGATATGTGGAGGGGAGTGGATATCACCATGGGAACACATAAAAACTCCCACGGTTGATTTTTTGTTTTGTTTTGTTGTAAGCGGACTCCGATTCCCTGCGGATCCCTCGTGCCGGATACATTGCAGAGAGAGTTCACACTCCACATGCCCTTATGTTTCTCCTTAGTGGACTTCCTGAGCGGCAACCACCCGGTCCGACTACTTCAGGAACATGATGTTTCCGGCATGATCATGAGTAAACCCAAAACGTTCAAACAGCCATTCACAAAAGCAATACGGTCACAGTCGTAGATAATACAATTCAAAGCGTAGACGTTTTTTTCACTTGCACTGTGTTTTTTTATACACACCGCGGACCGCTTCCTCACTCGGCCTGGTTGTGCTTGACGATGGAGAGCCCGGAAATGCCAACTAAAAGTTGGACATGAATGAACGGTTATATATACAGCAGAATAAACTTACGGTCGCGGCTACCAGCGACTTCGAAGCCGGCCAGGCAGAGCGGGTTGGAAACGGAGAAGACTGCGCCATCAGCCGTACCGTTTCCGCCCCCGAAGGGCTGCGATTAATATGAATAAGGCTTAAAAGAGAAGAGAAAAACAAAGAAACGTACACCTTCGATTCTGAGAGCTCCAGTCTGGGTGTCGAGGATGACGAGCGACACTTGGATGAGTAGACTCTTCTTGTAGTACGGATAGTTGCCAGCAAAGCCGCAGATTTGCGCAACGATCTCGTTGTCTGAGTATCAGAAGGGCTGCCATCAGTTCAGTGCTGCAAGAAACATGGGGAAATCACCGTTGAGATTGACGACCTTGGAGTTTGCGTTGGCGGCTGACCCGCGGCGGATGGCCTTGTTACTCCCGTCGCTCATGCGGTACGTGGTGTTGATACCGTCGACGACCCAGCCAGCGCTGATGTCGAGCTGCTTGATGGGGCGCTGCGGGTCGATCATGAGGCCAGGGTCGCTGTTGGGGAAGTTGCTTGCTGTGAACACCGTTAACGACTGCGCACGCAACAAGGATGAAGAAAACACACCATCTTCGCTATCGTTGAACCGAGTGCCCTGAGCACCGCCGAAGTTGGAGGTCTGAACGAGGACGGGTTTGCCTTGGAACATGCTAAAGGGTGGACGGGGTTCGGTAGATGGGGGTTTCTGGTAAACCGGGGGAAGAGAGCATAAGCTTTATAGGTTTAATGTGAGAGTCCCGGCCGTTTTGGGCGGTCCATCCTTCTCACATCTTCAGCATAAACCCTCAGCAGCGCCGCAAACCATGCGTCTTGGAATACCTTCGAAACATCTGTGGTAGACATTACCACCCCATTGGATCTTCCTGACAGCTTCCGCGGGGGATGATCAAACGGCAGACCTAACAAGTTTTAATGAAAAGGCTTGGCCGCAGACGGTGCCCAAATGGTCTGGATTGTGAAGGAACCATGTTGACAAGCCATCCACCGCATTACGCTTCGAGACCCCAAGTTATGTTGTCTCCAATATATTTACTGACGTTAGTCCGGCCCCGCAGCGGCCTTTTCGAAGTGTCGGTGAGAAAAAGAAGTGGGGGCGAAAGTTAAACACTGACTGTTCAGAAGAAATACATTTGCCGGCAAGTATCATGGTGGGAGACAGCATGCAGGGGCGCATAATAAGCTAGCTTTCCTCGGAAAACGACCATCGTTTAATTAAACCAGTCCGAAATTGAAAAAAAAAGAGTGCGCGCACCTTCAGTCCCATCAGAGTATACTTGAAGTACTGGGATGTTGGATATGCTACAACTCCGCCTCAGATAATCGATTTGGTAGCGATGATAAACGACTTCAAAAATTGTATTTCATTCGGTGAGCCCAGTGAGATGAATGGAATAGAAGAGACAAGACCCGCCGCTTCAGCGGCTCTTGAGCGTGTTAAAGCTGATTTTGTTTGGGTCATCTGGTGCGGCCTCTAAAATAAACGTGAGACTGGAAACCTTCAGGGAATGGAAGTGCGTGCAGATGGGGATTGAACGGAACTGTGTGAGCCTCACTTCGCAGTTCATAACGAACTATATCTCAAATTCCACACGCGCCGCAGCTACACCGTGGGGGAACAGGAGCCGGACCTCGAACAGCTAAAACTCTGGGCCAGGCCTAGGGTATTTATACCACAAGCTGCCACCGGGCAGTTCAAATCGAAAAGCCCTGGAAGAATGCGCTGAATGAGGAGGGAAAAAATCGCAGAGACGAGGAGTGAATTATGGCAGGTCGAGCAAGATGATCGCGATGATCTGCGACGATGCACATTCAATTTGGAAAGAAAGAAGATGTAGAAACTCTGCACGGGACTACAGTGGGCGATATACTGTCCAATAATTATTGGTGGGTACAGTGTTTTGGTTGACAACTTCTCAATGGACGCATCTATCTCAGGTTTTCTTGTGACAACTCCATCTTCCTGGTTGCATCTCCCGAGCTTGTTGGATGCAACCCCGATGTTGGCTGCAACTTCCGGATCATCCAAGGATTTGATTGCATCATTGCTGGCTAGAAGAAAAAATTGAACACTCTTTGGGGACTTATTTTCGAAACTTGAGGCTGTTTCTAAGGGTCTATCTTTCCTTTGTATATGTTCTCTACTCTTCGAAAAATGTATTTGGTTCTTTTGCCGCGGGTATCTGGCCAAATCACCTTTCAACCTACTTATATGATCCAATATTCAGTTCTAGGTCCTTCAATCGGGAAAGTACATCACAGAGACCGGCGAGGCCGAGCCTACACAATCTCAGCATGTAACGCGAATTCCTCGGTCACTCTGTTTCTCAAACGACACACTTCTCCCTCTGTGGCTTTCGGCAGATATCATGAAGTACTAGGAGCTTTGCTTAATCATCTGCTGTTGAGACAGAAGAACCAGATTAAATCTGTGCTGAATTAATCGGGTCTACGAGGAAGGGTGCGGGGCGGGAGTATTTGATCCTGGTTCAATCCCAGATTAATCCAGAGTTTGATCTGGATTAATCTAGGGTTTAATCGGGATTGAACAGACACTTTCGGAAAAGCAAAAAAGCAGCGCGTCGGAATGGAACGAGAGACCTCATGCCCAACCCAAGTACACGAGTCCCTACCACTGTGCCATTGGGTTGTTGAACATCTTGGATCCTTTGCTTACTACCACCCCTCCTAGAACAAGTTCCAATTGTTTGCTCCACTTTAATCTGTTGGAAGGACAACCAAAACACCTCACACTGCCATCATTATAGAGACAGCTGTGCGGGTGCTGAGGTGGCATCTCGCTGTCACTGACATTTCTACTCACCCATACTCATAGCAATGCTGTGTATCATCATACAGACTCGTTGTTATTCTTGTGCACTGTTTCTTCTCTAATGTTGTCACAACGACTGGGCCGTAGACCTCTGTAGCGTACAGAAGGACACATTGTATGTAGGTACAGATCCGGATTGTTCCTTATAGGGACCTTGGCAGTAATACATCCACCTCCTCCTCCAAGACACCAAATTTGACCAAACACATAGAAGTGAAACACCGCAAAGCTGCAGTTTTTGATGCATCCTTGGAACTTTGACATACTGGATATCCATACATCTTTCCTCCAAATGTGTTTAGCCAGGGAGTAGTGTCCCTGTAAAATTCCAGCAAAACAATTGAGACTTGTTCTAGAAAGGGTGGTAGCAAGCAAATGTTCACTGTAGTCAACAAGCATCAGCCTTTTGACATTTTGTTTGTGGCTTTGTTGGGCTTGTTTGGGCTTGTGAGCTTGGCGGGCAAGCTTTGGTACAAAAGTTCCCTTAAAAAAATCTAGAAAAGGATCAGTAGTCCTCTTTGAAGGTAAGAAGATGAACATACAATCAATTTGACTGCAGTTCTCCATGGTATGCTAGCGCTGGGACTAAATTAATCCCAATTTCTTGCTACTTTTGGGAGTCGAACGGGGGAGGTTGTCGATTCTTCAACACAGGTTGTGAGGTTGCGGGTTGTTTGAGGTTGTGCACATTTTGGCCCAGTTTGTGAGCTTGAACAAGCTCAAACAAGCTGACAAACAGAATGTCAAAAGTCTGATGAACCAAATGGTGGAGTGGTAGGGATTTGTGTACTTGTGCTACGCATGAGGTCTCTAGTTCGATTGTCCCGTGCTGCTTTTTGTCTTTCCAAAATGCCTGTTTGATCCAGATTAAACTCCAGATTAATCTGGGATTGAACCAGGATCAAATGCTCCCGCACCACACCCTCTCCCTCGTCGACCCGATTAATTCAACACAGATTTAATCTGGTTCTTCTGTCTCAACAGGAGATGATTAAGCAAAGCTCCTAGGGTTACTGAGATATCATCCCTTTGATCCAATCAATATTTAGATCAATTGGGGGGCAACCGAAAAATGCACGGGGTGTTATTGAGTGAAGGATGTAGCCTATGGGAGAATGCACGCAGAGCGGTCAAATGCAACCATCCAGGAAGTTGTCGGCACTTTCTCGCTTGAGAACAAGTTGTATCTGAAAAGCCTGTTCCCAGTTGAAAGTTGTAATCAAATAATTTCTGGACAGTATATGTGCCATATCTGCGCAATCCTTCATCGCCAACAGTTGATAACAGTTGGCAGTACTACTATCAGCGCTCGTGGTGGGCGCCACACTTCCTGCATGAGGATAATTATTGGACAGTATATCGCCCATACGCAGACAACTTACCTCAGTCGGAAAGAAAATGTCAGAGAAGCACGGTGATACCTTGGCCATGCTCAGGATGGGATATAGATCGGTAGTGAACCCCGGTTTGGCGGAGGCAATCAGAACTGTCAGCCGGAGAATCTTAAGCGATGCAGCGAATGAATTAAGGACAAGATTATTACTTACAGCCACTGTGCGCATTTGCAGTTGGCGTAAATCCACCTGCCTCCATAGGAATGTCACATCCGCTCTGGCGAGCGAAAAAATCGCTGGTTGGGCGGGGCTGGATGAGAAACGGGGTCGGATCATTAACCAACAACGCCTGGTCCCGAGCCCCAGATGCGCGGACATTGAATGCCACGCGCGGCTCGTCCCGTCCGTTCATCAAGAACGTTATATTGTGCAAGTAGTTGGAAATCTGGGTCCAAGCACAAGTTATCAGCTATCGGAAACGGGAGAAAGGAAACTGAGGTGCACATGCCGCAGTGTCAACGGCCAACTGATCTCGTACTCAGTCCCTCCCTCCATCAGGACCTCTCCGTTGAGAACCTCGACGTAGGCAATCTCCACATCGGAACCAGCTAGCTTCGAGGATCCGTCAGGCTGATTGGTGAACGACAGGGATGGAAACTCGTACCTCCCGCCGCGCACGCTCAATCATGGTCTGAAAAGCGGTGGCGTCGTCCTCAGCAAGTTGGTAGAAGGGCTTGAAGTCGCGGTGGATCTGGTCGTATTCGTCGATCAGGCAGTGTTTCTCCTGTGCAAATCGAAACCAGTTGGCAAAATTCGCAGGGGGTGGGCCCGGTGCGGAGGCTGTAGCGTGCCGACGCCTGGGTGAGTGTTGTGGACTGACGCGCATAGAGAGCGTCAACGGTTTGGCGTGCTACACTCGTTAAGTCGGTGGTTGTATTATTCGATATGTCGGCCGTTATATTGAGTATGTCGGCGGCCGTATTGGGCAATTGGGCGGTGAGGCCGCGGAAGAGATGTATTAGGACTGGCCCGGCTAGGATGGAGCAGACTACGACACTCAAAATTCCAGTTGTGACAGTTGCACAGCGCCACGATCTCTTCACTAGCCACCGAACTCCGGTGTGCAACGGTGATGAGTGCGTCGACCCGTTCGATTTCTGGTCGTAAGATTGAAGACGAAGCTCTGGCTCGTCAAAGGCGTAAGTGTCTGAAGACTTGTAGCGAAATTGGAATATCCACTGTGTTTCAAGGGCCCGTCGGAACAGGTGTGCCGACCCTCCATCAGCAAAGGTCGACAGACCTGTTGGTAGACCTAGTTTGCCGCCACATGCCGACCTTTGGTTACCGCATCTTTACACTGTGTTCAGTAGATTAGGAGTCTTTTTCGAG
Organism: Mycena crocata; assembly: GCA_029281795.1. Taxonomy (NCBI): domain Eukaryota; kingdom Fungi; phylum Basidiomycota; class Agaricomycetes; order Agaricales; family Mycenaceae; genus Mycena; species Mycena crocata. Next base: position 61,300 of record JARJCP010000036.1, on the reverse strand, counting down.
CATATTTGGGGTGCCACGCGGACGTCTGAGGATTGATGCGAGTTTATATATACCGCGCGGCAGCAACGCGGCGGTACCGAAGCCACCAGCCGAGGCTTTTCATCTATATTTCTGTTTGCTCTCTGCGCCATTTTCTTGAACTTACTTGATACACAGAAGGTTCATGACTATGACCGATCTTCAAAATCAATTTCAGCTCCTCCAATGCGGGTGCTGACTTGAGCACTGGATCGCCGACCCAGGTGGTGACCCGCCAGAAGTTCTCACAATCAATTAAGCTCTTGTGTCACCTAAATATAAATAAATCGGTATAGGGCCGCCATTCCCACGAAGCCAGGGTCGGAGCACGCGTGCTGAGCTGGATTCACCATTTGTCTCGCACAGGTCTCGCAGTTGTGTCGATGGAGAAACCCGCGGTAGGCACACTTGGTGGAGGCAGGGGTGGCAGATGGCGGCAAGCTGTCAGCCCAGCGCGGCACATCTGTGCCGATCTGATGTCCACAACCTTTGCCGCTGCTCGTCGGCACAGCTCGGCAGATGTCGGCACAGCTCGGCAAGCTGGGTTGACGGGGCCGTGGAACGCAGTGATTCAAACTCACTGGATTGTCGGATAGACTTGAGGGATAGACCCAACATCAGCATACTGTATGTTGTGAGTTCTTTGTAGTCCATGTACCCAAAGCTTCAATTCGTGGAGAAGGTTAGACCGGGTCCCGATCTGCCTACGAGACACAAGTGTCGGTAGACAGACCGGTCGATCTGGTCTTGAATTCATAGGACAAGTGGCAGCACCGCCACAGATCACGTTTGATGCCCCATCACAATTCCACTAACTTTTCATTGGCTCGGGAGCTCGCCGCGGCTCGGGTTCTTCTCTGATAAGCTCCAATGCAATAGTGAAAAATCGTCATGGGGGATCAAACCAAGGGGGTGCAGGTCTGTGAATTTCAGGACAGATGCCGGTTTTTGAAAATTTCAGGATCTTGGTGAACCAACCGACCGTAGCCATCTCCATATGGGAACTTATCACGTGTTCTGATCCGGCCAATTCCGAAACAGTTCAATTTTTGCTGACGGCACATGTTGAGAACGTATTGTATGCCCATGAATGAGTTTACAGGTTAGCAGATAGTTATGTGCTTGACAATCTGCTCGATGGTATCTTATTCATACTGCCGTTATAATTTATTTCTTCAACCCACCCAATGGCGCTTTGAACTATGTCCAGACTCCTGCTGATTCATTGCAATGCATGCCTTCCAGTGCCAATCTTTAGACACTCCAAATGATACTGTATCGTCGATTAGAGTTTAAAGAAATTGCCGAAAATCTGTGTATTCCCTTTTTGGGTGCCATGAACATGACAAATGAAGATGTGTTCCTTCTTCCTCGGGTCTGGATATCTTACAGACCTTTCCGGGGGTGTTGGCGACCTTTTCTGGCTGTTTCTGGGCCAAAAAAAACATGTCTCCCAGAAATTCTTTTCGAGCTTCGTGGCTGAACCAACCGACCGGCAGGTGGTACCAGGATTCACAGACCTGCACCCCCTTGGATCAAACGTGACTTGCACATGATATGTGGCAGTGCCACCGCTTGTCATCCGAATTCAAGACCAGATCGACCGGTCTGTCTACTGACACTTGTGTCCCGTAGACAGATCGGTTACCGGTCTAGGAGAAGGTTGGGACAAAAAAGGGGAGTCGCAAAATGAGGCTGTGTCGAGGCTGTGCACAGCGTGATGTTACAGTGTGACACCAGTGTCTCAAACCTTGCTCAAACCACCAATTTGCCACCAACCCAAATATTGGCCTCCTGGAGTGGCCTAAAAGAAAGCTAGTTTTTAGCAAGGTCCTCCAGGCATGAACATGAAGCTACTGGGATACGTGCCTGGACACTCTGAGCTGCAAGAATTCTACTTCGGAGACTTGACAAATCGAAGATCTGATCGTTGTTTTGCTCCAACTTCCAGCTAGTCCAATTCAAGTCTGCTTGGTACTCCTCCCATTCAGTAGGGCTCAAAATCCGAACCGCCAACTGGGTAAAGCGGCTGCGTCAAGGGGTGGTCCGTTGTCGGGGTGTCCGGTCTATTACTCCGGTCTACCTTGGTCTGCGATGTAGTAGTGTACGCGAAAGTACGGCTTTTTCAACATGCCAATTTGTATTCTTTTGTTTTTTGTACTACCACGATGGGGCAACGGACAATCCAATCTCTCGTCCTGCTCGCCGTCTTTGCCCTTGCCATCCACCTCGGGTGCACCCTCTTCTTTGACAACTACACCACATTTGACTGGGGCTCGGAGCGGGACCGATACACGGCTGGTGGAAGTAGTGTGCGTGGAAATGCGGGGGCGCTACCGAAGCTGAGCTGTGTTTCCTCGCGTCCGAACACCCTGCCCGCGGATGTGCTTAAGCGGGACGCTGTCGTGGATGCGTTCAAGGTGCGTGTTACATGTTGTGGACCACGCGAGTATAATACATCCCCCCCCCCCCCCCCCCCCCCCCCCCCCAAGATCTCACTCATATGTTAAATTTCTCTTCAAGTGGGGATGGACCGCAAATGAACGCGACGCGATAGGCTCCGACGAGTACCACCCCCTCAGCCGTTGCGGCTCCAACCTCAGCTCCTTTGGCGGCATCGGGTACACCGTCGTCGACGCGCTGGACACCATGCTCCTCATGGGGCTCGACACAGAGTATGCGCGCGCGTGCAAGTGGGTGGCGGAGGAGCTGTCGCTTGATAGGGTCATAGGGAGGGATATTATAGTACCTTCGAGGTTTGCCCGTGTTCTCATCTCCTCTGGCAAAAGTAAACTTACTGACGCACTGTCGAAAATACATTTTTGTCTCAACAGACAACGATCCGCGTCCTCGGTGGCCTCCTCTCCGCACACTACCTCACCGGCGATCCGCTCTTCCTGCAACACGCAATCGACCTCGGCGACCGCCTCCTCTCGGCCTTCGACACCCGCTCCGGCCTCCCTGCGCCGTACGTCAACCTCGGCGCCTATGCGGGCGCTTACGACTCTGGCGGACTCGGAGGAGGTATTGCTGAGGCGACAACGCTGCAGCTCGAGTTCAAGTACCTGGCAGAACTGACGGGGCGAGTGGTGTTTTGGCGCAAGGCAGAGAAGGTGATGGAGGTGGTTAATAGGGATCAGGCAAGAATACCGAATGGGTTGGCACCGCCCATGCTGAGGTGCGTTAAGTTCTCTTTTTATATTCTCTTTTTATGAACATCGGAACAACTGGCTGATGTTTCTTGTGCTCTTTTTCACTTACAGCGCGGACGTCAGGTTTGTGCGCTCGACGGTTCGGATGGGGGTAGTGGAGACTCGTACTACGAGTATTTGCTGTGCGTGGTTGTTCTCTTCTTCTTCTTTCCCCGTCCCTACTCTATCAAACCGTAAAGTGCAATTAAAACGAGAATAGTACTAACCCTCATGCATACAGGAAACAATACTTACAAACCGTACGTCTCCCTTCATACAGGCCTCCTTCTCTTCATCAGTTTTTTTGGGTGTAGAACCAGACGGAGCCGGTGTACTTGCAGGTGCGTTTGTGTTCAATCCACTGTGACCAATAAACTGACGCCGTTCAGATGTACACAGACGCGATGACGGGCGTGCACGAGCACCTCGTGCGGCGGAGCGCGAACCAGGGGCTGGCGTACCTCGTTGAGTTGCTGCCACGGGGGGGCGAGGATGAGTGGACGAGGTTCGTACCCACATTTTTCTTTCTTCCTCATTTCGACGGTGGATTAACCGCCATCTGGATCCAATCGCCATCCGACCACCGATTTGTTACCTCTTTTTTTTCTTTTTTTTCTTTCTCTGTTTTATTTTTGCTTGGTCCATTTGCTTTTGTTGGAAATAAATGCTGACCTCCGGCCCAGTTCGTGGGATACCCTACACCAACAGGAGCACCTCGCGTGCTTCCTCCCCGGATCGCTCATGCTCGGTGCAACCACCGTGCACGCGCTCCATCAGAGACCACACGCCACCCCACACGGCGGTGGCGTCTCTGTACCGCCGCGAATGGAGGAGCTGACCGCGACCGGGCGGCGCGACTGGGAGATGGGCATGGGGCTCCTGGAAGGATGTCTGGATACGCTGAAGACAGAAACGTGAGTCCTTAAAAATCTCCTGGTTTGGGTATGTGGAAACTGCGGGTGTGCCTTGGGTGTAAGTACACACATAACCACATTCATTTTCCCCATCTCATTTCAATCCACATCTCCAACTCCCAACAAAAGGCTAACCATCTAAAATTTTACCTCTGCTCCACAGCGGCCTTGCGCCAGAAAGCGTGCACTTCCGTACGTCTGCGGACCCGGCGGGTGAGCGGGACTGGTATATACCGGAGGCGTGTGTATTCCCTTCCAGTTTGGTATTTCATACCTGTGATGGATATGGGTCTAGCCAGCCCATTATGTCATGATATCCTTCCTGAGTCCGGAAATGCTGTAACGGGTCTGTAGTGTAATGGTTAACACACCGGAAAAGCTGAGTTCAAATCCAGCCTGACACAGGGGGCATCCAGCCCCGCTTATGGATCTATAAGCGACAAACGCTTATGTCCTGCTTATGGTCCGCTTATTGCCTCGTGGTAGCCTCATGCCCTGTTGATCCAATCAATGATCAACAGTTCAATTGTTCCCACAGATAGCCAACGTTTAAACATGTACATGTCGCTATTCTGAAGGATGAATTTTATCCTGTCTGGTGGACCTTCCCCGCAAGAATAGCTATCTTAAAACCAAAACAAACCCCGTATTTTGCATCTCAATATTGCGTGTCTGGCTATATATCCCATGATGCTTACTTACTTTTGCCCCCATACTCCGGCAGAAAGTCCCTGAAATATACCTGGTGCCCAGATGCGGGAATCCAGTAACCAAAACGAAAAATTCAGCCTTCTCGCAACAAGCACCTACACTCTGATGCAATTCTGCTGGGAAATCTATGTTTTTTCATGGATCGAGTGAGGAACATGAGCCTGAATTTAGATTGTACTTGGTTTCTGGCCTGGGAAATAATGCAAGACGTGAGTTGAGCAAAAACCTGGTTTATTATTTCAAAAGTATCTCCATTGCAAGGCTTATCTACATTGTGCCCCCAGTATCTGTTGACTGGATCAGTGATGCAAATCAGACATCACCCCACCGGCACCCCGGCAAATCCCCATCAATAAGCGGGTAATAAGCCTCGCACAAGCGAGACACAAGCGTTTGCCGCTTATGGATCTATAAGCGGTGGCTTATGCCCCCTGTGTGATCCAGAGGTCTTAGGTTCAAACCTCCTCTTGTGCAATCTTTTGCTCTGCTACTGCCAATTTATAATGATTCACGTGAAAGGTCATACGGGGATGGTCACCGGTAATACCCCGGGTAATTCCGGAACCTGCCGCCTTGAACCAAGCCAACTCGGGAGTTGGCACCAGAATCATTACATTGGTGGATCAGATAGTGATTGATCCGCGTTGTTCCAGCATTCCCAGACTGGGGGGGCTATGTGATGGATATGGGTCTAGCCAGCCCATTATGTCATGATATCCTTCCTGAGTCCGGAAATGCTGTAACGGGTCTGTAGTGTAATGGTTAACACACCGGAAAAGCTGAGTTCAAATCCAGCCTGATCCAGAGGTCTTAGGTTCAAACCTCCTCTTGTGCATTCTTTTGCTTTCCTACTGCCAATTCATAATGATTCACGTGAAAGGTCATACGGGGATGGTCACCGGTAATACCCCGGGTAATTCCGGAACCTGCCGCCTTGAACCAAGCCAACTCGGGAGTTGGCACCAGAATCATTACAATACCCCTGGTCGCTGATTTTTCTGTCTGGGGCCGGCAGGAATGAGGAAGGATTCCTGTTGGATGATCCGCAATACATGCTGTGGTGTGTTCCTATGTTTTACTGCTGCTGCACTCTAGGCCTACAGTATGTCTCATTTGGCATTGTGATATTCGTGCAGTCCCGAAATCGCAGAATCCATCTTTCTCGCGTACCGCCTCACGGCTGATGCGCGCTATCGCGCGCTCGCGTGGGACATCTTCAACGCAATTGAGGGCCACTGTCGGCTCTCCGGTGGCGGGTATGCGACGGTGCTCCACGTGGGGAGGTTGCCCGTCGAGTGGGACGATAAGCAGGAGACTTTTCTTTTTGGTGCGTCTGCTTACCTATTCTTCTGAGGTGTTGGTTGGGTTGGGTGATGGAACACTGATTCGACATGCGGGTTTAGAGCGAGACGCTGAAATATTTATTTTGATGTTCGCGGACGAAAGTCTGTTGGATCTGAATGGCGCGTCCTTTTTCTCTTCGTTCCCTCCATTCTCGGCTGATGATTCTGCAGAGGTGGTCTTTAACACTGAGGTGAGACTCCTCTACGCAATATGCTGTGATATGATGCTGACGGTCGTACGTTCCAGGCGCACCCACTTCCGATTTTCATCCCATCCATCAAGCCGCGGTTCGCAAAATACTCAGCGTGAGTAGTTAGTTGTGCACAAGATTATAGATGTTGTATAATTATAATCGGTTGACGGTGTCCTCTCCTTCGTGTGACAATAATCCTGTGCATTTATCTTCATGTAAGCATACATACTTGAAGCATACACCGAACAAACTTCCCTACCTGCCAGAGTGAAATCTACGGATCAAGCCAGGAGGCCCTTATCATCCTATTGTACTCCAACCTCCAACACTTACTTGTGGTGCCTAGCCATCGATATTTATCCGAGCTCAGTCAGCAGCCTCGTACCATCTAAAAATACTGTTTTCACGCAAACGGCCGGTTCGATTGCGCAACATTGTTTTGCGGGGACGAATGCCCGTCAGTTCATTCAAACTCTCGTCTATTTTCACTCACACCTCTCAGCTTTCCGATTTGCAACAGATTTTAGCTTCTACATCGGTGAACCGTCAAAAGTTTCGATCACAGTTGCGCCACCGTGGCAGTTGCCCCAACAACCCATTCGTGTATTCGTCTCCTTTTCGATGTCTGAAAATCCAATGTTGTATTGGTTCAAAACAATCGATAATTTTAACCTAACCCGGGTTGTTGTACATATATATAGCTGTGTTCCTGAAACGTCACGTGAACTTTTTCAGCGAGACCCGAGTATAACGGTCTCAGTGTTTGTCCGCTGCATTAATAATCAGTTGGTTTATGGGGTTCCTCGGTCGTATAAGAGGTGCTCGATGAGGCTGCCATCTTTAAGCTATCTGCTTTCCAACCCCTCTAGCATTCATTCACCTTACAGCTACCATGAAGGCTTTCCACAACTTCATCTCTGCCACCGTCGTCCTCGGCTCGCTTTCTTTGCGAACGCTGCCGTGCTGTCAGTTAACCCTGGTGGACCCATCCAGGTGAGTATCACCGACGTATAATTCCGATTGTTCACTTATGTTTAATCTTACTTGGCAGTCCGTCTCCCGCGAACACGAGGGGCAAAGTGAAAGTGCCGCCATCTGCCGCCACTGCCGCCATTGGCGGCAATTGGCGGCAATGTTGGCGGCAGTAAGTTGGCGGCAATTTTTTGCCTGCCAAATATGACCTTAGCAAACATGTTGAGGGGTTTAACCATATGCTACGGGGGTACATTGTGTCCATCGTGTACTTAAATATGTAAAATTGCCTTTAGAGGAGCTCAAAGTCCAACTTGGCGCAAACATTGTGGCGGCAGTGGCGGCACTTTACCCGTTGGCGGCAGTCTCTATATGGCGGCGGCAGTTATGGCGGCGGTGGCGGCACTTTTCCTGTGACGGGTCACAAGCTGGCGGCAGTTTGGCGGCAATGTACATGTACGTGGTGATGGTACTTCATAAAATTGCTGTATTTGCGCCGACATAGATGGTTCCATTTGTGCATAAATTGTACAAAGGAGCGGTTGTAAATCTGCTGTGCAGGCTACGCTGCTGGTTGAACCAAAATCAAAAGTTGAACAGTCTGGTATGTTCAACTTTGAGAAGTGGTTAATGCTTCGAACATATGCTAGCAAGCTTCTGGATGGAATTCATAATTTTGTGTTAGAATTGTAGGTCATGTACACCCCGTAGCTCCATCTGAAGTGGTGAAAGGTAATGTGGAAATGACCATGGTCAGATAAAGTTGTTTCAACGAGTTAAAATTACAACATTGCAATTGCAGAGGGAATGCCAGCAATCCGGGATTGAGCACATCTGTTCCACGGAAACAGTACATGTTTCCGGCTCCTTCCGCCCACCATTTCCAATCCTCCGTGGAAATTATTGAAACAATGTTGAGAATTGGTCGAGATGCTTATTATGGCTGTAACTTGACTCAAATTGATAAATATTCAATTTCTTGGGGTGTGTGATGTACACTCCATCGGTTTTAAAAGGGTTATGCACTTTATGGATATTCAGAAAACTGCTGCCAAATCGCCAGCTTGGCTTAGGTTGGGCTTAGGCATCAATGGCGGCAATCGAAGTGTGACGTGACAAGAATTGCCGCCAACTGTGGCGGCACTTTCCCTTTCGTGGCGGCAATTGGCGGCAGTCGGGCGGCAATGGCGGCATTTTCACCGTGCCCGGACACGAGCAGGTGGGTGGTTGCTGTTGTGACTGCTGCTGTTCTGCAGTTTAGAAATGAAACTGAGAAGATATCTTCCAGCTTGCCCGGCAAGCTGGAGCCGCGAGCCCCATCATCGATGTTAACCCGCCCACCCAGGTCTGTAATACTCTTCTTTTCGTTTGGCGCCGCTCGGAGCTTACTTTGTTCATAGTCAACTACTGGCCCAAAGCGTGAATCCGGCTTCAAGCATGCTAACCCCATCATCGATGTCAATCCCCCCCACCCAGGCATGTACTCCCTTTCCGTATTTTCTCCTTCTTTACTGGCTCACATATAATCTCATTTTACAGTCAACGACAGGCCCAAAGCGTGTTGCCAACCCCATCATCAATGTTAACCCGCCCATCCAGGTATGCGATTTATGCTTCTCGTTTGTGCCGGATCTTACTTTGTTCACAGTCAGTTACCGGCCCAAAGCGTGAAACTGGCTTCAAGCGTGCTAATCCCATCATCGATGTCAACCCCCCTGTCCAGGTATGTAGTCCCTTTCTGCATTTCCTTCTTGTTCCTCACCGGCACAAGATCTTTTTACACAGTCGACGACAGGTCCAAAGCGCGTTGCCAACCCCGTCATCGATGTCAATCCCCCCACCCAGGCATGTGATCTCTCCTTTTTGTTTGTGCCGGAGCTTACATATGATGATTTCTTCACAGTCAACTACCGGCCCAAAGCGTGAAATCGCCAAAGGTGTTGCTGGGTTGCCTGTTTAGCTCCACAGATACTTAGCGATGAGGCGATATTTTAGAGCTTCCAATCTGTTCCCATCCTGAATTTGACTTCGCTTTGTGTCCTGACCCGGCCCAGTAACCGCCGCAGGTGGCCTTTTATGCATATATGCACGAATCGTTCCCGTTTCTAACGCATCTATTGCGTATCCCATGTGAATTGTCTATACCAAATGTGGTATGCGGTATATATTCACATCCATGCCTGTGATTCGCTGAACAGAAAATACAGAGCAGAGATATTGATTGCTGATTGATGAAAAAGCAACCGTGGGAATTTTGGTTGATGCAATCGCCCCGCTCGCAAATTTATACGAAACACAAAACACAGTCCTTCGAGCCATAAAAAGTTCAAATAGAGTGTGCGGGTGCTGCAAATTCTAACATCATATCTGTTCTGGAAAATTTCAATAGTTTCGTATAAATTTGCGAGTGGGGTGCTCGCATCAACCGTGGGAATTTTGGTTGATGTGATCACCCTGCTCGCAAATTTATACGAAACACAAACACAGTCCTTCGAGCCATAAAAAGTTCAAATAGAGTGTGCGGGTGCTGCAAATTCTAACATCATATCTGTTCTGGAAAATTTCAATACTTCCATCTCTCTCTCTTAACTCATGCCATGCCACCATGTTGAATTTTTCTGAGCATCGCCAATGAGCTCAAAGTATCAGCCATTTGCCACCTTAGTGTTGCGGACAGGCGGCAGCTTTGAATTGTCTTCCACAATTGAAGCAATCAAAATCAGAATAGTATGATTCCATGGTCCTCGTCAAAAATATACACCTATCTGGAAGGGATTCTGACGCTGCCATACATTTGCGGGTTGGAGGAATCACTGGTTCACGCAAAAAGTATCGATAGTGGAATAAAATATTATTCCGCGGAACCGTGCCTCTAACTATTTGCGCAGAGGAGAAGGAATGGCGGGAACGCGTTTCGCAAACAGGTACAATTGTCGGGTCCAATGGATCGAGGATCGTACCGCTTTCAGCGAGAAGCGCTGCTTGCGCGATGTCACCCAAGAGCGAAGTTTTTGCTCGCTCAGTCGCTCTCTGATAAAGCGGAAAACGACCTCATCAATGGTACGCAGTACACGCTGAAGCTAATGTTTCTTCGCCTCGCGGTTCATCTCTAAAAGGACGAACCCAAGTCGGTGTCTCCTTCCAGCGCTGTACTTGGATGAAGGGTGTGAGAATATCATCAGTGATCATATCAAACGTTCGGCAATCAATCTCCAGTCTTTGTCTTTTGTCTTTCTCTTTTGTATTCGGTCCTTGTTCTCTTGGAAGAGCTGGTTATTTGAACTTATCTCTTGTTCTTTGCTGCCCTCGGAGCAAACGGTCTCTTTTCGCAAACAGATACCAATTGCTGTAACGATCAGACTGGTTGCCTGAGGCGGATGCCAGACCTCCTACCAACCTCATACCTCCTTGTATTTCCAAAGTTCACTATCAAAGTCTGTGTCGCGGATCAGGATCCTCCTGGTATAGCAACCAGATTGTCCGCAATCATGATTTTTTGAATTCCGCCGTCGACAGTTGGCAACCTTGTCTAGATTTTCTTGTCTTGTCTCCTTGTTCAAAGTTCTCGGTAGTTGATGTGCTATTGAGGAGAAGAGTACCTTGTTCAAAGTGTTCCGATCTCTGTGCTACTAGCAACGCTTTGTGGCCGTGCAATCACCAATCTGGCGATATAAAAACCGTTCATTCACCGCTGTTCTTGAGGGACACTTGGAGCTTGAGCCGCGCATAGAGCAAAGCAAAGGCAATTCAAAGTTGTTTTCTGACACCACACCCAAACCCACACACCTCTACGGTCCCCTCCATTCTTCGTTGAATGAGTAGGAAACTTAATCGTCCAACCGCAGAACCCAACCGAGCAACACCGCACACCCCATGGCCCCAGAACTTCCTCACCCATCTCGCACGAGTGCGCAAGATATGCTGCACCGAACATCGCCACGTCCACCCACTGACCACAAACATGGCAGCAGTGATCGTTGCGTGCGGCTGGCATACAAAGTCGCTCGTCATCACCCCAACAACTTCCGCTGGAGTCATCACCCTGCAGGACATCGAGAACCAAGTCCAGATCGAACTGGATCGAAAGCTCGACGTATATGCAGACGGGATTTCTTCCGAAGGTTTCAGACAGGAGATCCTCCGTTCACAGACGGAGGGAGTGTCTCCAAGCATGCGGACACTCCGGCGAACCTTTGGGTGGAAGATTGTGCCTCACAATGGTGGCGGCACCGACGGCCTCAAACTGGAGATCACTTCTTCTAGTATTGGGAAATGCGATCTGTGCGGATAGCGGTCGGACAAGACGGTCCCCGGTAAAGAAACGCCCGCGGTCTCGGACCCCTCTGTACATATCTGGTTATTTACTTTGGGCCGAGTTGGTACTCAGGTAGAATTTAGTGGATGCGTGTGTTGGTTTGCGGAATACACTTGGATGCTGAAAGCGAAATATCCCAGGAGTGAAGCGAAAGTTCCGCCGCCGGTGAATCTCAGACTTGATGACCATACATATCCGTGCCTGCATCACCGCTGGCAGTCTGGCAAATGTCGAGAAAAGTCTCCGGTGGCGGAGGATGGATGGCAGTCAAATCCCGTTGGCGCACAACCGGCGCCGGCCTGAAGACGTTCTTCTCCCCAGGCATATTCGCCACGCTATCCTCCGTAGCATGACCCAGTCCAACGCGAACGATAATCAACGTTGGTGCGATATTCTGGTGATCGTTAGCAACGAACTACAGCCGTCGCCGCAAATACTTGCCATTATCTGAGGCAACGCACCCCCAATCAAACTTTCCAGCAGCTGGAAATTAATCAGCGGAGGGCAGAGAGCGTCAAGAAGCGGAATTACTATTATAGGCCGAGGAAGTGACACGGCGACGAAATAGACTATGACGCTGATGCAATAAATCGAACCAGATTCCATGCTATTTGGCATGTAGTGGTTAGCAGTAGCATTCTTCCAGGATAAGTCGAGGCTGACTGGCGCACATGATCTCGATGGCGTTATTATACCTGCGGATGAAGCCGGAACCGAGCACGACCCGAGCATCTCGCCGTATCCACCAGATGCGTCCCGCTATGGCACCGAGCACGTGAGGAGTGTGTTGAGGAGAAATGGGCAAAGTCGCACCAGTCAACGCCATCAGGACAATATTCGTCAGGACATTGAGAATAAATAGCGCCACTGGGGCGTCTATATACGAGCCGGAGAGGCCATAGTCGACCTCGTACGCCCAGAGGTAGCCCAGGACTGGGTTTGTGTTATGCGACCTGGACCAGACGGAAACATTCGTTGCGTACCTGTGGTGGTAACAAGCATCAGCAAGGGCACAACGATGACTTGCCACCTGCGGCCCCAGATAATGAAACAGCGATAGATCTGGCAGTGAATTATGAAAAGGGCATACGAATATACGAAGTAGGCGTACAAATAGGCTGTCGGCAACGGCACTGCAGATGAAGTGAGGAGTGGCTCCAGCTCTGTGGGTCAAACTCACTTGTTCGTGACCAAAAATAAGTAGCCGATGAAAAACGCAGCATCGTATGCTCGAATGGCATGGACGACAGGTGTCGAATCGGGAAACGTCTCGCCTTGCACAAGAAGTCTGATGATTTTGAAAGAGAGCACAGTAACTTGAATGCGTATGGCCATTTGAGTCGTGGCAAGACCAGCCATGACAAACGTTCCGACTACCAGGATCCATTTCCCGTCGCATTCCTTGTGGTACAAGAGATATGCTGCGAAAGAAAAGAGAACAAGCGATACCCCTGGATAATTTAACATGCCGATGGTCCTATAGGGCAGCAAGACGACGTACCGTAGAGGAAGATTTCCACCTGTTTATGAAGATAAATGAGAGCCAAGTAGGGAGGATTCATCCCGAATGACGACTCATACCGAGGTCTCATAAATCTCGGGGAGCACAAAGTCCAGATAGTCGTTAAACGCAGTGGCTGGGACGGTGGAGTTCATGGTGAATGGGTTCCGATGAGATGATGCTGCGCGTGTATAAGCTGCGGCTCGAAAGCGGTATTGTCACGTCATTCAAGCTTGGTGAAAAATTAGGCGCTACGCCAGGGTATCAGTCTAGAGACCTGTCTGTCCGTTCGATGCAGGTACGTACGTACGTACGTGTTACAGCCTACTTGGCTGGTGTTCGAGTTGGATTAGGATGCAGCGCAAGCGCCCAGAGGGTGTCAAGCCAGCCGAGGAGTTATCTGAAGCATCTCACTTGACAGAGGGAACTTTACGGGCAACTGTCAGGCAGTGTCGACGTCCGCTGCCAGTCGTCTTTTCAAGCTGTGGACTTTGCTAACTGCATACTGAGGGGAACAGATAACCGCCGCTGGGTGAGATGGCACGTTTGGAATACTTTCTTCTTGTCATGGGTTAGTTTGAGGACCGAGTGCGGAGGACGTGAGAGGAGAAAAGAAAGTCGTGTCGTCACGGTTGGTCAGATCAGAAACGCACACGTGGTAATACGCGTCGCCAAATCATCCCCAAGCAACGACAAACATCGCGTCGATAATTGTCTTTCTTTTTTATCTGCGGGCGGGTAGCGGAAAGCGGAGAACCAGGCAATCATTGATAATACTGTACATAAAGAGTCTGCTCCTTGAACGCAACCAGCGCGTCGCTGGAGGGTGACAGATACATGAGATGCCGGGGCTGTCGACCGTCACGGTCAGCTACCACCCTGGCCATTGGCGGTTCTTGCTTCCTTCCATCCCGGGTTTCATAAATATCAACCACCTCAGCATCACTGGAATGAAGGTTGGAAACCGAATAACCCGCCAGTGACACTAGTTCACTCCTCCCGAAGGATCGACATGGTTCTGTGCGGATAGGGTGCCAAATCGGCTGTGTTGTGGATTCGCCGGAGACTGTGGAGGTCAAACTGACGAATCGTATCTCCCTTGGTTCCTTGCGCTTCTGAGAAAACAACCACGCTACGAGCCCGGCGGGCTGCCGGGATCTGGAGGGCGCGGGAACGGAGTCACGCACATAAAGCTTGAGAATATGTGCATCCCTGCAGAGCGGTTTTTTGTACACCGATAGCTCCACATGGTCTGGATTGCAGACTGATACGCCATTGACTTGAAGAAGTTCTTGATGAACAGGCCGTATTCCCGTCGTGTATGTGCAGTTGTCAGGACGCAGGTTGGCGAGAGGAAGCCAGGCCGATTCGAAAGATCTGATGCTGTATACATACGGAGAGCAGCAGGTTGTGAGGGGGTGGCAGCGTGCAGGATATTGCGAGGTGATTTGGGGGCAGTTGCACGTTCAACGGCTGTAATTCGTTTTTGATAGTGAGCATTTTGACAGCAGGTGAGAGGATATAATATGTACCGTAGAGCGCAGGATGGCCAATTGGAAAGCCACATATGTCTTGGTGCGCCACTTTCCCAACAGAATTATCAACTCAGCCCGACGAGGGGGGCCATCCACTGGCATAGCAAATAAATCGCCAACAATTGATGGCACAGAGACATGCAGAAGGCCAAATGACACCCGAGGAAATACGATATCCTCCTCCTTGGTATCCAATCCCACTTGCACAATTTCAAGCGATCTAGAATCCCTATCATGCGTTCCAAATTGAATTTCAGCTTCGAAAAGGATTTAAAAAGAGTGCGTACGCTTCGGTTCTGTGTTTGGTTGATAGCAGGGATGTACGCTGTCTTTCCTCCGTCACACACATCTATCGAGGACGAAAAATTTGCCGAACTATGCCAAGTCCACACACATTCTCTTCGTTGCAGCGACCACAACTCCATGAAGAAGTCGCGGTAGAGGGCGATATATCCGCCCCCTGGAAGAAGTTTCACTCTCCGAAGATACTGCAACGTGACTGGACATGGGAGAGAGCGCTATTGTCGCAGCACGGGCTGGGATGCAGAGGTCGGCAACCAAGATTGGGGTCCAAGAACCGCTCTTTTGACTTCCTCTGCAAGCTCCGTGGGCGTCGCTTCTCGGTGGATCTCCTCCGGAAGGACGTCGATGAGCCCACGAAATAATAGATCTTGTATTAATGCAAGCCACACTTCCCTTGTCGACGTGAACTTGTGTAATAGTTTGTTAGCCTGCCAGTGAAGGACTAGGTCATTGAAGGGCGACCAGATTGTGGACCATTACAGCCTACCTGGCCGATGCGAAGTACGCTTTGTACGTCACATAAAACGAGAATCCGCTGGAGGATGTCCTCGTTAAGGTCGATAGACATGAAGGTAAGCAGCGGCTGCGCAATCATTGATTGATTCATTCGGCTTTCCTTTTAGCGAATCAGATGGCGCTGAATTGATTCTAGTTCTGTCGGAAAAATCGAAAAAGCCTTGTCAGGCATTACAGAACCTGACGACCTGATAAGGCCGTTTGCGATTTTTCCGACATCGGAATTGCCACAAAGAAAATTACAAGAAGAGGACGGCTTGTATGCTCAGGAAGAAAAGCCGACGGAGGATGAATGCTGTTTCAGTGATGCGAAATAGTGAAGGTCGTTGCGAGAAGTGCTTTAAGTATGTACCGTGCGGGGAAGTTTCCGAAGGAGTGTTGGCTTCGTCGCTCAGATTCGGAGAATACCTTGCCAGGGGTTTGGGTGTCCAGTACTTTATTTCCCCCTACCTAGGCCTGTGCGTTTGACCTTGACTTGAATTTTCAAGAACCTCAGCGGCAACGACGGACTAGTACTCCCGATTACCGACAATGCGGATGCAGACGGTATTCGCGGCACTAACAACAGAGGCCAAAATATTTATAGCAGACGGCAACCGGAAGGCATATGCATGCGCCTGTGAAGGTCGCAGAAAAAGTACTACCGTATCTTGATACGTACAAAAGCCCTACGCCTCCCCCACTATGACATTCCCGAAAAGGAAAGTGCTTACAAATCAGTTATACGAAGTCATAAGAACAGATTTTGCATATCTATCGCTCAACATCAGTCTTAAACTAAGTTTTCATGTGGAAGGATGTCTAAGAGTAACTCAGATACAGCTGTTCATGAGAACTCTCATGCATCATCGTGAGTTTTTATAAGGTAAATTGGGTAAAGTAACCATTTGAGCTGTTTTCGGGAGCCGCAGCGACGCGTTTGGGATGCTTTCAAGCCTTGTGCAAAATCTCAAGTTCATGAAATAGGCTTTTTGTAAGTTTTCTGGGGAATGGGTCGAGACATTGTACACCTGTACGATATTGCATATTATTAACTTAGTTTTATTTTATTTCATCCACCGGAGACTTCTAGTGTCGAAGCGGGAGGTCCTGACACTTCGGATTTTGCAAATTAAGTGAGGAATCCGTGAGAAGGAGAGAGAGGTCAGGATTTGCCGAACAGAACGAACTTGTCGAAAATCTTTCGCGGAGATGTTCAAAAAAGAATATACAGTGAGGTTCGAACGCTGGACCTCATGCAGAGAACACGTGACACTCACCATGGACAGCACAACCACTAGAGCATTCACCCAATAAATGGTGAGCTGCACGGTGCTATACGATGGCGCCGGACAGCCGCTTTCCTTTTCGGGAAGTCATAGTGGGGGAGGCGTGGCCAGCTATACGTACCAAGTCGGTTGGCCGGTCGTTCAATACCTATCGCCTCAGGGAAATTGTAACCGCGGAATCTATAATTTGTCCAGGAGGCTGGATTCATTCGTATTTCAGTCAACAAAGCAACTACCCTACACCAAAGTACATTAGTCCATGAACGAGATGATAGCGGCCCTACTAGGTGCAGGCCCCCCTTCTTTCTTTCGGTTTTCTTTACTTTTACTATACAGGCTACAGCATTTGATGATACTCGTGAGTGTCATGCGTTTACTCTTCTTCTCTTGTAGACGGTGGGGATCAGAGGTCTTACGACCGCCCTTGATCGTGGGCGTGTTGGGGTTGTTCAGTTCTTGGCAGCCTGCGCGGCGCGCGCGGCCTCGATCTCCTCCGCGAGGATCAGGTCCGGATCGCGGCGACGCACTTCCGGCAGGAGGAGCGTGAAGATGGCGCCGGCGAAGCAGCAGCCGACGAAGACTGTAGATTGTAGCAGTTAGCCTGCGTTTTTTTATCGGTATTCTCGTCCCGAGTCCTAGGTCCAGGAACAGGAGATGCGAGATGGAGGAGAAACAGGTACGCACTCCAAAGGACGTTGGGTGTGCCAATTTTGTCGGTGAGCGAGTTGAATGCGAGCGCGCTGATGATGGCGCCAGCTTTGCCCGCTGCGGCGGAGAGCCCGTGCGCTGAGGCACGGAAGCGCGTCGGGAAGAGTTCCGCGGGGTAGCACTATATCGGATGGATGTCATGGTCGAGATGAGAATTTGGCCGGATGCAAGCTTACATATGTCGTGCTGGATGTACAAAAATGAATTGAATACCGTCAGCGAATGTAAAGGAGAAATGGAAGATGTAAAACGCACGTATTTGCTCCAAAGTTGAAGAAGAACTGCGAGTGTTACTTATGGGTCGCGTATGTCCGTGAGAGCGAAGAGTGACCAACCTGCAGGAACGCAAAGCAGATGATGAACCCCACGTTGCTAAGGGTGTGGAACTTTGCCGCCAGGATCGACACTAATAATAATTCTCAGCGGACCAAGAAAGCGAAATAATGAATGGAACACGGACAGAAAACTCCGGCCATTATGAAGCCCTGGATCTGGATCCATTTGCGGCCGAGCGTCTCAATGAGCAGGATCGACGCGTAGTATCCTTCAAAAGAGGAAAAACCCGTTCAGCATGTTAGCGTACAGGAGACGGAGAAGGTTAACGCACCAGGCACAAAGCCGAGGGCGGTGATGATGATGTTCCCCGTCGAAACCTTGAACAGCTTTTCCCACGCGGTGCCGGTCTTGCCGTCGAAGCCGATTTGCTGCAGAACGACGTTTTGGTTCAAGTTGATGCCGTAGAAACTGTTCCATGCGGCATGTCAGTTGGACTTGGAGAAGTGTAAAAGGTGGAACGAACGCAATGTCAAGCAGGAACCAGCACATGCACGTCCCGATAAGCAGCTTGCCATGGCGCCATTCGGAGAAGTACGTGATGAATTCTAGAGTTTAACATTTAGTCGTCAGTCGGTGAAATGCAAAGGCATGGAATGGAATGTATACATACCCCTAAAGTGCGCCTTCTTCTTGACAACCTCCGCGACTTCGACCTCACCAGAGCCCTCTCTTTTCGCGTCCTCGGTGGAGCTTGCGTCCGCCTCCGCGGCGGCCTGCTGCTTCTTCAGTTCCATCACATCCTGGCTCTTGTCCTGCGACGCGATGAACCGAGTCGACTCGGGCAGCGTGAGGCGCTGGTAGAGCGTCGCGAAGGCCGGGACGAGCGAGACGCCCACAACGATACGCCACACTGTGGGTGGTCATGCAGATGTTAACCTACCGGCCGAGACGAAAGGAGCGCTGCGTACCTCCGTCGACCTTGCTCGTCTCACCCTTCCCGTCCATCACGCCCTTGTACGCTGCGAGCACGATGATCGTGATGAGCGAGCCGAAGAATGAGCCCCAACCCTACGACAAGGTTATACGCAATTAGCATGCGTGCATATATCTCGGAAATGAAGTGTAACATATATATAGAGCTCGATGACCCACCTGGTTAGAGAAAATATACGCCAGCATCGTCCCGCGCTTCCTCAGGACAGAACGATCACTGGTAATGGAGGCGCTCATTGGGTAGTCTGTCTGGGGTCAGTTGGAGAAATTAACAGGGTGGAAAGGCTTGCCTCCGCCGACACCGACGCCGAGAAGAATACGGAAGATGGTGAGATAGATGAGGGAGTTGTTCGGGCTTAGGGACCCTACGGCAAAAATGAGCCAACGTGCTCAAGGTAATTGAGGAATCGTGCGCACCGGTCGGCGTTGTCAGACACATGATCGTCGCAAAGATAATTAGCATTAGCTCTTTTCCGTCTGAAACGCAGTCAGCAAACGGATGCTTCGAAATGCAAGGAACACTGACAGATGGCTTTTCTGCCCATCGAATCCGCCAGGTAACCTAGGTATATTGAGATTATGGTCCATTTGAAGCGGGAGAAATCTCACCAAATAGGAACTGTCCAATGACACTGCCGATGTTAGCTCCGGCTTTTAGGAAACCTTGCAGACCAGCCGGGAGAGGCTGGCCGTCATAGAGGCGATATTGGAGCATCGTGGAGACCGGCTATATCGAGGTAAGCGAGTTTTAGCGACATCGGGGGCCGTGGACGCACGTTGATGACGAAAAGATCGTAAGCTGCATCGGTCTGTTAGAGTGCTCGCCACAGCGAGATCAGATATGCGCACCATCGAGAAAAAACCCGACCTGGCGCACAGAGTCAGCAAGACGAACCCCTAACGTCCAAACCACACACCCCAGCGATCCCCAACAGCTTGACTTCTGTATACGTCAGAATGAAGGCTGGCCTCCCATCGCCCTCTCGCTCGAACTCCTCGAGACCCCGTCGGCCGTGGACAGAGGCGTTTATGGACTTGGTCGATGATGGCTTGACATCGCTGGCGCTACTGGGCACAGAAGCGGACATCGTAGACGGGGGGAAGATGGCAGACGGTGGGAAGGAAGGACCGGGCGTTACAATCTGTTACGGTCTTATGAGACGCAAGCAGTGACACCCTAATGGAGCCGGTGGAGTTGATGCCGAACGACTTTTTTTTTTTCATGTGATGAGTGGCAGTGTGGACTTGTTCCGATCCTCCGGTTTCGTAATTCGGGTCGTGTGCCGCAATCTTCCGACGAATAAGCTCCTCATTTTTGCTTGTTGAGAACTTTGAGGGTGCGCTTACTGCTGGGAGTTCGTCACCGAAAAATCTGGATGAGTCTTGGATCAATAGATAATATGGCGAACTCGCAGACCTAAATATTTCACGCCGCATGTTATTATTGCCCTATGCCGGCAGAACTTGACATCGCATCTTCTGAGAATCTTTCTTTGAACAGGAACCGCGAGGTGAAGAAAACGTTCCGCGGTCTGCCAAGTTCTGGAGGCCAGCTAACTTGACGCACTTGAAGTTGGGCGGTCGCAATGGAGAATGCCAAGAGCGACGAGACTGTTTCAGGGTAAATTTGAGTGCGAGTGCGGTTGCGCCGATGTTCTGTTGCGATTGGTAGTAGATTCGCAATATTAGCGGCATCGCCGTTCGCAAAGGCTGAAGGATGACTTGAGGATAACGCAGGATAAAATCATCAATTGGCGAGTCCCTGATTAGTCCGCCGGCAGTCCGTCGGAGTCTATAAAAAGAAACGTCGGTCAGCTTTCGAGAAACGAAAATAACTAAGCAGGTAAAGATCAGAGGCATGTATGCCGTTGACTTGGATTGAGCTTGGATAACCACGAACAATATGGAATGCAGCTACGTATGGTCCTGATGAGGAGGAGGGGAAACATTGCGTGCCTGTAGTATGAGAGCGCTCAGCTTGGGACAGAGAGTGCAGTCTAGTGCGATATGTGCTGTCTGTCGTTGCAAAACAACCATCACGCACGGTCTTGTTTATCATTCAGATGCAGTAACAGAGCAGAACGGGGTGAAGCTTGGGGACATTCTGACTGAGAATCTTGGAGCCAGCAGTGAGAGAGAGATCTAAGCCTCAGAAGAGAAAGCAGGGGAGGACTATTTCACTGGTTTCAATCCATGGCTAGTTCAGTGGCCAGAGAATCTACAAGTCGCATTCGTCACGGATTGATTCTTGTTTCTTCGGTCTTGGTCCTTGGAGCTGTAACCGTCGGTTGAGGGGACTCATGCTGGGCTAACGCGTGTTCCGCAAAGCAAGAGTGGATAAAGGAATGGAAGAGGGATAGAAGCCGTTGGGGGTCCGAGTGGTAGAAGGAAGAAAGATTCTGAAGGATGATGTCACACCGTCCGGTCACGGTCACTCGATCACATGCTGTGACCATTCGCGTTGATTCAGAATTCTTGAAGTTCACAAAAGAAAAAGAAACACGGTATCTGGGTGCATCCAAGATCCGTCCGCGAGCTCGATAATGCGGTAGATTGAGCTGCGATATGAAGAAAGGAATACATGTATCAGGGATGAAGGAAATACCAACACAACGCACCGGATGAACAACGCGGTGGTAGAGAATGCCTGGTGCCAGGCGCGCGGCGCCGAGCATTATTTTGCGCCGCATGGTCAGGGTGCCACGCTCGCTTGGATCAGAGGCGCGCACGGGGAGATCACGCATGTAGCACCGGAAGAAATCGAGAGAGGGCGGAGAATACAATTATGACCACTGTATGCAGGCAACGCGAACAGTGTCAGAAGGAAATAGAAATGTGGGCTGCGTGGGAAGGCGCACCGAATCGGAACGAAATACCGGACAGCATGACATTCGCGCCCTGAAAATTCTCTCGGCAGGCGCAAACAGAGGTGGGTTGAGGAGGAAAAGAGGGAGAGACGAACCAGGTTGGCAGTATCTGCGCCGGACGCAATCCCGCCACCAATGCCCTGTATCAATAGCGCGATATAGCGCGATGATGTCCTGAATCAGACCCCGCTTCAGAATTCGAAAATTTATTTCAACGATATGCTCACACAAGGGAGGAACACTCGCGTATCTGCAGAGACATCAAGATGAATATTAGCCAACTCGGACAAATTTCACGTGGGCCGAATAACCACGTTGGTGTAAGCCGCGAATATGACGCGCCGAGGTGGAGAACCACACGTGAAAAGACCACGAAACTTGCTCCCAGGAGCGGCGTCGGCGCGATAATGGTGGCAGAGATCCTGGGCTGGGAATCAGGTCAGGATATATAAATTGCTTTAGTAATTATTGAACTGACTGAATACTGAACGGATTGCTGGCCAATACATCACTGGAAGACATCAGGCGCGCACCCCACCCAAGAAGCTCGCCAACGCCGCAGAGGGCTGCGGTCGGGAAGAGCCACCACATGCCATAGTACACGGCCTGCCCCACATGAAGACGTAGACATTTAAGTCTTTCGAATCAAGAATTAAGGAAATGCCGAATTAGTGCCAAGGCCGTAGAGGACGATGAAGAGTATGGCGATGGCCTCTTGGGGACGTAGCCGTACGGGTTGGGATCGGGTAAGTCATTCGCAGCAGCCGTGTCGTCGCGGGTTGCAAATAGCATGGCGGGAAAAGAAAAAAAAAGACTGAGGGGAGGGGAGATAAGGCGATGTGAGCCACCACCAGGTTTTATAGGTTTTATATTAAAGTTGAGGATGTCAACGAGGATGGCTAGAGATCGCCGGCTATTCGAATGGCCTAGTTTTTTCTTGCGAGATTGAATGAAAATTACAGCAATTCCAAGGGGGAATCAACATTCAAATAAAAAATATAGGGTGGGAGGGGGGGGGGGGTCTAGAAAAAGGACTTAAAAAACTTTTTTACCTACTTTTTGAATTAGTTTAAAATGGTCTCTGAATGCTTTAACAATGCTTAAAGATGTTCCTCTGACTTACACAGACTCTTTTGAGAGTCATTCACGGATATTGATCGGAATTCCCTAATCGGGACTCAATCACTGCCATTGTGCCTGTAAGCAAATTGACATCACCCTCCCTTCCCTCAGTTAAAATATGTGTTGTATGAATACTCAAGCTCTGGGGTAAGTTTTGGCTTCCCTGACTATATTTGAGGTAGGAATTCTGCTGGAGACAAGACAAATGATGCTGACTCAGATATATAACATGAACAAATAAATGATGGCCGGGCCAGCCGTGGGAAACTCCTTCCTCATATAGGCGGACGGGGGGGAGGGGGGTCCAGGATTTGGCCTTAAAAAACTTTCCGACCCTATATATAAAATTCGAAAGTTGATTCCCCCTTGAGCAATTCTCGAAACTAATGAGATTGATCGAGTTTTTTTCTCTTGTTCCCAAAAAGGAGATTACATATCTCAAATGCATCTTCCATGCGTTTCGTGGAACTGGCTACGCCGAGGAACTACGTGACCACATTGGAGGTTGCGGAGGATGGGTTTTCGGCCATCGGAGGGTATCTGATGCGTGTATTGTTTGGTATCGTTTGTTTCAGAGGCTGTTTGCTTCTTATCCCCGACTCTCCGCTCGTGCCATTTTCCTGAGCTCAACCGTGTTCGCTAGATACCATTGAACTCTCCAAACATCTCCGAGACATTCACGGGCGCAATAGTACCAAATCGCCGCCAAAAGACGACTTCCAAGGGCATGCGAATGAGATGTTCCGGAGAATCCGGATCAGATTTTGAAAACCAATCGTGGGCGGCGGCACAGCGGTGAACTCTGATAACCTGTATATTATGAGACCAGAGCATGTACAAAGCTGTCAAGAGCCAAAATACTACTTTGAAGCACACCTTCATCGTGTGTAGAGCTCCGAAAGGTGGCCGAAAAACAACAGAGCCAAATTCTCATAATGCAGCACTGGTGTAGATTATGCCCATGATGGAGCGTCCCACGTCTTAAGTGCTATATAAAATGCCTATCTCAGCCCGAAACGAGGTCGTAGAGGGTCGCAGCGCCGCGAATTCACGCAAAAATTGAATGAAACTGAAGAATTTCCTTTTTGGGAACAAGAGAAAAAAAACTCGATCAATCTCATTAGTTTCGAGAATTGCTGTAATAACCGATGTTTCAATGTATACGTTGGAATGGCCCTGCCGGGCGGAGCCTGGATACCCTGGGCTTTCCTTTGCGCAAGCCGCAACTTCGCTAGGATAACCTAAATCAAATGGTGAAAGCAAACGCCCGCCAATAAAGGGGGTACAAAGCCTTAATACGGATTTTGGGTGGCAGTAGAGAATCTTGCTTTGGTCTTGCTTTGGCTTTGTTAGGACGAAAGGGCTAGACTCCAGAATCCAGAATGTATTGAGACCTATTATTAGCAATATTTTTTCCTCGGCATCTCTGCACTTGCGGAACAACTCCGTTCCGCGACTCCCATTTCTCGCCTCCATGTTGCTCCCAACCGGTTTACTTCCCTGTGCCCCTCCAACTCCTCCAAACTTTCTGACACCGTTAATGCCTCCCCATTGAATGATATAACCCATCCACTGCGCAAAAAGCTGGCGCGCAGCTCAATTGAATAGCGACGAGCTTCTCCCAGGAGTCCCATATAAACCAGACCGCAGCGCCTTATATCAACTCCCTCTCTGTGTCTCCCAATTTATGACCTTTTATCCTACACCACCACGCTCCAGGAGCGCACCGTTCATGAAACGTGAAGAAGCAACTACAAAAACGCACATTAAAAGCGAGGAAACATCCATATTGTGGTACCGTACTTCAAAGATTTGCTGCCTACAAAGCTTACCTTTTTCAGGCAACCCACCAAACGTTCTACTTGCACACCGCCACTCAAAACCCCTCCCAAGTCTGAGGTGGACGACCCAATTCTGCGAGTCACTTCGAGTCCTGCTCGCGAGTCGTCGTCAGACGAAGCGTACGAGGTGCAAGCAAACATCCCGGCTGAACGAGAATCTGCCGCCGCACGCCAGTCCAGCCGCGCCCCCTCTAATAATGAAGAGGAGGTGGACGAACTTGACGCCGACGTACGGGTCCAAACCTCTCTTACCTGACAACTACTCACTTTTTTATAGAATACCGACTCATCCGATGTCTTCACCGACGTTTATAGTGAGACGGATGGTGCAGTCGGGCGATTCCTCCGCGTTCCTACGGCGCAAGAGTTTCAAGCCAATTCTTGCCGTCCTATCAAAAACTACCATCGCAAAGTATTGAATCACTCCGCGCGAGCGGCGACACGCGTCGTCCATCGCCACAAGAAGAATATGTCTCTGGTCGGCAGGGCTCTCGGCCTCAAGCACAACCCTATACGCAGGGCAGTCCTCAACGAATACGAACCGCCCGATGATCTCTCGAAAGACTTTGACGTTCTACATCCCGATTTCCGCATTGAATTCCCTCCCCTTCCTGGGTGGCATCCTGTCGACAACACCACGGCGAGCACCTCGTCCAAGGTAAGGACCAGCTTCCCGTCCTTTACCCCGCTGACGTCGTTATACCTTCTCAGCGTAAGCGTGCTCCGAAGTTGCTGATGCAAACGGAGCCCGAGTCCGACGAAGATCAAGGTAGATATCTCAAGGTACGTCACTTTGGGTATAGAATCTGCACTGCAGGCTTAACCTAGTAACAGCCCCATACGCGTGCGCGCACTACCCTCCGCGCTGCAGCACCCACCCGAGCCCTCCGCTCAAGCAACGGTCGTGCTCCCGTCGTTTTAATCCAGCGCAAGGCTCCCAGCGCTGTCGATGATCCCAAACCCTCTCTGCGCTCTCCGTCCGACCAGATCCGTTGCCCCAATGCAAACCTGGCAACGACGGGAACGGCGCTGCTGTCTGAGCTTCCTATCACCTCTCGCCCAGACTCTGCTTCTTCTTCCACGACGCACGGCTCTCACGGGTGCACTTCTTTAGATGTTTTCTTGCAGAACGTTGGTGGATACAATCTCACTGAATTACGTCCCACTTTCGGGACTGTAGGCATCAAGTCAATGCACGATCTTTTTACCCTGGCTCAGCTGCCAGCTGCCCGGCGTTCCAGGACGCTCACGCTCACGTTTGAGGCACACCGTGTCAGCAAACTACAAATCATTTCATTGGCCAACGCCATCGCCGATCTACGTCCCGCTCCTATCTCATCACCATCAGAACAACCCGCCGTCGCGTCGGGTTTTTGCCACCCGACCTCTATTGCTATGTTCTTACAGGATGTGGGAGGGTTCAACCTGTCCGACTGGAGTGCGCGATTTGCTGAAGTTGGAATTGTTACAATGAAGGATATCGCGCCACTGGGGCGGCTGCCTGACGCACGTCGTCAGAAGATTCTTGTGGACTTATTGGAGCCTGACACGCTTACCACATTACATCTTGTTTCCCTCTCACTTAGCATCGCAGACCTCGTTCTATCATGATTGTTCACACACAATTGCTTTTTGTTAGCCATGTACATAAAATAGTGTATTCATTTCATAGTTCTTGGAAGCATACGCGTTATATTGTAAGAGGAACCCATGTACTAAGTACACACAAACATTACACAGAGAAAATGAAAATGACGTGTGCTAAAGCAGGATGCTACGCTAAGCGGGAGAAACGAGAGATGTGAGAAGCCTCAAGAGCGTAGGCCTGTAGAATCGATTAATATAAGAAGAGCGAGGCTGAAAACTAACACACCCGATGGTATACCGGTGAATTCATAGATGAGCTACCAGAGACGACGGTGTCTGTGCGGTAAAGGCTAACGGGACATAGAACAATAGCGCCGTGTTCCAACAGAGGGGCGTCCTTGCAAACAACAGGGACGTCAAATCCTAGTTCGTTCAAGTCAATGGAACGGACTTGGTTGAGGTCCTGCAACAGGTTAGTACGACGCGAGTCAAGCTATTAAATTAGGCCACAAACCAAGTCCGCGGCGTCCATATAACGAATGAATATCTGCGACTCGGCAGAGTGGCACCAAGATTCAACGGACACAACAAGCTGGCTCACAGAAAGGTGAACATTAGGTGCGGCCGCCAGAATAAAGACTTATGTACGCGTGGGATGAGGGAAGGACTGTTAAGTACGAGATTTTGAAGCAAGTTTAGCTGGTGCTGGAATATCACAATGACCCAAGGGGTCTGAGTGATGGGTGGGCACAGGACAAGAATCTGGTGAACCACGGGCGATGTGAGTTGAGAGAAAGGCAGAGGGAAAATCAACCTTGGAGTTATCGTCGAGGGTGATGACTTCTTGCACCATGCCAACAACGTAGGGAGCCAAAGGCTCGCGAGTGTCGCTCAGGACATACGATTCTCGAACATGGCCACCAGGGAGAGGCAGGGAAGATCCCAGACAAATAGCACCTTCCGGAGCGACAAACTGAGCAAGCATTTGAGGCATCTAAGCAGAGGCAACGAACAGAGGAATGGATAAAACAAAAGAAGCAGACCATAGATAAACCATCAGGGAAGGGGAGGCCACGTAGTGTTGATGGCAGGCACTAAGTATAGGCTAAGGTTTACAGTGGCGGATTTGACATAGAAAGGGGGACAAGCGAGGGTAGCGACCAGTTCGGCAGTAAATAGAGGTGGCAGAAGTGCGCAAAGGCAAGGAGCGACTCGGTTGTTAGAAATGGAAGAAAGAGATTGTGATCATTGATCTGTTAATGAGCGGGAATATTCATGGCGCATCACATCATGAGATCCAATGCTGGTTTCGCAGACCGTTATCCTTGGATGGAATGGCTGCCGAGCGACGATTAGTTGCGACGCAGTCATTCTCAAGCGTAAGCATGTGGCGTTACCTCACGTTGGCCTGCAAGCGAAGCGACATTCAGAAACGACGGGCGCTAAGCAAGGCGCTAAGCGAATGCACAACTTGAAGCACAAGCCAAAGTCGAGATGTCATGTCGTACGCGATAATTTAAAGCCACCCTCCACGCTGGCTGGCGAAAGAGACGACAGACGACGCGAGCAACGTAAGTAGCGATAACAATATTGAGAAAGGTCGCTTAACGATACAAGCGCTCGCGGTCGCTTCAGCTTCATGCACGTGATGCAATCAAGCTGATATAAACGCCATGGATCATTTCCAATCCTTGTTGACGGAACTCCTTCACCCGTTTCCTCGAGAAAACCGCGACAGCACGGACGAAAACCGCGACAGCACGAACCAGTGGTGACGACGCTCCAAGAGGAGGCCGACACCTGTCCGGAATTTCCGGGAGCCGCTCTCACCCTCTGCTGCGCGAAATCTACGGCGCAAGTCGGTTAGTACTAGCAGAATCCCAGGCATTTAGTTAAACCTGTAAGCATTGCACAGTATGCATGACTCGCCTCGTACAGGTAAACTCAGTCACCGACTAGGCCGTGCTCGCGCAACCTTTATCTCCATGACCGGCAGTGATAACTTACATTCTGTGCATCTTTTCCTGCCACGGACAATTGACGACGAATGCTGCTGCAACCCCAATACCGACAAGTGCTGTTCCCCTTACTGTGACATGGCAACAATCACTTGCAGAAATCGTCTAAAACGAATGGCACTACCGGAACTATTCGAATTCAGCAAGAATTCAGCCAAAAATTACAAACGGGTGTCGTCTTTTCTTCAAGACCAACCGAACGTTGATATTGGTACGTGGTAATCGTTACTTCCCTCCATCTCATTGACCCCAAAAGATGTGCCTTTGGGTTACCGTTCAGGAGCATTCCGGTTCATGCCCGTTGAACTGATCGACATGATTGTCAACCTCCTGTCACTACGAGACCGGATAATGTTTGCGGCTTCCTGTCGAATTCATCGCGCGATAGTGATGAGATCCATTCTTACATCTGCGGCTTCGTGCATTAAACCGTATAACTTGTCACTGATAGACCTCAGATTCCTTCAATGCTGCACGTCAGCCACCCTCGCTGGACCAGTCATCCGACGACTATTCTACGAAGGCCCCGACATGAGATGGCCGCGACTTAGAGATGGTCGCGAACCATCGACCGTATCGACGCCCCTGGACATCTACTCCGCTAGGTACGAATCACTGCCAATCGCGGCGTTCCTCACGTACGCCACCGGATACGAAATCGGAGGTTACACCGGCGCCATTCCAGCGCGTGAAGCAGTCCAACACGCTATCTGTCTTCGGAAGAAGAATGCCCCTGACATCAACGTATTCGAATCCAGGTCCGACAATCCGTTGGATGCCATCCTTCACCTACCATCAACAGCAGACATGGGCTCGTTGAAACTTGACCGGTTATGGCACCCTTATCCTGCTGCGACTTTTGAAGGAGTCGCCCTCACATCTCCTTATCGCCTTCCTGTCGATTTTGCAGCGGAAAGGCGAACCGCATGGGAGGTGCTGCAAAGCAGCATGCGAGCTGGATTCTGGGTCGATTCTCATTGGACACGCAGTCACCAGTGTTCACGCAATGCTAGTTGTCCGATCTCATGGAGGTCAAGTAACGATAGCGGCTGCTTAAAACTCTTACTTCCTACCCTTCCCTATGCTGCCCAAGGAACCGATTACATCTGGAATTACGTGCCAGAAGCAAGCTGGACGCTGGGCGGAGCATCTTTCTGCCCGAAAGCGCGACCTCTGGGAGAAACGCCCGCCCCAAGATCGTACAAAGACATGGACTGTAAGTTGATAAACACTGGAGGACTTCGCCGCACTGATCCATCGCAGATCAGATTTGGGTCGATGGTATATTCGCTTTAATGAAACGGGCGTCCCGCCCATAGACTGACACAAGCCATACCGCACGCATACACCATGTAGCAGAATCATGTATATACGTCAACACGAGAGATATGCACTCAACAATCTATGTATGCACCAAAACAATCCGTCCAAGCAAAATAAAGCCATTTGCTGTGCACACGCCCGATAGCGATTTCAAAGCCGCATCGATTTAAGATTCTCGCAAGATGGTACATACAGCCTTGGTGACACCTAATTTCCTTACAAGACAAAGATACCAGATGAGTTATATTCCTATAATATTGTTGTGTATGTTCTCGCCCTTTTTGTGTGGTTTCGCAAGGAATACAGTTAGAGTGTAGGGTGGCTCTTTCGCTTTCGCGGGCTGCTGCCGGCTGCCCTGCGTAATATATTTCGAATGTCACCAAGTGTCTCCAGCTGGTTCACCTGCGCACACTTCCGCTTACTGGCCATGATGCAATATCGATTAACCTGGTGGGGTGTATTCAAGTACGTGCTTCTTTGATCTTGAGCGCAATACAGGTACAAAAGTGCCGGATGGAATGACTCTCGCCTCTCTCTTTCTCGCCACGTTTATATGGGTCTGCTAACCTTCGGAACCGTGCTCAATCAAGAACGGGAGTCATACCTTAACAATGGCAGCCCTACAGCCCATTCTTCAACTTATCCTTTCAGGCAACTGGCGCGTTCCATTGCTGAGAAAGAAGATAGATATACACAAGGTCATACGTTAAGGGTTGCACGCGATGACTTCCCTTCCACACATCCTTTACCCTCGCCAACTGAAAGCTCCAGACATGGCACCGCACCATCGTCACCCACCCTTACGATCGCGCCTTCGACATATGCTACATCGTCCAGCGCAACCATTGACTCCCCAATCCTCCGAGGAAGTCTTTTCTCTCCTCGACCTAATCCCCACATCGATTACCAGGGCCGCGAGCTTGTGGAGGTTGTTGCAGCTGACTATGTACAGTCACCCGACTTTTTACGCATGGTCCGCTACGCGGTGCTGGAGCCAAGTCGCCCGGAGTGTCTCTGGAGGGACGACTGTGTACTGTTCATAGGAACAGTCCATTTGGTCGCTAAACTGGTCAAAAATCATGGCTCGAGTGAAGATCTGCCTTTGTGTTCCGTTATCGAGTGCTTAACAGCCAATGCGTCGGTAGAGGAACCAACCTCGATTGTTCTTCTCGCCGCGAACTACGTCGTTCACCCCAGTTTCGAAGTGGAGGAAAGGCCTGACCCCAGGTTTATTGGGACAGGGCAAGGATCGGTCGTCGTCGAGTTGGATGACCTTGATACTGTAGACCACATCGCAACCATTTCTCCCATGTATTACCGTCGTTCCCTGTCTGCATTAGTATAGATCAGCGACTGCTGCCCATTGAATTGACGTCGACGTTTCGGAAGCGGTACCTACAAATTCTCTGTTGTTTGAAAACCCACGAATAAAAAGAAGGAGCCTTGCCATTGAGCTGGTCAAGTGTCTCCTCTTCTGATGAAACTCGTGAGTGCCCATTGATCAATGAATATGTGTTTAGCGTCGTTCAGCCCGTATGTTGGTTTTTATTGATTTACCCGAGACGATCCAGATCTGTCCGATTATCAGCATAGTTCGGCTCGGTTCTGTCTATTGCGTGACTGAGTCGGATCTGTTGCTGTCAGATTCAATTCAGCTCTTGCGTCAAAACTCCTTCCTCGTCCAATAGTGAATCCAAACCCGTTCTCAAAAAAACACTTCTCATGGCTCCGTATGTAGTTGACAAGAAACCTCGCCCTGAATTCGCTCTCGTTTACCATGTCAAAAAATATATTCTGGAGGATGGTAGTCTCGGATTGGCAGTAGACCTCGAGTATTTGACCTCGACCATTATCCGGTCGGACGATCCCGTGGCCGAAATCCAGTTGGATGGCCGTTTTCTCGAGCTCCCAGTGCTACTCGTCGAAAATCACCGTCGAGCTCCAAAGCGTTAATTTTGTTTACAGTCATACACGCGTCGCGGCGTGGAATGGACCATGCCCTACCTGGTCCTTGGACTTCGGCAGAAAGGTTGTTGATGAAAGCCCGGCCGTCGAGATACAGTCGACCGGATGTCGCCTTGCATCCTCCGTTCTTCACCGGTTCGCTACTCAACACACACTCCCCAATCTCTATACGCAGTTTCAGATTGCTCGAGGCGACACAATCCACTTACCATTCGCACGGTTGTACAAAGTAGCTGTACTGCGGATAGCAACATCCGAGGCTGATTGCTGCTTGCTGGAATATTAAAGTGACGAAGAAGAGAGCCAAGTTATCATTCCCTCGTCTTTCACTGACATCGATGCGAAATCGTTTACCCTGTTAACCAAGGCAAGCCTTCTCTCCTGAACGTCGTCAAGTATGTAGTTAACAACCCCCCCCTTGCAGCTCCGCACGACTGCATACTACCGCGTCGTCACAGACATTTCTTGGATTTTGCGGCGGGTTACGATATCCAGTTTCGCGTTAGTTGCAGATTGAATGGACTTTTCTAATAACCTGGTAAACGGGTAGTTCCACAAAAATCTATTCGACACAAGCTAGATCCTTTACCGCAACACGGTGCGAGACACGGTCACAGTGCCACTGATAACAAGTTAGTGTGCTGGACAAAGAATAAAGTAGAGTGTCCAAAAGTAGACGCAATGACCTGGTGATAGCCATGCATCGTTCTTGTCCAAGATTCAAAACAGACAGTCTGCGAAAGAAGTAAGTACTAAACGTCGTCACCTTTATCCGATCCGGTCTGATCCAGACTTTGATCCGGTCCGTTACGTTCCAAAATTTATTTTTCCAAACATTTTACGGGTGGTGTCGCAGCTTGCGGGGATGCACAGATGTCGCGGACATGGGGATGCGCAGTCCAATTGCGGGAGATCATCCGCAGTCCACCGATGAGGGCACTCATGTTCAAGAATAAAACAACAGTCAAGGACGAAGTCCTTATACATTCGAAGTTTTTTTATATCCAGGCATGTACGAAGCCATCCATAGTTATGGGAAAAAAAGGAGTGTTATTTAATTTCGGCAGGTGTGGACACCATGCAGAGTGGAAGAAGGCGAGCAGTGCGTAATAAGTGTAGCGGCATAGCGATGTTAAAAGTTGGGCAGATGCGTAGTGGAGGTAGCTTTACTCGGGCGATTATGGATCGTGACCTTGAAAAGGTTCTTCGCCTTGGCACAAGCGCTCCGCCACTTGGAAGGGATCGAGTAAAAATACTCCTTTGCGACTAGAATTTTCACACTCTTCTTGGTGCCATGGCGAACCCACGTACTCAAATAGAAGGTGCCCTGCTCGGTTCGCTGGTGTGAGATATACCATACATCATCCAATCCTCCAAGGCATAACATCGCAGTCCCTGCCCAGAGTGTCCCCGTGGGACGGTTGAGGAGCACCAACTGCTGAGGGTTTTCGGTATGTCGTCCTATCAGTGCTATGTCACATCCCTGAAGAAACTTAGTCTGAGCCTCGATGACCAGGCGCAGGAAATTTTCCAGGATCGAAATCTGCCACCGAAGGTCCGCTGCCGAAGTATAGCCACGGGCAGCTGGAACTTCATAATTGCTATATTCGCGCTCAGGCAATCTGACTTTCTGCCTGAGTTCACGAACAAGTTGTTCATCGACGCCCTGTGCCATTGTTTGGTGAGAGTCACAAACCCATGTCGTGCTCCTGCTCACATTATGATGACACTGAGAAGATGCTGTGGAGGGAGGGTCACTTGCTTCGCTACTACTACCATAGTCGAATTGGGAAGTGGGGGTGGTTGGTGTGGGTAAAGAGAACTTCCGAGCTCGAGAGCACGAGGCCATCGACAGCTGCAACTGCCCTTGTTCGGCAAACTTCTTGTTCTGCACGACATTATAATGCACGGACTATCGTGAAAAGATTGTGATGGTCATGAGAAGGTTGAGTTGTATATAAGTAACGATCCACACGTACTCTTTTGTATCCTCCAGTGTCTGATCCTCCCAGATGAGTTTGTGAGTCGGTCCCAAAAGTCGATCCCTCGATACTGTAAGGAACTGGTCGGGAGGCTGGGCCAGAGTTTTGCTTATCGATTGTAGCTCTCTGAATTCGCGTAGCTTCCGAAATTGGACTGTAATTGGGAAGATTCATAGCGCTAAAGAGAGAAAAGGTTCGGAAAGAAGTAGATGTTTTGTTGCCAGTTATCTTCCTTTTAATGTGCGGGGAGAAGCGGTGATCTTTACATTCGATGCGGAGTTTTAAAATGTTAAAATTGAGGATGCTTCCTTTGTTTGCTCAAGAGGAGAAGCTTCCTTTTTAGTCCTTGTCAAATGGGTTCAATCTCCAGGGTCCAATCTTTCACTGTACACAAATCAATGATTTGAGATGTAGGGGAACAACCTAGAAGCAGCCGTGGGTTATTTCGGAAGCGTGTCCCATCCAGCTCTCAGCCCCAAAGCCTGAAGCGCCATAAAGTCAGAAAGGAATAATCGGGCACGCGCACAATTTCGTTGCCTTTGACGTTCGAGTAAATAAATTAATGTGGGAGGAACTCACTTGTCACAACGAACAATCAACACCTGGCGAACATAGCGAACCAAGTGTGGTGTGGCTGTGCGTACAAAAGCTGATGCCGTGCAGAACAAACAAGTATCACTAGAGCGCTCTTTAGCAGGCGAGGGCGAGTAGTGACAGTCACTGCTGTCCTGCAATAGTCAACTAGGTCGTCTCAAAAAAATCTACTAATGTCGGAGTCAGAGAATCGAGCACTCGCACGGAAGCAGGTATTGGCAATATACGAAGCCATTCAGTCGGGAAACATTCGCGTTGTAAAGCCCAAGCCCGGTCATCCTTTTCGGCCAAGGTCTTGCACGCTACGAACGCTTTACATATAACTTCTGACTATTGTTCCCCAGGATGGATTTATACGACCACCCGGATTCACCGAAGATCATGGCCATTTTCGAACTTCCTGGCGTGAAAATCGCGGACTTATTGATCGCGGTGAAAGCAGGAAAGCTTTCGGTCCAAGGCCATCGTTGCGCCCGATACCTAGCTAATCGCATACATCCATCCTTGCAAGTTCAACACTCTGATTTAGAGTCGAACAGCGTGGATGCACCTTCAGATACTCAGAACACGCCATCTCAAGCTGGCGCCCACACTTACTCCGAGGTAGAGTTGTTTCGTCAAGAAATACGATATGGTCCTTTTTTTCGTAGTGTTAGGCTACCATCTGAAATTGATGTAAGTCTACTCACTAAGGTTACACTTCCACCGAATCTACGACACTTTATATTCACACACCTACACAGTCCTCACGCATCTCTGCGTCCCTATGCGACGGACTCCTTACAGTCTCTTGGCCTCGCCCTGAGACGGTTGCAAATGAAGAGGATCAGTCGTCGAATTCTACTATCTCTGAGTCTAGCGAACACCGTGGTGAAGGCGCTCTACTTGGTAGCCGCCACTCCAGCCCCATCTGATTGGTCGTCGTTCACCTCAAGTTGTATCATTGTTTTCCTTGTCAGCGATCCCCACACGACATTCTGAGATGTCATCTTCTTTTGCATGGTAGTCTTGGGGTCCGATGCCATGTCCTCCATCCGTTGCACCGTCGTGTTCACATCGTTCTCCGCAAAATTGTAGAGGATACCGAACGCGGTGCGACCCTACATGCGAAATATCAGTTGAACGTCCATAATTCATAATCGTACCCTGTTAACTCCGTATCAATGCATTCATCTAAGTATTATACTACCACGTCACTAAAAAAAATTATCTCTCTTTGAAAGGAGGCAGTATTCAAAACCGTACACGGTAGCTCTTTGCGTACACAATTTCTTGCCGTTGATCGCTGATAACGGGCTGTGGGTTGGCTGCTTTGGTTACGTCTTACAGCCTCCATATGCCGCAGAGAACCACCTTTGCGCTCGCATTGTGGAAAATAGGGCCTTCAAATTATGGTTAACACATATATATTAGGAAAACTTTGGGAGAACTCCAAACAAACATCCCAAAATCCTCTGATCGGATGGTGACGTTAGAATATGCTTTCCCTTCTGGATGTTATCGCTGGCTAAAGAGTGGTCTGCTGTCACACTCCTAGGTCCGCAGCGAGCATCTCGGGCGTGTGGACATCACTCACTCCCCGAAAATCACACACGATCCCCACACTAGCAGTTACACACACCCAGCGCACAACACGCTCTGATGGAATTAGCAAACAAGAGCAAGTCAATGAAGAGGATTGGACGCACCTGCATGCCCTTAGGAGTCTAAGCCATTCGAAACTATCCGTCGATCAAGTAGTGCTCGGGGCACAAAAAGCCTTTTCAGAGTTGTCGAAACGACCCCAGGGAATAAGTCGAGTAGTCGCTCGAAATTGTCGGAAACCGGCGTTGAGACTAATTCGTCGGCTATGTATGGACGCCCACTGCAGTCTACGAAACAGCACACACAGATTGTCTCTACTGTCGCAGGGACGCGGACCAGAAAGATGTTGACTCGCAGTTTACGCTGCGGGACCTGCGCGACAAGGGAAAGATTGAGCCCGTCAAGGTTCTTCTCCTTATTGTAGAGCTGAAGAGCTTCAGTAGGAACAGCATATCAGATCAAAGACACAGGCAGGGGTGCCATGAGACGGTGTGATGACGTTGGCTAAACAAAAGACATCAGCTCTCCTTTCTCGGATACCATTACAAAGTGTACGTCTAAACCAGCTCCAGGACAACTGCCTTGATGCCTGTCCGAGGACCACACCTGGTGCGCAGCATGAAAAATATTCTCCCCTCACCTTCATCAATGGAAAGAGAAGAAGGATCCATCATTTCGCGGACTTTACATTGATATGCCACAGACCCTTTGCCTGCATTACTCTCCGGGCGAGTCAAGAAGGGATGCATATCGGGTCCTCCATCGGCGAGGCGAAACGTCGTAAATGTCGGAGATGCATAGGGACGACGATAAAGGCCCGTCCGAATTCCAGCCGTAACTCCTAAATAAACGGGCAATCGGTCGAAAAGAGCCCTTTGGGAAATTCTGAAACGGGTTGTTTCCCCCGGCTCAATGTGCAACGTCCGTACGAAGTTTCCGCCGCACACTGCCACAAAGAATTCTCCGCTAGGATTGACGAGTACCGGCCCCAACGGTGGTCGTGCCACAACCTCAGCCGTCGGATAAATATGCTGCCAACACGGACGAATGTGACGAATCATCGACACATTCGAAGCACGAAGGCTGGACAGACGATACACGGATATTCCAGTGGGATTGGCGACCATCACATACGACCCATCGATAATAGCCAAGGAACTTGAGGATATGAGCCCCTGCCGCCCGTATTAAGTTACCGAAAACCATAACGTACTTCCACCCACCGGCAAAGAGATTCTCGCCATGGTGTGCGATAAAACCAACGAGTGAGAGTGACCGAGAGACAGGATGATGCTACGCAGGTAATATATCCGCGTTTTCAAGAAACCCACAACAGTGAGATGCCCGTTACATAGAACGAACACCGTTACCGCGTGAGGGATTTCAATCGTCAATAGAAACTCTGCGGACACAGAGACTGAATCGATGACAAACATCTGAAGGTCAACAGATATCTGGGGCCTAAACACAAATGAAAAGGAGGTTCCCAAAGAACATACAAGCTCACCCGCGATATCCTTCAGCCACATGTACCACAACAACATTCCGTGCGATAGACTGGACCCAGAAGAGCTTGATTCCTATAACAGCGCGATCGGCGCGACGAACTGGGAGCTCGAAGCTTGACCCAACAGCCCAGTCACGCAGGTACACAGAGTTGCCCTCTAAGGTGACCAATAGATGCGTCCAAGGTACCACCAACAGACAGCGGGCATCATCGCCAAGAGGAACAACACGTATACGTTTCGGCTCAACATTATGCGACCGCCAAGCCCTGAACGAACAAACAGATCTTATGACCTTGGCTCTCAAGTCGTCAAGGCCATATTTGCTGTAGTCGACTCGCCCAGACACACGTTGAAGACGATCAATGTCCATGTTAGCGTAAACCCAGAAAGGCCGACATTGGGTTATAAAATAAAAGTGCTTTGAGGTCTGAGGAAAGGCATCATCGTCATTAGACGGAAAAACTCAACAAGAAAATTAACACACCCGAAGTAGTGAAAGGGCATCTTTGATCGGAACAAGACGGAGGATTAGGAACAGCACGTCAATCGGTGTGCGTGACGGCATAGTAAGGCTTGCCGCAACATCGCGCTCTGCGTTTTCTTCTATGCTTTATACCGACAGCTCTGAGCCATCCGAGGATTACATGGATGCGCAAAGATACGACAACCGCTTATAAAGAAGCCTGGCCTTAGCCGACCTAGTTCATTGACTCTTCAAAACGGAGTCTCACACGAATGTCTCGCTTCGAAACAAATAAGGACTCTCTGGATCTTATAAGCGGTATGTAGAATAACGCGTCCTGAATGCAGTCATCAACGCTCTTTCTATG
Source organism: Mycena crocata (assembly GCA_029281795.1). Taxonomy (NCBI): domain Eukaryota; kingdom Fungi; phylum Basidiomycota; class Agaricomycetes; order Agaricales; family Mycenaceae; genus Mycena; species Mycena crocata. Next base: position 23,321 of record JARJCP010000036.1, on the reverse strand, counting down.
AAGTAGACGGATCTTTACCGCTAAGGCTTCGCATGGAAAGATCTTAGCTACGCGTCCGAGTTCACATGGAGCTGATAGATCTTTCCATTGTGTTTTCCTTAACATGAAGACGTCGCCAGAATGTCGGACAGACGTGGAGCTCCTGGAATTTCGGCATGTCATTCATCATCTCGACCTCTCCATCGACCACCATCGACGTCACAACGACACCTCCGCGACCACTGCCTTCCACAGCTCGTGCCGTCCTTCTCGCCTGCGATGTTCCTCGCAGCGCCTCCCCGTGCCGATCCATTCGCCCAGAATTCCTCCTCACCGCGTGCGCAACCTCCGCAGATACAGCGCACGGGAGCAACCTTTGTGACTGGTGCCTCGATACATGCAAACATTTTATATTTCTAATATATGTCTTAGATGGGGCAAGTCAAGGCGACTGGCTGAGGGGCGATTCAATGGAGCGTCGCAATGGTTCTAATGGATATCCAAGTTCCTAGTCGGATTAAACGCGCAGCCAGTCGCGTCCCACTCCTAATGGTCTGCTTACGAACGGGGCACACTTTTCCGACGACATAGCGCCTGATATGGATGCGTCATCTTCATCTCCAATACCTTACTGCTTCGCAAAACCCATGCCATACCGCGGTGCATCACCCGGGAAAGCGCAGACTGCGAATGCCCCGCTTGTTTTGTGCATCGACGTAAGCCCACCAGACGTGGCCAAAACCAATCCATGTGCAGTTGTACAGGCACAGACCGATCAGCACACTATGCCGTCGCAGAAGACCATGGATGCGACAGCAGCCAACCTCAAACATCAGTTCGAGGTTCGCAGTCTCAAGATCATGTATAAGGCGATCCATGAAACACCGTCCCACAACCTCTGACGGTCTCGCCGATCTTTGCGCAAACAAGCCGAGCACGACGCTGTTCTATTCCATCATAATGGACACGAGGTCCCCAACCCACGGCTAGTGGAACGTCGTTGGGGGAGTTGAGCTGGATCTTCACCGCCGTCAGCGACACAATAGTTTGGACAACTTTTTCTCGCTATGTTTTTACCCAATTATATCGCTGCGATCTTCTCATCGCCTCCCTCTTCCGGAACTTTCTCCTCGCCCAGCGTATTGTGAAAAACTACCACTGCACGCCACATACCTATCCCCCCCCCTCCCACCGACCAACACCCACGCTCTCTGGGCAACATGGGATCTCGCCGTCGGTGCCTGCCTACGGCAACTTCCTGATCTGTTATATAAAACGCCTGACGGCAACGCCGTTGTTATCGACTGCCCTGTCATGCTCGCACTGTTATCCTCGCATCTCGTCTGGGGCGGATCGGGTAGAATCAACCTACTAAACTCCCCGGAGACGAGGGATACAACTACATCCCAAGCCGATTCTTCGCCGACCAGTTAACTGCTTTCGAGGTGTGGATATCGCGCGGGGGTGGTGCGCTGACGAAGCGAGGCCCGATGTCTCTGCCTCCAACGGGGGATCGGTACAGCGGAAACGAGTCGGCGGAGAGCCTCAACGCTTTGTCAAAAATGGAGCCCGTGAAAGAGCCGCATCTGGTGCCTCCCAAGCCACCGGGTCACCTCCCTATTATTCTTCAAGTTCTCCTCTACCAGCCCCACCGGTTGCGTGCCCTCATCCTTCTCTCGCAGTTTGGTGATCTCGGACCATGGGCTGTTCATCTCGTCCTAACCATCGGTATCTTCCCATACATAAGCAAGCTCCTCCAAACTGCTGGTCCTGATCTTCGCCCGGTCTTGATCTTCATCTGGACTACATCATGACACCTCTCCTAGAGTCGCTCCTTGCGCGCTTGGAGTCGTGTTCCTTCCATGTTCCTCCTCTGACGCCGGATCGGTCAACTACCCGATCTCGAGTAGGATCGCGAGAATCAACAATGTCCCCTTCCCCATTCTTGGTGCCCCCTCCGCCTTCCCCCGCCATACGCCCTGGTTTGTCTCGTCCAGATACCATGACTAGCACCATTTCCAATGATGTTCCTAACACAATAAGGCGGACGCCGTCCTTTGCGAACGCTCTCAAGTCGTTGGCTAACGGCATCGCTTTTTCAGCTGCGAAGGACAACCGCCACCACCCAACACCCTCAGACATTTCGACGAAGGTTGACTGAGAGCTCTCGGCCCCCGTCGCCACATCTAAATCTGACAAAGTACGCGTCGCCATATTCTGACACACATTCAGAGACGTCCACTTTCGTACAACCCGCGTCAAAGTACCGCAGCGCGCCGCCATCACTGCGCTCGTCCTACGATGCACCGCATCAGTCGCCGGCAGACTCTATGGCTTATAATGTCATCGAAGCGCTGGTAGAGGCGGATGGGGAGGCTGCTAATGTGTTCGCGCAGAAGAATCGTAACTTTTCGGATCTCATCGCAAACTACCCCTTGCTCGGCCAGGCGCGCAACCTCCAGCAGCTACTCATCGTCCTGCGCGCGACCCAGCCGCGACACTACTCCATCGCCAGCAGCCCGCTTGTCGATCCGCGTGTTGCGAGGCTCTGTGTTGGCGTCGAAGACCTGCGTATCGCTGGCGCCCAAGGGCGAGACGTCGTTCGGGCACGCGACGTGGTCATCATCACGGAGGGTCGGCACCCAGTACAAGCAGCAGTGTCTCCCATGGATCCCAACAATAGTATCATTCTTCGGCTGGGAATGGGCGTCGGCATGGCGGATGTCTTGCCACTGAGGAGCACCTTTTTTGACTGGTGCAGCGAGTACTTCGCCGAGCCGCAAATGAGGGTATGTAAATCGCCCTGATTGTAAACCTGATTTGTTGACATCCCGTTCAGCAAGCGGAGGCGGACGAACCTGGCAGTATCCAGTTCAACGACGTCCACTTTCATACAACCCGCGTCAAAGTACCGCAGCGCGCCGCCATCACTGCGCTCGTCCTACGATGCAACGCATCAGCCGCCGGCAAGCTCTATGGCTTATAATGTCATCGAAGCGCTGGTAGAGGAGGATATGGAGCGCCTAAGCGCGAGACGTCGTTCGCGCACGGGACGTGGTCATCATGACGGAGGATCGGTACCCAGTGCAAGCAGCAGTGTCTCCCCCATGGATTCCAACAATAGTATCATCCTTCGGCTGGGAATGGGCGTTGGTATGGCGGACGTCTTGCCACTAAAGAGCATCTTTTTTGACTGGTGCAGCGAGTACTTCACCGAGCCGCAAAAGAGGATATGCAAATCTCCCTGATTTCAGACCTGATTTGTTGACATCCTGCTCAGCAAGCGGAAGCGGACGAGCCTGGCAGTATCCAGTTCAAGTGTCAGGTGTGGCGGCAGAACCGGAATGAGAATGTCCTCGATGAAACGGGCCGGCAGAGCGAGATTGCGGGTATGTGGAAATATACTATTGGATCTACAAGATGTTGACGGTTAAGCAGAAACGCGTCGGTGGGATAGACCAGTCACAACGCTACACGTCCCAGGCCACCATCTCACGATGGCATTCCACGCATTTCATAAACATCTCTTCGTCGCTAATGAATCCGATGTTGCCAGGTTCGTGTTTTTGCAGTCGGTTTTCATTCATAATAAAGTTTTGGCAGCGTTTGGGACTGGTCGCAGCGTCGACGACTCAGCTCTTTCCGTAACGGCAATCGGTTGGATAGAAGCGTGACATCATTACAAGTTACCAACTAAGATGTTGGTGGAATCATAATGACGGGGTCATGTAAGCCCCTTCATTTCATTGGGAACAATATTGCAGCGTATGCCTTGTTGAGCTGACAGCGTTCTTCGGCTGTATCGAAACTACGATCCGACCGTGGACCAGGGACCTGTCCAAATGGTCAGCGCATTCCGTGCGCTCAACGAACTCGTCACGGTGAAGCAGGGTGCATACATTGTGATGGACTGGAAACAATCTGCTGGTATAGATCTGGTTGGCGGAGACTCCCGAATTATCAGAGTATGGGACGCTCAAACGGAGATACCCACGCTGGTAAATGATCTCGACTCGACGCGTTTTTCCAAAGTAATGAGACTGACTACGACTTGAACACCAACTCGGAAAGTCACGTCACTGCTATCGTGTGCGACGCTGGACCCTGGCAAATATTCACAGCCAGTTTCGCCAACGGGGAAGTCAAGGGGTATGATCGACGAATGGACGAATGGAATTCCGTCATCAGAACATACGTCGAACACGAATCTTGGGTCCAAAATGTCCCGTGTCACCCCACGGTAAACTCGCAATTCCTGTCGGCAAGGTAGGCCAAATACTTTTCTGGCCCTTGCTGGTCTCGATCTAACCCCTCGCTTAGTCTGGATAGAAAGGTCAAGCTTTGGGATTTGCGAGGCCCTGACGTTGCTGCCATGACCTGGAATGTATGTCCCCAGGGTCTTTCTGCCTTTACTGTCATCCCACAACCCGTGTTTTCGCTGCGTATGTGACTTTCTATCTGTACTATCTCACTTTCTGATCGCTTTACTCCACTAAAGCTTCTGCTATATCTCAAAAGAGCTGGAAGAAGCAAACACATAACAGTTCAGCTTTTGAAAGCAAATCTCGCCGGGTCGAGCTTCAACCTGTTGACCGGCTTGACGGTTTAACCGTATCGCGTCCTGTTACCTCCTTTCATCCGTCGCTCAAGTTCCTTTACATTCCACCCGACGGGAATACTGGACGAGGTTGAGGAGCCAGATGGCACTGGTAAGTCTGCTCTTCCACATTTTCAGCGCATTTATTCATTATATATGTACAGTGAGGGTACTGCGCTGCAAATGTAACTTCCTTAGTATGAACGCTTTATCTTGGCTTTATCCAAGATATCTGTAGAGTAATTAAACTGTAAACATATCCACGCTATCTTGCTATCGTTCCCATTACTCCAGCTTAGGCGTCCCACGTAAGTACAGCATCTTTGAAAACCACTAGGTGAAGATGTTCCAAAAACTGAGTACTAAGGAACGAATTCTACGCACTCAAAATTCGTGCCTGGACGCTGCGACTCATTTTGCTCGCAGAGCAGACTTAGATATATGCGAACAAGTTTGCGCCACTCCGAGTTGCTTCGCTCCTTCAATTTACTTTTACGTTCAAACAGGTGTCTTCCTTCTAGCATGGACAGACATTCAAGCTCCATCCAATAAAGCTTTCCTCACTCAGTTGATTCGAGTGTCGGTGGAGATGGCATTCGAATAAGGTCCGCACTTTGGGCGGAACTGGGACAAATACATGAATTGACGGCGGAAAATATCAAGTTAACCTAGGCGCAGCGTTCGCGCGGTGTGCTTGCGAGGAGTACGACCAGCGGATAATAGTAGGAGAGAGAATTTTAGGAAACCCAGTGAACAGCCACAAACCAGTATAAAAGCTCCGGTCCTTTCCGAGTAAGCGGTAGTCTGCAAATATCTTGAGTATTAATGACGTAACAACTTTAAAAAACTTGGTATCCAGGCATTAATGGCGTAGCAACGCTTCTCACTGACGCAGGAGCAATCGCGTATATTATCTAGACGAGTTCTATGATGACTGCTCTAGTGGGTCGTCGAGGATTTGACCGACTATGTAGCATGAACATGATTCTACCTTCTCCTTCATCCACTGCCAACGAACCAGGTTCCAACATATCTTGAAGACTGCATCGATAGAATATGGACCCCTTGACTCTCCTCAAACACTCCGGTCGGCTCGAGAAGGGATGCATATCCGATCCTCCACTACTCAGCGGAAAAGTCGTAAATGTCGGAGAAGAATACGGACGACGATACACCCCAATTCGTGTACCGGCCGCGATACCCAAGTATACAGGCAGGCGATCAATGAGCATCGTTTTAGACAACCGAAACCGATAAGGTTTGCCGGGCGCCACATACAAGGTTCGTATGAAGTTCCCTCCGCAGATGGACTGCGACATTTCACCGGTCGATGGGTCAATGAGTAACGGCCCCAGCGGGGGACGCGACATAACATCGGATGTGAGGTGGAGATGCTGCCAACAAGAACGGATGTGACGAAACTTGACTCGATCCACATCTTCACTATCCTGAAGATCTTCCAAACAGTACACAGCCATTCCAGCGGGATTTGCTAGCATGACATGTGATCCGTCCAGGATGGCGAGAGAGCTTGCAGACAATATTCCCTTAAGTCTAAGGTCAGTACAGGACGGAGGGGGAAAGAAAAAAACCCAAGTTAGATCTTGAAGTCTGGACGCACCTGGGGATAGAACCTTGCCACTTTGTGAGAGATGATGGTGGGCCGAGCATCTGAAGTAATCAGGATCCTACGCAAAAAATATGTATGTGGACCCATGTGGCCCACAACAACAACTTGTCCATCGCACATGGCGAATGCGGTGACTGCGTGAGGAATTTCAATCGTGGCGAGATGGACTGCAGACAGAGCCTCTGTATTGATAGCAAATAGCTGAAGTTCGACAGAAAAATCTGGCCTGGAGAAAAGATAAAGATATGCATCCACGGCAAAGCAAAAGGCGTACCCACGAAACCCTTTAGCCAGGTGCACCACGAGGACATTACGCGTTAGTGACTGCTCCCAAAAAAGCTTCACTCCTACGATAACCTGATCTGATCGGTGAACAGGAACCAGAGATGTCGCCCCAGTATTCCAATCACGTAAAAAAACAGAGTGACCCTCCAGTAAAACCAAAAGTCGACTCCAGGGAACGGCGAGCAAAAGTCGAATATCATTACCAAGATTGACAGTATGTGTTCTCCTGGGTAGAAAGTCGCTCGAGCGCACGCATTGAACACGCGGTGAGATTGAACGAGTCGAGACTTGAGATCATCGAGATCGAATTGGCTATAGTCGAAGCCCTCTCGTCCGGGTCTGCGCTGCAGGAAATCTGCATCCATGTTCGCATAGACCCAGAACGGCCGATATTCCGTCACGAAATAAAAAAATTTCGACGTCTGAAGGGGAGTCTTGTGTTACATTAAAAGACAAGATAAGGAACGAGCGACCAACTTGGAGGAGCAAGAGCGCATCCTTGATTGGAATAAGGCGGAGAATGAGGAAGATAACATCAAGGGGTACACGTGACAACAAAGACATGATTCTGAGGACGATGATGTCAATCGCATTATTTTTACTGCTACTACCCTCTGATATATATTCACCTTTCGCGTTGCCGATTCACATCGAGATTGACACAGCTCGAATCGGCAAAGTTGTCTGAAAGCTGTGCCAAATCATTGACGCGTCGGTCAAACAACCGATATAACGAAAACTACCAAAGAAGCGCTGTAGGTATGCCCACATTTGCCCAAACTCTACGCGGTCTCCTTCCCACGAGCGGGCTTTCGCATGTGTTAAAGGGGTCGCAGAGATGGCTTTCTAAATCCCGTAAATTGAAGAACGTCGCCATGCATCCTCCGGTGCGCTCTTTTCCCAAAAAGCTGTATGTAACTTCCACGGATATCCCATACATCCATGCATCCTCTCTAAGAACTCCCTGGCAGCACCAAGCCTTTCCTTGCATGCAATGTAGTGCGAGATGTTCATCGTAGCCAATGTCACCTACGGCGTTAAACGTCGAGTTACACGCTGGGCACAAATCCCGGGAACGCCGTCCAGATCTCGAGCTGCTGCTTCCTGCTTCTCGCGTACAAGTCACCTCCTCTGGAACATCAGGTGTGCTGACTAGAGTTAGGGTAAAGTTCAGAGAAATCTCCAATTAGAACGTACAACATATGCGACGGCATTCCAGGAACGACTCTGTTGTAAATGGTAAACAGCAGCGATGGTGAGTCAGGGCGTTTGAATATCGACATCGACAGAATACCGACTCATCCCAGCAGTCTTCATTCATATATGGAATACTACTACGAGACGATGCCGGCAAACAGAGAGACGTTAGGTCTCGAACAGAGCAAGCTTGTGTCCCGAGCGACACCCTACCCCTATCCGATGAACTCGCGTTGGTTCTGTGACCTGTCTCCGTTCCCGGCTGCTCCACGGCGGACTTGTTAATGTAGCGACCTGACTCCCACATCAAATAAAGAGACATACGCGAGACGAAGCCAGTGAGCGACGCATCATAACCAAAGAAGCACCAAAATTAAGCGAAGAGCAATTCTGATCGATATCGTCAATCAGTCGGTAAATACTGCCCCACTAGACCTCTCCTGCGCTTGACCTGCGGCAAATCTTTGCTCATAGTCAGAGACCGGATAAGCACGGCACCACGGGTCCCTGTAGATGGCGACTCTACAAGTCGATGAAAACGCAAAAGCCTATTCGCTTGTTAAGAAGAAGTTTAGAGAGAAGCGCGAATAAGCAGCACCAATACCTTAACTTATAACCATAACACGCCTCGCCACCGTACCAACATGACCCACCATAACAAACATATAGATCCCCTTCACACATTGCAACGCTACAGACTCCCAACCAACCGCAAATTCGATCCTCCTTCAAGCAGAAACAGCCGAGGTATCCCGTTATTATTTTCCTCGTGCATGGGAACTCACGCTCCCTCAGACCTCGTCCTCCTCCGCGACCCCTTAGGTAGGGGGAGATATTCTCAAATTGTCATGGCTGTAGACAGCTACACCACAGACTTGGTAGCGCCAAAGATCATGGACCGCACCAGTGAAATAAAAATGGAGGAATACGACTTTGCGAATGAAGTCAAAACACTGGAAAAACTGGCGACGCTGCCGATGGCGAACTACTCACATACGCCCCTCACATCAATATCCGAGAACATTCGTGACGCGTTCAAACACAGGAGTTGTGATACCTTTCGATTCTCACCCGTCACTGAGAAGTACCTATAAACAGCCAAGTCGCTTAGGGTGTGAGTGATCACCTCCAATCCGAATGCTATCTAAGTATCGTCTCATCAGGAAAGGATCGAGGATACAGACGTTGCAAGATTGGTAACACAGCTGACCAGCCTTGATTCGCTGACGAGGGGTGATATGCGCAAGCACGAGAAAAGCAGATTTATAGTTACACACGAGATGTAAAAGACGCTGAATTTTGGATTAAATCTTGACGGCTTATACAACTATCAATCAACTAAAGGGACTGGACCGCCTATCTCACCGGCAAGCATCTACGACCATCACCCCCAGAGAAGTCCACTCGCCAGTAAGAGACACGCTCATTAGCCTCTTTGGAATTACGAAACGCATCATAATTGGAGAGTACATGCCGCAAGGAGGTCTACAACAGAGATCCTTTCAATGAGTCCGAAAATAATTCACGATGAAAGTCGCACCATCCATGAGGCATCGTTTGCTCGACCCCCAAAATACTCGAATCTGTTCATAAGTGCTCGTTGTATTTCTTTTAATGTGAGTCTTCGACTTTGGCTGCCACATATAGCCACCTTCACCAAAAGATGAAGAGCGATGGCCGGCCTATCGCCGTCCTTCGGATCCACCAGTGACCAGAGACTGACTGGCCTGGCCTTCGGTATTCCCGTTTGCTGCCGGATATACGCGTCCGTTAGGGCGTCTGTCCAAGGAAACGCCTGTGCCGCTGTAACCGTCATCGAAGGAAGAGGATGTACAGACGTCTCGCCATCCGTATCTGCGGGCCAAGCGCCTCCGATTGTATCCAACGGAGAATAAACCAAAGGGTCGTGTTCTCCGTGGTCGACAAATGCTATGGAAGGAAATTGCACCAGCGAGGAGTATGTCCATCCACGTGTAGTAGCCGGAAGTCCGAAGCTCATAGGTGCATATGACCGACTTCGCTGTGAAGAGCCTGCTTGCAAGGACGGTGAAAATGGACTGTAATGGATGGAAGTCGAAGTCTCGGCGAAGTGCCTTTCGCTTCGCTGTGAAAGCACGGTATCACGGAGAAAGGAATCCACTCCCGTCCTCCCAGATGCACTTTCGAACATGGCGACAGGCATTCCGTGGGTGACATCCAAGTCATTCAATAAACCCGACCTGCTGTCTGTGGAACGACAGTCTAGATATATCGAATACCCATTCGCAAAAGACGCCCGCCACATATCGCCGCCGACCATCGATGAAGTCTCATAGCGACCGGTAATCTTGACGACTCCTTCCCAGGCACTGGGAGAGACGATCTGTGTGCCGACGCCCATTGTCGTGAATTCGGATGTGAAAAAAATCCGGTCCACTTCAAAAGAAGGCAATAGAGGATTCAAGATATGAGCAACACAAACCAGTCGCGTCAAGGAAGCCGGATCATCCTGTCCCAATCCTTCCAACCAACCAAAATTCGCACCAGAAGTGGGTAAAATAGGAGAGTAGAGACGAACGCTGGCGAGCGCGTCCTCTGTACTGATAGGAGGACACACGATGGGTCTGAAGTGCGGCCCGTCTAGAAAGAGTTCCACGTCAAAAGTGAAAGACGATGAAAAATATTACAGACAAGTCAGCGACGAGGGGATCGCAGGATATTCTACGCTACGCTGGTGTGTGAAAATGGCGAACACGACATCCTTGCCATCCACACGCAGCGTTACGACTGAGCGTCCGGTGTACGACGACGCACACATATCCAGACAAAACATAATATCCGCCGATTGAGGGAGGGAATCGAGCAGCGACGTCGATAAGATCCTACGTTGCGAGGAAATGGCTGTCGCTGCAGACGGAGAAGGGCTACACGCCGACTGGGGAATTCCCAGATCTGCCATCATTAATTGTAGAACTCGGTTCGGAACTGGGATACGTGCTTTTATTTGATCCTCCACTGCACAGCTCCGACTTGGCCCCATAGACCTAATGTACAGTAAGCCAAAACAGAGAGAGCGACGAGTTAGAAAGGGGTGGTGTTAGTAGCCACATTTGGAAAATCAACAATGCCATTATCTGATTCAAGTAGGACACTTAAAAAATGACAAACGACAAAGCAAGAGAGTTGAATTGAGCGAATGTATATGAACATACATCGATAACAGGAACGGCTCGCTGGTAACACGACTCTACCAGAACGTTTTCCTCCTGATCCGAAACAAGAATACATTCAGAACGATCCATCCAGGGAGCAAGTACAAGTACAAACAATTTCACCGACAGGCCAACGCACACCGCATCGTGCGCTGTCCTAAGCAGCAGCGATCCTTACTCGGCCATCGCTGTTTCGAAATTCGCCGAATGGACGGGATCGGCGACTAGTCCCGATACGACATGGAAAGGCGCATGGAACTTCATCACGAAACTTCCGCCGATTTGCAACTCGCAAAGAGCGCCTTCGTAGAAGGAGAACTTCTCTGGTTCTGGAACAAGGCGGAGTGTGGGATTATCCACCGTTCGACGCAGAACTGCCTCTAGAGTCTCCATTTTGCCAGCAGGAGTAAGATTGCCGGGAACTGCATGTAGCACGAAGGTAAAGGTCGCTGGGATTACGACGGCTTGTCGAGTCTGAGAGTCACAGACATCCATAAAGAAGGAACCCAGCTGGCTGGGGACCAGTTTGCCTCCAGGGTAGAATCGGAGTAGATACTCAGGAACCCGTGGTATAGCGAGGTAGAAGATATTGTCTGCGCGCACTAGCTCAGATGCAGTCGGGGCAGACTATTAGAAATAAAATCAGGTGCTGGTCAGACTGATATCAAAGGCACGTACCCCAAACAACTCGAAATTGGCAAACTTCATGTGCTCCAGTGTGGCCCGAACCTCACTGAGAACGGCGCCCTCATTGTTGCTGTTTACCACCAAGCTAGGGTGCTGCTGCAACGCCTCAAACATTGACTCCTCTGTGAATACAATTCCGGCACAGCGCATCTGCTCGAATGCGCTCATATTGGCAAAATTCTGGAAAGACGAAACTGAGTCTCAACGTCTGTGAAAGCACAACAACATCGCACCTCTGGTACTTCAAAAACGGCCTGGTATCCCATCTCTGCAGTAGGATCGACATACTGCACCAACGTACGTGATCTAGTAATCCTAGAAAACTGAGTTGCGTTAGTATCGTGTTCGACACGGAAACCATGCACCTAACGAATTTTTTCACGGGGCCAGCAGAACCAGTACGACGTCTACTCATGGTGTCGAATAGAGAGGCGGCACTCCGAGTCAAAGGTCAGGCTGTACATGTACATCGCCGGCGACTTCAGAAACACCGGCCTCACAAACACGTCCACGTGATGAATCGATAACGCGTCAAAAGAGACCCACCTCAAAGGCACCTCCCCATTCGACCATTAGCATCCACGATAAGATAGCCAGCTCCATCGGGACCTTGTCCGGACCATACAGAGACCCTCCCTGGATAACAATCGCAAAAAGCTCCCGTGCGAAGTTCATTTAAGAAAGAGCAAAGGATGTCAATGTCAGCTGCGCCAAAATACCACCATCATCTTAGTCCGGTGAGCTCCAATTAATTCTCACCGCCTTTCATGGTGTGGAAAAAAAATACCTAAATGATATCAAATCCTCCGAACAAACGGCTGCCAAGTTCGTGCGTGTACGAGTCTTGAAGGAGATGAGAAAGAGAGGATATATATACACACCGGTGTAGCATACCCATGGAAATACTACACAAAAATGCCTCGGTCTTCAGAATTCGGAGGTTCGGAGTCGTACGCTCACATTGGCCAGGTCACCATCGACATATATTTTCTGCGCCGCGCGTCAGTGGGCAACAACCCACATATCTATCCACAAACTCGCCGACGACGCGTTTGCATAACCCATCAGCATTCTTTCGTATCACTGGAAACCCAGGTAGCCCCCGGTGCCCCATGGATCCAGACGCCGCTCGATATATGGATGACCCTCACGGTCCTCAATACGGGACTCTGTGGTCCAGCATTCGGCCCCGTTATCGTAAGTCGTCCACAGCACACCACCAACGTCATTTACAGCTCTAAAAAGCTTCCTCCCGTGCGGTACGGACCGAGCGTCTTAATAGCCGGTGGAGTCGTTCGATGGGGTTATGTGCATGGCAACAACTATAACCACAGCGAAAAAATCGTAGGAGCGCCATTCCTTCCTCCCAACCCCCAGTTTTGGTACCACAAATCCATGCGCCCCTACCCACACGCGCCATCCGTCATCATCCACGCAGGAGTACCCGGGAAACCATTCAAGGAGTTGCATACCGGACCTTCGAGGGGATCGTTCCGAATATTCCAAAACTGGTGGTGAAATTCTAGAGACGCAAGGATTTTAAACACGATAAATTGTAGTCTGTCAAATGTACACTTTGTACCATCGAGGGACAGAAACACGGTCATTGTCAAGTTCTCCCCTTAGCTTTGCCACTCGATCGCCGTCTCTGGCTGTCGTCCACCTTAGATGGCGGCTTCGGAGGCACTGCCACCACAGCCCCAGACCCTTGTTCCATTTTCTGTCGTTTGCGTGCATCCTCCTCAAATGCAACAAGAGCCGCCGAATAAGCCGACTTATCGCTGCGGCCACCCTCCGACATCGTCTCGTCTCCATCAGAGTCCCGAGGGCGTTTCACCCCTGGATACACTGTAAATAAGAAATAAGAAACAAAAGATTTACAAGCACAGTACAAACCCTCTGCAGTCGAATCTTCATCTTCTTCATCTAACCGACCATGATCAGCAAATGGGCAACGGAAACAAAGAGACCGAAATAACACCTTCGAGAAGAGCCACAATTCCCTCCGTCAGGGATCGGTATGCAGCCCCAACCTCCGCCTCGATCGAATATTCCCCGCGAGACTCAGGCGGGACGCTCAGCTTTCCGACTCGGACAAAGTCCAGAGGTTTGTACTCGGGCATCCAAAAATTGCCCGAGAAGTCGAACGTAAGAGCGAAGGAAAACCACACAATATCGTTAGCATCGAAATACCGGTTATTTTCCGGCTTGACCATGTTCAGCTTACCATCGACATAGTCGACAATGGATGGCATGTCTGGATTAGGAATCCAATAGGGCCATTCTTGCTCATTGAGGGCAGCGTCAACCCAGGGATGTAACTTGTAAGGAGCCTTGTAAGGATTCTTGACGTCCTTCATGTTGTAAGGGGTTTTCCGAATCACCAGCCGAGCCGATAGAATAAATCGCTGTCGACCCTCTTCTGTTTCTCCAATCTGCCAGTTACGTCTTGGTTTCATAAGCTTGTTAAATCCGTCTTGCCAAATTAAATGATTTTCCACGAGCTTGAAGTCTGGTCAAACAAAAGGGAATCGAAATGAAACAAACAGAAAAGAAGAGAAAATCACCCGAGCAGCCGCGTAAAAGGAAGGGTCTTGCCGTGTATTGAACGCATACGACGTCTCAGCGCGAATATTGAGACGATCCGCACTGTCGACAGTCATACACAACATCGGACGCGTTCCGGGAGCATGAAACCACGCACATTCGATTTTCGTAAACGCCTGGAGGAGCTGCCTCGCCTGGTGGAACGTAATTGCCAGTATGTGGAGGGCTCGCCCATAGCCATAACCCAGCATGCGTAAATATAGCAAGCTTATCGGTAGCTTTATCGTATACCTGGATAGATAAAGGGTCAGACATGAGATTGGCTGATTTCCCATCTTACAGTCCATCTGGAGCCAGACTTGTTGGGCCGCACTTCGATTAAAGGATTACTGGTACCCAAAGATTCAGCAGCTTTAACCCAGGAGAGTTCATAATCACGGAAACGCTTGCGCTTCCAGGGAGCGAGTTCTTCAATTACTTGGTTAGTATCAAAGGACATGGGGACGGGATACCGTCCAAGAATAACGTCGAGAGTCTTTTTATACCAGTTGCATAGCCACTGATATGTATCACGTGATATAGTCTCTTTTTAGTCCCTTCCCGCTTAAATGACACCGTAAATGTGTGCACCTCGCTTAACCCATACGCGATCACCCTCCCTCTATCAGGCTACGCGATCCTTTACGAGACTTCAGCCGAACAAGTCAGACACCTTCTGCAGCCCGGCCCTCATAAACACGCAACCCAGATCACATTTTCCGAGAAACACCCATCAATCTTTTTCAGACCCCAAACATATCCCGCGACATGCAGCGGCTGAAACTATCTCGTTTCAAAGCACTACTGCTCACCATGCCCGATGACGTGCTCACGAACCTTTTTGCGTTCATGAACCCTCGAGAAATAGCGAAGTGCAGCACCCTCTCCACTGTCGTCCTCAATGTCGTTCATCATTACAAGACACTCGTCTGGGATCCAGATAAATTCTTCCGGCATTGGTTCCGAGACAGTCCAATATCATTTCGACTCATCCTTAAAAAATGCGGTGCTATAGTTTCCGGCTCTCAAATAATGCAATTTTTCGATCGATCAAATTATATCGACAGCGACATGGACATTTTTCTCCGCGTCGGAGGCCTAATCGAGATGGGTGCATGGCTCTGGCGCCAAGGCTACAATCTTCATTCTTCATCGTCGACTTATAGAGTCCTTTGGGACGCTCACCGTCTCTCGGCGAAACTTGTCCAGAACCAGGATCCGACAACCAACGCCATAAAGGGAGTGTTTAACTTTACGCGTTATGTCGCTTCTGCTACCGTCATCTACCTTCAGAAAATTCAACTGGTAACAGTCGACGTGAATCCAATCAATCACATACTCTTCGACTTCCACTCAAGTGAGTTGATGCGCCTAGCCTCTATCGCTACCTAAAGTGATCATAGCCGCGGTTATAAACTACATGCTTCCGGACAGTGTCGTATCGGTATTCCCCCTGTCTACGTTCCTCCACCGAAAGACCTACGTCTGCAGATCGAAGTTCGAAACCGCCAGTCGAGCCGATGAATGGAAAAACAAATATAGAGAACGGGGTTTCCGCATCATCCGAAAACGTTCCAGAGGCGATCATAAGGACATGATTTTAGGAAAGCGATCGTGCAAAGATCAACATTGCTGGATAATCAAGCTGCCCCGTTTGTTTTTCCCCCCTAGACTACATTTTCTACTCCTATCTCACATACAAAGCCAGCTCTCCCTCCATGCAGGACGGTCTATGGGACAACGGAATCAAATGTACCATTCAAGATCATGAATTGGCGTTCCGAGATTACTGGCCCGGACTCCTACCTACGCGTGGCCGAACCTGGAATTTGGAGGTCTGCACACAAAACCATCGCGTTTACAACTAATAAAACAGTTTTCAGGTTGCGTTCCAAGGTCAAGAAAAAATACCCAGGCCTCCTTCGAACTAACACAATGATAATGCCCGACCACCAATGGGCCGAATGATTGTTAGAGTATATTAACCACGACGACCATGACAGATCCAACAACCTATCATCGCCCGTTTAGAGCAACACGGGTATTAGAGTGTATTAGTTTTGGTTTGGAAGCATTTTTTCGTTTGAAACGAACCCAATCTCGTTAAATGATTTGCTCCACCAGGCGTCTCGGGAGGATCCGGAAGGGTGAAAAACTCCTCCCTCTGCCTCCTGCGGACTCTTTCTTCCTTTCAGCTCACAGTCAATTATTTTCATGGCGTCCTGGCCTTTGCCGCGTGTTTTTCCGATGTACCAAGTCTTCAAAATGGGAGATACAGCGCTGCGTTGAGAAGAACTGCCGAGAATAGAGGGAAGTGGAGCAGAATCTCGTTCAATTTCACACGATTCTCGTTCACAAAAAACCCCGTTTCAAACCAAATCTAATACACTCTATTAAACTCTACTTTCGAAATCGGCTCGAACTGGGTCGGGACCATTGAACAAACCTCGACAGTTACCTTGACAGAAGTCACCAGCACACGTAGCATCGTCGGACCTCGTAGATAATAATGCAAATGATTATTCAGCTCGTTTTCCTTTGAGAGTAGCATCGCGCGGAACAGTGAGAAAATAAAGGGAAACAAGACCAAATCGAGAGCCAACAACCGACGTGCTTACCAAGCAACTCTCAATTTTAAACCAGAACCGATGGCACATCTCGCTAACGTCCAAGACAAGTAAAGCGTACGTCAATAATCATAATAAGGCTAAACTGTATCTAACAGGGTACAGAGAACTGTCTAAGCAAAGGGGATGTCGATGTCAAGGACACTCCGAACACGAGCGAATTCATATAACCACCTGCGACGACTCAGAACAAGTCTGTAAAAAGGCAAATCACCTACAAGCACAAGATAACATCCGCCAAGTGGTCCTCCTTTGCTGTAACGTGTGCGAGGTAGTCCTCACGAACTCGAAGTTTTACCATCACAATGTTACCCGACCACGCTATGTTGAACTTGGACATAATGGACTGGTTCACAGGCGCGCTGTATCTTCCCGTGTCGAAGTAGATTCGCCAGCCACAAGGCAAAGGCACCTTGGTTCCCGGAATCCTGCAAACCCGCATACTGAGGCAGCCGCTCGGAAAGAAGGTAGACAGATCAAGATCCAAAACAGTAGAACCCGGGCCGCGGTTTGCTGCCCACAAAGGAATGGGTCTATCGGACGCTGTCGGCCAGGAACGGAAACGTCTAGCACCTCTGCTCTAGGCAACCACAACCGTCAGCTGAAAGAAAAAAACAATATCGGCCCCTAGACACTTACCATCCGAGTGACACCAGACAATGTCCGGACCACATCCCCTGTTATCGGACGCTGCACAACGATACCATCATAGAAAGGCTCATGCTGAACCAACGCACAGTCGGTGAATAGACTAGGATGCGAGCGGAGGGACTTACCACCTCGAGACCACGGAACTTACCAGTACGAGGCATTATCACTTACCGACAACCAAAACGGAAGCTCTTTTAAAGCACAACTCACGGAAACAGCTCGTTTATCTCCTGACCCTCCCACACCACAATCTCCAATCACACGCTGACTCTGCGGCACAAGTATCGTCCAACAAAAGAAACTTCGGGTTCGCTAACTTAACCGCGAGAAACCACGCGAAACCGCGGGATGATTCTATTCTATCCTGCGTCCCTCTGGTTGGGGAAAATCCTTTCCCTCCACGCCTTACTGGACCCGACACAACCACGAAGATGTTTATGATTTTTAACATCGCCCTCTCCGGGTCGGAGGGGCAGACAACTCGACGTTCGCCAAAATCCTTGAGAGGAATCAGGATACGCACAAATGTCCCGACAGGAAATGCATATTCAACAGAGCAACAATGAAATTCTCGGTTAGATGCCATCTCGCCCCCTTGACATCCAACGGCGGAAATAATCGATCACTAACCGTCCTTCGTAATAAGCAACCCCGAAAAAGTAAGTAACTTTCCATCCTCAATCGCTTATTCCATCCAGAAGCGGCATCAACCCTCTGCCGACGAAGACCACTCCATAGCGAGCAACCTCGGCTCGGCAACATAAAATACAAAGCGCATTCTTGGCTGCCTGCCTCTGTAAGATGATACATACAATAATCACAAGACCCTTTTCCGAAACAAAGAAACAGCCCAACGCGGGGAGCCTCTACCCCGACAGCGCATATCGTCGGGAAGCATCGCACCCCCAATAGTTATTGCGGGTTTGATCCTTACCATCATCGGCCGCACTTACAGGCTTTACACCTTCCGATATCGCGTCGCCCGACATTATTGGTTCACTGCCGTCGCACCGGAAGAATGCGACCACATGTACCCCCTGTCCAAAAAAAAAGAAACACTACGCGATCTCAACTGGACGAGAAAGCTACCCATGCATCGTTGAAGTGCTACAGAGTTTTCTAGAAGGAGAATCGCTATCTATCGCAAAAGACAAGCCTGACAACACCGCGTACTTCTGATACATTCCCTGTCGCCTGCCAGCAACAACCAGTATGCCCACCACTCCCCTTCCGCCGATCAACGACAGTCAGTGCCCTCCGCTGCCCCACTCATTAGCTGACAATCAGCATCAATTACGCCCCAGCAAGAAAGTTTGGTCCAAAACAAAATCCTTCCATCAGATACAGATCCGACAAATTGAAAAGACGCTTAACCGACGACTTCCTCGGAGGACACGATACCGTCAGCAACACAACGCGAAGACTCGAACACGGCGGAATAAGTGCTCGATCCCTCTACTCAGACTACACAGAGCTCGTTGCAGTCATTATCAAACGTACGAAGGGAAAAAAAAAGCATATACAACTTTATACGTGTAACAACAATATCAACAAAGATATTAGAGTACGCTATTAACGCATAATTGCAGCTGTCCTTCACGCCCCGAGAAAGCCGCGAGTGGTAGACCAAGCCCTGCAAAGCAAGCTATAATCACCGGATAATATAGGAGTGGTGACCTACCTCCAAATAAACGGCTCTCCGATCCTGAGATATGATCCGTGCCTGGTCACCCCACTCTTCCAATCCAAAACGTCGAAAGCAGGACCAGCAACAGGATTCAATAATTCGAGAGGTTCACCTTGAGAAGAACAGAGTCAGATTAACAGCTTGATCACGGACATCCAACTTACCACTCCGTTCGCAAGGGACGACCCAACACTGCGCATCACCTACCCATCGAGGACCCACCTCAGCATCTGGGTCAAGCCGAGTGACGGCTCCGATCCTCTCCAGACGCCCAAAAGGTCCGGTGTACGAATTGAGCCACACCGCCTCACGTTCAATGGTCTCGTCCGTAGCCTGAGTCCTTTCTTGACAGGATACGAACGATTTTCGCTTGACAAAAGCACTACGAGGGAACAGCGCAACAGCATGTGTCGCGGAAATAAAATTCATCAAAGACGCTATTGGAACGGTCAATTTTATCGAGGAAAGGTGTAGCGTCACTCACTTGAATGCATTGAGAATATATGCCGATGGAGCTCGCATCGGACCAAATGCACCATGATGATACTGAGCGGAGACCTACGCTCAAACTTGACGAACCTGAAGACCCGGCTACCGTGATCCCCCTGCGTCGCGCTACGATCTCCACTGACATCTAACAACCCATCTGGGAAAAGAGCAGCCTCCGTCAGCGCCACTAGCTCGAAATAACGAACACGCGACTCAGCCGTAGGCCGAAACGTATAACCACAGTCAGCCAGACACTTCCCCACTTCCAATAGTCCTCCATAACCCACACAGATATCGAGTGTCCCCGTGGAGACGATGCTGCGGTCGAAGAATTCTGCCACTGCCGGTCCACAGATTAGGGCTGGCCCGTTTCTTAGTAACTCGAGTGCCCGCTCCCATCGCGGAAACCAACGAATCAAAAACCGGGGAACGCTCCACACCATGGATTGATAGAAACGGACAATATTAAGGAGACGGAAGTTCAAAACACTCAACGCGAATATATCGGAGGGTTCCCAGTACTGAAAGAATTGTATCAGGAAAGGTAAGTCACCCAGAGCGAGCGTCGTCTCCAACAGAGATACACGGGCAGTCATAGTAGAGAAGAGGGAATGGACGGAAACCACCCTCTGGAAAGAGCGTAGACCCTGAGATTTTTACCCCATTAGCGACGCGGATGATAATGTGGAAAGAAATCACGAGGCTGAACATAATCCCACCTGACACCCAGTGGCAAGCCATACTCGCCATTTCCGTTTCCGGCCAGTTCGGCTCCTTATAGGCGTTCCTTTCTTTTTTTCGAAGCCCGACTCCATTTGGTATTTACTAGAACGGATACCGACAGATCGCTAAACAGCGACCATCCCAAAAATCGGTTCTGATGATCAGCCAAGAACTTCTGGAATGATGGTGACACAAGCGAGTGACAGTAACCCGCAACCGTGACTTCGAGACCAACTTCCATCTTGCCGAAATGCAGTCGACCGAGAGTAGACGTCTGGCTGCCTCCCCCGGCTACCTACGACGGGAGTCGAGTCGCCTAATGCTCAACGCACAGAGCAGCTCGCCTCGCTCGTGCGGCGTAATCCTCACGCTCCCATACTTAAGAGATACTTTGGAGACACTGGTCGTGGGCAGAACCGACTCTCTACTAAGTGCCAACACCCAATCTCCCGTCACCAACTCAGTATGCTGTTACAGAAGCGCGGTGAGTCATTCGCGACACCTAAAGAACCATTAACTCACTTCGCTCGGTAGATGGGTAACCTCTCAGCCTCGCACAAGGCGTACATCTAACATAGAATTATAGAACATTCAAAGACTACCAAAGCTCCAAGGTAAATTGCTTACAGCTACTAGACCCCAAACTAAAATAATCTGACCGCAGCTCGCCAAACGCATCGAAACTGTAAACTGCCACTATTGCCACGACCCCCCACTAACTACTTTATCAGTCAAGCTTCGGCGTGGACCCGAGACAAGTAAATGTACAGAGGTTGGAATTAGCCTATACTCCATCCACCGCAACTAATCGTCCACCAAAGACTGCTCGACGACATTGAAGGGAAATTACACCCCGGCGTGACCAGTGTCGACATCAACGTATGTCAATGGACCTAGTTGCTAATAATATACTGACATGCATGTAGGACCTTACAATTCAAGCAGCCCTCCGCGCCATGACCATCAACCCCATATACGGCTGGATAGCAGCTCACATCGAGGTGGACAAGATGCACAAAATTATTCGACCCGAATTCTCAGCGTCTGTCGCCGACATGCAGAGCGGTAAGACCACCACTGAAACATCATCCATACACTAAATTCAGAGCAGGACCTGGCAAGAGGTTACTCAGCAAGAGCTTTTTAGACGCTGTCGAAAAACACCACAAGGTTCTGGACTCGGCGATAATACATAAGAGAGACTACAATTTGACCTAGTGAGGACCGCTCTCGGATACAGCTTTTGTATACTTATTGCTTCACAGCGCGAACGTCAAGGACATGCAGAACCGCTTCCTGGGACGCAGGGCAGGCGTCGTAGTGGAAAGGATCCAGCACATGTATATGCGCGTAGCAGTGGCCATGCACCTCGACGACCTCCCCAACGTACTCGCCACTTACGAACTACTGTCCAGCGGATACGCAGTTCACGACTCGTTTCTCCCTCTTTACCTTGGGACCACAGAACGTTTCCTGAGCTCGTCGTTCTCGATGTCTCTTACGAATTGCGACGTGCAAGACGTCTTCGATGCCGTGGCAAAAACGGTCTTTGCCGTTAGGAGGGGCGCGAGGGTCGGTATAGCCGCGCACGCAATACCATGCAACGGAAAGCAAGTCATTTCTTCGCGAACATCACGTCCAAAGCTAACACGTGTCTCAAAGCAACGAAACCTGCCATCATGAAGACCTCGATATCGGCCTGTGGCCACTCATGAAATTACTCGAAGGCGCTCTGGCGTTTGCACGACGTGCAGATGACAGAAGGTCAGACACGGTCAATCTATGCATTCCGGCCTGGCACATCGACGCCCGAAGCGCACTCGAATTTAATAACTTACATCAGCACGAATTATCTGATCAGAGAGGCATCACAATGTCATTTTCATTGCCAGATATTTTGTACGTCTCATATTTAACTCGCAAATCTAAACTTACAATCATTAAGCATGGCCGTGTCGATGACGACGCTCAATGGACACTCTTCTGCCCTAGGGATGTGCCTGACCTACTACATCTCACAGGCCGAGATTTCGACCTAGCATACGCATGCTACGAATCCTCGTCAGTGCCTTGCGTCAAGATCAGGGCAAAAGACCTATGGGGAATGATTCTGCGATCCCTTATAGTCACGGGAGGCCCGTCAATTTTGTTTGCAGACACGATAAACGGTGCGATACATCCACTGGCACAAACGACGACGCTGACGGCCTCCCAGGAAAAAGTAACCTTACGGATACCGACCCTTCTTGCCACGCCGACCTTCGTACCGGCATGATCGACCACCTCGGCGATGAGGACGAACTGTACCCTCGCAATAAAGCATCTATTGCCTTACACCTATTCGTCACACACGACGGCCTCCTCGACTATCCGAAGCTCCACCAAGTCACTAAAGCGACCGTCTTCAATCTCAACAGGATGGTCGACAAGACACTACCGCATCTGTCTGCTCTCCTTGATACGAACAAGGAATACCGCGCAATCGCGATCGGCTTCCACGGTCTGTCGGACGTCTTCAGTTCGATGCGCGTACCGTACGACTCGCTCGAAGCTGCAGATATAAGCGTACGTATCGCTGAAACTATGTATCACGCAGCTCTGGAAGCCAGCTGTGAGCTGGCGGAAATAGATGGACCTTACGACGCGTACTACCGTTCCCCAATGTCAGACGGCATCCTGCAGTACGACGAGCCATAGCTGTAAGATATAGGGTAAAACACATGGCGGTAGCCACCTGATCAAATGTCAAACACCATGGAGCCAGCCACCTTCTGCCTACAGCCCAGATTTGCATGCCCCGCAGGGCCTCCGGGCGATTTTTCGGCTCCGGAAATGGGGTATTTGGGCTCTATTTGGCCCTCCGCAGCGCGTGCTAAACCGATTAAATACTGGTTCGGCTGCTAAAAAAGCATCCCATCAAAAGACATCGCTAAACCCATTCACCTCAGTAACCGTTTAGCCGACTCCTTGTCGGAGCTCGCTCCCGCCCGCC